>CM065302.1:68256564-69456564 GCA_032871835.1 Dipteronia dyeriana | reverse complement strand
AATTCTCTCTCTAAAATACCCAAAACCCAATTATACTCGATGCTCTCTTAAGATCTCTCTTAATATTTGCTAATTTACTCCACTCCCAATAGCCTCCACTCCCAATAGCCTAGTTATTATAGTCTATTTATATAGATTATAGGGAGTTTAAGATAAAAGAAAACCATACTCCTATACATACAAGAATTACTTGTTCCACATAAATACTATTTCCTATTTATGATAAATCTTCTTATTTAACATAAATCATTTTATTTTAAATACAAGACTCTCCTATTCCTCATAAAAACAAACTCTTTTTTTTTCGATAAACACAAGAACTTCCAGAAGAGAATATTTCATATTTTTACGCAACTTTCCTGATCTGAGCAAATTTCACCGTTATTGCGGTTAAGGTGGTCCCGATTTGCGACCCGCGCCCTACACCGCGTAAAGCCACTGAAGTCCACCGTTCAGAATACCGCGGTTGGTGCATTTACCTCTGCCGCGGTCTACACCGCTTGATCCCACTAGAGTCAACCGCTCCCTATGTCATGGTCTATGCGCTTTGTCTGTACCGCGGTCCATGCCGCGATTCCTTCTAGATTTTGTTTCTTCAGTTCTCAGTCGTCAAGCCTCCCTCAAACACAATCTCTTCCTTCCAAATGTATCCCACGTTTTCAAAAAGTTTCTGCATTGGTGAATCTCGTTTGGTAACCATTGAGAATACGAGCCATATCCAACATTTAAAGGGGAATTGGTTTGACATGAATATTGTAAAATTAAATTACATGTAAATAATTGTGAATTAATATATCATTGGTATAACGATATTTTAATTAAGCTATTGAAATTTATATTTTATAAGCCATGAACTATTAAAATATTATTTTCAGTTTTACATACCGCTAAGAATAGGCCTAGGTTTTGCAACAAAATAAAATATGTTTTCTCATACACTCTTTAATTAAGTAATTGAAATGAAAATTATGAAAAAAAAATATGTTTTCTCATACACATTTTAATTAGTTACTTTCTATTTTATTTATTTATTTGTATCAATACTTTTAACACCGTACGGTATCACATTTTGTTAAAAAGTAGCAGATGCGGGATTCCGCACTTTTTCTCGTGCAAGTATTATTTGAAGATTGTGTGACCAAGAATATTAATTTTTGTTTTGACCACTTACCCCCCCTCCGAAAGCCAAAAATTTGGCTTCACATCTGTATATATACATATCTATTATCTCATTCCTCTCATGGAAATACATTCAAATGATATGACAACATAAAGCTTCAACAATAAATTAATTTGTATTTATTTATGGCGCTTAAATCCACGACATAAGACAATATGAGGTTGACATGATGCTATGCTCATCACACCTAACCATGAGATTATGGGTTCAAGTCATTCATTCTCATTAACAACCCGAGTTATTGTAATACATATTTTGAACAATCCAACAACATAAGAAGAGATGAGGAGGCTGGTATGTCATACATCCACTTCAAAATATGAACAATTGAATAAGGGCCAGGATCCATGACCCCATTTTTTATACAGGATTTGACACACTTTTAATGTTTGAATTATAGAGATGTAATGGTCCTTAATTGACTTTCCTAATTTCTATTAATATTTGTAATTTTCCCTCAGCTAAATTTTAATATTTCATTTCATTCTCTCCTCATTTAAATTTCTTCTTTCCGCTCTAATTTTTTTCTTTTACATCTCAAGTTTCAACTAACAACAGTTTTTTTTAGTATTGTTAGAATTTTCTCATTGTGTTGTTACGTGAAGTGTCAATATCACATCACTCACCATATCATTTCATGTTTTACAAGATGTTGACACCTCGCATACTAACATCATTCAAGAAGAAATTTGAGAACATATTCAGAAAGCCTAGCATTACTCTTTTTTTTTAGCAAACAACAGACAATAACATGTTAATTATTTCAATTTTGTTTCTCTTTTCACTTTGATTTATTTTTATTTTTATATATGTACAAGTGTTTCCATTTCTCACTTTATCTAAATTTCAAATAAAAATATTTAGTACTAGTATATTAAAATTTAAATATCGCAAAAAATAAATCCAGATTTTTTTAAATGATTAATTTAATTGATAAAAAAACTTAAATAAACTAAAATAAATATTCATTTAAATTTCTTTTATAATATAAAGTAAAACCTGTTAAGTATTCAAAAAATCCAGAAAAAAACTAATTAACAAAATCATAGCATACTCTTTCGATTCCTATTTTTTTTGTTGGACATTTTGATGAGGGTGAAATATTAAAGAAATATGAAGAAAGAAGAACGGAAAAAAAAAGAGATTTAAGATAGTGAGGAAATAAGTGAGTCGAGTGAGTTGAGGGAGGGAAAAAATAGGAAAATAAAAAAATAAATGAGGAAAGATAATGAAATATAACATTAAAATTTAGAAGAGATAATAGAAAAAATAGAAAGTAAATAAAAAATATTAATGGAAGAAAGAGAAAGAAGATTAAGGAGTATTAAATCTGGACCATTCAAACACTTAGACCCCAATTGGTATACAGGATATGATAGGATATGATTGAATATGATTAGATTAATTTTAATGTTATAATGTGTTTGGTGCAATATATGATAGGATTAGAAATAGAGTAATCATGTGTTTGGTACAACACATATTAAAATTAAAAACAAGATAAGAAATTACACACAACCCCTTGTGTTTAGTCAAAATTAATAAAAAGACCTAAAAATTGAAAAAAATAATATAAAAATATATTAGAATAAAATAAAACCCTATCACTTTCTCATCTAATACTCTTCTTCAACATCATCAACCACCACACCCCACACCATTCACCCACGCCATCATGTCATACTCATCTATTCAACTTCAACATCATCAACCACCACCATAATCTCATCCTCATCTATGCATCTTTATCACCACTCATCCACCATCATCTCTCCTCCTCTCTCTCTTTGCAAACCCACAACTCCTCTCTTCTCTTTCCCTGATTTTTTTTATTTGGTGACTAGATCCATCTCTTTAGATTACAGAATTTTTTCTGGTGCCAAACACAAGCCATATGGGTTTTGATTTTGTTTGTTTTTTATTTTTTAATTCTTGTTCAAGCTTGATTTTGAGATTGAAGGTTTGATTTTGTGATTGTAGGTTTCGGTTTTTTTTAAATGGAAATGGTTTCGATTGTGGGTCTAATTTTGTAATTGTGTGTTTTTTTTGTATAAAGAAGTAGCCTATCAGTTAAAGAAGAGGAAGAAGAAATAGTCGATCAACTGATCTGAAGAAGACAAGGGATGTTTGTGTAATTAAGATATGGAAAACAAATGAATCCCATATCAATCGACTGCATTCATGTATCGCATTGCAGTGGGATAAAACAATGTGATGAGATTAATTTATCATATCCCACTGGCAGGGCCAAACGTGGGAAAGGAACTAAAGTGGAAATGGTGAAATATGTCACCAATTTATTTTTTTTTGCAATGATGTCACTGCTTTAATAACTTCAGGTTAAAAGACACCTATTATGGTGAACTATCCAAATTGCTATTAAATAATCTATTTTTTATTCTCATTGTGCTTCCATCTACATTTTGAAAACGATGACTCCTCTCTCTCTCTCTCCCTTTCCAGATTCTGTACAAGAAGATAACATATATTTGTGATCTTCATTTATATATTTTCATATATTTCTATGTAGTTTAACAATGTATTCAGTCGTTATGATTTGTTATCTCAGTCTTTGTATGAACATGTGGTTTAACAATGCTCGATTCTTCCAAATATATGTTCGATTTGGCTACAAATATACTTGATTTAACTAAACCTAGTTTCAAAAAAATAAATGTTCGATTCTTTCAAAAATATTCTCGCTTTTTTCAAAAATATCCTAGTTTTTTTTTCAAATAATCGAGGATATTTTTAAAAGAATCGAGCATTCTGTTTTTTAGAAATTAGGTTTAGTTAAATCGAGTATATTTGTAACCAAATCGAGCATATATTTGAAAGAATCAAGCATTTGTTGAAAGAATCGAGCATATTTTTTAAAGGATCGAGCATTTTATTTTTGAAAATTAGGTTTAGTTAAATCAAGTATATTTATAGCCAAATCGAGTATATTTTTGAAAGAATCGAGCATATTTTTCAAAGATCGATCTTTTTTTTTTTGAAAATTAGGTTTAGTTAAATCGAGTATATTTGTAGCCAAATCGAGTCTTTTTTTAATATGATCGAGCTTATATTAGAAAGAATCGAGCACACTTTTGAAAGAATCGATGAATTTTGTAAAAGAATCAAGACTTTAAATTGATGAAACCGAGCTTTTTTCCATTAAAAAAAACTCGAGCTTTTTTGGTAAGGTTCGAACTTGTTTTTAATGGGTACGAGCTTTTTTGCCAAGTGTCTGAGCTTTTTTTTACTTTGTTCGAGTCTTTTTGCCAAGGCTCCGAGCCTTATCTCCGAGCCTTATGTAATTACATTTCGAGCATTTTAAGTACTGACTAGAAAAAAAAAAGCTCGGGAGCGTTGTCCCTTGCCCCTTCGCAACCTGACCGGGCATCTCTACCACCGTAAGCTCGGCGGGAAGCTCGATCCCCGAATGCGTCTGCGTAGAGCCACTCTGTCGCCGTTCGAGTGATTGTTTGGGTTTCAACGAAATTTTCTCTCTCTACTTCACAATTCTGTCATTGTAAAAATGAATGAAGGAAATCTGATGTGGAACAACTATTAGAGGTATTTTTGCCCGTTCATCATAATAAATATCTTTTAAACATATGTTATTAACGCAGTGACAGTGTTGAAATACCACCTCCAAAAAGTTTTATTTATTTTTTGAACTCAATGACTAAAAATAGTCCATTTCCAATCCAAACCCAGCTGCCAAACGAGGCCTTAGGATATAAGATTAAATTATATAAAAACATTTAATGCGAGCCACTCATTTTATGAATTTTGACTTAATATGTATATGCTTGTCAAAACTTTTTAATAAATGAATGACTTACTTTCAATAGGTTTATATAATTCCATTGGTGTTTTATTCATAGGAAAAGGAATATATATAGAGTAACTTTCAATCGAGAGATTATTTACTTTAATTTCGATCTATATATTGATAAAATTACATTGATTTGTATGAATTTTTACATTAATTTTGTTATAGATGATAAGTTTATTAAAATCTACTTATAAATATAATTTAAGAACTTTTTAAAAACTTGAATTATTTATTCCTTATTTTATTAAATATAATAGAATCAAAATAACGGAAGATATACAGATTTTTTTTTTATTTTTTTTTTAGTTTTGTGGATTCTGGATTCAAGAATTTTTCGAAATTACATCGACGGTGAAAAGGAATAACAAATGAAAGGAAAAAAAAAAAAGTGGGGCCCACATGCTATAATTCCCTTTTTCTTTCCTCTGTCACGGGACCACGTGTTTTTAATTTTTTTCTTTTCTTTGTTGTGAAGTCCACGGGAAATCAATTTGAATGAATTAAAAGTATAATTTTACCCTTAAATTTTAAAAAATTAATAACTTTTATCTAATTAATTATCTATAAAAAATTGACACATGTCACAAATTTATTTTCTTAGAATAAACTTAAAATAATAAATAAAACAAAATTGTAAAAAGAAATTAAATAAAACATAAAATATTTTAGACCCTTTTTATATGTTTATTTTTTAAATTTAGAATGCTAAAAAATGAAAAATGAAAACCGAAAAATGAAAACCGAAAGAAGAGTGGGTCCCACCGCCAAACGGGGGAGATCGTTTTAAAAAGCCAAAAGTTGAAAAAGAAAAAGAAAAATAAGAAATCCAATATGGATTGGATCTTCAACAGATCCGCTGAAGAGGCCGATCGGCTCTTCCCCAAATGCTTGCATACAACTCTCAGCCTTTCCAGTATGTTTGTCTAACTCCTAGTCTCCCACCACACCAATACCAGTTCAATGCAGCAGCAACAACAAAATTAACAAAATTGAATTGCAACAAGTCAACAACCATACCAGTTCATCCAAACAAAAATAAAATTTCTGAAAATGGAGACCCAGATGGATCTCGGAGATCAATCTGGATCTCAAAGCTGGTCGTCGGTGATGGAGATGGAGCATACAACTCATGCTCCATCTGATGAAGCTCTCTCCTCTATGAATCTGGAACATATCGATTTCACTTTTTATTTTATTTTTTATCGATAATTCCAGATCTATTTCAAGATTGGTTCGTGATTGGATTCCTTGTTCAAGACCCTGTAATTGTATTCATCAGATTGTATCGCTTCCCCAGAAAAAAGACATTTTTTGAATCATAACGGTTATTGGAATTTGTTCGTTTCGATTTCGTTAACGTAGGATTTGGTCTCTTCCTGTTCCAATGCCAAGTAAAAAAACATCGTAGAAACAAGACAACACGATTGACAAAAAAAAAAAAAAGAAACCCAATTCAATTCTCGACCCTATTCATCAGAAACCCTTTGTCACGACAGATTGTTTTGTGGTCGACACCGACCAACACGAGGCAACCTCTGTTACGCAACCGAAAATCAAGCTTTGCGGTTTAACGGAGGTGGTTCTTGAGGTGATGGTGGTGTTCTTTGTTTCCAGTTTCATTTTAATGGTCTTCATGTTCAAGTTTAGTTGAAAGAATGTTAAAGTTCTTTTTTTTCCAGAAGTTTTTTTTTTTTTTTTTTTTAAGAGATATTTCTAGATCTCTTCAAATTTTTAAACTTTTTTTATATAAAAGAAATATGGAAATCTTTCGAAATCTTATTAAAAGCTTTTTAAAAAAAAAATGTTTAAATCCATATCAAACTTTTGTAAAAAAATAATGATGATTTTTTAATTAAAATATAATTATTATTTTTTGAAATATTGATTTTATACAGTTTTTCATTTTTCCTTTTAAAAATATATATCGGTGTATCTTTTATAATATCATCGCCCGTTATAAAGTTAAACGACAGATGTTTGATTAATTGTATTTTTAATACTAATGTATAGCTCAAAAGCGTACATATATGTTTGGTAATCTTATTGTAAAAGTGTTGAAATTAATTGTATTTTAAAAACTAATGTATAGCCAAAAACAGTACACATATGTTTGGCAATCTTATTGTAAAAGTATTAAAATTAATATTGAAATTGATTTTTTTTTCCAAATCAACAATAAAAATATTTTTAAAAGATTTATAAATCAAATCAATATTTAAATAGAATATTTAGCTTTGAGATAAAATAAGGTATATAAATGATTTTATTTTGATTTCATAAAGATAATAATGATATTTTAAAAGATGTATTACATGCTGAAATAAATTATTCCATAATCACTGTCAAAACTTATTAGATTATCAATTAATCACTTTTGAAAATTTTACCAAACATTGTTTTATATCAAAATTATAAATTAATATGATTTTAATTTTTTAAAAGTAATATCAAACTGGCCCTAAGATTAAATTAAAAAATTAATTCTAAACTGAAATTTGTAATACTTTTTTATTCTCTAATTTTTCATTTATTTACCATACTCGTTTTATGGAATTTTTAATTTTTTTTATTTATAGTTTTTAACTTGTATTTGTGTGTTAATTTTTTTTTTGTATTATATAAATATTTTTTTTATATATTTTTTTAGTGTTGACACGTGGCAAATTCATTGTTTAAAGATTAAAATAACCCTAACTTTGGCTAGCGTTTGACTCACGAGGGACCAAATTGATGGATTTTGAAAAACATAAGGATCACACTTGTGAAAAATAGAAATACAGTTAAAAAATCATTCCTTGAGAAAATATATGGATCAAAATGATAAGGATTATTATGATTTTAGTCCATCTAGTTAGCGTTAATCTGGATTTGGTCCACTGGTTTTTAAATTACAAACTTTAGTCTTCCATTAGAATTTCTGTGAAAACAAACGAAATGACCAAAATACCTTTAATGAAGGTTTCTGATGAATGATAGTATTGAGTTGATGTCAAGACTATTCTCAAGTATCTTCGAAGAACGAGAAACTATATGCTAGTTTATTCTGGACAGGATTTGATCCCATTAGGATACACAGATTATGATTTTCAGTCAGACAGGGATTCTAGGAAATCCATGTTTGGATCAGTATTCACCCTAGGTGGTGGAGCCATTGTTTGTAGAAGTATTAAGTACTCCTGCATTGCTGACTCCACCATGGAAGCCGAATATGTAGCCGCTTGTGAAGCTGCTAAAGAGGCTGTTTGTCTCTGTAAGTTCTTGAGTTATCTGGAAGTTGTTCCGGATCTGGATAAGCTCATCACACTTTATTTTGATAATATTGGTGCTGTGACAAATTCCAAAGAACCAATAAGCCACAAAAGAGGGAAGCATATAGAGAGAAAGTATCATCTCATTAGAGAGATAATGTAGGGAGGAGATGTGATCGTCACCAAGATAGCCTTACAATACAATCATGCTGATCCATTTACGAAGACCTTCCAGCTAAAGTGTTTTCAGGTCACCTAGATGGTCTAGGGTTACGAAACATGCCTTATATGCTTTAGTGCAAGTGGGAGATTGTTGGGGTTTATGCCCCTAAATATGTAATTTGTAAATGAATTTATGAAATAAATAAAAGGAAAATATCAATTCATTATTGTTGTATTATTTATTTTATAACTTATGTATATATTAAACATCCAAGATTGCCGGATATAATCTTGAACCGTGTATATGAGTGTCATATACAGATGGATACAGTAAGAGACGTGCAAGCTAAAGGGTCTATAGATAGCAAATAAAGTTGTGTACTTTATTTGTAGTTAATCTATAGATGCGGTCCATTCCGTGATGTATGATGATTCTATCATGAATCATTCGTATGAGATATGAGAATAGAGGCACCTTGTATGATGTGACCATATAGGACTGGACCATGATCTATATGAATCTCTCACCAAGATCCTTTTACCGATGAGATCCATATATATCAACTAATGATGACTATATGTGGGTGATCTTAATCCTGAGTGTCTTATCGACTCCTTCAGGTTAGATCGTGGTCTTTGATATATCATGGGTGATGTCAGATGCAATTCCCGATCAATATGCTTCGTATGTTGGGATTATAGTTTGGCTTGTGGCTAGGAAGGTTTATACACAATATTGTAATCTACTCATTCTTGTGAGAAGTAGATGGTAGTTCCCTTAATTGTTGATTCGGGGCTTAAACAATATGCGCGCTCTCCTAATTCTGTGAGGAAATAAGATTTATTGTCCATTAGAGAATCAACGGTACTTGAAGGATATATGTAGTTAAAGGGGTATAACGGACGTTATGACCTAACTCAAATTATGACTTACTGTGGAGGATCACACCATATGTAATATCTATATCGATGGACACCGAGTTGTATCGGTATTTATAAAAGTGCATGCAGTTGAGAGAGTGCAGCTTCTGGTTTTTAGTGAAATAACACCGGAGTTAATAATCAAAGAATATTAATTAAAGAGTTTAATTAATGATTCCGATGATTATTGGAGCTCAAAATACTGTGGGTCTATTAGGTCCCCTTGCTAGCCCGAACAATTTAGGTAACAAGGGGCACGGTTAATTAATTATATTGTCCAATTAATTGTGTTACGAAAGTGACACGTATTTATTCGGGAATTAATTGAATAATGAGATTATTTAATTAATGAATAATGGTGATTAAATAAATTAAATAATGAGATTATTTAGTTTTATTATTAATCACTAAATGGATGGTGTTGATTGATATTTAATTTTTTAAAGATAAGATAATTTAATTATTTTATTTTTATTAAATTAGATATTTAATTTTGAATTTAAAGAGTTTGAATTCAAAACAAATTGATTAATATCTTTAAAGATAGAAGATATCTTAAAATATTTAAATTGATTAGTTTTATCAATATATATATATATATATAAGGTGGTTATCTGGTAATGACAGTCCTGATATAAGAGGTAAGAACGTGCAACCACAACCACACATTGTGTATGTGTGTGGGTATTTATTAATATAGAGACGTGGGCACACTGTGAGTAAGTGGTAGTGGTTGAAGGTCCTGATATAATTAAGCCCTGACGGTCCTGATATGAGAATTATTATTATTATTATTATTATTATTATTATTATTATTATTATTATTATTATATATATATATATATATATATATATATATATATGTTTTAAATATTTAGATAAGATAAAAAACGATCAACACAAATTTAAAGATATATATGCACATCAGGTCTCTTGAATTGCAATTAAAAATTAATTATACGTGTTAGACACCACACACGCATTTAATGGTGTCCACGGTTCGGTTCCGGTTTGGTTTCGGTTACGAACCGTAGGTTTCGGTTCAGTTGAAAGGCCAACTGGTAACCGTAACCGTAACCGGGATGGGGCTGTTTCTGGCGGTTTCGGTTTCGGTTTCGGTTTGTGAAACCGAACTGTTCGATTCGGTTTCGATTCGGTTTCGGTTCGGTCCGATCCGATTTTTTGTATATATATACATTGCCACGTGTCAGCAATTAATTAGTTGTTGCATTTTTTTTCTAATGGACAAAGCTCACTTGCACCGTATAAGTGCATACACCAAAATGCTTTATTTTTCAACACATCATGGACGTGCCACTTGGCACAATTTGATTTTTTTTTAATATATCGAAACCGGCGGTTTTTTGACTATTTTTCAGAAATTCTAACCGTAACCGATCCGTCGGGAACCGGTTTTGTAACCGACGGTTTCGGTTTCGATTTCGGTTACGGTTTTGAGATGGCGGTTTCGTTTCGGTTTCGAACGGTTTAACCTAACCGTGGACACCTCTACACCCTTTAATGGAATAAAAAAATGGTTGTGTGGTTTGGTGTTGCGTAAGTAGACAAAAAAACAACAATATACACTTTCATTGAGTGTGACAATTGTTATACGTAGTTTTCTTTTAAGAAGAAAAAGTTTCCTCAAGTCTTTTCTCCGTATCTTACATTCAAGTTCCTGAGACCGTGACGCGTCCACACATAGTTACCATTCCAGGAGATAGCGAGGAAGATTGAGTGGTTCAGACAGGAGCACATCGTAAACTGAAGGAGCTTCCAAACGTTGATAAGATTGGTTCAGACATGAACATATCGTAAAGGGAAGGAGCCTCCAAACGTTGGTAAGATTTTCTTCTTCTGATTATATTGATTACAATTCATGTGTATACATATTATATGTATGAGTTCAAAAAATAATTACGATCTCAAGTTCACTAGTTTTAGATATAGATTATGATCTGTATAAAAAAAATTAAAACCTTAATTCCGCTGCGTGACCGGTGAACGAGGTTTTAACACAACCTTTTCTACCACCATCATCAATAACCTTCAACATCTCTCACACACCAGTCACCACCATGTCTTCCTCTCTCACTCCTACGACGGCCCACTTTACACTTTCACGCACACACTACCATCTATTTCTCTCACACAGCTAGGTTCAAACTGGATCTGGATTCGAGTTAAAATCGACCACCAACCCCAAATTGCCACAGATCGAAACCGAAATCCAAATCAAAGTCAACATTAGAGATGACACTAAAACCCAAACCCGTGGGACCCGCCCGAACCCAACCCGTTTGGAGCTGGTTTTAGGGACGAAATTACGAATCACGAACCCGCGAACCCGTATAGTAAAAACCCAGCGGATTTGGGTGTGGGTTTGGATTGAGAAAATAAACCTATGAGTGACCCGCGAACCCGTTTAAATAAAAATTATATAATATTTATTATTTAAAATATAATAAATCTAAATTCCGATAAAAAACACTTTTAATTGTATAGAGAATAAAATTTAACCATTTCGCTTATTCTAAGTTGTAATTCTCAACTCTCATATATATATATATATATATATGTGTGTGTGTGTGTGTGTGTGTGTGTGTGTGTGTGTGTGTGTGTGTGTGTGTGTGTGTGTGTGTGTGCGCGCGCGTGCGCGCTTTGCCTCCTATAACTCTTGTTTGAACTCAGAAATATACTTGAAATAAGTTAAAATTACAATTTTCATATATTTATATAATATAGAAATATTTTTCTAAAAAACAAATTGACGGGTTCGTGGGTTTGATCTGTGGACCCTCTTGTTTCATGGGTTCGTGGGCGGGTTTGGATTTCCTCCAAACCCGCAGGTAACCCAAACCCGTAGGTGAAACCAGAACCCGAATCCGTTTATTTTCGTGGGTTCGTGGGCGGGTTTGGATGACACAAATTGTCTCGGGTTTGGGTTTGGGTTTGGGTTTGGATTTTGATAAACCCACCCAAACCCGACCTATTGTCATTCCTAGTCAACATCTTCTCTTCTTGCCGTTGATTACCTTTTCTCTTTCTCTTTCCTTTTCTCTTCTTCTAGCCGATTGCAGTTTGGGTTCTGGTGGGGTGGTGGCCTGGTCGGTGGGTTTTCGGTTTGGTTTGGTAAGGGTGGTGACGGTGGTAGCGGCAGGTGGTGACCTGGTGAGTGAGTTTCTTTTGGGTTTGGATTTTTGTTTGGTTTTAGGCGGTGTGGTCATAAGCCCAAAGATAGGGGTGGGCGTTTGTTTGGGGTTGAAGAGATCGGTATTTTGGTATTTGGTTGCGTGAGAGAGATTTTGAGTATTTAGTTGAATGTTGATTTTTTGATTTTGGGCGGGGGTGGTGGTGTGTTTTTTATTTTTTGGGTTTTTGGGTGGTGGTTGATTTTGGTGGTGGTTGATTTTGGTGGTGTGGTTTGAATGTTGATTTGGTTTGAGATGAATTTAGGAAAAAATTCCAGATATTTATTCAATTTGGGATGGTGATTTGGTTTGAGATGAATTTAGGAAAAAATTCCAGATATTTATTCAATTTGGGATGGTGATTGGGATTTTTTGTTTTAATTTCTTTTTTATTTTTTAATTTCTGTTTTTAATTTTTTTTTTTTAATTTTTAATTTTTAATTTTTATTTTTTAAAAAAACTTTATATTATTAAATACCATTTTTATCATTGATTTTGAAAAGCTTCTAGAAGTCTTAGTGACATTTCCTATATTACTATTGTTGATCTAACTGAAGTCAATAAAATTCTAACGGAATTGAACGGTAAGAACTGAAAGTCTTAAATCTATATTGTCAGAAAACTAGTTAACTGAATTTAATAATTCTAAAACTATTGGACTAAACTCAAATAAACATAACTATAAAGACTAAAAACTTAATATCCCAAATGATACTATCCTGTAAAAGTTTAAAACTAAATGTTAAATAAAGATATAAGACAGTTAACACAATCTATGTAATTCGGTCATTTCGGTGGTAAAAGATATCTAATTAATGTGACTTGAAACTTGAAAGGAAAAGTTGTTCATCAATATCGCAAGTTCAGTGGATAAAAGGAGGAAAGACAACAAAGTCTACAAAAGGAGTGATGAATGACGATGCAGCTAAGGAAAATTTGAGCATTTCTTCTTGTTGTGGGTCCATCTAACGTATATAAAATGTATTGACTATTCAGAGAAGACTTGACTTTTGCGTACACCAGAGTTTTTTAATTTTGTAAATGGATTAAGTATAGAGTTAGATTTACTGAGTTTACAATTTTACATCCTATCCTCTCAGCCCACAAGGCTACTCCGAATACACTCCCTTTCGAATACACTCCCTTTCGAATACTCTTTAGGTCTCTTATAAATATCACTTACAGATCTTCCATCTAGATCTCTAAATATTCATTAAATTCTCTCTAGATATTCCTATGGAGTATCCCTAAATTATCCCACTCTGTTATGTTATAGATATTTTTTTTATTCCATACAAATAACCTAGTTTTTAGAATCTATTTATACGAGTTACATTGAAGTTTACGTTCTACAAGGAAACTACTTTCTTGTAGACAGACAACTTCTTGTTTCATGCAAAATCCCACTCATCTACCTATCTACATATCAGAACTTCTTATTCCATGTAAAGTCTTTTTTCTTTTATGCACTAGACTATTATGTTTCGTATGAAGACAAACCTCTTTCTTTTACGTAGAAGATTTCTTATTCCGTATATTTCATGTTTCATATCAGTTACGTACCGTTCAGTTAATTAATAGGTAAGACCGTTCCAATAAAATTATATCAATTATCTCAAGAATATAAATATATATTATTAAACTATAATTTGGTACAATCTAATTGGAATTATCAATGATATTCGACTATCTTAGTCCATCTCCCATATTCGATGATGCCTCCCATATTTGATGATGCTCTGGAACATGAGATTATTAGTCTTAAAAGAAAAATAATCTCAAATTTATGAAATTAAATAAACATACTTCCAATCATATCTCTATTTATGTTAGAACTATTTTATAAGTGGTCTTCCCATTAATTTCATGTCACCGATCCCACAAACACACTTATTTTAGGTGTGGATATTGTTAGTTTACTACTATATAAATTAAAATATTTATTCTTTAAATACATATTTCAATACTTTATTATTCAAATTTAAAATGTTATTAAATTAAAAATATTATTATATTTAATTCAATTCCATGTTTTACTAAATAAAATATAATATTAATTCAGTCAAATATCATATTTTCTAAAAACAGTATAGTATTAATTTAATCGATATAATCCTATTTAATCTCAATTTTAACTCAATTGAATCTAATATGATGAAATAATTTAATCTCGCACATCAAACGAGACTTTACTTCTTAGTCAGCTGGTAAATCAAATCAAACAGCCTGTAAATGCAAGGAAACCAACTCTTTCAAAGGGAATTGATTTCTATGGTACCGTTCAACATCCTTACAGGGAATACTAATGATCAATTTTTAAATTTTCATGGTCGTTGTCAGAATTATTTTTGGGTGCCCCATAAATAACATTAATATTAGATAACGAGTTCGGAAAATTAATGGCACATTTTAGAGAGGTTTTTATCGAAATATCATAATATTAATAAATTATGTTTAAAAGACACCATTTAAAGTATGGAGATGAAAATACACATATCATCACTGTTGTTATGAAGAAAGAGACAAAAAATGAATCGACAGTTTCGTTTTCACGGTGACGGTACTGTTGGGGTTTACGCCCTAACGATGTAATTTGTAAATGGATTTATGAAATAAATAAAAAGAAAATATCAATTCATTGTTGTTATGTTATTTATTTTATAAACTTGTACATATATTTAACATTCAAGATTACCGGATGTAATCTCGAACTGTGTATACGAATGTCATATACGGATGGATACAGTAAGAGACGTGCAATCTAAATAGTCCATAAATAGCAAATAAAGCTGGGTACTTTATTTGTGGTTAATCTATAGCTGCGGTCCATTCCGTAATGTACGATTATTCTATCCTGAATCATTCATATGAGATATGATAATGGAGGCACATTGTATGATGTGACCATATAGGACTGGACCACGATCTATATGAATCTCTCACCAAGATCCTTTTACCGATGAGATTCATATATATCAACTAATGATGACTATATGTGGGTGATCTTAATCCTGAGTGTCTTATCGACTCTTCAGGTTAGATCGTGGTCTTTGATATACCATGGGTGAGGTCGGATGCAGTTCCCGATCAATATGTTCCGTATGTTGGGATTACGGTTTGGCTTGTGGCTGGGAAGGTCTGTACACAATAGTGGAATCCACTCATTCTTGTGAGAAGTAGACGGTAGTTCCCTTAAGGGTTGATTCGGGGATTGGACAATATGAGTGCTCTCCTAGTTCCGTAAGGAAATCGAATTTATTGTTCATTATAGAATCAACGGTACTTAAAGGATATATGTAATTAGAGAGGTATAACGGACACTATGGCCCAGCTTTAATTATGAACTACTGTGGAGGATCACACCATATGTAATAGCTATATCGATGGACACCGAGTTGTATCGGTCTGTGTAAAAGCGTCTACAGTTGAGAGAGTGCAGCTTCGGATTTTTAGTGGAATAAAACCAGAGTTAATAATCAATGAATATTAATTAAAGAGTTTAGTTAATGATTCCGAGGATTATTGGAGCTCAAAATACTGTGGGTCCATTAGGTACCCTTGCTAGCCCGATCGATTTAGGTAACAAGGGTCACGGTTAATTAATTGGATTGTCCAATTAATTGTGTTACGAAAGTGACACGTATATATTCGGGAATTAATTGAATAATGAGATTATTTAATTAATTAATGATAATAGTTAAATTAAATAAATAATTAGATTATTTAATTATATTGATAATTATGAATTATTAATTAACTATTAATATGGAGGGTGTTAGTTGATATATGGATTTAGGTGAAGATAAAATATTTTACTAAATCATTTATCCAAGTATTTGAATTTAAATTTAAATTTAAAATACTTATTATCACTTTTAATATATTAGATATATTTGAAAAGAATAATTAAAAGATATATATATATATATATTAATTATAACACAAGAGATAGAATTGGATGTAAATAAATGTATACATATAAAACAATAGTCAAAAGAAGAACCTAATTCACATATAAGCAAGGTGATTCGCGTGTAGTTACTGTAGTATATAAATATATATATTGTAAAAGGATTGTTTTTGTTTTTTTGTTTTTTTGTTTTTTTAGACTTTGAAAAAGTCATTGGCGTAAAAGCATATAAATATATATAGATTTGTGTATATAAAAGAGGTTGACTTTTTGATCATACATAATATCCACGCAAGTGCAGGCGTGATAGATGAGAAATATATATTTGTGAAAAAGAGAGTTGCAGGGCGTGATATATTGTGCTTCGTGTGCACCATACACCACAGAAAAAATAAATAAATAATAAGAGTAATATTATTTTTATAACTATAATTTTTCTAATTAATTTTCTTTTAGAAGAAAGAGTTTATTCAATTCTCTCTACATTATCCATTCAAGTTTCTGAGATCGTGATGTGCCCACACTCAGTTACCAGTCCCGGGAGATAGCGAGGAAGATCGAGTGGTTCAGACAGTAGCACATCGTAGAGTGAAGGAGCTTCCAAACGTTGGTAAGATTGGTTCAGACAGTAGCATAATATAAAGTGAAGGAACCTCCAAACGTTGATATGTTTTCTGATTTTTTTTATTACAATTTCCCGTGTTTACATATTGTATGTATTAGTTTCGAAAAATAATTACGATTCAAAGTTCATCGGTCTCAGATACAGATATGATCTGTATAAAAAAATTTAAAACCTAGTTCCGCTGCGTGACCGGTGAACGAGGTTCCAACAATTGGTATCAGAGCAAAGGCAGCGGCGACTAGCCGATCCTCGGGAACTCTCACGCGTGATCATGTGACGAAGCGTGGCTCTCCGCCCGGGGGCTTCTTAGAGGAGTACTCTGATAGGTATCTGTGGGTATCACCCCAAGGAGTTGAGACCGTGCCCACACCCATGAGTTGGAAATTGAAATCTACAGGTACCGAAACTTGAAAACCAGTGTTATCTGGAGAGTTGAACAAAACGAAAATAGGTTAGGTTAGGGTTTTGTATTTGTTGAAAGTTGTTGAGGAAGATGAAATCGAGTTTTTATTTTTCGAGATTATGATATGTAATCAAGCTTTTATACATAAGCTTCGAGCTTTTGTACAAAAGCTAGATTCAAGTATACAAAAGCTCGGAGGTTTTATAAAAGCTCTGAGCTTTAAGATAAAAGCTCGTTTCGAGCTTTAAGATAAAAGCTCGTTTCGAGCTTAAAGATAAAATATCGTTTCGAGCTTTTATAAAGAAGTTCCGAGCTTTTATACAAAGCTCCGAGCTTTTATCTTAAAGCTTCAGGTTTTTATATTTCAGATTCTTTTGTAATTATAACCGACCTCCGAATGCGTCTGCGTAACCCCACTAAACTAATTATCCAATGAAGATGCATTGATAATGTTATGAAGTTTGACCTCCATTGGAGGTCTGTTAAACGGACCTTTATGAAGAAGATGGAATAATAAAATCTTCGAAAATTTCAAAGTAATAGCTGATTGAAGTACAAAGATAACTTTTAAGGGTATTTTGGGCAGTTCACCATAATAGGTGTATTTTAAACATAAGTTTTTAAACTTGTGACATCATCGCAACACAAGAAAAAAAAAGTGACAATCCTCACCATTTCCACTCTAATAATTTAGTCTAAATTTTAATACAAATGATATAATAAGAGATTTTTTTATTAATTATTTAGATTGTATAGTATTATTCCATAATAATCCTAATAGTTTTTTCAACTATCAGTTATAATTAAGATAATATGAGATTTGTTAAGTGGTAAGTCTCATATCTGTACCATGAAGTTACAGGTTCGAGACATGTCTCCTTTCTAAAATCTAAGATTATTATAATATTGTTTTTAAAAGATTATTAATTATATTTTTTAAAATTTTAAGGGAAAACTAACGGGCAAAATTAACACTCATCCATTGGATGTACAAGATATTTAAAGCACAATAAGTATATCATATTTTGTTAAATTTAAAATTAAATTGTGAGTATTTTCAATCATATCTACAAAGTGCTATATATACATATCTATTATCACAGTTGACATTCTTCTCATGGAAATACGTTAAAATGATATGACAACATAAACCTTAAGCAAGAAATTAATTTGTATTTATTTACGATGGTTAAATCCACAGCATAAGATAATATAAGGTTGACATGATGATGTACTTCTCATATCTAGTTATAAGATTGTGAATTCAAATCCTTTCACCTTGAAGAACTCGAGTTATTGTAGTAAATATTTTAAACAATCTAGAAGCATGAGAAGGAATAAGGTGGTTGGTATGTCATACATCCACTTCAAAATATGAACAATTCAATAATATAATAAACTAGATATATATCAGTACCATTTATATAAATGTGTACAGATTTTATATGAGTGTATTGAATGTAAGTTGTTGGATTCAATTATTTTGACTTAGACTAATCTAACGACTCACATTCAATGCACTCATATATTTATATAAGTGTGCACTTATATGAACACTACCATACATATATATATATATATATATATATATATATATATATAATAATAATAATAATAACTTTTCAGTAAGAGATCCTTACTTTAATTTCGGTACATACCTTGATGAAATCACATCGATTTGTATGATTTTTTATATGGATGATAATTTCATTTAAATCTATATATAAATAAAATTTAAGAATTTTTCAAGTATTATAACCATTTATCAGGATTTAATTAAATAAAAAGGCATCAGAAAAGTAGAGATATATCGAATATTTTTAAAAAATAGTTATATTATTTATAAAATTCTCAACTTTTATTTATACATAGATCTCAATGAAATTATCATTCACATAAAAATTTATATCAAAATTCACATAAATCAATATAAGTTTATCGAGTTATGGATCGAAATTAAAAGAGGGAACCCTAAAATTACTTTATATATAAGCGTACCTTTCAACTATAGGATTTTAGATTTAATTTTTTTTCCAATCAATCCAACGGCCAAAATAAATAACAAATGAAAAGAAAAAACAAAATTAAAAAGCCATGCAATAATTACCTTTCGCTTTACTCTGTCACGGGGCCACATGTCTTTAATTTTTTTCCTTTTCTTTGTTGTGTAGCCCACAGGAAATCAATTTACATCCTCTTTCCTCACTCTCTTTATAACATATTAAAGTTTAAAACTCATATCATATTTGGTCGAGTGAAATTGAAAGAAAAGAAAATCATTTAACATATTTGGTTTACTAAAATCTAATGAAATGAGAATTTCATTCGAAAATTGATTCTACCATTTCGATGAAATGGGCTTTTTACCCCAAAATCAATAGAATATTCATTTCAATTCCAAATTAAAATTGGTATTTCATAAATACCCTTCTATACCCCAATTACATTTAAAAAATACATCCCTTTTCAAAATTAATATTATATATATATTATATAATTATCTAAAATATATATTATATTTTATTATTATATATATATAATATATAATATCCATGATATATAATGTTATTATAAATGTTTTATAATTATGGATATTTTGGTTAAAATACAACTAATTCCATTATATTCTGTTGTTAACATAACAAAATAATACTGATTCTAAAGTCTCAACCAAACAAAAAAATCAGCTTTCTATTCGTTTCCATTTCAATTATCATTCCCACTGTCATTTCACCATGGTAATCACACACCACCTAAATGTTAAAGAAAAATATAAGAGCATCTCCGATGTAAATATGTATTTTTGAGTTTTTAAATAGTGTCACATCAGTATTTTTATTCACTAAGGGCCTACTTTTGATTTTTTTTTTTAAAGAAATACATATTCACATCTCCAATGCAATTATCTAAAGTCAAATATGTATATATTTTATGACCAATCATAATAAAACAATTATTACATTCTCTTTTCTATTTTATTTTATAATTAAATGAGGTTTAATATTATTGGTGAACAGAGTTAGAAATTATACTCAACATTTCTAAGTGAGTTTTTAGAAAGATAATTTTTCTAACTTCTTTAGTATCTATCCTATTTGACACCTCATTTTCTCTAAATGCATAATAAAAATTTTAGAACATGAGATGATGGATTTGGTTGCTCCATATCCCACATACACTCCGAATTTATATAATATTTCAAAATAAAATAAAATTTGTGTCATAATTAAAAAATTTAGATGTACAGTTCAAATATTTTTTCAAAATTCGTTAGTCACGATGATTTGTAATTCACAAGTAAATTATAAGATGATTTAATGAATGAATTTTCTGCAACAAAAATTGAACTAAATATGTTTACTTTCGGCTAGTTATTAATTTGATGATCTTTGAAGTTATGGTTTATTTTGAATGATAAATAACAATAAAAAAAACTCATTAAATAAGGTTTTTTTTAACACAATTTATTATGTACTTCTATGATATTTAAAAGAGTTTTTTTTTTATTTATTTCAAATTTACTGAATGTGTTTCGTTTATAATTACTAGCTTCAAGAGGTTGTTAAAATTTTTAAAAACTTTTATTTTTGCAATTAACAAGCATCTGATTTTATTTTTTTAAAGAAAAAACTTGAACATGAAGAGTCGTCAACTCCAGAAGTTGCTAACGACTCTTCTTGTTTAGTTGTTATTTTTCTGTAAAAAAAACCCATCAATATCAAATCACTTTCAAGTTTAGACGAAATGAGGTAGGTCCGATATAAAAATCCTTACATTTATATTAAGAGGTTATATAGAGGCCGTAAGTTCGAGTCCTTTCCTTTTTGTAACCAAATTTTTTATTTTTATTTTAAATGGCTTTCAAGTTTCAATCAAGTTGTCAATAACTTTTAAATTTCTGAATTGATATTTACAAGTTTCATGTAACTATCTTGAAGTATACCCAAACATTATTTATACCATGTCAGGTAAAGTTGATACAATGTCAGGTAAAGTTGAAAAAAAAAAAAACCTTTTATGACCCACAATGTTTTGCTCACATGGAGGAAGGAAGCAAGAAAGTTAATAAGGCTGTGGAAGTTTGTGGAAGAGTTCTTGTTATTGGGAAGAAATTACAAAATCTCCTGCAATTGTTTAGCGTTACATCCTCCTAATCCTATCCATCTACTATCAAAATCTCCTGCAATTTTTGCTCTTGTAGGTCGTCGATCTCCATGGCCAGTTCATCAACTCCTTCTTCCACCATCACACTCACAAAAAAGCATCATGTCTTCCTCAGTTTTAGAGGTGAAGACACCCGGGTTGGCTTTACTAGCCATCTTTATGATGCTTTGAGCCGAAAACAAATAGTAACCTTCATTGATTATGAACTTGTAAGAGGAGATGAAATCTCCCCAGCTCTCTTGAAATCAATTCAAGAATCAATGATTGCAGTGGTCATTTTCTCAAAAGACTATGCTTCTTCCAAATGGTGTTTACGTGAGCTTGCGGAGATTATGAAGTACAAGAAATTGCATGAGCTAATTGTTTTACCTATTTTCTACTGTGTTGATCCATCGGATGTACGGAAGCAGACCGGGCCTTTTAAGGATTCATTTGCTAGGCATGAAAATGAATCAAAAGAAGAGGTGCAAGAATGGAGAGAAGCATTTAATGAAGCATCTAATCTATCTGGATGGGATTCTGCTAAAACAAGGTAAATCTAATTCTTTACTTTACGATATACATTTACAAAATTAAAAGTACTAATTTTTGCTGAAAATAAGTAAACAAGAGTCCTCTCCTCAGTCTTCAGTTCTTCTAAATTCATTTTACGATATTTTGAATTTTTTTCTTTTTTCCAGCTCATTATTGTTTGGTATTTTCATTTGGTAGGTCTGAGTCCGATCTTGTTGGTGATATTGTTGAAGATGTTCAAGGGAAGTTGATGAGTAAATGTATATCATCCTTAAGTGATTTTGAAGGACAACTAATTGGAATAAATAAACGAATTGAGCATGTCATGTCATTATTATGTCTTGATATAATGGATGTTCGAATTATCGGGATTTGGGGAATGGGTGGTATCGGTAAAACAACTCTTGCCGATGCTGTTTTCAATCGAATTTCAGGTCAATTTGAAGGTGTTTGTTTTATGCGAAATGTTAGGGAAAGATTGGAAAAGCATGGCTCATTAGATAGTTTGGAACATGAAGTTCTTACCAAAGTATTAGATGGAGAAAATCTGAAATTAGCCACTCCAACCATTCTACACCCATTTATCAAGGAAAGGCTCAACCGAAAAAAAGTTTTGATTGTTTTTGATGATGTCAATAATTTTTTACAATTGGAAACTTTAGTTGACATTCTTAATCGATGTGGCTTGGGAAGTAGAATGATAATGACTTCTAGAAATAAACAAGTACTTAATAATTTTGTGGATGGTCATGATCACATATATGAGGTTGATGGATTAGACCATGATGAAGCTCTTGAGCTCTTTCGTAAGTATGCTTTTAAGAAAAAACATCCCACCGAAGATCTTAATGTACTCTCAGAAGAGATAGTATATTATGTCAAAGGCAATCCGTTAGCTCTTAAAGTATTGGGATCGTCTTTACAGGGAAAGAGTAAACAAGAGTGAGAAAGTGCACTTGATAACTTACAAGGAATTGGTGATTCCACAATTTTCAATGTCTTAAAAATTAGTTACGATGGATTAAATGATACAGAGAAGAATTTATTTCTCGACATTGCATGTTTCTTCAATGGTTATTTTGAAGACAACATAGCAAAATTGCTAAATTGCAAGTACTCTTTGAGTGTCCTCATGGACAAGTCACTAATAACAACAGAGGAAGGTGGAATAAAAATGCATGACCTACTGCAAGAAATGGGTAAGGAAATAGTTAGTAGAGAATCCCACAAAAATCTAGGCAAGCGCAGCAGGCTGTGGAAGCCCGATGATGTCATTCGGACACTGAAGAACAATAACGTAAGTATATAATTATTTTGTATTGCTTTTACAATTAATTGTCCTTCAAAATTTTGATGAATATGTATAATACAGCAATTGCTACAATTTGTGTTTACTAGAGTATTGTCTTTCCACTCACCAATGCACAAGAAAATTCAATCACTAATTCGCTGAATATCACTCACACGTGACCTATACATTCTTGTACTATGATGCTCCACTAGCTAAAAAAACAACAAATATAGGCTAAACATTCTTAAATATTCACTGCACCTTAAGCTTTCATTTTATGCTGTAACTCATAAACTTTACTTTTGGTTGTCAGGGAACTAAAGCAGTTGAAGGGATATCCTTACATATGGACAATCTAAGAGATGTACATTTGAGTTTGAGTCGTCGAGTATTTGATAAGATGCCTAATCTCAGATTGCTCTTATTCACACATCGTGTTGAGTTCTACCGAGTGCATCTTCCCAATGGTCTAAAGTCTCTCCCAGATGAACTAATGATTCTCGAATGGCATAGATATCCTTTAAAAACGCTGCCATCAAATTTTAGTCCGGATAAGCTTGTTAAACTTGATCTTTCTGTTAGTAATATTGAACAACTTTGGGAAGGAACTAAGGTATAATATTTCTTTCAAATATATTTTGTTTACTTCACAAATATTTTATTACCTATTCCAATCATTTTAATATTTTTCTTTGTTTTAACAGCATGTTCCAAAATTAAAGTGGTTGATTCTTTTCTACTGTCAACGTCTCACTAGGATTCCAAACCTCTCTTATTTCCTCTCACTGGAGGAGGTAGATCTTTCAGGATGCCATAGCTTGGTAGAGTTTCCTTCCTCTGTTCAACAACTCAACAAACTTCGGTATTTATCTCTGCATGGCTGTAGCAATGTAACAAAATTTCCACTGACTTCAGCGAGTATAGAAAGGTTGGATTTGGGTCGGACTGCGATAGAGGAAGTTCCCTCATCAATTCAGAGTCTAACCAAGCTTACTGAGTTAGATCTATCCAGATGCACAAGCATCAAGCATATATCAGCAAGCATTTTTAAATTGAATTCGCTTCTTACTCTACGTCTTTATGGTTGCTCTGAACTTGAGACTTTTCCAGAAATCTCGGAGACGATGGAAATTTTGAATTCTCCAGAGTTAAGTGGAACGGCAATTACAGAGCCACGCTCTTCAATTGAACATCTGAATGGGCTTCAAACCCTAGGCTTGTCTGGTTGTAAAAATCTAGAGATGCTTCCAAGTAGCATATGTGATTTGACATCTCTACATGATCTTGATCTTTCTAATTGCTCAAAACTGGATAGATTACCAGAGAACTTGGGAAATTTAAAATCTTTGAAGTGGCTCGATGTTTCGGGATCTGCCGTAGGTCAACTACCATCCTCTATCAGATATTTGGAGAACCTTGTAGTTCTAAATTGTTCTGAATGCATGGGTTTGGCAATTTTACCACCTTTATCAGGTTTACGCTCTTTAAGTAGACTATATTTAGAGAAGTGCAATCTAATGGAAATCCCAGAAGATATTGGCTTTTTATCCTCATTAACACAGTTAGAGCTGGGCGGAAACAAGTTTGAGAGTCTACCCAAAAGCATCAAGCATCTTTCTAAGTTGGAAACTCTGTCATTAAGGGACTGCAATATGCTTCGATCATTAACAGAGCTCCCAATAGGTCTAAAAAAGTTGGAAGCAATTAACTGCAAGCAACTGTGCCAAGCATTACCAGATGCATCTGAATTTAAGCGCTGCGTTACTTCTAAATATGCAAATTTCTTATTTCCTAATTCCTTTAATGTTAATCAGAAGGCAGTCAGCAATGTTTTTGAAGAATCACTCAAGGTTATTTCTATTTTAAATCTTAGTACACTCTCCCCACTCATCTCTCTCACATTAGAAATAACAATTATATCTTTGTTACAGGGATCTGAAGAACCACCTACTCATTTCAGCATTTATTTACCGGGAAGTGAAATTCCTGACTGGTTCAGCTATCAAAGTTCTGGATCTCCAGTAAATATTCAAGTGCTTCGTCAAGATTTGATTAATAGGAAGTTCATGGGATTTGCGATATGTGCTGTTTTGAGGATCGAGGAATATCACAGTGAGCATCAATTTCTTGGGGTACGAGTTAATTGTCATTTTGGAACATATGATGAATATATATGTTTCCCACTATATTATAATCAAGATGTTAGCTCGGATCACATTTTACTAGGGTATTCTTCGTTTTCTAAATTTGATTACTTATATCAAAATCTTGAGAAGCTACTTACTGGTGACGGTGACTATTTGGATTTCTCATTTGAGATCAAAGAAAGGATCGAAGATTACAAGATGAAACATTATGCTGTACATCCAATATATGCAAAGTACAAAGAGATAATTGGTGCCTCTATTGAAGATATCGGGGAAACAAATGGAAGGAAAAACAGTCGATCTGATGATAATGATGAGGAAGTGGAACCACATTCTAAGCGATTTTGCACCCAACCAAAATTGATACTCCCAACCAGCAATCAAAACCCTTGATATTTTACATAGAAGGCATTTTGCATTTTATTAGGTTGTGGACTTCGTGATCTCGAGGCAAGTCATTGATGGAATATCAAGTATTTAGATCTTGTGCGTTTGATATCGTTTTTAAAATAGTGATTTTGAAGATTAATTTTAAAATTGAAATTCATGTTTTTAACAACGTGATGGGATTGGTAGTGTTTTTTTAAGCGTTGGTTTGATAAATTGTTGTTTTAAGTTTTTAGTTATAAATTTAAAAAACTGTTTTTCATTTTCCCAAACGACCTTCTAAATACAGTCACCTTACAACAGCTTTTTTTTTTTTTTTTTTTGTTAAAAACAAAAAACCGTTTTTAAAAACGAATCCAAACAACACCTTATGTTTCAATTTTTCATTTTTTATCACATGTTAGGATTTGTTATCCGAAAGTTCAACAGATATTCAATTTTTTATCTATTTTCATTTTTTTAGTTTTCAACTTTCTTTTGCTAAGAGTTTTTCTAGTATCTTAAATTATATCAATATCAGGAAAAAGTAAATTACTGTTCACTTCTCTTTATGTTTTACTGAAGTAGTAAATTAATTCTCGGTAAATAGGAGTTGTAGTAATACAAAGATTCAAATTTAGTATTAAAACAGAATTTTAATATTATTTTTAGTACTGCTATTCTCCATTGGAGCAAATCAAGAGTTAAGAGTATTAGAGTAGTTGAAATGAACACTTGATTTTTCTGTTTATAGATTGAAAATGGCTGATAATATGACTGCAAATGGCACATTTTGTGATGTCTTGCTTCAATGGATCTTTCAAATCTTGACATTCACCAATATTTCTGTTAGTAATCACTCAAACAATTTCTTCTCACACAATCTATTTTATTGACAGCAAGGAATATTTTCGTTGATTGTGTGGATGTTGAAATACTTCAAGATGATCCTGACACAGTGCCCAAGTTTGTGGCCTATAGCAGGTACGTAGTTACCATCACAAATTGGCTGGAGTTCGAAAATTCATTAATTTTTAAACAAATGTGCATCAAGTTGTGAGATTTGTTGGCAGGATTGAAACCTTTCGATGTCATCAAGTTATGCATCAAGTTGCTAGATGAAGCATTGTAAATTAAAGAGATTTCTTCATAATATTTTTTCTATTATATTGTTGGGCATGAAAAGAATTCAAAAAGTGAGCTTCTGAATTGTTGATAAATTGAAAATGGATGACAATATAGCTGCAAATGGTGTAGAAGCAAGTCTGCATCAATTGCGCGCTTTGTGAAGACAAATCAGAATGCATATATGTTAGATTTTATGTAAATAATGCTATTAATTTGGACAGTTCACCATAATAAGTGCCTTTTAAATATAAGTTATTAAAATGGTGACACCATCACAACACAAGAAAAAAAAAGCGACAATCCTCGCTATTTTCACTCTAATAATTTAGTCTAAATTTTAATCCAAATGATATAATAAGAGATTTTTTAATTAATTATTTGGATTGTATAGTATTATTCCATAATAATCTTAATAGTTTTTTCAACTATTAGTTATAATTAAGATAATATGAGATTTGTTAAGTGGTAAGTCTTATATATGTACCATAAAGTTACAGGTTCGAGACATGTCTCCTTTCTAAAATCTAAGATTATTATAATATTGTTTTTAAAAGATTATTAATTATATTTTTTAAAATTTTAAGGGAAAACAAACGAGCTAAATTAATACTCATCCATTGGAATGTACAAGATATTTAAAGCACAATAAGTATATCATATTTTGTTAAATTTAAAATTAAATTGCGAGTCTTTTCAATCATATCTACAAAGTGCTATATATACATATCTATTATCACATTTGACATTCTTCTCATGGAAATACATTAAAATGATATGACAACGTAAACCTTAAGCAAGAAATTAATTTGTATTTATTTACTATGGTTAAATCCACAGCATAAGATAATATAAGGTTGACATAACGATGCACTTCTCACATCTAGCTATAAGATTGTGAATTCAAATCCTTTCCCCAAACAACTCGAGTTATTGTAGTACATATTTTGAACAATCCAGAAGCACGAGAAGGAATAAGAAGGTTGGTATGTCATACATTCACTTCAAAATATGAACAATTCAATAATATAATAAACTAACATATATATATATAGCATTTATATAAGTGTGTACAGATTTTATATGAGTGTATTGAATGTAAGTCGTTGGATTCAATTATTTTGACTTAGACTAATCTAACGACTCACATTCAATGTACTCATGTATTTATATAAGTGTGCACTTATGTGAACACTAACATATATATATATATATAATAACTTTTAAGTAAGAGATCCTTTACTTTAATTTCGGTACATACCTTGATGAAATCATATCGATTTGTATGATTTTTTATATGGATGATAATTTCATTTAAATCTATATATAAATAAAATTTAAGAATTTTTCAAGTATTATAACCATTTATCTGGATTTAATTAAATAAAAAGGCATCAGAAAAGTAGGAGATATATCGAAAATTTTAAAAAAATAATTTTATTATTTAAAAAATTTTTAATTTTTATTTATATGTAGATTTCAATGAAATTATTATTCATATAAAAATTTATATCAAAATTCACACAAATCAGTATAAATTTATCAAGTTATGGATCGAAATTAAAAGAAGGATCCTTAAAGTTACTTTATATATAAGAGTACCTTTCAACTGTAGGATTTTAGATTTTTTTTTTCCAATCAATCCAACGGCCAAAATAAATAACAAATGTAAAGAAAAAACAAAATTAAAAAGCCATGCAATAATTACCTTTCTCTTTACTCTGTCACGGGGCCACATGTCTTTAATTTTTTTCTTTTCTTTGTTGTGTAGCCCACAGGAAATCAATTTTCATCCTCTTTCCTCACTCTCTTTATAACATATTAAAGTTTAAAACTCATATAATATTTTGTCAAGTGAAATTGAATGAAAAGAAAATCATTCAACATATTTGATTTACTAAAATGTAATGAAACGAGAATTTCATTCGAATATTGATTCTACCATTTTGATGAAATAGACTTTCCATCCAAAAATCAATAGAATGTCCTTTTCAATTCCAAACTAAAATTGGTATTTCATAAATAGCCTCCTATACCCCAAATACATTTAAAAAATACCTTAATTTTCAAAATTAATATTATATATATATAAATTATATAATTATATTTTATTAATATAAATATTATATAATAATATAAATACATATAATAATTATATATATATTATTAATATAATATATACATCATATATAATGTTATTATAAATGTTTTATAATTATGGATATTTTGATTAAAATACAGCTAATTCCATTCTATTCAGTTGTTAACATAACAAAATAATACTGATTCTAAAGTCCCAACAAAAAAAAAATCAGTTTTCTATTTATTTCCATTCCAATTCTCATTCCCACTGTCATTCCATCATGGTAATCACACACCACCTAAATGTTAAAGAAAAATATAAGAGCATCTCCGATGTAAATATGTATTTTTGAGTTTTTAAATAGTGTCATATCAGTATTTTTATCCACTAAGGGCCTACTTTTGTTTTTTTTTTAGAGAAATACATATTCACATCTCCAATGCAATTATCTAAAGTCAAATATGTATCTATTTTATGACCAATCATAATAAAACAATTATTATATTCTCTTTTCTATTTTATTTTACAATTAAATGAGATTTAATATTATTGGTTAAAAGAGTTAGAAATCATACTCAACATTTCTAAGAGAGTTTTTAGAAAGAGAGTTTTTCTAACTTCTTTAGTATCTATCCTATTTGACACCTCATTTTCTCTAAATGCATAATAAAAATTTTAGAACATGAGATGATGGGTTTGATTCCTCCATATCCCACATATACTTCGAATTTATATAATATTTCAAAATAAAATAAAATTAAAATTGTGTCATAATTAAAAAATTTAGATGTACAGTTCAAATATTTTTTCCAAATTCGTTAGTCATGATGATTTGTAATTCACAAGTAAATTATAAGATGATTTAATGAATGAATTTTCTGCAACAAAAATTGAGCTAAATATGTTTACTTTCGGCTAGTTATTAATTTGATGACCTTTGAAGTTATGGTTTATTTTGAATGATAAATAACAATAAAAAAAACTCATTAAATAAGGTTTTTTTTAACACAATTTATTATGTACTTCTATGATATTTAAAAGAGTTTTTTTTTTTATTTTAAATTTACTGAATGTGTTTCGTTTATAATTAATAGCTTCAAGAGGTTGTTAAAATTTTTAAAAACTTTTATTTTTGCAATTAAGAAACATCTGATTTTATTTTTTTAAAGAAAAAACTTGAACACGAAGAGTCGTTAACTCCAGAAGTTGCTAAGGACTCTTCTTGTTTAGTTGTTATTTTTCTGCAAAAAAAAACCATCAATATCAAATCACTTTCAAGTTTAGACGAAATGAGGTAGGTCAGATATAAAAATCCTTACATTTATATTAAGAGGTTATATAGAAGCGAGGTTATATAGAAGCTGTAAGTTCGAGTCTTTCCATTTTTTTAACCAAATTTTTTATTTTTATTTTAAATGGCTTTCAAGTTTCAATCAAGTTGTCAATAACTTTTAAAATTCTCAATTGATATTTACAAGTTTCATGTAACTATCTTGAAGTATACCCAAACATTATTTATACCATGTCAGGTAAAGTTGATACAATGTCAGGTAAAGTTGAAAAAAAAAAAAACCTTTTATGACCCACAATGTTTTGCTCACATGGAGGAAGGAAGCAAGAAAGTTAATAAGGCTGTGGAAGTTTGTGGAAGAGTTCTTGTTATTGGGAAGAAATTACAAAATCTCCTGCAATTGTTTAGCGTTACATCCTCCTAATCCTATCCATCTACTATCAAAATCTCCTGCAATTTTTGCTCTTGTAGGTCGTCGATCTCCATGGCCAGTTCATCAACTCCTTCTTCCACCATCACACTCACAAAAAAGCATCATGTCTTCCTCAGTTTTAGAGGTGAAGACACCCGGGTTGGCTTTACTAGTCATCTTTATGATGCTTTGAGCCGAAAACAAATAGTAACCTTCATTGATTATGAACTTGTAAGAGGAGATGAAATCTCCCCAGCTCTCTTGAAATCAATTCAAGAATCAATGATTGCAGTGGTCATTTTCTCAAAAGACTATGCTTCTTCCAAATGGTGTTTACGTGAGCTTGCGGAGATTATGAAGCGCGAGAAATTGCATGAGCTAATTGTCTTGCCTGTTTTCTACAATGTTGATCCATCCGATGTACGGAAGCAGACCGGGCCTTTTAAGGATTCATTTGCTAGGCATGAAAATGAATCACAAGAAGAGGTGCAAGAATGGAGAGAAGCATTTACTAAAGCATCTAATCTATCTGGATGGGGTTATGCTGGAACAAGGTAAATCTAACTCTTTAATTTAATTTATACATTTACAAAATTAGAAGTACTAAATTTTGCTGAAAATAAGTATACAAGAGTCCTCTCTTTGGTCTTCAGCTCGTTTAAATTCATTTTTTTTTTCGATATTTTGAAAATTATTTCTTTTGTTCCTGCTCATTAATTATTGTTTGGTATTTTTATTTGGTAGATCTGAGTCCGAACTTGTTCGTGATATTGTCAAAGATGTTCAGATGAAATTGATGAGTAAATATATATCACCCTTGAGTGATTCTAAAGGACACCTAATTGGAATAAATAAACGAATTGAGCATGTCATGCCATTATTATGTCTTGATACAATGGATGCTCGAATTATTGGGATTTGGGGCATGGGCGGTATCGGCAAAACAACCCTTGCTGAAGTTGTTTTTCATCAAATTTCAGGTCAATTTGATAGTTCTTGTTTTATTGAAGTTGGGGAAAGATTAGAAAATAGGGAATCAAATTGTCTGCGACTTGAAGTTCTTTCTAAAGTATTACATGATGTAAATCTGGAATTAGCCACTCCTACCATTCTTCATCCCTTTATCATGCAAAGGCTCACCCAAAAAAGAGTTTTGATTGTTTTTGACAATGTCATTAATTTTAAACAATCGGAAACTTTAGTTAAAGGTTTTAATAGATGTGCCTTGGGAAGTAGAATAATAATAACTTCTAGGGATAAACAAGTACTTAATAATTTTGAAGTGTCTGATCATAACATATATGAAGTTGAAGGACTTAACTTTGATGAAGCTCTTGTGCTCTTTAGCACTTATGCTTTTAACCAAAACTGTCCCACAGAAGGTTTTAAGGATCTATCAGAACAGATGGTATTATATGCCAAAGGCAATCCACTGGCTCTTAAAGTGTTAGGATCACATTTGTCGGGAATGAGTAAACACGAGTGGGAAAGTGCATTTGATGACTTACAAGGAATTGGTGATTCCGAAATTTTCAATGTCTTAAAAAATAGTTATGATAGATTAAATGATAAAGAGAAGGATTTATTTCTCGACATTGCATGTTTCTTTAATGGTTATTTTGAAGATGACATTGCAAAATTGCTAGATTGCAAGTACTCTTTGAGAGTCCTCAATAACAAGTCACTAATCACAATAGAGGAAGGTGGAATAAAAATGCATGATCTACTGCAAGAAATGGGTAGGAAAATAGTTACTAGAAAATACCCCAGAAATCCAGGAAAGCGCACCAGGTTGTGGAATTCCGATGATGTCATTCGGATGCTAGAGAAAAATAACGTAAGTATATAATTATTTTGTATTGCTACGATTTGTGTTTACTGGAGTATTGTCTTTGCACTCACCACTACACCAGAAAATTCCATCACTAAGGCCGTCCTGTAACGTTTTTTATATGCTGTTTTTCGAAAATAAAAATAAAATTGAAAACAATATTTTTTGTTTTAATTTCAAAATCCCAAAAAAGTGTATAGTATGACATACTGAAAACTGTATTATAAAATTAAAACCGGATATTCACAACACCTTGACAAACTACTTAAGCTTTGCATTTGATGATGTAACTCGTAAACTTTACTTTTGGTCTTCAGGGGACTGAAGAAGTTGAAGGGATATCCCTAAAGATGGACAATCTAAAAGATGTACATTTGAATTTGAGCTGTCAAGTGAATAAAATGCCTAATCTCAGATTGCTCTTATTCACTCGTGGTCTTCGGTACAACAACAAAGTGCATCTTCCCGAAGGTCTAAATTCTCTTCCAGATGATCTAATGATTCTTGAATGGCATAGATATTCTTTGAGAGAGCTACCATTAAATTTTAATCCAAAGAAGCTAGTTAAACTTGACCTTTCTTTTAGCAATATTGAACAACTTTGGGAAGAAACTAAGGTATAATTTAACCTTTAATCATAAATATGTTACATGCTTTTAAATATATTTTATATACTTCACAAGTAATTTATTACCTAATTCAGTCATTTTAATATAAATATTTTTTACTTTTACGGCAGGCTCCAAAATTAAAGTGGCTTATTCTTGCCTACTGTGAACGTCTCACTAGGATTCCAAACCTCTCAGATTTCCTCTCGCTTGAGGAGGTAGATCTTTCAGGATGCCAGAGCTTGGTTGAGTTTCCTTCCTCTGTTCAACAACTCAACAAACTTCGGTATTTATCTCTGGATGGCTGTAGCAATGTAACAAAATTTCCACTGACTTCAGCGAGTATAGAAAGGTTGCATTTGAGTAGGACTGCGATAGAGGAAGTTCCCTCATCAATTCAGAGTCTAACCAACCTTTCTCAGTTATATCTATCCAATTGCACAAGGCTCAAGCATGTTTCAGCCAGCATTTTTAAATTGAAATCTCTTCTTACTCTACGTCTTAATGGTTGCTTCGAACTTGAGACTTTTCCAGAAATCTCGGAGACAATGGAAATTTTGAATTCTCCAAAATCAAGTGGAAAGGCAATTACAGAGCCACGTTCTTCAATTGAACATCTGAATGGGCTTCAATTCCTAACTTTGTCTGATTGTAGCAATCTAGAGATGCTTCCAAGTAGCATATGTGATTTGACTTCTCTGGAAGATCTCGATCTTTCTTATTGCTTAAAACTGGACAAATTGCCAGAGAACTTGGGAAATTTAAAATCATTGAAGCTTCTCATAGTTAAGGGATCTGCCGTAGGTCAACTACCATCCTCTATCAGATATTTGAAGAACCTTGAATTACTTGATTGTTCTGAATGTAGGGATTTGACAAGTTTACCTCCTTTATCAGGTTTATGCTCTTTAAATTATCTAAATTTAAACAACTGCAATCTAATAGAAATCCCAGAAGATATTGTCTGTTTATCTTCATTGAGAGTGTTACACCTGGACACATTCAAGTTTCAGAGTCTACCCCAACGCATCAAGCATCTTGCTAACCGTCGTCATTAAGGGACTGCAGTAGACTTCAATCATTAACAGACCTTCCAGTAGCTCTAAAAAAGTTGGCAGCAATTAATTGCAAGCAGCTGTGCCAAGCATTACCAGGTGCATCATAATTATGTAATATTCTTATTTACTAATTCCTTTAATCTTGATCAGAAGGCAGGTAGCAACGTTTTTGAAGAATCACTCAAGGTTATTTCTCTCTTAAATCTTAATACACTCTTCACCCCATCTCTCACATTACAAATAACATTATATTTTTGTTACAGGTATCTGAAGAACAGCCAACTCGATTCCAAATTTCTTTACTGGGAAGTGAAATTCCTAAGTGGTTCACCTATCAAAGTTCTGGAACTTCAGTAAAAATTCAATTGCTTTGTCAAGATTTGGTTAATAGGAAGTTCATGGGATTTGCAATATGTGCTGTTTTGGGGATGAAGGTATATTATCATTATCATGATAATCTTGTGGTAGATGTTTTTTGTCATATTGAAACATGTGATGACCATATAGAATTCCACCATATAGAATTCCCCGATATTTTAATCTAGCTAATATTGATGCAGTATGCATTGATTCGGATCACATCCTATTAGGCTATTCATCGTTTTCTAAATTTTTGTCCTCATTTCAAAATCTTGAGATGCTACATGCCAATGACATACTACACTCGGCATATTTAGAAGTCCAATACCCGGCATATTTAGAAGTGAAATCTTGTGCAGTACATCCAATATATGCAAATCCCATGAAGATAATCGGTGCCACCGTCAAAGATATCGGGGAAACAAACGAAAGGAGGAGTGGTTGAACTGATGATAATGAGGTGGCCGGAAGTAGAACAGCAATCTAAGAGATTTTGTACCCAACCAAAATTGATGCTCCCAACCAGCTATCAAAATCCTTGATCTTTTTCATGGAGGGTATTTTGCATTCTACAATTGGCTTATCATCCTACTATGTTGAACTTTTGTTCTTTGATCAATTAGTTCGTGGACTTCGTGATCTTAAGGCAAGTCATTGATGGAATATCTAGTATTTAATTCTTAAGCATTTGGTATCTTTTTAAAATGATGTTTTTGAAGATTAGTTTTAAAAATGAAAACATGTTTTTGAAAAACAGAATGGGTTTTGTAGTGTTTTTTAAATGGGTTTCAAAAATGGAAAACGGTATAAATGTGTTTGTTCTTGTATTTAAAATTAGTAACATAGTTGTTTGGAAAGAAAAATTATGTTTTGTTTTAAAAATGATTGAAAACAATAAATTGTTATTTTAAGTTTGTAGTTATAAATTTAGAAAACCGCTTTTCATTTTTGCAAATGACTCTCCAAATACAGTTACCTTACAACAATTTATTTCTTTTTCTTTTAAAAGCAAAAAAAAAAACGTTTTAGAAAACGGATCCAAACACCTGATGTTTTAGCTTTTCATTTTCATTTTTTATTATATGTTAGTATTTGAATCCAAAAGTTCAATAGATTTTCAAATTTTTATCTAATTTTAAGTTTTTTGAATTTTACCTGTTTTTTTTGTTATAGAGTTTTTCAAGTTTCTTATATTAGATTAGAAAAAAAAAATGTTTATTTTTTTTTTTTTTTTTGGTGCTGATGTAATAAATAATTCTCTGTAAATAGGAACCGATTGACTTCAGGGGCAGTGGGAGAGAGGGGCTGGCAGGGACAATGCCCCCATCCCTTAAAGAAAATTACAGTTTTGTTACTACATTTTAAATCTTTTCAGTTGACCCCACCCCTTAAAATTTTTGTTTTTGTATCATGGCCATTCCAAACAAAGAATCAAATTTAAGTTTTTTTATTTATTTTTATTTTTTTTATATTCGCCAATATTTATGTTAGTAATCACTCCAACAATTTCTTCTCACATAATATATTTTATTGATAGCAAGGAATATTTTCATTGATTGTCAAGAGATTATAAAAAAGGATACCTTGTGGATGTTGAAGTACTTCGAGATGATCCTGACGTGGTACCCAAGTCTGTGGCCTATAGCAGGTACGTTGTTACCATCATTACCCGGTTGGTATTTCAAAATTAATTATTTGTTAAACAAATATGCACCAAGTTGTGAGATTTGCGAGCAGGATTGAAACCTTTCGATGTCAATTAGATAACAAGATGAAGCATTGTAAATTAAAGAGGACTCTTCATAATCTTTTTTCTAATATTTTGTTGGGCACGAAAAGAGTTGCAAATGGTGTAGAAGCAAGTCTGCATCAATTGGTTTATGCACACAGGATTTTTTTTTTTGTGAATCGGAATGCATATATGTTAGATTATATATATGTAATGATATTAATTTAGAATATAAGTGGTAAATCATGAACTAACTTAGGAGTTTTTTTTTTCCTTTGTCCAAGATCATAAAAATGATAAGGCTGTTAAGTACCTGAAGATAGCCTACAAGCAGAAAATCCCTTTTATGATCCAACCGCTTATATAGAGAACTAGTACAACTAAAATGACTCGTTGATTTAGTTTTTAAAAAACATGAAGCATGAATTAATTAGCTGTGGTAATGTTGTGTAGTAAACTACTAATTATGTCATCAAATTTTGAACATTTTGTATCGTCATTCAGATATTTGCTTAGATAGAAAGAGATCATGTAGTGGTATTCTCAAGAGGCATTGTAAGTTTTGACTATACATATAATTTTTAGAATTGAAGTATCCATTGACATTTGACACTCTTCTAGCAAATTAATTTCTTAACAATTCCTATTCATATGACACTCTTCTATATAAATATATATGGAATTATACAAGAGCACAAACTGAGGAACATTATGAGAGAATTGAATATTTGTTATTATAATCCTGTTTTTTCTTCGTTGTCGTAAAAATCACCTTTTGTTTAACCTTTTATGATTTTGTATTTGCCTAGGTTTACTTTGAACAATGCCTTAGCGATTGGCAATATGGTATACTCTGTAAGACTTTTTTTTTCTTACCAAATGGTTGAACGAATTAGTATGGTTAATAATATATATTCCAATATTTGTGATAGAATAATGTGTATTAATGAAATATGTAATGCCATTTTGATCCCTTTGTTGCCTGCTAAAAGGGTAATGAAAATGACATTGTTATATGACTTGGTGAAACATTACATAATATGTGCAGCTGTGCGTTGTTTGTGGATGATTGTGTCGTGTCGAGTGCTGGAAGATATTAGCTAGTCATGTAATTCCAAAGTAATTGGTCATGTAAGTTTTGTTTTGTTATTTGATGTTTCTGTTAAAAACTCTATTTGAGTAGTTAGTGAGTTGTACCATTTGTAGTATATTTTTGGTTGCTGACGCTGTCTTTTTGAATCTATCTGGTGCATGTGGTTATGCAGTGGAGGATCTGGGAAACTATCACTCTGTAAACAGGTTTATGATGTCTTTTGTGCCGCGCCGTTGTTTGCTGTCTTCAATTAATGGTGTGGTGATGGTGCTGCTGCTGGAATCTCAAGAATAGATAACTCTGGTCCTTTTGGGTTGATAATAGATCTGCAGATATTTATCAAGTAGTTGATATACGGAGTAATATTCATTGTAATTATAGAAGCATATTTTTTTTTGTAAATCCAGAAAACAAAATAGTCAAAATTTTGTGAAGATTGCCGACAAAATATATGCTAGCTAGATGTGTCTAACCATTTCATTTTTTGTTAGGCAGCAACCTTCTGAAGTAAGTGATTTGTTGGGCCGTTATCGATCTTCGTTTTTTCAAAAAAATCAGTTAGACATGTATTGGGATATCGTTTTTTGATAGCTGATTTGAATCCTCACTTAAATCTTGAATTATTATAATAATTTTTTTTTAAAAAAACTATTAACTATAATTTTTTAAATTTTAAAAGAAAGCTAATGAGTTAAAGGATTTAAATTATTTATCAAGAAATGATGTCTCAATTTGTATCTAACCAATCAAATTAGACAATATGTATATATATATTTTTAAAAATAATTAAATGTAAATGATAATGGTCCACATGATCCAATTTGATTGCTTAGATACAAATTAAATTACCATTTTTTAACATGTGATTATATGATTATTGTTTGCTCTGAGATATTGCTAATGGGTTCCTTGCTTCATAATTGTAAAAAACAATGTGGACATTAATTCTATTATTTGATGAATGTTGATGCATTTTTCTTGTTTATGTGCCCCAATGCCCATCTGTGTGGCTTAAAAAGTGAGAAATTTTAAATTAATGGGTGAGTTTCTGTCTAAAATGAGTGCCTCATGGCATTGAAGATGTCTGTGAAAATTTCCTTGAAATGTTGTCTCAAAAATCAAAATTAATAAAGAAATGTCATTTTTACTGACTGAATATCCTTTAGACTTGAGCTTATTATAATTCTTCCACTTTTTTCAATTGCTAATGCCACTTCTTTCATGTGTATTATCAATTATGTTTCTATGCTTTGTATAATTTCCTGGCAGTGGTAGATACAAAATGTTATCAGTATGTATGTAGATATATTACACATGTATGGAAGGTGTTCGACGAAATGTTTGAATGAATATAGACAAATTCAAGTGGAAAGTACGTGCACGGAAGTCAAATCCTTTAATGTAAATTATCAAACATGTCGAAGAAGTCCCAGAAAAGAGTCGTAACTAGTAAGAGTGATGATAATTTCTCATCAAAGACGTCATGGATGATCCAAAATGAGCATTTTGTGATAGTATATAGCGTCCAGAGCTTCCGTGGCATATATATTTTGGCTTGCTTTCAGGAAATAATCGCCTTCCACCGATTCATTTTCGTTGGGCAATCGAATAAACAGACTAGTTAAAAAGCAAAATCCAGTGAGTTTGAGCACAGAAGAAAAGGGGAGAGGGTTGTGAAAAGCATATAGACTATGCTCAGTTGGCAAGAATCCAACGAGCATGCCAAGTCTTTGTAGACAAACAGAGAAGACTAATAATCTGAAGACACAAGCATACTATAGAAATACAACCATGCTTGATCTTCACTAAAATTACTGTTGATTAACAGCCAACTATAGTTTGTTAATTAGGTGTGATAATCAGCTGATGTGGCAAATCCCAATCAGCTTTAGTTAGTTACAATTGTGTTATAGAGGTTGTTAGCTGATTTACAACGATAGATATATGATTCATTGTAACAACAAATTGTATTACAATATCCTCTCTATCAATAAGATTCTCTCTGCAAAAACTCCATTAATGGAGTTCCTTCAAAATCGATTTTTCTCTCTTGAAGTTTCTCTGTGAACTTTTATCAAACACATTGTAGTGTCACCTTTATTTAGTTTTTCATGGTATCAGAGTCAAAGCTCTCAAGAAATTGCAGAACCTATGGAGTTTTCGTCGCTTACCAAGAGTCTAAACTACAATCTGCCAATCAAACTCGGAAAATCGAACTACATCTACGGGAAGAAGTGGGCAATTCGTGTAATCCAAGCTTTAGATATATAGGAATACATATGTGGAGTGAATCAGCCTTCGAATGTTTTTTAGAATTCGTGTTCTTACTTCTTAGTCAGCTGGAAAATCCTATCAAACAGGCTGTAAATGCAAGGAAACCAACCCTTTAAAGGGGAGTTGATTTCTATGCTAATGATCAATTTTTAATTTTTCATGATCGTTGTAAGAATTATTTTCATACTTACCGTATGATATGAGTTGAAATTGAGATTAATTATGTGGATGATACAGCATTAATCTATAAATAATCTTACTAGTTTTTTCAACTATTAATTATAATTATATAATATGAGGTTGGTTCAATGGTAAGTCTTTCATATTCGTATCATGCGTTTGTAAGTTCGATACCTGTCTCTTTTGAATAATTGTAATATTTTTTTTTTTAAAAAAAAACTCATACTTATACTTTTTAAAATTTGAAGGGAAAACTAAAGAATTAAATTAATATTCATCCAATTTAACGTGTGATATATTTAAAACACAATAAATATATCATTATTTTATTAAACTTAAAATTAAATTGGGAGTCTCTCCGATCATGTCTACAAAGTGCTATATATAAATATCTATTATCACACTCCTCTCATGGAAATACATTATGTTATCTGTAAATTTTAGACGATGTGACACGTCAGTACAAAATAAAGGTCGGGGGTGTCACATCACTGGAAGATCAGATTGAGTTAATCCAAATAGGTCGAAGAAGACCTAACCAGCCCCTTCAATTGAGATAACGCAAATGATCGGGTTAGAAGATTCGATCGGGTCGTCAAGATGGTCCGGGCCAAGGTTGTGATCAGATAAATATGTCAATCGGGAGAAACGAGCATGGTCAGGAGAAATAAGCGGTCGGATACGTGACACATGGATAACACTCATAGTCGATGAAATTACCCAGATACGTAGAGAATGAGTCTTACTCGAACAAGGTATCTAGAAGCATACTTTGACAAGGAAGTCAATTTCCTTATATATATCAAAGTCTAAATCAGGTAAGAAATTCAATACGATAGAAAGACAACCAACGTAAAACATGGAAGAAGGACAATACGACTCTAATAAGTTAGAGTTCAGTTTAAACACGAGAATTTTCCTTACTTGTACATCAAGAATTATGGTTCCATGTACTTATAAATAGACTCTAATAAGACCCATAAAAGGGTTAGCGTGAGTTAAGCATATATAGAGGAATATATAGGAATCAAACGTGTAATTGTTTTACCAACTAGTGAACTCTTTTTCTCGATATTACCGGCAACCGTGGGTGTTTTCCCGCCTTGGGATTTTACCACGTAAAATCTTGCATCTTATTTACTTTTTATTTATTTCGATTTACAATTCAATTGTTTACTCATATTACTTGTTCGACGGGTGATCAATCCAAAAATCGTCATCAACAACTTGCGCTAGAAGGAGGGGCTGAACCTCCGTTAGTATTTGGTTTACGTAATCGATTTGAAAAAAGTTTACAAGAAGCAATATCATGGACACTTGTAGAGACAGAAGCTCATCTCCACACAACATCGACGCCTCATGTGGGGCCAATGTCTCCAATCCTGTTGAAGTCAGCACCACAGGAGAAGACCCATCCTCGAGGACCCCACCGTCCACCAGACTTGACATTGTTACATCCAATAGGTGTAACCACAGGTATTTCCCTAGAAGCATTCAGGCAAATTCAATAATCCTTACGAAAAGTAATCGAAGATGCCGCTAGGCCGGGAATCAACATATCAGCCACTGCCAATCTTAGTTCGTCATATCAACTTTCGACACTGGTAGAGGCTCAAGATCCTAAGATACGCTCTGAGATAGTGGCGGCCACTCCATGAACGCCCTAGAAATCTGGAAGAGATAAGGCGGAGCGTAGTGAAAAATAAGGGTGTTCCTATAGAAGAGGCGGTCTAGAAAACAGGGATACTGGGGAACACCGGGAGTCTAGTTCGTGGGAAGATGCGGAGAGGTACAATGGAGCGAAAGCCTACCCTAAGCAAGCGCATATGTGTGATGGCCAGCGAAAAAGGTCTCGCTCACATTCAGGTGATGATGAAACTGCCTCTAGAAGATGCAGGGAGTCAACCCCTGCAATCAGATGTGACCCCTTCGGTGCCTAGATCAACGGAAGAGTCCCTAAAGACCCTTACGGGCTCACCATCGGCCAAAGGTTTGAAGAGCATGTAGAGCCGGAAGGGGAGCGAGAGATTCTCCTTAGGAGGATATAGGCTCTTGAATGAAGATAAAACCTGGGAAACCTACTGATCAGGAACCCCGAAAGTCTGTTTGTTGATCCTTTAAGGCAGAATTTTTTTTCGAAAAAGTTCAGAATGCCGCATGTAGAGCAATTCAAAACCAATACTAACCCACATAAGCATGTAAGGAGGTACCATAACGCGATTGCACAACATGATTATTATGACACCCTCATATACCAGATGTTCCCGCAAACGTTGAGAGATCAGGGATCTAGATGGTTTGGAGGACTGTCCGCAGGTTCCATTAGGAATTTTGAGGAGTTGGTACAAGTGTTCACTAGGCAGTTCATGGGAAGCATCCAGTGAAGGAAATCCATATCAACCTTGTAGACCCTAAAATAAAGAAAGGATAAAAAGTTGAAAGACTACCTAGCTAGATTCTCGTAGGAGGTGTCAGAAGTCAAGATCCCAATGATGATGCAGTAGTGTCTGCATTCATTAACAGTTTACAGTACATCCATCTGACCCGAAGCCTGAGGCAAAGGGGACTGACCACGAACACAAGCATGGTAGACCGTGTTGGAGGGTATGCTATGGTAGAGGAAGAACAACTAGCCTATGGTAGAGAGCTTATACACAGGGGTCGGCTCGATAGTAGCCAAAAACACAAGGAAGGTAATTCAATGAATAACAACAAAGGGGAGTAGAAGGGTAGTAGGGGAAAAGGTAAGGACTAACGTAAGGATAACGAAAAAGGTAGTAGGCAACTTAAGCGGCAATACACCAATTACACTCAATTTGCCAGAAGGTAAGAAGAGATCTTAAATGTGATAGAAGATAAAAACTTGTACAATAAGCCAATAAGACAATCGAGTTTTTTTAAAAGAGACACCACCAGATACTGCAGGTTCTACTAGGAGAACGGTCATGAGACCTCCAAGTGTTATCAGTTGAGGGATTACATCGAAAAGCTAATCAGAGAAGAATACCTCAAAGACATGAACCTCAGGAGTGCGAATGACTAGTGTAAGAATACCGTAGTTGAGGAGCGAGATAGAATTCATAGGAGACCAATAAACGATTCAGATAATGAAGCAATCAATACCATCTTTGGCGGACCATATACCGAAAGTAGCAATCAGAGAGGATTTTTGAAGTTATAGAAGCTATAAATGGTCAAAGAAATCTAGAGGTAAATCTACTGAGACTCGATCAGAAGAAATCTAAACAAGGTTGGGACCCAATAAATTTCACCGAAGCAGACGCACATGCATCGAAGTAAGGTCGAACGATGCGATAGTGGTATCTGTTTGCGTAAGGAATATGGAAGTGAGAAGGGTGCTGATCGACAATGGGAGTTCAACAGATATTCTGAGTGTGAAAGTATTTGACCAACTCGGGTTGCAAAGAAAAGACCTCCAGCCACTTAAAGTCCCGCTAAGAGGCTTTGGAGGAGCAGAAATAAGATCGCTGGGGATAGTGAAATTACCTTTAGAGATCATAAGCGTTCCCTATATCAAGACGGTATTACTGGATTTCGTGGTCATGAATGTAAAGAACTAGCCATACAATGGTTTATTGGGTCGACCTTTCTTAAACAAGACGAAGGCCGTGACTGCTACATATGCACTAGCAGTGAAGTTTTCGACGGAGGCATGAGTGGATGTCATGAAAACCTCATAGAAGTGGGGGTTGAAAGGAAAATCTGGACGTATACACGGAGAAAACAGAGCCATGGGTAATGCAAATATACGTCCTTATAGAGTACAGAGATTACAAGATGGATGAAGTGGAAGTTGGGGTAGAAACTCTGACGGTTAGACATGGACCCGAGGGAGACACCTCCTGAAGATGGGAAAAGCCAAGAAGATGAGACGACCATGGAGGTTATAATTGATGACTATAGACCCGAAAAGACTGTAAAGCTTAAGGCTCGGTTGACAAAGCAAGTCCGGGACGAGATAGTCAGCTTGCTGAAGGAATATAAGGGCATGCTTGAATGGAAACATGAAGATATGCCTGGGATCAACTCGAAAATAATCTCTCACTGTTTAGTAGTTGACCCCGACTGAAAGCTCGTTGTTTAGAAAAGAAGGTAGTTTAACCCGGAGAGAAGCAAGGTAATCAAAGAGGAGGTAGAGAAGCTGCTAGCAGCAGGATCTATAAAGTAAGTAAAGTACCCCGAATGGGTCGCCAACGTGGTGTTGGTGAAAAAAAAGAACGGCCAGTGGAGGATGTGTGTGGATTTCACCAACCTCAACAAAACATGCTTAAAGGATAGTTTCCCTCTGCCTCGGATTGACCAGTTAGTGGATGCAACAACCGGTCATGAGTTGTTAAGCTTCATGGATGCGTATTCTGGATACAACCATATTCAGATGTTCACACCTGACGAAGACAAAACATCCTTTACCACCGACCAAGAGTTATATTGCTATAAATTTATGTCTTTTGGTCTAAAAAATATCGGGCCAACTTATTAGAGACTGGTAAACAAGATGTTCACTCGATAGATTGGCAGAAAAATGGAAGTATATGTGGATGACATGCTGACAAAAAGCATAACGTTTCATAAACATGCAGGAGATCTCAAGGAAACATCTGGAGTGCTACGAAGGTTTTCCATGAAGCTTAATCCAAAAAAGTGCGTCTTTAGGGTACCCTCGGGTAGATTCCTAGAATTCCAAGTTCATTAGAGGGGAATTGAAGTAAACCTAGAGAAGATAAAGGCATTGGAGAAAATGAGTTCTCTAAGGACATTAAAGGAAATCCAAAGGTTAACAGGTTGTTTGGCATCTCTGAATCGATTCATAAGCAAATCGACGGACAAGTGTCTTCCTTTCTTTAGGGTAATTAAGAAGGGTAAGGGGGTATAATAGAGTGATGAGTGTGAATATGCCTTCAGAAAAAACAAAGAATATCTAGGAAAGTCATCGATCCTATCCAAACTCCTTAAATGATAAGTGATCTACTTGTACCTGTCGGTAACATTTATAGAAACAGGATTAGTACTGGTCAAATTAGACAAAGGTGGTACAAAAGCCAGCATATTACACAAGCAAAGATCTACCTACTACCAGCGGAGATGAGATACTCATCGAGCGAGTAGATGGCACTGACCCTTGTGACTACAGCAAGGAAGATAATACCATATTTTTAAGCACATAGATCGAAGTTTATACAGACTGCCCACTGAAGTAAATTCTGTTGAAGCCCGAAGTGTCCAGGAGACTGACTAAATGGGTTGTGGAGTTAAGTGAGTTTGAGATAGCATATCTGTCGAGGGCCACAATAAAGAGGCAAGTCGTAGCCAATATGATCACAGAGTTCGCTGAACCAAATAGTGAGGTGATCAGGATGCTGAAGGAGAATGAAAAGTTCTTATGGAAACTGCATGTAGATGGGTCTTCAAACACATATGGCAACGGGGTTAGGATAGTCATTTCCACTTCAGAAGGTGATCAGGTAGAGTGTGCCCTGCGGTTTGACTTTAAAGCCACTAATAACATGGCCGAGTATGAGGCATTTTTGGCAGGACTCTGAGTTTGCACGACCTTAGGGGTGGAAGGACTAGAAATATTCAGTGATTCGCAAGTGGTGGTAAGCCAAATTCTAAATGAATATCAAGCCAAGGACAATAACATGGCCACATATTTGGGGATAACCAAGATGCTACTTGGAAGGTTTAAGGCGTAAAAGATTACCTATATCCCGAGGGAGAAGAATGAAAATGCTGACACTATGTCAAATTAGCGTCAGCTACCATCAGTGTACAGTAGAAGATCATCCCAGTTGCTTATCATAAAAGACCAAGCATCGAGGACCAAGAAGAAACATTAGAGATAAGAGCGGTTGAGGGAGAGCAGACCACTTGGATGACCCCGATCAATGAATACCTGAGGGATGGAACACTGCCGACAGAGGTAAATAAGATAAAACGTCTCAAATATAGAGTTACCAAGTACTCGATGGTCGGAGGAGAACTGTACAGGAGAGGATTTTTGAATGCCTTGCAGATGTGTGTCTACCCAGTGGAAGTCAGACGGATATTGAAAAGCATCCACGGAGGGGTATATGGGAACCACTCCTGAGGTAAGAACCTGGCCCATAAAACTCTCAGACAAGGCTTCTAATGGCCGACCCTATTCCAATACGCTCAGACAGTCACAGATTAATGTGGCGGTTTCTAGAGGATATCCAATGACATAAAAAGGATCGCCGAGCAGTTGAAAAGCTTGTCATCACCTTGGTCGTTCACCATGTGTGGGCTAGATTTGATTGGCCTGATGCCAGCAGCAACCAAAGGTTGCGTAAGCAGCCATGGATTACTTTACAAAATGGGTCAAGACGGAAGCATTGGTGCATATAATCGAAACCAATGCGATAAGTTTTGTCAAGAAGAACATCATCTACTGGTTCGGAATTCTAGACATGATAATCACAGACAACGAAACTCAATTCGACAGTGACAATTTCAGGAACATATGTTAGGATTTCAGCATAAAAAACTATTATATCACACCAGCTCACCCTCAGATCAATGGCCAGACAAAAACAGTAAACAAGATAATTAAGCACACCCTAAAGGTAAAACTAGATGCCAGGAAAGGAAACTGGACAGACAAGCTACACGAAGTTTTATGGGCATATCGAACCACATAAAGGACCTCAACGAGAGAAACCTCTTATTCACTGGCGTTCAAGACAGTGGCGGTGATTCCGATTGAAGTAATTCATAACTCACCAATGGTGCGTCTCTTCCATCCCGAGTCAAACACTGATATGCTGAAGCAGAACTTAGACGAGTTGGAAGAAACAAAAGATATGTCGAGGATAAAAACCATGACCTATCAGCAAAGGGCTGCCATGTACTATAACTCGTATGTCCGAATCAGGAGATTCCAACTTGGAGATCTAGTTCTAAGAAGGGTGTCATCCAATACAAGGGATAAATCGGCTGAGGCTTTGGCAAATAAATAGAAAGGTCCATACCGGGTGGTCAGGTTGGCTGATCATGGAGCATACCGTCTTGATCTAACTGAAGGAAGCGAGTTATCCAGGCCATGCAATGCTTAATACATGAAGATGTTTTAACCTTAAGGGGCTCTCAGTTTTTTATATTTCTTTAGAGAGAGATTCACTTTGTTAGCTAATTGTTTTATGTTTCTTTTTAGCATCCAATAAAAGCTCCTTTGAGGGAACAATTTCAGAAATCAAGAGTAGTGTTCTAAAAATTTGCTTTCGAATACAAAAGCAATCTCGGGACACCTAGAAATCGCTCGGTGTCGATTGGGGCACCCAAGAAGCCCAGTAAGGGGGTCAAAAACATATGTCGTAAAGGCAGTGTACACTCACCGAAACTAACTAGGTATAATAAAGCACTGTTAGGGCGCCTTCAAGTCATAAGCACCTGAGAGTATGCGCCAAGAGTTGAACGAGGAGTAAGTACTCCCACTCAAAAACAGGTGCAAATAAAGCACCTGCGAAGTCAATAGAGTACGAGATGTCCCGTTGCAATGAATCTTGATTAATAGATTATTGAGAGACGTCCCAATGACCTAGTTGACAGATAAAAGATAAGAGTCTATAAACTAGATACCATATAAATGGGTTATAAAAGAACACCTCTTGACATAAAATCAATAGGTTGATCGGGGGTTCAAGTAACCGATCGGTTAACACGAACGGCTTCCCCCAGCATTGCCTGTGTAGGGGATATGACAAGTCCTGACATACGAAGCTACTTGACCTAAGTCAGAACAATAAACTCAATATAGTTTGAGTTAATAAACAATCCTGGTCAAATTAGAGAAACCAGGCTAGCAAATATGTATTCAAATCAAGCGCAGCCAAAAGCAAACAGATAGCTGACCAAGAAATGGTTGTGACCAGCTGCACCAGGGCGGTCACAGCTGAGTTAGTCAGCTCGACGCAAGCTAATACCCATAATTTGAGTAAACTCTTAGCGAATACCAAGGGCGATTTGTGCCAAGGGAGATGATGTGATCACAATCGAGATAATTAACTTAGGCATGGCTCGACATGCATAATTCAATTTAATAAGCGGTAACAACCATTCATAAATCATTCAGTTTTTTTATGGCTGCTATTACCGGCCTAAGCCCTGGATTATCTCTAAAATGCAATGGAGCAACCAATTCATGTTAAGTCTCTAGTTTATGTGGAAACAACAAAAACAATAAGTTAATTTTATTTATAAAATGTAGCTATTACAAGGCAGTAATTATATAGATAACAAAGAAATGGAGTCATGAGCATCTGGAGCGCTAGAAGGACCTTCAGGCCCAGAACTGCCATGAGAGGGATCACCACCATGTCTTAGCTCAGGTCTCCGAAGTCTGACCAAATGATACGATCCTTGGGCTTATCGACCATAAAGAAGGAATAGTCTGTACCCAGTAAGGGACAAACTTCAACCCCCTTAGTTAAGGCGCCACTCTTTTCACCTGTATGGAAAACAACCAGAGAGAACTTTGAAGGAAGCTCCGGTTCATGGGATGAGGATCCTTCTTGATGGACCTGCAGTAAGCATTATACAAAATTCTCTGATTTCTTATGGCTTCCAGGGACTCGTCCTTATGTCTCTTGATATTTCTATCCCATTTGCGGTGAGTCTCCTCTGAGGACCTTCCCTTACCCCCGGAGAATTCCCGAACGATGGCCAGTCCCCTTTAAAATTGCCTTAGCATGACTGCATCAAAAACTAGGGGATCTCTTATAGCGATCCACATTATGGACTTCAAGGGACGACCTAGCTTCTTGGGAAAGCACATACATACTAACTTGTTGCTACTCCAAATCTTTCACCAGGTGTTCATTGTGGATCTAAGCCTCCTCAGATGCCTGCTACATCTCAAGCATAGTCTGCTGAGCAGAGGTAAGGGTGTCTTGAGCAAGTCGAGTCTTCTCCTAAAATTTCTTCACCACCGTCTCAGCCAGGATGGCCCTCTACTCGAGTTCAGCACTGCGTAACTCTACCTTGGCAGCCCTATTCTCTAACTCAATGTTTCTCGTGGTAAACTGTCTGAGGGTTTTCTCAGCTGTAGAAACCTACCTTGGACGTTAGCAATGGTTTTCCTCAAGGCAATCTTAGTCACATCGTAGGTCTTCAGCTTCTCCTCGAACTGCTTAGCCTTGGAAGCATTGGTAGAGGAAGACTTAAGAGCACCGTCCTTTTTAGTGAAAACCTTCTTCAACCAAGATATCTCAGTAGCCTGTTTCTTTTGATCAGCCAAGGCTCGGGTTAGCTCCTCCATCGCCTGAAAAAAAAAGAAGATAAGAGTTAGGAAAACTGGAAAACTTGCAATCAAAAGACGATGTAGAAAACATTTACAAAAATTTCATTGTTAAAAATCATACGAATCCGCTCAGAGGTATTGGTAGTCCTGACTTCCCTCTAGTACCCTTCGTTAATGTACCTCTTGCCAGCCGACATTGATTGAAGCATGGAGATAGGTCAGCTCGAGAACTGCTTGAGCAAGAGGGATTGGAGGACTTAGAAATTGAAGCATCCGGGATCGCCGATGGAGTGGATCGATTGTGGCTAGAAGCAGAAGTGGCCGGAGGCATCGTTAGAGGGATCAAGTCAACAACGTTTGGCACCTTCGAGACCACAACACCCTCTATGGCCTGATGGGTAGTTGTAATGGCCTCGAAACCCTGCCTCTCAAGGGCTTGACCTTCACTTACACCGTCCTTAGGGAGGGACCCGAGGGGTGTAGCAGGGGGAATATCCCCATATCGAGTTGCCTGAACATCCTCAACCAACTTAACTGCAGCACCGGTCTTTGACTTCAGCACCGGACCAAGCGCTTGCTCCTCTGTGACGTAGAGGAGCTAATCGTCAATAAACCGCTCCTCCGACTTAAACTCACCGTCATCAGAGTCAGAATCTGTGAAGACAATCTGACGCTTAACGAAGAACTTTATGGGGGCATTTCCTGGACGATGAGCAAAAAGCCCTATGGAAGGACGATCGGATTGAATCTGAGAAGGTGCAGGACAAATGAGTGGCATTGCTGCATCGATTTCCCCAACAGAACCAGATGGGATAGAAGAAGACGTTGAAATCATCTGATCACCCCTTTTCTTTGACTGTTGATCCCTTAGAATCAACTCAGTCAAGGTCCCCTAATCCTCCTCCTCTTATTCATCTAAAATTATGGGGCCCACCCCCGATCGAAATAGTAACAAATCAGCATCATTCGAAACCTCCGCCCTTTTACGGATGGCCTCGGAGGCAGAAGACCCCCTCTACAGTCTTAACCACCTTGTTACTACGGACATTGTCATCAGACTCGTTTCTATGGGATTTACTTCGACTTGGCTCCTCCCGACTTTGCTTGTCCCTGGTTGTCCTATCTCGGCTCGATCTCTACCTACTGGACCTTTCACGGTCAGATCCCTTTGTGACAAATTGCACTCGGGTAGACTTATCTTTAGACGACCCCCTCCGACCGCTTTAAGGCGGAGGGGTATCACGACTGCTTGCGTCAGCTTGGTCAGCAGGAACCGCCGGGGAATCACGGTCAAACTCGTGCACGTGCTTCACTGAGTCGTGTTCAGGGGAGCAATGCCCTGAGCCACCTGATCAGCAGTCACTTTCCTGCTCACCCGATCAAGGTTCTTAGCCTTTTAGGTCTGCTCACCAACGACGATGTCAAGCACATATACTGAAAAGAAAGACATCAAATATATATTTTAGAAATTTTAAAATTTATAGCCTTAATCTTTTCAAAAATAGAATAATATGTATATATATATATATATATATATATATATTCTTTTCAACTTATCTCAAATATATTTTTTAGAATTTTTAGGTTTTGTAACCTTAATCTTCTCAAAAAAGAAACACACACAAACACACACACACACACACACACACACACACACATATATATACATACATGTTTGATATATATGTTATACGTATTACGTATATATATACACTAAATATAATTATTTATTTAAAAAAAAAATCTAAAAAATATCTAAAATAAATTAATGATATCCCTTTATTTATTAAAATGTCAATTATTTTATGGAATGAGATTGAATTGAATGGAATGGCCACTAGTGTAAAATTGTTACAAAAATAGTCATTTTAAAATCAATTCTTTATCTGATGATCATTTTAATAGTAGTAACGAGATGGTTAATAGTAGTAACGAGAGATGATGACCATCGGATAATTATTCCTATAAAATTTAAAAGAATTTTTTTTCAATGGATTCCGTATTTAAGAATTTTCCAGAATTCCCTCCGACGGCCAAAATGAATAACATATGAAAAGAACAAATAAAATAAAAAAGTGGGGTGCACATGCTATAATTCCCTTTTTCTTTCCTCTGTCACGGGACCACATTTTTTTTTTTTTTTGGTTTTCTTCGCTGTGTAGCTCACTGGAAATCAATTTCCATCTCTTTCCTCTCTCTCCTTAGTCCTTATAACATATTAAATGTTAAAGAAAGATATAAGAAAGTGAATACCACCTATGTAATTTGGTCATTTCGGTGGTAAAATATGTCCAATTAATGTGACTTGACACTTGAACGGAAAAGTTGGTCATTAAATAATGATGCCCTAAAGTCATTAAAAGGAGTAATGAATAATGACGCTGCTAACAGCTAAGGAAAATTTGTGCATTTCTTCTTGTTGTGGGTACATCTTTGATAGAGAAGTCTTGACTTTTGCAGACACCAGATTTTTTTTAGATTTATTAATTGATTTCCAATTCTCCATGGCACTGCAGTTTCAACTTTCATTGTTGTTATGAATTTGTGATTCTGGAGTTGAAATTCTCATCCACTAGTACGTGGGTCGTGGGTTCGTGTTGAAAATCTCACCCTTCATATTTACGCAATAAAAACGTGGGATCAGAGGTCAGATTCTCCGCTCCCACGTACACTCCGAATTTATATAATATATACATTTTTAAAAAAATATATATTATAATTAAAAAATTTGTTGTATGGTTCAAATAATTTATCCAAATTCATTAGTGATGACTTGTAATTCATACGTAAATTATAAGATGATTTAATTTATGAAATTTCTGCAATAAAAATTGAGTTAAATATGTTTACTTTCTACTAGTTATTAATTTGATAATCTCTGATGTTATGATTTATTTTGAATGATAAATACGAATTAAAAAAAAACTCATTAAATAAGTTTTTTTTAACACAATTTAATATGTACTTTTATGATATTTAAAGAGTTTTTTTTTTTTTCAAATTTACTGAATGTGTATCTTTTATAATTACTAGCTTCAAGAGTTTGTTAAAAATTTAAAAACTTTTAGTTTTGCAAGTAACAAGCATCTGATTTTTTTTTTTAAGGAAAAAACATGAACTTGATATATCATATAGGACGTTTAGTTGTTATTTTTATGTCAAAAGAACAAAACCAACGTTACCAAATTACTTTCAAGTTTAGACGAAATGATGTTAGTCTGGTATAAAACCTTTCACACCTCACACCTATACAGCTATACCATGAGATTATAGGTACTAATCATTTCTTTTTCCTCTAAATATGAGAGAAAGCCAAAAATAGTCACGAGAAATATTAAATTTTTGTTAATAATCACTTTTGAAATTTTAATCGTTAATAGTCATTTAAAAAAAAAAAATCATTGTATGTCCATAAATTATAAAAATACCCTTGAATTTTTTTTTTTTTTAAAAAGTGTAGGCAAACTTGAAATCATGACTAAAATCTGAAACCAAACTTGAAATCAGGACTAAAACCTTGATTGAAACTTGAAATCTTGTCTAAAAACATGAAATTTTGAAACTTGAAATCTTGTATAAATTGAAATGTTAAAAGTTGAAATCTTGACTAAAATAAAATGTTGAAACTTGAAATGTTCTGAGTTTTTAAGTTTTTCGTTTTCAAATTTTGAAACTTGAAATCTTGTATAAATTGAAATGTTGAAACTTGAAATCTTGATTAAATTGAAATGTTGAAACTTGAAATGTTCTGGGTTTCTAGGTATTTCGTTTTCTTCCATTTTTTTTACAGATCTCATCACCGGCGGAAGGGGAGCTCGACGGCGTTGTTGGACGGTTGTGAAGCCCAGGTGACGGTACACCGGCACTCCGGCAAGCCGTCGACGTCGTGTGAGAGAGAAAGAGAGGTGTGTGAAAGAGAGAGAGAGGTGCGGGGAGAGAGAGAGAGAGGTTCGGTGAGAGAGAGAGAGGAGGCCGACGAACCTCGCAAGGACGCCTTCGACGGTTCGCCAGCACACCGACGGCATGAGAGCGAGATTGGGGAGATAGAGGAAAGGAGAGAGAGAAAAAAGAGAAAAGAGAGAGAAAATGTTTGATGATGGTTTTTATATGAGGACATTTAAATAATTTCTCAAAAAAGTGGCTATTAACGAATAAATTTTCGTACGTGGTTAAAAACGAATTTTTCATAATAGTTGTAATCATTTTTAACTAATTCCACTTATATATAAAATATATAGAAAACATCACTTTCAAGTTTCAATCACGTGTTGTCAATAAAATATAGTAACAGTTTGGATTTATAATAAATTAAAAATGAAAGTGAAGAAATAAGGCTCTATCCTGCAGCTGTTTTTTAGTCCGTTTTCATTTTTATTTTTCAAAAACGATTTCGAAAACGGGTTCGTTAACTGTTTTTCATTTTATTTTCGAAAAAACAAAATCAGTATTAAAACTTAAAAGTGAAAGATTTGAAAAACATAAAATACTTGTTTTTCGTTTTTTGTTTTTTTTTTCATTTTGTTTTTCACTTTTTTTTTATATATAAAAAAATCTTAATGTACTGTTATGCGTTTGATATAACTAGGACAAGACGGAACAAGATTTTTAAATTACCAAAGTGCCCCTCTTATATATATTATAATTATAATTACATATATATATATATATATTATAATATTATATATAATACATTATAATATTATAAACTTTATATTATATATATTTTTGATGTGTTACTTTTGTTTAATTTAAAAATTACAATACAAAAATTATATTGGTTAATTATTTAATCAATTTGTTTATAGTTGTAATAATATTAAACAAAATACTAAAATTGATATTTCAATTTTTGATAGTTTTCGGTTAACCTACCAGACGTCTTTTTTCCGTTTTCATTTTCAAAATACAGCTTTCAGTATTTGCTACCAGATTCGTTTTCAGAAATCGAAAATGAAACCAAAAATATTGTTTTCATTTTCATTTTCATTTTCATTTTTATTTTCGAAAAACAGCAACTGAAAAACGCTTACAGGACGGGCCCTAAGCCTCTTCTCTTCTGATGGAATGATTATTCCTTCACCCATTCAACAAAGCCCTTGAGATTATTGTAAGAGCGGCCAGTTTCTTTGATGCTATTGATGAGCTTTTCCTTGAGAACCAAAGCATTTGCTTTATACATTTCATTACTCACCAACTCCTCCACTTTATTTTTAATTTCTTGTCGTGTAATTATTTTTCCATGGTCTCGGTCGAATCTCAGTCCAATCTTCCAAACATTACATATGTAGTTCTCGTTCTGAAACTGGTCAGCAAAAGTGGGCCAACACAATAATGGGATTCCATTGCTTAGAGCTTCTAGGGCTGAGTTCCAACCACAATGGAACAAGAAGCAAGCAATGGAAGGATGTTCCAGAACATTCTTTTGAGGTGACCAACTTGTCAGAAGCCCCCGAGAGCCTACTCTTTCTTCAAATCCATCTGGGTATGCATCCTTAAGGTTTTCTGTAATATCAGAACGCACAACCCACAGGAAAGGTCTGTTGCAAAGTTCAAGCCCCAAAGCCAATTCTTTAAATTCGGTTTGGTTAAGAAAAGTTGTACTACCAAATGCAACATAAATGACCGATTGTGGTGGCTGTTGATCAAGCCATTCCAAGCAAATCGAGTATTCTGGCCTTGAGTTTGTAGACAGCTGGTTGCTTAATCTTCTTCCCACAAGTGGGCCTATTGGTCGGATCTTTGGTTCCGTGTCAAATGTCTCAGGCTCTAGTTCATAAGCTGAATTGCAGAGCACCCAGTATGCCACTTTCAATGATTCATTATTCTTACTCGCATGTTCAAAAAACAATTTCTGCAATTTGGAATGCCTAGGCTAGCCCAGGGGAAGTGTGAGGAGCTCATTGGTGGCATGGTTGGCGACAACTTGATCATCTCTTTCTTTATTACATTTCCTGAAAATAAAATATCAATCTAAATTTAGCTTGGCAGTATTAACTTTCAACATTTATATATATATATATATGCTTTGAATTCAAACTTGTTGTAATATTAAAGTAGTGATATCTTACCATCATCATCAATAATTCCATCATCAATCAAGTTTGGGATTTTTGATATTAAGACAAGCCCTGCAGCCATGTTACCGGAGAAGACAACTCCCTTGACTCCCTTCTCTGCTGCCATTTGCATGCCCCATCCGAGAAGGAAATCTGCAACAATACAAGTGATCTTATCACTGTCCGAAGTATTAATTTGTTCAATGAGCTGCTTTACTTTTCCTGGCAATGAAGAGAAGGCATGCTCTTCAAACAATGTCTCTTGTGATTTCGGTCCGTCGTCTGGGATGGAGACAAGACGGATTTGATTCTCAATACCATCACTGGTTACCAATGAATGCATGACCCTCTGACGATTATCCTCTGTGATAACAAATGTAACTTTGATGCCATGATCGAGTACTAGCTGTTGTGAAAGCTCCAATAAAGGAGTTATATGACCATGGGCAGGGAAAGGAATCACCAAAACATGTGAATTTCCCATTTAATTACTTCTTTCTTATTCTCTTACTCTCTTTGCAGAGTTTGATTCATTCCCTTCAACTCATGTCACTTATATAGTAGAAAATCTTCAATGGGACGGTTTCATTACCACTTGGTGAGACCGTCCAATGAGATTGCACCAAATTATAGTTTTATAATATAGATTTATATACTCGAAATAAATTGTACAATCTCATTGGTGAGACCGTCCCATTGAAGATTTTCTCCTTATATAGAGATTTTGGTGGCAACATGATAAAATTTTGATATTAATTATTAAATTGAAATGTGAGGTTTTAGTGTTTATTGAGTGACGTTACCTTTTTTTTAAACGATATCTATTAATTCGTGACTAGATATATCTTTAAAATTAGTAAGTGGGGCACATATGCTATAATTCCCTTTCTCTTTCATCTGTCACGGGGTGCCATATGTCTTTAATTTTTTTTTCTTGAGTGGTGCTATTGGTACACTTATACCGAACTATTTATATCCACTTTTTAAATTATTTAGTATTTTTTTTCTTTATCAAATTATTTAAATAGACATACAATTTTTTCTTATTTCAAAACCTTAATTACAAAAACTTTATTGACATAGATCATATCAAATCATTGAATATTTAATATTTTAATTTATATTTTCTTTCAGATCTCGATATCATGTTTTCCATGTTAAGTATTTATTGATTTATTACCACTTTTGTTAATATTTTCTTTCAGATCTTGATATCATGATTGTCATATTTAATTAGTATTTATTGATTTTATTGCTTCACATGTTTGTTTTATTTTTCTTCTCAAATTCTAGATCCATGTTTGTTATTTTTTTTCCCTCGATTTATTTTATTTCAGGTATACTTCTTTTGTAGTTTTTATTTCGAATCTTCCAAAGTTAGTTTATTGTTATTTATAAAAAACATAACGCACCAAGAAAACATAATCTCTGATAAAACGAAATCACACAAAAACTCTAACTTAATCGCTAAAAGAAAAAGTCATTAGAAGATTAATATCACATTCACAATCTACCACCAGCAATCCAACCGACTACAAAAAGAAATTACATCTAATAAACATGGTTTTATCAAGAAATAAGAAGAAAAAACAAGTCATGTAAATGTATATGAGAAAACTATATAGAAAGATTAAAGATGAAGTATATTTTTATTTTTATTTTTATTTTAAAAAGATATGTGATGTATTAAGTTTGAAAAATAAGTAAAAGGGTAGTTAATGAAATAAATAAAAAATTATTAAAACCATATAATTTTATACAATTAAATTAAAATTTAAAAAAATGTGGTATAAATAGTTCAGTAAGGGGTGTGCTAATAGCACCACTCTTTTTTCTTTTCTTTGTTGTGTAGAACACGGGAAATCAATTTCCATTTCTTTCCTCACTCTTATACATATTAAATGTTAAAGAAAGATATAAGAAAGTGAACACCTCCTATATAATTCGGTCATTTCGGTGGTAAAAGATGTCCAATTAATGTGACTTGAAACTTGAAAGGAAAAGTTTTTTTTTTTTTGAAATACAACTAATACCGGGACCTGACGGGATTAATTAGACTCTATAAGTACGACCCAGAATACTACTCCCACTATCAGGGAGATGTTACATATGGAATACAACTCTCACAATCGGAGAGGGTTGCTCCTACAAACCGAGAGAAAACTCCCCACACATACTTATAAAATACGCATGGTGGGACTTGAACTCTGACCACTAGGTGTGGAAGGGAGGTGCACAACCATTTGTACTAAGAGGTGTAGGGATGCCAATGGATCGGATTGGGTATGGATACCTCAATATTCATCCCCGTATCAGTTTGAGATATATAATTTCATCCTTGCATCTATTCCCATTTTTAAGTGAGTGAGACGAATTCGGATAATCCGCTAATTAAGATAGAGATATCCATCATCGTTCCGTTTAAACTTTAAATTTTTATAGTTTACAAGAGAAAAATATAACTAGCATAGGTAACGGTACATTTTATCCTATTTAAAGATAAACAAATACATCTAATAAAGTTCAAATATAAAATTAAAAATAACTTATATAATTAGAATTAATAATTACATAATAAATTTTTATATTTTTAAAATATTAAAATCTATAATGGATCCGGATGGGGATGGATATCCATAGACAATATTCATCTCCATCCCTAAAAATAAAATGGATATTAGTACGACATCCATCCCCGCTCTATTCCCGAAATAATATTATCCCTCCCCATTTTACATATAGCGGATTCTTACGAATGTGTGTATCCATGTATAATTTTGTTATCCCTAAAAAGGTGATGTGCAACTTGAAAGGAAAAGTTGTTCATCAATATAGCAAGTTTAGTGGGTAAAAGGAGGAAAGACAACAAAGTCAATAAAAAGAGTAATGAATAGGATACTGGTAGATATATAATATTATTATCCATTATTTATATCCAACTTGATGTTACAGTTGACATGACACTTCTTTATCAGTTATCATATCATTACACTAAATGAGTTGAATTAAAAAAACAAGAAAAAAAATTAAAGTGTGATGATGTGACAGCTGATAAGGAAATACCATGTCAGCTGCCACATCAAATTGGATGTAAATGATAGATAAAAATGTTGAATATCTATTGTTATTGTAACGAATAATGGTGTGGCTAAGGAAAGTTTGAGCAATTCCTCTTGTCGTGGGTCCATCTCACACATATAAAATGTATTGAGAGAAGTCTTGACTTGTATAGACACCATAATTTATTAGATTTATTAATTGATTTCCAATTTTCCTTGGAACTAGGGGTGGGTAAAAAAACCCATACACCATAAGCCGGATCTAACTAAATCAAATCGTACGGTTTTATACTTTTAAAATAATTGTATAGTTTTATTTTAATAAAACCGTATGGTTCGATCTGGTCTATGGTCCAAATATATCGAACCTGGACTGGACCATAAACTAAATACTTTGAGTATTACTACTTTATGTCACATCTAAATTTTTTTAACAAAATTCTAAAAATAAAAAGTTAAAGTCAAAAACTCTAATTTATTATTTCATAGTTGTTTTTTTCGGTCATCAACCAGACAAGATCATGCATAGTGAAAACCTCCATTAACTAATAAAACTCCAAGCATGAGATGGTAAAAGATTTCAATCCGTTTCCATTATTTTATGAAGTTATCACTGATAATAAAAAATATTAATATTATTAAACTAAATTAGTGTTATTGTCATGATTTAGTTGTAAGTTTTTTTTTTGACTTACATGCATTCAATTGCATTGACACTATTATAGCATTTATTATCCCATAAAAAAGTGATTTTTTTTAATATTTTTCGACTTCCAAAATTTCGAAACAACACTTTATTTCGAAACAACACTATATTTTCCAGGTAACTGTTCGGTCATGCGGACTCTTCAGTTTTGAGGTGGGCCACTTGATGACATCATAAAGTATAAGTCATACATTTTGATTCTCATACTGTACATATTTTGAGATGCATGGTCGGACATGGTCGGTTTTGCTTGGTCGACCGTGTTCAGTTTTGCTTAGTCGGCCGTGTTCGGTTTTTCTTGGTCGGCCGTGGTCGGTTTCTTGGTCAGCCCTGATCGGGATTTTGACTGGTCGGATTTTGTCTGGTCGGGATTTTGACTTTCTTTTTAAAAAGTGATCGATTTTAGTTAGTTATTTCCAAACAGTTTTTATAATGAACGAAAATGATAATAAAAGGCTTGCAGTTATGTACATTTGTACTCTACACTAACTTTTTTTTTTATGTTTAAGAACAAATATTTTCTATGGAATTTTAGTTGAAATTAATATATCATGTTAGTAGAAAGTGCAGTTCACAGGGTCTCTTTCGTACCCAAGAGAGGAGTCGATGTGGGTCCCGTCAGTAGTTGTTTTGTAGTTGTGAGGTGCCTGATGTTTTGGAGCGGTTAAAGCTTTCTGTTTTGGTTACGATGTCGTGATCTTTGATCTTTTTCAGTATGAGGAGGTGTTTTTTTTTTTTCCACCATAAGACTTATTGCATCTTATATATTAAATTAAGATAATTTTTTTTTTTGTTTTTCTGACTTATATCTTATTTTAATATATATATGTCTTTTACAAAAAGTAAATTTTTTTGACTTTTGTCTTATTAAAAAAGTGATACAATAGAGTTTTTAGTAAATTTTCATAAATGTTCTATAACAATTCATACATTTATAATTTTATCCACACTTAATAAAATCCTAAAAATTAATTTTACAAAATTCTCAATTTTGAAGAAACCCTAACACAACCTAATCAATTTTACATTTGTAATAAGTCATCCAAAATGAAAAAAAAAACTAATATATCATAGTATTTTAATTTATAAGACTTATCCATATGTCTAACAAATTAAGGTCTTATAAGACTTTAGATAAAAAAAAACAAACAACCCCTTAGTCTTAGCTTTGTGTTCTTTCGTGTTTGCTTGTGTACGTGGCTTTTGTTTGGTTTGTGGTTCGTGTTTCTCTGTTTAGTGGTGTTCCTTCCGGCCTTTAGGCCGATGAATAAATCTTTTGCTATTAAAAAAAAAAGTGATGAGGATTAATTGAAATACATAAACGAATTGAGCAGGTCATGTCATTATTATGTTTTGGTAAAAAGTGATGTTCAAATAAAATTTGAGAATTTTTCAAACACTAAAACTATTTATCACGACTTTAATAAATATTAAAGCATCGAAAAATAGAAGATATATAAGAATTTTTTTAAAAAAATAGTTTCGGTGGATTTTGGATTTTAATAATTTTCCAGGATTCCATCCGACGGCCAAAATAAATAACAAATGAAAAGAAAAATGGGGAATTGTATAAACATCCCCTGAGGTTAGATATAATTACATGCACATGGTACTTTCAGGTTTATTGACACTAACTTTACCTGATATTTGAAAAATGTTGCACGAACATCCCCTGGCGTTAGATTTTGTGGAAATTATTAAAAATAACCACAACTATTGTAGAAAAAAAAATTCAACCACATACAAAAATTTATTCATTAATAGCCATTTTTTTGAGAAATTACTTGAATGTCCTCATATAAAAACCATTCCCAAACACTTTCTCTCTCTTTTCTCTTTTTTTTTTCTCTCTCCTTTCCTCTCTCTCTCCCCGATCTCTCTCTCCCGTTGGCGGTGTGCCGACGAACCGTCACCGGCCTCCTTTCTCTCTCACTGAACCTCTTTTTCTCTCTCCTCGCGGCTCTCTCTCTTCTTTCTTTCTCTCTCTCTCTTTCAATCATCTCTCTTTCTCTCTCCTTTCCTTTCTCTATCACACGTCGTCGACGACTTGCCTGAGTGCTGTCGCCTGGGTTTCATGACAGTCCATCAACGCCGTCGAGCTCCCCCTCCGCCGGTGAGTAGATCTGCAAAAAAAAATGAAAGAAAACGAAATACCTAAAAACCCAGAACATTTCAAGTTTCAACATTTCAATTTAGTCAAGATTTCAAGTTTCAAAATTTGAAAACGAAAAACTTATAAACCCAGAACATTTCAAGTTTCAACATTTCAATTTAGTCAAGATTTCAAGTTACAACATTTCAATTTAGTCAAGATTTCAAGTTTTAAAATTTCATGTTTTTAGACAAGATTTCAAGTTTTAAAATTTCAAGTTTTTAGACAAGATTTCAAGTTTCAAGTTTCAAGTTTCAAGTTTCTAGTCGTGATTTTAAGTTTGGTTACAGAGTTTAGTCATAATTTCAAGTTTGCTTTCAGTAAAAAAATAAATAAATCAAATCTAGAGGTATTTTTATAATTTATTAACATACACTGAATTTTTTTTAAAAATGTGGCTATTAACAAATAAAATTTCAAAAGTGGTTATAAAAAAAGTTTAATGTTTTCTATGGCTATTTTTGATTTTCTCTCTTAGATTTTTCCCATTAACCTTTAATAGATAGGGGCAATATGGTCGTTTTGAGGAAAAAAATGAAAAAATTATTTATTATTTATTTTGTAGTTAATTTATTCTGCTGTTATATATAATTTTTATTTTAATTAAAAAATAAAAACAAAAAAAAATAACAAATTGATCTCCTCCAAATCGATCTAGCTAAGATGAAGATTATTCCAACACTAATCAAACAAACAATCATCATAACATAAACAAATCTACAAAAAAAATGAACATTCATGATTTTAACACAACACCCCAAAAAGCCAAACAAATTATACCCAGCTGAGGTATCCAGAAGAAAAAAAAAAAAACAATCTATTTCAAACAAAATATGACGAAACAACATAAAGATTATAATAGAGTAACAGACCAAAAGAAACAATTCCTATTTTTTTTTCTTCTCAAACTCTTCCTTATTTATCCACTCTGTCCACCACAAAAAAATTCTCCATTTTTCTAATTTCCCACGGCGTCGTCTCCGTAACTCAGCCTCCCCATCTCACTGTCGGTGGCTCTCCATGGATAAATGATTTTTGGTGCCTAGCGAGGCTCTTCTTAAGAGTTAAGTCTAGTGGTGATCATGGCGGTTGCCGTCATGTTGGGGGGTTTATATTTGCTGGGTCAATTCCTTAATGGAGGTTTTGGTTTTAATGCAGCCCAGTAGATTTGGAGAGTTAGGTTTCGGGTTGCTTTCCGAGACCGGTCCATCTCTTTTGAATAGATGAGAATTTGATCTCTTCTCCCTAAAGTTGCAGTTCTCTCCTAAAATATTAGAGAGAGATTGTAATCATTTTTATTTAATAAAATCCTTCTAATCTTTGTTCGAGCATGTTTCCCCTTCATTGAAGATTTTATCACGTAAATCTTGTGTCCATTATTTTTATCTCATATTTTATTCTCAAATTCAAATTTACGTTGGAAATCAAAATTCGTTAGTTTCATAACATCATGCCTTTTTTAGATTTTTTAGATTTTAAAAACTTGCAGCTGATCAACATTGCAAAATTGGTAGTTCAATTCTCTACTTGTTGAAAACCTCTTGCATGTACAATAATAGAAAGTCTTACCAATTGATTTCATAGCATCAACGGAAACTGTATACAACAGACACAATGGATGATTAGAGCGTGTGCGCGCACACACACATATATATTATGTATTGTTAGTTTTACAGGTTTATTGAAATGTGGAAATAACTATGATAATTTCTTTTTTTGAAATACAATCATTATCGGGACACGGTGAGATTAATTAGACTCTATAAGCATGATCCGGAATACTACTTCCGCTATCGGAAAGATGTTACATATGGATTATAACTTTCACAATTGAAGGGAGGGCTGCTTCCACAAACCGAAAGAAAACTTCCTAAACATGCTTGTAAAATGACTACTGTATATGAAAGGGTGGTGTACAATTATCTTTACTGAGAGATGATGTGTATATCTAAGATAATTTTGTATGCAGTTATTTATAAAATCCCACGAGATCGAGATTCCAATTAGACATAAACAAATAACTGTGTGAGTGGGTGGTGTTCATGAATATATAATTTAATAATGAGAATTAATTAAGGGTGAATAAGTCATTTAAATCTGGATAAAATTAGGTAACTTCTGTTAGAGTGTCCGTGAAAACGGCCTCTGATGTAGTCATGTAGATGACATACTAGTAACCGGTGACATTTCTAAGTATATTCAGCAAGTTATCCAGCTTTTGAACAATCAATTTGCAACTATTTTATTTGCAGCAAAAATACTCATTGTGGTGTAAAATAATATCATTTGCGTTTTAAGAGTTTGTATTAATTGGTGCTATAAATATTACTACGTAAAAATAAAAATAATTTAATTAATTTTTTTTAAGTACAATACCACATAAATTCGAGATTATTTAAAAAAGAAAGAAGGATTCAAATTTATAATTTCATGATGCATGTATATAGGGCAGCAGAGATTTAAAAAGAAAGAAAGAAGGATTCAAATTCACACTTTCACGATACATGTGTGCGGGGCTTGACAGGGGCTTGACAGGAGGACTAACCCCATCTCATCAAATTGATTAATTAATTAATTTAACAAGTAAACCAAATCTGCCTTTGTCCAGCTAATAATTTCATCGTTGTTTTTTGTGAGTTGATAAAATAATTTGTATACTTCATTTTTTGTTGATTCGTTTTGTCTATATTTTTATTGTTCGTAGACGTAGATTTTTTTTTTGGTTGGAAAAAGTTCATAAAAATAGATTTAAAAGTCTTTTGAAGAGAATGGATCACCGCCAACATGTTTAAAAGTCTTTTTTTTCATGTGCTGACATCAGCATGTTATTTCCTAATCATTTACCTGCGTTATCAACCGTAACTAAAATCAAAAGCCGAATATTGCAATTCCAGGTAGTTATGACTTTTGATTTAATTATTGGCATACTTGTGTTACCGCCGAGAAATGATCCCCTTCTACAACTCGAAATAATGAAATATATACAAACATTGTGCTGGATGAAAAGCATAATTTTCTTTTAGAGTAATGTTAAATGTTATATTTTTTTTTAATTGAGACGTCTAGTATTACTCTTTTCGTTTAATATAAAAAAAAACAGTTTTTACGGCACATAGGATACGTTTGGTACGGAGATGGAACATGATAATGTGAAACTGGACTGGACTAGATTGGACTGGACTGAACTAGACTGGACAGAGTATGACATGTTCTATATTGTGTTTAGAAGACATGGACAAAACTATAAACCGTACAGTTATGCGTTTTGTATGGTTAGAACGGGACGGAACAAGAAGTTCAAATGATCAGAGTACCCTTCAATGATATTATTATATATTAATATATATTATATTATAATAATATAATATAATATATAAATATATCATATTATTATATTTATTGGACATGATTGTAATTGTTTAAAAATTTAAAGGATAAACCGGTCTTTTTTGACACTTGTCCCATATCATAGGACAAGTTGTCCTAGGGTTTTGAATGTGATAACTTTTTATGAATTTTTTCCCACTTTGTCCCGTCTTTATCCCATACTAAGGACGCGCCAAACGTGAGATAAGGAAAACTGTCTCATATTGTCCTATCATATCTCACGTACCAAACACATCCATATTATGTGACAGATGGTCATATGCGGTAAATATTAAATAAAAAATACCGAAAAGAAACTTATCATTTAAGAAAAATAAAAAACTACATGTCACGGATGGCTGAGTGTGGCACATAGAATACATGTTTGCTACGGGTATTGACCACGGTCTGTGGTAATTAGAAAAAAAAACCTAAATACTTTTATTTTTCCTCTTTCACGATTTTATCCTAATTTTTTCACAAAAAAAAAACCTAAATACTGATTTTTCCTCTTTCACGATTTTCACCCTAATTTTTTTCACCCAAACTCTCTCACTCGTATCTGGTGCTCTTCTCCAGTGCTCGTCTCCGGCGCTCGTCTACTAGCATCGTATTCGTCTTCGTCTTCTCCGACGAACTTGCTTCGTCTTCTCCGGCGCCAATCGTCTTCCACGCTTCCACTCAATTTTTAGTTGGTAGGTATTGCTAATTTTTTTTTCGAACCTGCGAATCCTGTGTCATTTTCGATTTATTAATTGTGTTTACCAGCAAATCTTGTGTCATTTTAGAAATTCTATCATACAAAACTTCTCAAACTTGTCCAAATACTGTTGTTACGGCTATTCTATTTGACTTGGAATTGAAAATTTAATGATTTCATTTGTTCAATTCTTAATTACTGGTGTTACGGCTACAAATTGTTAGCTTGCTCGGAAATAAGATGTGTGCTATTGCCGCGAGCTTGACTCAAATTGGTTGCAAAGCATGGGAAACACTTAGCTGATCCTGATTACTAGATACTGTTGGATTCTGTATCTCCTCTACATTGTCGTTAATGTTATAATGCAAAATAGAATATTTTACCAAATTATTTTAGTGTCCATTACTTTTGACATTGATTTTTATGGCTACTCTATTTGACATGGAATTGAAAATTTAAAGATTTCATTTCCTTCATTTCAGTCAGTCCTGATAGTCTTTTGCTGCAAAGTTCAACTGTAGCAGATTCAATCACTTTCTGTTTTTCCGACAGTGTCACTGAACTGGTCTCCTGCTCGTACATTGAGTTTGCCGAACGCCTTGTGCTGCCTCAATATAAAAACATACCAGAGGGAGACGTAAGCTCAACAACTTGGTTGTTGATTGAATTTATTAAAGTGGATGAGTTAGAAGTAAATTTTCAAAAATTAATCCTGAACTGTAGTCCATGGTAGACCGGTTCCTCTAATTCACTATATTATCAACAAATTTAGCTTATTAGCCATTACGTATATTTGTTTTGTAAGTTTAAGTATATTAGTTATTGCTAAATGATTGCTGTATTTTTAATCTTACTTTTGTTCAATTTAAAAGAAATCGGTGATTCTACTAGTTGAACACTAATTAATCTAATTAAATCCAAATATAAGTGCATGAAAATTAAATTGTATAATGCTTGTCTTGGGTTGGTATTCTAATTCACTAACATGTAAAAATGCAATGAACTAAATAACATAAAAGCTCACATGAAAATAGGAACATGAGGGGAATGCTAGAGAATCAATGCAACCTAATTAAACTACTCAATGTAATCCACAAGTCTCATTTAAGCATTTAAATCCAATTGATAAGGTTTGTTTCATGAAGCATTACTCACACACGGTCATGTAATGAACAATGGTTAGAATTAGTTTTTAATTAAAACTCTAAACCAAATCACACATAGCATGATCATGCATATGGAAATTTTCTCAGTTATTAAGCTTGTAGTTAAGGACTAAATGAGATGGTTACCCATATCTAACCCTCAACATCATAAATAAACTAATCCTAACACAAACATTCATTGAGGTCTCATTTGAATATAAGTGAAGGAAATAGAGCAAATATTTCAATAAAAGAGACTACCAAGGTATTTAATTAAATCCCATTAGACTATAGGATTACAAAGAGTTGTTCAACCGGTTTACATATCTCCTAACTTAGAAGTTAGTTACACATCAATGAAAGGAAATAAAACAAAGAAAAGTTAAAGAAGAAACCTAATTTGGTCATTTGAGGTTCCTTGACTTGTAAGCTTCCTCTTCTTGCCTTCCAAGGTTCCAAGATGGATAGAGGAATGAAAATGTCTAAGGATGGTGGTGGAAGAGTGAAGAAGTCCTAAAGTTTGTGTGGCTAATGTTACATCACCAAAATCTAAGATGAGTATTTATATGGGTCCAAAAATAGGTCAGAAATCAACTTAGAAATACGTGCTGGCGGATTGTCGCCTCCTTGAATGCCGCGGTAGTCCATGACGACATCACGACCGCGACACTTCGAGCGACACTTTAGAAAAGTTGTTGTTGCCTGATATGTCGCAATCTCCCATGACGACACTTAGACCGTGACATGTCGCTTTCTTCAATTTCGTGCATGTTCTCCAAGCGACACTTTAGGCGACTCTTAAAACAAGTTGTTGTCGCCTGTCATGTGGCGGTCTACCATGACGACGCACCATGACCGCGACAACTCGTGCCTTTTTGTTTAAGATGCCAATTTCCAGCTCTTTTGGGTCCCAACTTCACTCATATCTCCCATATGATATCCCTAATATAAAATCCTACAAAACACTTAATTGAACCATTAAACACTTGATTTTACCTTAGAATTAAGCAATAAGCATAGGAAGGGGGACTCGAATTCTAGTGTTATCATGGCTCGATTAACACCCTCAAACCTAGCCTTTTGCTTGTCCTCGAGAAAAATCAAGAGAAAACAACAATAAAAACAAACAAGCAAACAACATGAAGACTCGATAAAAACAAAGAAATTCAAACAACAATAACTGAAAAGCCGCATTTTCAACTGATGATGAGATGCAAAGAGGTGTGGATAAGGAGAGTAGACACATTCAAAACATTCTCAAGCAACTCGAAGGCACTCACGGAACACTCGAACAACACGAATCCCACACCTAGAGTGCTCTTGTGTCGGGAAATACTCACTCTCACACCTCGAGCATAATTCGCTTTGACTCTAAACCTCACGTGGACATCTATTTTCTTTCCTCTCAGAGTCCTAAGTTCACACTCATACAAAGTGTGCAAGGATTGAGTTAAGCATGAAAATCAAATACTTGCATACAATAAAAATGAACGTTATTATTTTGGTGGACTAACCTAGGAAATGTATAAAATACCAAAGACGTGGAAAATCATGCTTCAATAAACATTCACAATCTAGATTTCATAGTAGATCATTTAGGTCTTCAATTTGGTTGTAATGAGATCATTGGGTGAAATATGGTGAACAAATAATAGGAAATGGAATTCTAAAATCACCAATCATGCTAAGACACTACACGATACACCCAATACTTAAGCTCTATTCACATCACTCGTGGCACTAGTGATTAGGCTTGACTTTTCATTACACTTGTGCTATACATGAGTACTCTACTAGTGAGTACTTTACAATTACATACAAGACTCTTATTCCCTTTTTCTCTTTTTCTCTTTTTATTTTATTTTATTTTATTTTATTTTTTTACACTTTAAGCTCATAAGTGCACATTTTCGCACTTTTACATTTTGAGCATTTTGCCTTACACATTTATAAATATAGCCTAAATACACGCTAACTTTTCATATTTAGAGCTTTTCCACCTTTCAGCACAATACAACACATCCTAACAAGATTGACAACAATGTTAGGCATGTGTTTAGGTTAATACTATATGGTGTAATGTGGCACGCTAACTTTTCATATTTAGAGCTTTTCCACCTTTCAGCACAACACAACACATCCTAATAAGATTGACAACAATGTTAGGCATGTGTTTAGGTTAATACTATATGGTGTAATGTGGTTCCAAAAGAAAGGTAAGTGTTTGGCCTCAAAATTGGTTTGGGAACACACAAATAGGGACAAGGAATGTGTTTAGGTTAATATGAGTAGTGGAGCACACACATTGCCTAAAACCATTTCCACAATTTCATCTATCAAGGGAATGCAAGTATCCATCAAGCAATCCACAAATATAATGCATTGTGATGTCCTATGGCAATTGATACTCGTTAATGTTATAATGCAAAAATAGAATATTTTACCAAATTATTTTAATGTCCATTACTTTTGACATTGATTTTTATGGCTATTCTATTTGACATGGTTTAAAGATTTCATTTCCTTCATTTCAGTCAGTCCTGATAGTCTTTTGCTGCAAAGTTCAACTGTAGCATATTCAATCCCTTTCTGTTTTTTCGACAGTGTCACTGAACTGGTTTCCTGCTCGTACATTGAGTTTGCCGTACGCCTTGTGCTGCCTCAATATAAAAACATACCAGAGGGAGACGTAAGCTTAACAACTTGGTTGTTGATTGAATTTATTAAAGTGGATGGCTTAGAAGTAAATTTTCAAAAATTAATCCTGAACTGTAGTCCATGGTAGACCGGTTCCTCTAATTCACTATATTATCAACAAATTTAGCTTATTAGCCATTACGTATATTTGTTTTGTAAGTTTACGTACATTAGGTACTGCTAAATGATTGCAGTATTTTTAATCTTACTTTTGTTCAATTTAAAAGAAACATTCATTCATTGAGATTGGTGATTCTACTAGTTAAACACTAATTAATCTAATTAAATAATAATCTAAGTATATGAAAACTAAATGGCATAATACTTGTCTTGGGTTGGTATTCTAATTCACTAACATGCAAAAATGCAATGAATTAAATGACACAAAAGCTCACACGAAAATAGGAATATGAGGGAAACAGTAGGGAATCAATGCAACATAATTAAACTACTCAATGTAATCCACAAGTCTCATTAAAGCATTTAAATCCAATTAATAGGGTTTGTTTTATGAAGTACCTAATCTTTCCTATTACTCAAACACGGTCATGTAATGAACAATGGTTAGAATTAGTTTTTAATTAAATTCTAAACCAAATCACACATAGCATGGTCATGTATATGGAAATTTTCACAATTATTAAGCTTGTAGTTAAGGACTAAATGAGATGGTCACCCACATCTAACCCTCAACATCATAAATAAACTCATTGAGGTCTCATATGAATATAAGTGAAGGATTAGAGCAAGTATTTTAATAAAAGAGACTACCAAGGTATTTAATTAAAAACCATTAGATTATAGGATTACAAATAGTTGTTCAACCGATTTATATTAATCCTCTAACTTAGAAATTAGTTGCACATCAAGGAAGGGAAATAATATAAAGAAGAGTTAAAGAAGAAACCCAATTTGGTCATTTGAAGTTCATTGACTTGTAAGCTTCCTCTTCTTGCCTTCCAAGGTTCCAAGATGGATAGATGAATGAAAGTGTCTAAGGATGGTGGTGGAAGGGTAAAGAAGTCCTAAAGTTTGTGTGGCTAATGTTACATCACCAAAATCTAAGATTGGTATTTATATGGGTCCAAAAATAGGTAAGGAATCAACCTAGAAATACGTGCTGACGGACTGTCGCCTCCTTGAATGTCGTGGTCATCCAAGACGACATCACGACCGCGACACTTCACTTCTTCTTTTCCGCGCCTTCTTTCTAGACGACACTTCGAGCAACACTTTAGAAAAGTTGTTGTCGCCTGATATGTCGCGGTCTCCGATGACGATACTTAGACCGCGACATGTCGCTTTCTTCAATTTTGCGTATGTTCTCTAAGAGACACTTTAGGCAACTCCTAAAACAAGTTGTTGTCTCCTGTCATGTCGCGGTCTACCATGACGACGCACCATGACCGCGATAACTCGTGCCTTTTGTTCAATATGTCAATTTCTAGCTCTTTTGGGTCCCAACTTCACTCATATCTCCCATATGATACCCCTAATATAAAATCCTGTAAAAACACTTAATCGAGCCATTAAACACTTGATTTTACCCAAGAATTAAGCAATAAGCATAGGAAGGGGGACTCGAATTCTTGTTTTATCGTGGCTCGATCACTAAATTTTTATCGTACTTGCGAATCCTATGTCATTTTCAACTTATTAATTGTGTTTACAAGCAAATCTTGTGTCATTTTTGAAATTCTAACATAAAAAACTTCTCAAACTTCTCCAAATATTGTGCTTCTGTTCAAGCTAAACTGAAATCTCTGACAGTGGAAATGGTGAGAAATGTCACATTTTTTTGGTGAGTTGCACTGATGTCACTAGTTTAATAAGTTAAGTTTAAGAACTACCGAAATTTCCCATAAATAATCGATTCTTTATTCTTTAAAATGCATCTCCTCTCTCTCTCTCTCCAAAAAAATTGTCTGAAAATCGAACCTTTATTCTTTAAAAGACACATCCTCTCTTTCTCTCTAAATAGGTTGTCTAAAAATCGATCTACAACTCCCCTCTCTCTCCAAAAAACTTGTCTCCCTCCAGATATTGCATAAGAAGGTAACAAATATTTATGATCTATATTTTTATTTTTTCATGCATTTCTGTGTGGTTTAACAATGTATGAACATGTATGAACATTGTTTCTCCAACTTTTTTGATATGTTTACGAGTTGTTGTATATGTGTCCGAGATTTTGTAACATTGATCTTAGCTTTTTTAAAAATGTTTACGAGTTTTTTTGTAATTGGTCCGAGCATTTTTTTAATTTTTTCGAGCTTTTTTTACATTGGTCCGAGCTTTTTTTTAACTGGTGCAAACAAATTTATAATCTTAGGCAGAAAAACTCGAAATCATTTTTAAAAAGCTCGAAAGCATTTTTAAAAGCTCGGGACCATTTTTTAAAATCTCGAAACCTTAAAAAAAAAACTCGATCCCTCCCAAAAAAGGCTCGATCCCTTACAAAAAAAGCTCGATCCCTTACAAAAAAAGCTCGATCATGTACAAAAAACTCGATCCCTGACAAATAAAGCTCGATCATATACAAAAAAACTCGATCCCTTATAAGAAAATCTAGATAGCTTACACTTAAGATTTTTGTTTAATTCTTTAGAATTGTAAATTTAATATTAAATATTATTTTCTTAATAATGATTTGTGATAATGATTTTCACAAGACAATGGATCGGGTGAGAATAATCATATCTTACAACGGTCGATAAGAGCAATTACCCGTCGGAAGTCAGAGGTATTTTGGTTTCGATAACCAAGGATTGTATGTGTCAAAGAATATGACTTACGACGAACTGGTGTCAATCATGCAAACTAATGTGGAGTATGATGAGAACAAATACAATGCTTATCTACAGTCTATATCAATCGTTCCTAGGACTACATATCGTACATTTGTAAGAAACGACGATGATGTTCAGTTTATGCCAGGGAAAGATAGAGCGATCCCTCAAGTATGTGTTAGTCTAATTGAGAGGGCAACAAGAGATGTGATAGGGGAAGATATCTCTCATCGTAAAAACATCCAACATTTTCGAACGTTGAGCTGAAGCAACCAGTTGTTGAAAAAAAAGTGAGATCGAAGGTCGGGACAATATGTGTGGTGTCCCACTGGAAGTAGCCGATCATGCTGATATAAAGGGACCTCAATTCGACGACGTCTTTGTTTGTCAAATTGAGATGAATGGTAGGCAGTACAACCACCAATACAATGAGATATACAATGACTTAAACAATGAGCAGAATACAGAACCGAATGTTGGGTCGATTCATGAGGTGGATAATGAGGCAAATTACAATCCAGTAGATAATGTAAGGAACAATAAGAAAGATGAAGAACCTATCCAAATGGAAAGACGTGCAAGACTTGTACACAGATTTAGTTCCAATGCACCAGATATAGCTGGGACCTCCGAGGTCTGGGCTAATATAACTCCAGATGATTCTGATAATGCCACAATGTGGGTTATTCCAGGAACAGAATCATACTCGTTTGGTTTGGGTGGAAGCAGAAACTTGGTTGAAGATTAACCTACAAGCATGATATATAAAGGGCAATTTTTTTCCTACAAAAAAGGATTTGAAGAGACAAGTTTACCATTTTGCAATGCGGCATAACTTTTAGTGGAAGGAGAAAACGTCCAATAAGACAACATTACATCTGGTTTGTTTGATGGAAAGCTGTACGTGGAAGTTAAGAGCGGTGAGAAAAGATGAAGGGACATACTTCTAAGTAAGAAGTTTTATCAACAAACACAGTTGTCTGTTGTTGGAGATTCACCGCCATCACCGACAAGCTAGTGCAGTTATAATTGAAGAAGTGGTTGCATCTAGACTTCAATAACAAGATGCTCGACTAATGCGTCTGAAGAACATAACCGCTGACATGAAAACAATGTAAGGAATCCAAATCATGTACAGTAAGGCACACCGAGCCCTCGATTATGCGTTGTCACTGACCTATGGAACGCATGAGGAAACCTCCAAACTGCTACCATAATTCAGCTACATTTTGGAACAAAAAAATTCTGGCACAATCACTGACTTACAATGCGATAAAGATGGTAAATTTCTCTACTTTTTCATGTCGATTGATGCCTCACTTAGAGGATTTCAGGCATGTTTGCGTCAAGTTATTGCCGTTGATGGTACCCATTTAAAAGGACGATTCAGGGGTACAATATTTGTTGCAACTACACATGATGGGAATGAACAGGTGTATCCAATTGCGTACAGCGACTCAAAAAACAACCTTTCATGGGAGTGATTTTGGATTGCTTGAAGGGTGTCCTAGGTCATATTGATGATCTGGTTTTCATTTCCGATCGACATGCAAGTATTGAAGAAAGGTTTCTAAAGTGTTTTCTTAAGCCACCCATACCATATGTTGCTGATATTTTCTAAAAATATGAAGAAGCGATATCACAGGCAAGTATTGAAGAAAGGTTTCTAAAGTGTTTTCTTATGTCACCCATACCATATGTTGCTGGCATTTTCTAAAAATATGAAGAAGCGATATCACAGAAAGGATGTTGCCGCAATAATGGACAAAGCTGCCCGATCGTACACTGAGATGAAATATAACTTGCATATGGAAGAGTTACACAACTTGCACCAGAATGCAGATGATTATGTCAATGTTGTCGGTCCACACAAGTAGTCCCGTGTACACTGTCCCGAAAGAAGGTATATGATGATGATAACAAATGCTGCTGAATTCATAAACTTATGCCTCAAAATTGCACGGCAATTGCCTATGTTAACTTTTACTGAGTTCATTAGGAATATGCTACAACGGTAGTTTCACGATCTCTATCGAGCTGCACAGTCCATGCGTCATCAGTTGACCGACGCAACACATCTTGTGATCCTAAAACGTGTGGAGAAGTGCAATTTTATGATCGTAAATCTAGTTGACCAGAATATATTGTCAGTGAAGCGGTCTGAAAAATATTGGACTGTTGACTTAGCCTCGGAAGACCTATACATGTAACAAATTCCAAATAGACCAGCTTCCATGTTCTCACGCACTCGCTGCCGCAAGGTACATTGAAGTTTTAGTGTACGGTTAATATTACTGAAACATGAATCTCATCGTTTTCATTGTTTTCGTAGGGAGCGAAACTTGGATTTCACATCACTGTGTATAGATTACTACAAAAGACAGACACTTACTGATGTGTACTCGGTTCATATTATACCGGTTGGACATCCTTCAACATGGGTAGTGTCATATAATATTGCTGAATGGGTGTTTTTGAATCCAATCTCCAGGAGACAAGCATGAGGCCCGAAGGCGGGTCGACATGTCTCGTCTTCGGAAAGGACATCCAAAAAATCATGTAGAAGATATGGACAATCAGTTCATAATTAGATGAGGTGTTCTAAACCATTTGTGATTAATGAAGGTCTAAGCAGAGGTGTTCATGATAAAAACCACCGTAAGTGTAACATCTGTCATTCAATTGAATACAACAAATATACGTGTCCTAACAGGGACTCTAATAGGGAATGAATGGTGACGTTTCCATTGATGACATTGTAAACATTTGGAATTGTATCACATTGTAATAATTTAGAATTGTATGACTTGTTCCTTAACTTAGTTTGTAATAAAAAGGAGTTTTAATTTCAATTATAGTATTGTTCAAGGTTTGCAATGTGTTTCATACTTTTGAAGGCATGCACTTCAAACAGAAACATTAAAAAAAAATTGATCTACTATAGCTAAAATATAATGTCTTTGTACATAAATAATTGTACAAAAGATAAAAAAAATACAACAATAAATATACAATCAATCTCTAAACAGGCTTGGAGTTACAAAAAATCTCCGATAAGCTCATTTTTATGCTTTACATACCCGTCATTTTGTATAGTTTTGCTCTCGTTTTCTTTGCAAACTCCATTTTTTTATGTTCTTAATTGCTTAAACATGTCCCCCTCTATTAAAGGAGTTGTCCTTGTGCGAAATCGGGAGATTTCAAGGCCAAAAAGATGATTATAGCTTGATGAGTAGTGAGAAGTATGGTACGCGTACCGCACTAGAAGGAATCTCGAACCACATCTCGTACCGCTTTGGCGGACAGTAGATGCAATAAAGTAAAGTGAGGTACGCCGTGTCAAAGTGAACCACACCTCGTACCGCATCCCAGGCCAATATGTGTAAGAAGCTTCACATGCGGTATGCGTATCGTGTCATAAGAACATGTGTATCGCACCTTGAACCGTATCTCTTGGCAGTAGCTCAAATCACACTAACGTGCTGTACATCGTGTCGATGTGAACCACATCTCTTGGTAGATTATGAAAACTCTGTTTTACAAACAGAGTATGTGTTTCGTTGTGGGCTCCCTCTCTTGTCTCTGATTGGGTATGGTGAGGGGATGTTCCTAAAAGCTAAAAGGATGTTTTTGGGACCCTCCTACACAAGTGGGGAGCTTCTTGAAAGTCTATAAAAGAAGGAGATAGAGGAGAGAGAAACTAGATCTAAAAATCATCAACACACTAGACCAACTTCTCTTCTCCACGCTTTTGGAGGTTCTCTCTTCATTTTGGATTGAGTTCTTTAAGGTTTGGAGCAGCTAAGGCAAGGTTTGGTCAATCCAAGGAAGTTATTGAGGTTCAAGTTTCAAGAGATGGAGTCTACAACTTAGTTTTATCTCTTTAACTCTTCTTCTCTCTAGTTTCTTTGTATTGTTCTTGATGTGTATTGATGTTAGCTCATCTATGGCCTTTTTGTATAGTATGAGCTAAATATTCTTGTGTTAGAACAAGATGATGCTTAACCCTTGATTTATTTGTTTTTGTCTCTTTGATTTCTCTATTTGTGCTTGTGAAGCTATATGGATGTTTTGAATGCTTAAGTCTTTTGCTTAATTGATCACTTTGTAATTGATCCATGGTTAGATGCTAAGTACCGTGAGGAGACGCATTTGACAATGCTTAGATAAACATTCACTATGCTTGACTAGAAAGTGCTAGAACCACTAGGCTAGCTTATAAGGTTTAACTTATATTCCAAATGCTTAATGGGTCTATATATATTGTCCGGATTGCTTGAGAAAGATTTCAGGTATATATGGATACTATCTCTAAATACATCGAGAGAGGTTAGAGATTTGTTTAAGGAATACAAACCTATGGCATTTACATGCACGAATTAGGAGTCATAAGAGTCAAGTGTGTTATTGGGAGGGGTGAGGCGGATTCGAGTTCTAACATGTTTTTCCTTACATTTCTATAAGTGTTGTGTTATATAGTTTGTGCTTGAGATATTTACTTTATTATAACTCTTAGAAACTCATGTTTTTAGATTGTTAAAATAGTTTGCAAGCCTTTGAATTTCAGTAATCATAACCTTTATCCCTTTGGGAACGATCCTTACATTGTCTTTATACTATCATTTCGACCTCATGCTATTGCGAGAGTCAACAAGTGTAGTTTGACACGAATGATTTTTGGTGCCGCTGCCGGAGATTTTAGCTATTTTTGATATAAAAAATATTTGGTTATAACTACTTTGAACGTGTTACTTTTAAATTTCTTATTGTATCATTTCAGGCAGATTGCTCTTGTATGCACCAATGTACAAAGAGTAACAATCCATAAGATTTGTACTTCGATACAAATATCGAAGGAACTGCAAGGAGAAATCACCGAAATCGATGAAGAATTAGAGCGATGGAAAATCCTATTTAAAATCCTTCTATAGTTCAGAACCCTCATATAGTTGTGAATCCTATAGAAATGGCACAAGGACCAGTTGACATCGTGGGAGTAGATGAAAGAAGTCTCCACGATATTATCATGCCAAGGGTGGACCAGAATGTATCATCCATTAGAAGACCAACAGTTACGGCTAACAACTTTGAGATCAAGCCAGTTCTTATTCAAATGATATCAAACACGATTCAGTTCTATGGCCATCCATATGAAGACCCGAACCAATATCTCCATAACTTCAACGAGATATGTGACACTTTTCGGTACAATAGAGTAATAGAAAACTTTATCAAGCTAAAGTTGTTTCCGTTCTCTCTGAAGGACCTAGCAAAAATATGGCTACAATCGCTACCTCCGGATTCCATTGAATTATTTGAGTGGTTGGCCTAGCAGTTTTTGAACAAGTATTTCCCTCAAGGAAAATCTGCCCACCTTCAGAATGATATAGCTTCCTCTGTAGCATTTGACAAGGAGAATCTCTATGAATCTTGGGAGAGATTCAAGGAGTTGATTAGGAAGTGTCCAAAAAATGGATGGGCAAAATGGCAGATTTTGTAATCCTTCTACAATGGAATTTCAGAACCAACTAGGGATTTTGTAGATACAGCTTCAGGAGGGTCGTTTCTGAGCAAGACAACAGATGTGACCTATGATTTCATAGAAGGAATGACCAGTAACAATAGCTATTAGGGTGAAGAAAGGAAACTTCTGAAAAAGGGTCCTGGTGTCCTTGAGGTTGACGAATTAACAAGTGTGAATGCCAAACTTGAAACACTTACTAAGCAAATGAATAGGATGAGTGCGGTGAGTAGCCATGTCATAGTTGCTTGCTGTGAACTATTTTCAGGACCACACATGAGTTCCGAATGTCAAGATGGAAATCCTTTTGCTTCAAATTCTTCAGATCAAGTGGCTTTCGTTGGATATAATAGAAACTTCAGCAACCAACAGGCAACTCAGAACCCTCAAAACAATTCTTATTCAAACACCTATAATTCGAGATTGAGAAATCATCCCAAATTTTTATGGAAAGATACCCAACAAAAACAACCACAACAGAATTTGATCCATAGACAACCTCCAGGTTTTGACAACCAACAGCAACCTCAAGCTCACAACTGATAAAATCCTAGTTTTCAGTCCCAAAATCGTGGCTTTGAGGCGGAAAGGAAGCCGGCAATTGAAGATCTTCTCTCTAAGTACTTAGTAAAGATAGACAACTGGATAGACACCCAAGATGCCACACTTAAGAAGCTAGATGCTAAGATGGATCAGATAACACATCATAACCAAGCCTCCATTAAAAACTTAGAGGTGCAAGTTGGTCAAGTAGCCAATGGAGCCTAAGTGTGACAACAAGGGACCTTTCCTAGCGATACGAGCACCAATTCAAAGGATTAATGTCAAGCAATCACCCTAATGAGTGGAAAGAATATGGAGTTGCCAAAGGACTTTGGAGTAAGAGAGGAGGCTGTGATTGAAGATAGAGAGGAAATAGAGGTTGATAAGAATGAAAAGTTGAGAGATGATGAAGTGATCTTGGAAAAGGATCAAGAAAGTGAGCCACCAACACCTCCACAAGTCAAAACATATGTTACACCTATCCAATATCCACAAAGGCTGAGAAAGCATAAGGATGCCTAGAGTTTTGCAAAGTTCTTAGAAATGTTCAAGAAACTGCACATCAATATCCCGTTTACCGAAGCTCTAACACGAATGCCAACCTATGTGAAGTTCTTGAAGGAGCTTCTATCTAACAAAAAGAAGCTAGAAGAGTTCAAAACAGTGACATTAACTGAAGAGTGTAGTGCTATACTATAGAACAAGTTTCCACCCAAGTTGAAAGATCCGGGGAAATTCACCATTCTTTACACCATTGGTATATCGGAATTCAACAAGGCCTTAATTGACTTGGGGGCTAGCATTAATCTAATGTCATTCTTGATATTTTAAAAGTTGGGAGTAGGTGAAGTGACGCCGTCCAATGTCACATTGTAACTAGCGGATCGATCAATCAAGTATCTGAGAAGAGTGATGGAAGATGTTTGGTTAAGGTAGACAAATTATACTTCCCTGTAGACTTTGTGATTTTAGACATGGAGGAAGATGTAGAAGTACCTCTACTTTTAGAAAGGCCATTTTTGAAGACTGTAGGAGCTTTGATAGACCTAAGGGACGATAAGATGACTTTAAGAATTGGTGAGAAAAATGTTGTTTTTGATATGATTAAAATGGTGAAGAAGCTAGATCCAGTTGATGATTGTTTGAGAGTAGAGAGTGTGGATACATATATGGAAGAGCTTCTAAGAATGAAAGAATCAAATGCACCTTTGCTAGCTTGCATCAGTAAAAGTGCAACAAATTAAGACAAGGATGAGGAAATAGCGGAGTATGCAGCGAGTTTAGATGTAATACCGGTGTGGCGAACCAAGAACAGATGGAGATTCGAAGACCTTAGCCAGAGCAAGCCAAGAATCCCTTCCTCCATAGAAAAGCCTCCACTACTTAAGCTAAAGAAATTACCTTCTCACTTAAGGTATGCCTTCCTAGAAGAACCAACAAGTTTGCCGGTGATTTTTTCGTCTCTGTTGAACAAAGTGGAAGAAGGAAAGCAGTTGAGAGTTCTTAGAGAACAAAAGAAAGCAATTGGGTGGTCTATTTCAGACATTAAGGGAATTAGCCCATCCTTGTGTATGCACAAGATCTTGATGGAAGAACAGTTCAAGCCATCAGTGGAGCATCAAAGGAGGTTGAACCCAAACATGAATGAGGTTGTAAAGGCAGAGATTTTGAAGCTTCTAGATGCAGGAATCATATATCCGATTTCAGATAGTCCGTGGGTAATCCCGGTTCAAATGGTGGCAAAGAAGGGTGGGATCACTATAGTACAAAATGCCAACATTGAGTTGATCCCCACCCGAAAGATTTCAGGATGGACGGTGTGTATAGACTACTGGAAACTGAATAGTGCTACTAGAAAAGATCATTTCCCGTTGCCATTTATTGATCAGATGCTAGATAGATTGGCTGGACACGAATACTACTGTTTCCTTGATGGTTATTTAGGATATAACCAAATCCCTATAGACCCCGAAAACCATGAGAAGACCATCTTCACATGTCCTTATGGGACATTTGCCTACAAAAGAATGTCGGTTGGGTTATGTAATGCTCTAGCTATGTTTCAGAGGTGTATGACGGTAATATTCTCAGACATGGTGGAGAAATTTATAGAAGTCTTTATGGATGACTTCTCTATTTTCGGGACATTATTGGACAACTGTTTAAAGAACTTGACATTGGTGTTGGAGAAGTGTGAAGAAACTAATCTTGTTCTCAATTGGGAGAAGTGTCTATTTATGGTACAATAAGGGATTGTGCTTGGTCATTGAATTTAAAGCCAAGGAATAGAAGTGGATAAAGTGAAAATTGAAACGATAGAGAAGTAACCACCGCTTGTGTCAATTAAAGGCATTAGGAGTTTTCTAGGGCCTGCCGGGTTTTATAGGCGCTTCATCAATGAATTCTCAAAATTTTTGAAGCATTATGTACTTTATTAATGAAAGAATCACCATTTGTATTTGATATAGGGTGTCGTACGACTTTTGGCCTATTGAAGAAAAATATTACATCGGTTCCAATCATTTCAGCCCCATATTAGAGTTTGTTGTTCGAATTGATGTGTGATGCCAGTGATTTTACGGTGTGAGCAATTTTGGGGCAAAGAAAAGAGAAGAGGCTTCATGTAATCTACTATGCAAACCAAACCTTGAATGATGCCCATGTCAACTATGCAACAATAGAAAAGAAGCTTTTGGCCATAATGTTTGCATTTGACAAATTTAGATCGTACTTGGCGGGATCAAAGGTCATCTTGTACACAGATCATGTACCCATCAAGTATTTATTGAACAAGAAAGATGCGAAGCCTCGATTGATAAGATGGGTTTTGTTCTTACAAGAGTTCGACTTGGAAATCAATGACAAGAAGGGAACGGAGAACCTTGTCACAGACCACCTATCTATACTAGAAAGAGACGAGAAGGAAGAGGTAGTGATTCCAATCAATGTGTAGTTTCCAGATGAGCAGCTCTTTACTCTGAAAGACCTTATGGTTCCATGGTTCGCCGACTATGTGAACTATCTAGCTCGTGATATTATAAGAATTAACATGAACTGCCATCAGAGTAAGAGATTTTTGCATGGAGTGAAGTGGTATTTATGGGATGAAACTTGTATGGATGGAATGACAAGAAGGTGTGTACCGGGAGAGGAGATGAGTAGCATTTTAGGCCATTGTCACTCTAGAGAGTGTGAGGGAAATTTTGGTGGAATCCGAACAGCATGAAAAATTCTTCAGTCTGGTTTCTGGTGGCCAACCCTTTTTCATGATGCTAAAAGCTTTGCAGAAGTATGTGACTGGTGCCAAGGAACTAGAAAAGTCAGTAAAATGGATGGAATGCCATTGAATTTTTTGTTGGAGGTGGAGTTATTCGATGTGTGGGGTATCTACTTTATGGGCCGTTTCCCAAGTTCACACTGGAATCAGTACATATTGGTAGCAATGAATTATGTGTCCAAATGGGTTGAAACCGTAGCCACTCCAGCAAGTGATGCAAGTACAGTCACTGAGTTTCTAAAGAAGAACATCTTTTCACGGTTTGGCACTCCAAGGGCAATAGTGAGCGATGGAGGCTCACATTTCTGTAATAAGCAATCTGAAGCATTGTTAAGGAAGTACGGTGTAAAGCATAGGGTGATCTCTCCTTACCATCCGTAAGCAAACGGGCAAGCTGAAATCTCGAACTGTGAGCTCAAGAGTATTCTAAAGAAGAATGTGGAACGGTTGAAATTGAAGCGTGTTTTTCCGTATGGAACGGTTGAAATTGAAGCCATATACTATGAAGCGTGTTTTTCCGTATGGAACGGTTGAAATTGAAAATGACGCAAGGGAAAGCTTCAAGGTAAATGGGCAAAGGTTGAAAATCTACCGAGAGCATGAGGTGGAACAAATCATGGAGGTAATCAACCTCCGAGACCCCACCTGAGAACGAAGGAAAGGTACAATAGTTGTAATTAGAAGTTTAGCATTTAGTTTAATTTAAGTTTTTATGCATGTTGAATCCCCCATTTTCACCCTCACATTTATGTGATTTTGTGAGTTTTGAAAGAATACAGGAGGGATTGAATTCAGGGAAGAGAATCCCACGAATGCAACACCTGCACCGCACCAGCACTGCTGAGAAGTGCAGTACGCGTACCGCACTAGAAGGAAATGCAAACCGCATGATGTACCGCGTGTTGGAATCCTGTTTACCGGTAACTCAACGGAATTAAGTTTTAAAATTTTTAATACATATCGTAAACGATCTGAGACCAGTGAACTTTGGATTATAATTCTTTTTTTGGAACTTATACATATAAAAATTATTACAATAATAAACTATATGTATATACATGAAATTTAAATCAAAATAAAGAGTAGAAAATCATACCAATATTTGAAGGTTCATTCACTTTACCTTATGCTCCTGTCTGAACTATTCGATCTTTCTCACTTTATCCCGAAACTGATAACTATATATGTGTACATTATGATCTCAGGAATTTAAATGGAGGGTGTAAACAAAAAAAACTTGAAAAAAATCTTTCTTCGATATCAGTATAGAACAATTGCATATCAAAAATGTTCTTGTACTTTAAAAATGTATATATTTTTATGCGTCTCACTCTACAACAATTGCATATCAAAAATGTTCTTGTACTTTAAAAATGTATATATTTTTATGCGTCTCACTCTACACACAAATTCACGCACACCTACTTTTTATCAAATCACATAAACATGCACTCATTCATTCAATTTGAATGTATTATTGCGTGTGCATCTCTCTTGTTTCCTTTTTCAACAAACATAAATATATATATTATATTTTGTTTCACAATGTGCACGACTTTTGTGCAAAAAACCAAAACTTCCTTTTTGTTTTTTTATTTTATACATAAATATATATATATTGTTTTGATCGATTTTTAAAGTATATATATATTTTCTCTTTTAAAAATTTTATGGTATCTTTTTATTTAAAATAAAATCTTTATTTTATTTTTATTAAAATACATCATCTATTTTGAATTAAAACTATTCAAATTTAAAAATTAAATATTTAATTTAATAAAATAAAATAATCATATTATCTTATTTTATTCAAAAAAAAATATCAACAAACATCCTCCATTTAGTGATTAATAACATAATTGAATAATCTCATTATTTAATTTCTTTAATCACCATTATTCATTAATCAAATAATCTCATTATTCAATTAATTCTCGAATAAATACGTGTTACTTTCGTAACACAATTAATTGAATAATCCAATTAAATAACCGTGACCCTTGTTACCTAAATCGACCGGGCTAGTAAGGGGACCTAATGGACCTATAGTATTTTGAGCTCCAATAATCATCGGAATCATTAATTAAACTTTTTAATTAATATTCATTGATTATTAACTCTGGTGTTATTCTACTGAAAACCCGAAACTGCACTCTTTCAACTGCAAACGCTTTTACACAGACCGATAAAACTCGGTATCCATCGATATAGCTATTATATATGGTGTGATCATTCACAGTAGTTCATAATTAGAGCTGGGTCATAATGTTCGTTATACCCCTCTAATTACATATATCCTTTAAGTATCGTTGATTCTCTAATGGACAACAAATCATATTTTTTCACGGAATTAAGAGAGCGCTTATATTATCAAACTACAATCTGCTTCTCACAAGAAGGAGTAGATTCCACTATTGTGTACAAACCTTTCCAGCCACAAACCAAACCGCAATCCCAACATATGGAGTATATTAATCAGGAAATGCATCTTACCTCACTTATGGTATATCAAAGACCACGATCTAACCTGAAGGAGTTGATAAGACACTTTGGATTAAGATCACCCACATATAGTCATCATTAGTTGATATATATGAATCCCATCAGTAAACGGATCTTAGTGAGAGATTCATATAGATCATGATGTCTCCATTATCATATCTCATATGAATGATTCATGATAGAATCACCGTACATTACGGAATGAACCGCATCTATAGATTAACCACAAATAAAGTACTCACCTTTATTTGCTATCTATATACTCTTTAGATTGCACGTCTCTTACTGTATCCATCTATATATGACACTCATATACACAGTTCGAGATTACATTCGGCATCCAGGATGTTAATATGCACAAGTTACAAAATAAACAACACAACAAGAATTAATTGAACTTTTTCTTTTATTTATTTCATAAATCCATTTACAAATTACATATTTAGGGCATAAATGGTAAACCCCAACACCGCGTTGGCAAGCAGTGGAAATCGAATGTCCAGGATGTGGTACGCCATGTGCGAACCACATCCCGTACCACATTGGCGGGCAATGTACGTTTCTGGACAGAAATGCGACCCCATGTGCGGTGCGCGTACCGCAACCTGGGTCATGAACCAAATCACTTAGAAACCTAACAACACAGGTAATTGCGGTATGCCGTGTCGAGGTGAACAGCATGACATACCGCATCACATGCGAATTTTCATTTTAAAACATGTAAAACAAGACCGTTCCTACCAGTAATGCTTATTTGTGAACCATGTTTAAAATTGATGCTTTTTTACATTCAGGAAATAATTAGAAAATATACTGAAACATCTAGTAGTGGAAATAAACATGCAGCTCTTTGCAAGTGCTCTGGGATCTTTAACATGGGAGAAGCCTTTACATTCTGAATTTTAGCAATTAGCAAGGTATCAATCTCGGTTGTTCTTGTGCATGTATGTATAATCGGTAGATAGGTATGGTAGATAGATATGGTATCTGATATGGATATGAAATATCTGAAAATTAAAGAGTAACTAACATGTAGTTCAATATTGGTAGATAGATATTGTATCTGATATGGCAAGGAACATGCCTTGCTGCCAAGAACGGATTGGTCCATTCATGTTTTTTCTTTCTTTATTTGCTTGAACTTTTATCTCTTTTCTTGAAAAAAGTATACACATGAAAGTAAGTACTAAAGCTAGTATTCTGAAAATCTGTTTCACTTGCATATGGATAATATTTTTCATATATGAGTACCGATATAAAAAATCAGATATGAAAAATATGCATGAAACAGCTTCAGGGGCATACATGTGCACATAATATGCATGAATGATCTTTAGTTGGCAAAGTGTCCATAAACGTAAAGTGGTTTGCATGTATTTAAATTTATAAACATGGATAAAAGTTGGATTAATTTGCCGAGTAGGGCATGTATACAATATATTGAAAGGGTTGATAAATTTTTAGATTTTGCATTTGCAAACATTATTGGTGATACTAGGATTTATTGTCCTTGTAAAAAATGTTGTAAACCTAGTTGAGATTAGGCTACATGACTTGTGTGATGCATTTCTTGATATCCATCTTGTCCTTGTCATAGAGATTTAGTGGAGAAGGGTCATTGGTAGAACAATAGTTGTTGAGTTGATAATGTAGATTTGGAATTACAAATTTACTATGATTAACCTTTTTTAATTTTTTTTTTTTTGCAGATGTTATTGGAGTAGCTATTGGGTTGACGGGGTTGACGATTTTTACCTCATGTCCATTGATTTTTGCCATTGGAGGAGAGTACCATGCTTTAGCTCCCTTTTTGATCTTGAACCTTTTTTTTTTTCTTGAACATGATGTTGAAGAATTTTGTACATAGTAATGGTTTTTATTGAATCTTGCACTTGATGTTGAAGAATTTTATACTTCAATTGGTTTGTATCGAATTCTTGACATATTAGGATTTTTTTAATGAATTACTTTATTTTATAAGCCTTTCAACTTCTTATTTGAGGAATAATTAGTTTTATAATATTCTTTTATGAATTTCCAGTAATATTAATATTTAAATTTCCAAATAAAAACTAAAAAACAAAAGAATTTTGAATTAGGTTTTTGTTGTTATGCAGCAAGCCAGCAACCTAATTGTTGTGGCTAACCTACCGTGACAGATATGAATTGCTTTGCAACAGGCTTTTGCCGCGGCTAATCTACCGTGGCAAATATAAATTGCTTTGCAGCAGGCTTTTGCCGCGGCAAAGCAAGTTTTTACCACAGCAAATCCGGTGCAAGACATTTTGCTTCGGCTGTATTTGCAACACGTTAAATCCACGGCAAAAAGCTTTTTGCCACAGATTATGCTGCGGATTCAGCCGCGGCAAAAGGCCCTAGTTTTTGTAGTGTGAATGAATTGAATATAAAAACCTGGATCTAATCAATCTGCATACAACAAATAGAATTCTAATACAGAAAGCGAAATAGTCAAACGCGGGAATCAAACAAAAAAAAAACGTGGATTTGGTCTTGATCATAAGCAGGGAATATATATGTCGTCAATTACTCAATTCACAGCTGAATAATGAATCCAGAACACAAAAATCAGGCAAAAAATCACTACACTATATGAGATTTAAAATTTTCAACCAAAATAGTTTGATGTTAGATCGGAAACGTCTGTTCGTCGATTAAATTGATCAGATGATTTGTTGCACAAATGAATCCATTTTCACTCAGCAATAGTATTAGAAAAGGTCTTGATTTTATATGTGATAATGATACTCGCAAAATGGGATAAAACCAAAGACAAATGCTACAGGCTACTTTCCTTATTATCAAAAGTAAAATTTTAGATTTACCGATTAAATTAATTTTAGATTTGCCGGCTTAAAAAAATACATATATTTCCAATAGTGTCAAAACAATCTAATTTTATGTTAATCATAAAAAAAATACATATGCTTCCAAAAGTGTCAAACAATCTAATTTTAAGTTAATCACATAATATATATATTACAAATTAAAACATACAACCACAGTCACATATTTTTGATAAGTTTAAATGATTGTTAAAAAAATAATCAGTCTTTAATTTAAATATGTGTACAGTTGTAGCTGGATATCCTGAAATTTTAATTCCAATACATCTTGATGGGAGAACTATCACACACACGCACACGCACACACACACACACATATATATATATATATATATATATATATATATATATAATTTCCAGCTTAAAATAATAAATATTTATATTATATAATAAGTCTTTTATTTAAACGTGTGATTGTGGTTGGACTAGAGATGCACGTTTGGGGATTGTGGATGGATATAGGTCCCCCATCCCCATCCCCATCCCCACTTCATAGACCTTCCTGTAACACCCAAACCATTTAGACCCAATAAAGGCCCAATTTGAAAGGAAAAAAAAATAGAAAAAAAAATGAACGTGAAAGAAAAGTGATTAGCTGAGTTAGCAGTTGTAGCCTATCTAGCTAACAGGCAGTTATGTGCTTGGAAAGCTCTGATGTTGTGTCTATCCATGTGTATATATTAAGGAGGATAAATATGATATCAGTTTGAAAGAATAGAATCGCGTAGAAAGGAAGAGAGAAGAAAAAAGAAGAGAAGTCAGTGGAGTTTCTTGTGATATTTAGATTTTGGTTGATTTCTTCTTGAATTCAACAGATTCTAATTTGGCTTTTGTACGATTATTAGGGAAAGAAGACGAAGTAGAGGAACCTAGCATACTTGGTCCGAATTAAGCTTGACGTCTAAGTTGTAAGTGAATTAAGTTTTCAGTTTTGTTTTTAACTCAAAAGTTTCCAGTTTTATGCTTAAGATTAATTGCTGCAAATCAGTTAAGCGTTTTATTTATGGTGATTATACAGAGAACTGAAAGTATGTTTTTATGCTTATATTAGCACTCAGTATCAATTATATTACTTTTATAAATATCAAGAAGAGATTATGATTTCTACAAAAGCACCATGTATGTACCCTTCCACAGTTATGATTATTGTTGGCTTTTGGGGCCGTTCTACACACGTGTATGACCAGAAGTTATTCCCGACTTTGCGTTTGTACGAAGAAATTCTCTTATGTATTGAAGATATCTCTGGTTACTAATTTGGTGCAGATTAAGATTTTATAAATTATCTTATTCTTGTTCAGAAAAGAGATGCATTCAGTTGTTAAGTGCGGAAGTAGATATATTATCTTTAACTATATATTACTGGATGCATATTGAAAAGTTGTTTTAGAAATGTTTTTAAATGTTTTTAAAAGTTTTCATTCACTCACTAGGCGTTAGCGCTCATCCTTTTACTTTAAAAATATTTATCCAGGTAGCTGCTCAGTTGTGCGGACTCAGAATTTTTGAGATGGGCCACTCGATGACATCATGAAGCATAAAAATCTTTCATTTTAATTTTCATGTACATATTTAGAGATGTGTGGTCGGCATGGTCGGGATGGTAGATATGGTCGGCATGGTCAGAACAGGGTAAGATTTATGTTCGACCTACTCGTCCTACTCGGCCTACTCGTCCTACTCGGCCTACTTGGCCCACTCGGTCTATTCGGCCCACTCGGCCTATTTGGCATACTTAGCCTACTCGGCTTGCTCAGTCGTGGTCGGTTTCTTACTCGACCGTGGTAGGTTTCTTGTTCGGTCGTGGTCGATTTCTTACTCGGCCTGGTCGGTTTTCTAATCGGGATTTTGATAGGTTAGTTTTTAAACGTGGTCGGTTTTTGGTCCGATTGGTCATTTTTTGACAACTTTTTGTAATGAAAGAAAATGACAATAAAGGACTTACAGTTATGTACATTTTATACTCTCCAGTATTTTCAATATTTTTCTTATATTCTTTTTAGGTTTAAAAGCAAGTATTTTCAATGGAAATTTTAAATCGAAATTTCTTTTATTATGCTAGTAAAAGTACAGCCCACATGGCCTCCCTCGTACTCAAGAGGAGTCGGGGTGAGTCCTGTCAACTTGGTATCAGAGCCACGATTTATGATATCTTAGATCACAGAATAATTGTTTGCATTTAGTTTCATGCATTTAAGTATAACTTTGATTTTGTAACAGCATAATGCGTCGAGTTGGCCGCCCACGCACAAGACCGGTAGCTGACCTAGGAGAGAGGAGTGATAACCAAGGTGAAAATGAAGTAGAATCACACCATCAACCACCTATAGCTCAACCTCATGTACCAGAACCTAGGGAGGAACCAATGGATAGAAATGCAGAACTGTTGACTGCGATGGTTCAGTACCAAACGCGAATGCCAGAGAATTCTATTGAGCATGCACGTAAGTTAGGAGCTACGAATTTTGATGGAACTGAAGATCCAGATAGTGCTAGTTCTTGGTTGAATGAACTAGAACATGTATTTGAAGTTATGAGGTGCACAGATGAACATAAGGTTTCTTTTGCTGCATTTTTGTTAAAGGAAAAAGCATATGATTGGTGGGCCTCAGTTCAACGAAGAACTCATGAAGGAATTACTTGGGAGGATTTTAAGAAGCAGTTTAATGATCGTTATTATCCCTGTTTCTATCAAGATTTAAAAAGAGCTGAATTTTTCAGACTAATGCAGGGATCTATGACAGTAGAAGAGTATGAGAAAAAGTTTATAGAACTTTCGAGGGTTGCTCCGTATGTAGTCACTAATGAAGAAAATAAGTGCAGAAAACTTGAAGATGGACTTAGATCAGAAATCAAGACAATAATGACTACTTCTGGGCATGTTGAGTTCGGTAAGTTGTTTGAAGATGCATTGAGAGTGGGGAGAGGCCTTAGTGACTCTCGCATATTTGAACAACAAAGCAAAAGCGCAGTAACTGGTCAGCAGAGGGCACTTATAGCAAAATGCCTAAGGCAATAGGCAGTTTTTCAAGTCAGACTAGTAACTATCAACAGAGTCCTGGACCTGGTTCTAGCCAAGCATCAGTCCAACAACCAATAGGTAGTCGTCAACAGAGTGTTCGTATGGGTAGAGGTATGCGTCCTTTATGTCAGACATGTGGAAAGCACCATGATGGTGAGTGTTATTTGGGGAGATCAGGTTGTTATCAATGTGGGCAGGCTGGACATTTAAAAAAAGATTGCCCCGAGTTAGTCTAAAGACCCAATGAAGAAAGAAAGATAGGTTTTCAACCAATGCAAAGTGGCGCTAGTCAGATTCAAGGACAAAGGGGATCCCGAGCAGGAGGATCTATAACTACAGGGAAAACCCAAGCCAGTACGGCAAGGGTTGGAGGCAACCAATAGAGAGGTCAGTCGGGTAGACCTTGTACTCAAGCAAGAGTTTTTGCTATGACTTAGCAAAAAGCCGAGACCACTCCATATGTCGTTACATGTATGTTAACAAATTTTGGCCACGATGCTCATGTTCTCATTGATCATGGATCTACTCATTCCTTTATATCTCGATCTGTTATGGTATATACGGATGTAGAATTAAGACCGTTAGATTCTAGTATGGTAGTGGCTACACCTACTGGTGAATCTTTATTGGCTGAGAATATATATAGAAACAGTAAGGTCATAGTTTGTAAACATGAGCTACATGTTGATTTGATTCCGCTTGATATACGTGATTTTGATGTTATTTTGGGAATGAATTGGCTGGCTACACACCATGCTACAGTAGATTATCTTTGAAAAGAGGTAAAATTTACACTTCAAGGAGAGTCGGATGTTATTTTCTGTGGTGAACGTCGGGTTCTTCCTTCTTATGTTATATCTGCTATTACTGTCAGACGGTTACTCAGGAAACAATGTTCAGCTTATTTGGCTTATATAATTGATACTGAGGATAATGAGGTGAAGTTATAAGATATATCTGTGGTAAGACAATTTTCAGACGTATTTCCTGAAGATCTTCATAGATTACCACCAGATAGAGACATTGAGTTTGTGCTAGATTTGGTTTCAGGCATAACTCCGATTTCTATTCCACCTTATAGAATGGCTCCAACCGAATTGAAAGAGTTGAAGATTCAATTAGAAGAATTGGTGAACAAGAATTTTATTAAACCTAGTGTGTCACCATGGGGAGCGTCGGTTTTGTTTGTTAAGAAGAAAGATGGAACACTACGTTTATGCATGGATTATCGGCAATTGAATAAAGCAACAGTGTGTAATAAATACTCACTCCCACGTATTGATGACTTATTCGATCAGCTTCAGGGAGCAAATGTGTTCTCCAAGATAGATTTACGAACAGGTTATCACCAATTGAGGATTAGAAACTGTGATGTACCAAAGACCGCTTTCAGAACTCGTTACGGGCATTATGAGTTTCTAGTTATGCCTTTTGGATTAACAAATGCTTCAGCAGCTTTTATGGATTTGATGAATAGGGTATTTCATCCTTATCTAGAAAAATTTGTTATTGTATTCATTGATGACATTTTGATTTATTCTAAGGATGAGGTGGAGCATGCAGAGCATTTATAAATTATTCTACAAGTCCTGAGAGAGAATCAACTTTATGCCAAATTTAGCAAGTGTAAATTCTGGCTCGATAGAGTTACATTTTTGGGTCATGTGATTTATAGTGATGGTATTTATGTTGATCCTCAAAAAGTTGAAGCTATAGTGAATTGGGAACGACCAATTAGTGTGACAGAAATTAGAAGTTTCTTGGGTTTAGCAAGTTACTATCGAAGATTTGTAGAGAGATTTTCTAAAATAGCTTCACCATTAACAAGATTAACTCAGAAGAAAGTGAAATTTGAATGGTCAGAAGCTTGTGAACAGAGTTTTCAAGAACTCAAGGAGAGATTGACTTCTGCTCCAATACTTGCTCTTCCAACTGGAAGTGATGGATTTGTTGTTTACAGTGATGCATCTAAACATGGTTTGGGTTGCGTTTTGATGCAACATGGGAAAGTGATAGCCTATTCATCAAGACAATTAAATAAGCATGAACATAATTACCCAACCCATGATCTAGAGCTTGCTGCAGTGGTGTTTGCATTGAAAATTTGGAGGCATTACTTATATGGGGTCACTTGTCAGATTTATACAGATCATAAAAGCTTGTAATATCTTTTCACTCAGAAAGAACTAAATTTGAGACAAAGAAGATGGATTGAGTTGATTAAATATTATGACTGTACGATTGAATATCATCTTGGTAAGGCAAATATGGTGGCGGATGCACTCAGTAGAAAGTCTTCAAGTTCTATGGCTCATTTGAAGATGATTTACCTTCTATTATTAGCTGAATTAAGAATGTTGGAGCATTACTAGCTTTCAAGTTAGACTTATTTTGATTGATCGTATAAAAGAATTGCAACCTTAAGATTCTTATTTAGTTAAATTGAATGAAGAAGTGCAGAAAAAATTATGAGCTGATTTTGTAGTGAGAATGATGATACATTAGTTCTAGGTAATAGACTCTGTGTACCAAATATTAAGGAACTCAATAATGAAATTTTAGAGGAAGCTCACTCTTCAGCTTATGCAATGCATCCAGGAAGTACTAAACTGTATCGTACTTTGAAAGAGCATTACTGGTGGAAAGGTATGAAAAGAGAGATAGCAGAATTTGTCTCTAAATGTTTGATTTGTCAGCAAGTCAAAGCAGAGCATCAGAAACCAGCAGGACTTTCACAACCACTTCCTATTCCCGAATGGAAATGGAACATGTTACCATGGATTTTGTGGTAGGAACCCTCATCAAAATGGCCACGACAGTGTATGGGTGATCGTTGATCGACTTACAAAGTCTGCACACTTTCTGCCAATCGGTATTACTTACTCTTTTGACAGACTAGCCAAAATTTATGTTTATGAAATAGTTCATCTTCATGACGCACCGATATCTATAGTGTCAGATAGAGATCCTCGGTTTACATCCAGATTTTCACCTAAATTACAAGAAGCTCTGGGAACTAGACTGCATTTTAGTACTGCTTTTCACACACAGAATGATGGTCAATCGGAGCATACTATACAGATATTAGAGGATATGCTTCGGGCTTGTGTAATGGATTTCAAAGGAAGTTGGAATGTACATATACCATTGATAGAATTTGCCTACAATAATAGTTATCAGGCTAGCATCGAAATGGCTCCTTATAAAGCTTTGTACGGGAGAAAATGCAGAACACCGGTATGTTGGGATGAAGTAGGTGAAAGAAAGTTGTTAGGTCCAGAACTTGTTCAAGTCATAACAGAAAAGATTAAAATCATCGGAGGCAGATTAAAGATTGCTCAAGATAGGTAGAAAAGCTACACAGATAAACGAAGAAGGGAACTTGAATTTAAAGTGGGCGACTATGTGTTCCTATGAATTTCACCTTGGAAAGGTATACTTCGATTTGGAAGACGTGGAAAGTTAAGTCCGCGATACATTGGTCCATATGAGATTACTGACAGAGTGGGAACAGTGGCATACTGTTTAGCTTTACCTTCAGAGCTTTCAAGAATTCATGACGTATTCCATGTTTCTATGCTTCGAAAATATATAGTTGACCCTACACATGTTTTAACCAAGCAACCAGTGAAGTTAAGAGAAGATTTAACTTATGAAGAGGAACCTATTGAGATTCTAGATAGAAGGGAACAAGTATTACATACTAAGGTTATTCCTCTAGTAAAGGTGTTATGGAGAAATCATGCAACGGAAGAGGCGACTTGGGAACATGAAGATCAGATGCGAAATCAATATCCCTATTTGTTTCGGTTAGGTAAGCAAATTTCGAGGATGAAATTTTGAGGAAGAAATTCTTATACAGTGGGGTGAATTGTAACACCCAAACCATTTAGGCTCAATTTGAAAGGAAAAAAAATAGAAAAAAAAATGAACGTGAAAGAAAAGTGATCAGCTGAGTTAGCAGTTGTAGCCTGTCTAGCTGACAGGCAGCTGTGTGCTTGGAAAACTCTGATGTTGTGTCTACCCATGCGTATATATTAAGGAGGATAAACATGATATCAGTTTGAAGGAAGTAGAATCACGTAGAAAGAAAGGAAAGGAAGAGAAGTCAGTGGAGTTTCTTGTGATATTTTAGATTTTGGTTGATTTCTTCTTGAATTCAACAGATTCTAATTTGGCTTTTATGCGATTGTTAGAGAAAGAAAACGAAGTAGAGGAACTTAGCATACTTGGTCCGAATTAAGCTTGAAGTCTAAGTTGTGAGTGAATTAAGTTTTCAATTTTGTTTTTAACTCAAAAGTTTCCAGTTTTATGCTTAAGATTAATTTCTGTAAATAATTTAAGCGTTTTATATCTTTTATGATTTATGGTGATTATACAAAGAACTGAAAGTAGTTTTTATGCTTATATTAGCACTCAGTATCAGTTATATTACTTTTATAAATATCAAAAAGAGATTATGATTTCTACAAAAGCACCATGTCTGTACCCTTCCCCAGTTATGATTATTGTTGGTTTTTGGGGTCGTTTTACACATGTGTATGTTAGATGAGTCGCTCTGCACGTGTATGATCAGATGTAAAAGAGTATTGAGTCGCTCTGCACGTGTATGATCAGAAGTTATTCCCAACTCTGTGTTTGCACGAAGAAATATGAATTACGTATTGAAGATATCCCTGGGTACTAATTTGGTGCACATTAAGATTTTATAAATTATCTTATTCTTGTTCAGAAAAGAGATGCATTCAGTTGTTAAGTACGAAAGTAGATATATTATCTTTTACCATATATTATTGGATGCATATTGAAAAGTTGTTTTGGAAATGTTTTTAAAAGTTTTCATTCACTCACTAGGCGTTAGCGCTCATCCTTTTATTTTAAAAATATTTATTCAGGTAGCTGCTTGGTTGTACGGACTCAGAAGTTTTGAGATGGGCCACTCGATGACAACATGAAGCATACAAATCTTTCATTTTAATTTTCATGTACATATTTAGAGATGTGTGGTCGACATGGTGGGGATGGTAGACATGGTCGGTATGGTCGGCATGGTCGGAACTGAGTCGGATTTCTACTCTGCCCATTCGGCCTACTCTGCCCACTCGGCCTATTCGGTCCACTCAGCCTACTCGGCTTGCTCGATCGTGGTCGGTTTCTTACTCGACTGTGGTAGGTTTCTTGTTCGGTCGTGGTCGGTTTCTTGTTCGGCCGTGGTCTGTTTCTTGTTCGGCCGTGGTCTGTTTCTTACTCGGTCTGGTTGGTATTTTGGTCGGGATTTTGACAAGTTAGTGTTTAAAGGTGGTCGGTTTTTGGTATGATCGGTTATTTTTTGACAACTTTTTGTAATGAACGAAAATGACAATAAAAGACTTGCAGTTATGTACATTTTGTACTCTCCAATATTTTCAATATTTTCCTTATATTCTTTTTAGGTTTAAAAGCAAGTATTTTCTATGGAAATTTTAAATCGAAATTTCTTTTATTATGCTAGTAAAAGTACAGCCCACAGAGCCTCCCTCGTACTCAAGAGAGGAGTTGGGGCGGGTCCTGTCACTTCCCCCATCCCCCCCTCCCCATTTCCCCATTTGGGAAAAATGGGGATGGAGAATTTTGGGGGGAGGTATCTCCATCCCCAACCCCAGTTCCCCATTTTTCCTGTTGTTTCTCTTTTTTTTTTTTTTTTTTTTTTCCGTTTCCCCCGATTTCTCATTTCCCCATTTAACTAAAAATTACAAACTAAACTATAAAAAATAAACATTCCATTACAAATAAAAAATAAAATCCATTGATAAATTACAAATACAAATATCTAGTATATATAAAAATATAAATATAATTATATTTATATATGTTTGGGGGAAATAGAGAAATGGGGATAGGGGACGTTTTGATTGGACGTTTTGAAATTTTATTTTAATTTCATTAAATCTTGAAATTTTAATTTCGTATTAATAAGATAACTATCATATATATATAACAAATTGATTTTATGTGATTAGCTTAAAATTAGATTGCTTGATACTTTTGAAAACATATGTATATAGTGCATTGAAAGCATCATAAAAAAAATGGTAAGGTTCGTCGAGACTTCCTGCAATATAATATGAAGTTAAATTCAAAATCGTTTGCCTACATAATCTTTTAAAAATAATAAAATTTGATATTTGAATTTTTTTTTAAAAAAAAATCTGCCGATCGACTGCCAGAAGCACATTAGCATTGCTCAAAACAAAATTATGTCTTTTTCCAAAATTAATTAATTGCTTAAGTGGTCAATTTGTCTCTATTTCCAATTTCCCACAATGTTTTACTCACATGGAAGAAGGAAGAAAGAAAGTTAATTGAAGATTTCCAGCTGATTCCCAGAAAATTCGCAGGAAAGAGCCAAGAAAATTTGTGGAAGAGTTCTTGTCATTGGGCAGAAATTACAAAATTTTATTGGTACTACATTTTTTAAATATACAAATTGTTTAATTACTGTTACATCCTCCAAATTGTTAATTACTGTTACAAAATTTTATTGGTACCATTAAAATCTCCTGCAATTTTTGCTCTTGTAGGTCGTCGATCTCCATGGCCAGTTCATCAACTCGTCTCTGTCGGGCTGTTTCTTTTGCTTCAGCTTTGGATGAACAAATTGTTGCTTGCCGTGCCTCTCTTCGGCCTTTAAAAAAATCCGCCATTCAAAAAAAAGAAACTCCCTCTTCCACCATCACTCCTCCTTCTTCCACCATCACTCTCACAAAAAAGTATAATGTCTTCCTCAGTTTCAGAGGTGAAGACACCCGTGTTGGTTTTACTAGTCATCTTTATGATGCTTTGAGCCGAAAGTGTATGGTAACCTTCATTGATTATAAACTAGTAAGAGGAGATGAAATCGCCCCAGCTCTCTCGAAAGCAATTCAAGAATCAATGATTGCAGTGGTCATTTTCTCAAAAGACTATGCTTCTTCCAAATGGTGTTTACGTGAGCTTGCAGAGATTATGAAGCTCAAGAAATTGCATGGGCTAATTGTCTTGCCTGTTTTCTACTATGTTCTTCCATCCGATGTACGGAAGCAGACCGGGCCTTTTAAGGATTCATTTGCTAAGCATGAAAGTGAATCACAAGAAGAGGTGCAAGAATGGAGAGAAGCATTTACCGAAGCATCTAATCTATCTGGATGGGATTCTGCTAAAACAAGGTAAATCTAACTCTTTACTTTACTTTATACATTTACAAAATTAGAAGTGCTAAATTTTGCTTAAAATAAGTATACAAGAGTCCTCTCCTCGGTCTTCAGTTCATCTAAATTCATTTTCTTGATATTTTGAATTTTTTTTCTTTTTTTCCTGCTCATTAATTATTGTTTGATATTTTCATTTGGTAGATATGAATCCGAACTTGTTCGTGATATTGTAGAAGATGTTAAAGAGAAATTGATGAGTGAAATTGGATATATATCTCCCTCAAGTGATTTTGAAGGACAACTGATTGGAATAAATAATCAAATTGAGCATGTCATGTCATTATTACCTCTTGATACAATGGATGTTCGAATTATTGGGATTTGGGGTATGGGTGGTATCGGTAAAACTACTCTTGCTAAAGCTGTTTTTAATCAAATTTCAGGTAAATTTCATGGTTCTTGTTTTATTGAAAATGTTGGGGAAAGATTAGAAAATAGGGAATCAAATCGTCTGCGGCTTGAAGTTCTTTCTAACGTATTAGATGAAGAAAATCTGAAATTAGCCACTCCTATCAATCTTCACCCATTTATCGAGCAAATGCTCAAACAAAGAAAAGTTTTGATTGTTTTTGATGATGTCAATAATTTTATACAATCAGAAACTTTAGTTAAAGATCTTATTCGATGTGGTTTGGGAAGTAGAATCATAATAACTTCTAGAGATAAACAAGTATTTTATAATTTTAAACTGCGTGATTGTGACATATATGAGGTTGAGGGACTTAACTTTGATGAAGCCCTTTTGCTCTTTAGCAATTATGCTTTTAACCGAGACCATCCCATGGAAGGGTTTATGGAACTCTCGATACAGATGGTATATTATGCCGAAGGCAATCCATTGGCTCTTAAAGTGTTGGGATCGTATTTGTTGGGAATGAGTAAACTAGAGTGGAAACATGCATTTGATGACTTACAAGGAATGATTGGTGATTCTAACATTTTTAATGTCTTAAAACTTAGTTATGATAGATTAAATGAGAAAGAGAAGAATTTATTTCTCAACATTGCATGTTTCTTTAATGGTTATTTTGAAGACAAGATAGCAAATTTGCTAGATTGCAAGAACTCTCTGAGAGTTCTCATTAACAAGTCACTAATCACAATAGAGAGAGGAGGAATAAAAATGCATGACCTACTGCAAAAAATGGGTAGGGAAATAGTTAGAAGAGAATCCCCCAAAATTCCAGGCAAGTGCAGCAGGCTGTGGAAGCCCGATGATGTCATTCGGACACTGAAGAACAATACGGTGAGTATATAATAACTATTTTGCATTGCACCACTACGGCACTACACAAGAAAATTCAGTCACTAATTCACTTCTTATTGACTGCTTCTTCGTTCTTACTCACACATGACTCGTACATTATTGTACTATGCTCCAGTGCTTCACTAGATAAACAAAACAAGCAGAGGCTAAACATCCTTAAATATTCACTGCACCTTGACAAACTACTTAAGCTTTGCATTTCATGCTGTAGCTCATGACCTTTACTTTTTGTTGTCAGGGGACAGAAGAAGTTGAAGGGATATCCCTAAATATGGACAATCTAAAGGATGTACTTTCGATTTCGAGTTGTCAAGTCTTCAATACAATGCCTCATCTCAGATTTCTCTTATTCACTTCCGGTCGTGGGTCCAACAAAGTACATCTTCCCAATGGTCTACATTCTCTTCCAGATGATCTAATCATTCTCGAATGGTATAAATATCCTTTGAAAACGCTGCCATCAAATTTTAGTCCAGAGAAGCTAGTTGAACTAAACCTTTCTTTTAGCAATATTAAACAACTTTGGGAAGGAACTAAGGTATAATGTAACCTTTAATCATATATGTTACATGTTTTCAAATATATTTTGTGTACTTCACAAATAATTTATTACCTAATCCAGTCATTTTAACATATATATTTTTTATTTTTACAGCATGTTCCAAAATTAAAGTGGCTTATTCTTATCTACTGTCAACGTCTCACTAGGATTCCAAACCTCTCAGATTTCCTCTCGCTTGAGGAGGTAGATCTTTCAGGATGCCAGAGCTTGGTTGAGTTTCCCTCCTCTGTTCAACAACTCAACAAACTTCGGGATTTATCTCTGAATGGCTGCAGCAAAGTAACAAAATTTCCACTGACTTCAGCAAGTATAGAAACGTTGGTTTTGAGAGGGACTGCGATAGAGGAAGTTCCCTCATCAATTCAGAGTCTAACCAACCTGACTGAGTTAGATCTATCGAAATGCACAAGGCTCAAGCATATTTCAGCCGGCATTTTTAAATTGAAATCTCTTCGTAATCTACGCCTTGATGTTTGCTCCAACCTTGAGACTTTTCTAGAAATCTCAGAGACAATGGAAATTTTGAATTCTCTAGAGTTAAGTGGAACGGCAATTACAGAGCTAAGCTCTTCAATTGAACATCTGAATTGGCTTCGACGCCTAACAATGTCTTATTGCAAAAATCTGGAGATGCTTCCGAGTAGCATCTGTGATTTGACATCTCTAGAACATCTCGATCTTTCTAATTGCTCAAAATTGGACAAATTGCCAGAGAAGTTCGGAAATTTAAAATCATTGAAGGAGCTCATAGTTAGGGGAACTGCTGTAGGTCAACTACCATCCTCTATCAGATATTTGGAGAACCTTGAATCTCTAGATTGTTCTGAATGCAGAGGTTTGACAATATTACCTCCTTTATCAGGTTTACGCTCTTTAAGTATACTCTATTTAAATGAGAGCAATCTAATGGAAATCCCAGAAGATATTGGTTGTTTATCCTCATTGATATGGTTAGATCTGAGCGGAAACATGTTTGAGAGTCTACCCAAAAGCATCAAGCAACTTTCTAAGTTGGAAACTCTGTTATTAAGTGACTGCAATATGCTTCGATCATTAACAGAGCTTCCTGTAGCTCTAAAAAAGTTGAAAGCAACTGATTGTGACCAGCTGTGCAAAGCATTACCAGATGCATCTGAATTTAAGCGCTGCATTACTTCTAAATACCATGATTATGTACAATTCTTATTTGCTAATTCCTTTAATCTTGATCAGAAGGCGGTCAGCAATGTATTTACAGAATCACTCAAGGTTATTTCTCTCTTAAAATCTTAATACACTCTTCCCTCCATTTCTCACCCATTATAAATAAAAAAATTATATTTTTGTTACAGGGACTGAAAGAACAACCAACTAAATTCGGCATATTTTTACCGGGAACTGAAATTCCTGAGTGGTTCACCTATCAGAGTGTTGGATCTTCGGTGAATATTCCAGTGCTTCGTCAAGATTTGGTTAATAGGAAGTTAATGGGATTTGCAATATGTGCTGTTTTGGGGTTTGAGGAATATCAAAATATTAATCTAGAATATCTTAGGGTCAAAGTTGATTGTCGTTTTGAAGCATATTATCATTTCGAACATTTCCCACTATCTTATAAATCCAATGACTTCAGTTTATTCATCGACTCGGATCACATTTTACTAGGGTATTCCTCATTTTCCAATAAATTTGATTCCTTATCTCAAAATCTCGAGAAGCTATTTGCCAGTGCCAATGACAGTGTGGATATCTCATTTGAGATCAAAGATTATTACGGGGTGAAACATTATGCGGTACATCCAATATATGCAGAGCCCAATGAGATAATTGTTGCCACCATTGAAGATATCGGGGAAACAAGTGGATTGAGAAGCGGTCGATCCGATGATAATGAGGAGAAAATTGAACCACATCCTTAGAGATTTTGCACCCAACAAAAATTGATGCTCCCAATCAGCAATCAAAACCGTTGATATTTTTCATGGAGGGAATTTTGTGTTCTACAATTGGCTTATCATCCTACTATTGTTAGACTTTTGTTCTTTGATCAATTAGGCCGTGGACTTCGTGAACTCGAGGCAAGTCCATGATGGAACATTTCGTATTTAATATTTTAATTCTTATGTATTTGGTATTGTTTTTAATATGGTGTTTTTAAAGATTAATTTTAAAAATGAAAATCATGTTTTTAAAAACGTGATGGGTTTTGTAGTGTTTTTTTAAAGATGATTTTTAAGAATGGAAAACGATTTAAATGTGTTTGGTATTGTTTTTAAAATGATTGTGGTTTGTTATGAAAATGATCAAAAACGGTAAATAGTTGTTTTAAGCTTTTTAGTTTTAAATTTAAAAAAAAAAACTGTTTTTCATTTTCACAAATGGCTAAACAAATAACTTTACAATTGTTTTTTCCTTTTTAAAAAGGATTCAAATAACACCTTATGTTTCAGTTTTTCATTTTCGTTTTTTATCACATGTTAGGATTTTTTATCCTAAAGTTCAACAGATGTTCAAGCTTTTATCTAATTTTAGTTTTTAATTTTTTTTTGTTATAGAATTTTTCTAGTTTCTTTTATTATATCAGTATTAGAATTTAGGATTAAAAAACAAATCTCTGTTTACTTTTTTTTTTTTTTTTTCTGAAGTATCAAATTAATTCGCTGTAAATAGGAGCTGTAGTAATACAACGATTCAAATTTAGTATTGAAACAGAATTTTGCTATTATTATAGAGTATTTGATCTATTTTATTGGCAGCAAGGAATATTTTCATTGATTGTGTGGACGTAGAAATACTTCAAGATGATCTTGATGCAGTGTCCAAGTTTGGCGCCTATAGCAGGTACGTAGTTACGATAACTACCTGGTTGGTGTTTAAAAATTAATTATTTTTTAAACAAATATGCATCAAATTGTGAGATTTGTTGGCAGGATTGAAACCTTTCGATGTCATTTAGATAACAAGATGAAGCATTGTAAATTAAAGAGGATTCTTCATAATCTTTTTCAATTATTTTGTTGCGAAGAATTCAAAAAGTGAGTTTCTGAGGTGCTGATAAATTGAAAATGGAGGACAATCTAGCTGCAAATTGTGTAGAAGCTAGTCCGCATCAATTGTTTTATGTAGACAGGTGAACCTCATCTCGTAGGATTTTTTATTTTTTTTTGTGAATCAGAATGTATATATCTTAGATTTTATATAAATAATGCTATTAATTTATAATATAAGTGGTAAATCATGAATTAACTTGGGATCATACACAAGATGTTTGCCCAAAGTGAGAAGTTTTTTACATTCCATTTAGCGAGTAAATGGTTTTGTATATGTATTTTACCATAATCTGCGGATTGAATCTCATTAATATTTAATTAATATTTTAACTGAATGGACCTTCCGATCATTTTTTTCTTTATCCAAAATCGTAAAAAGGATATTGTTGTTGAGTACCTAAAGATGATCTAGAAGCAGAAAAGCCCTTATATGATCCAACTGTTTATCTAGAGAACTAGTAAAACTAAAATGACTCGTTGATTTAGTTTTTAAGAAACATGAATTAATTAGCTGTGGAGATGCATGTTGTGTACTGATTATGTCATTAAATTTTGAACATTTTGTTGTCATTAAGATATTTGCTTAGATAGAATTAAAGAGATCATATAGTGGTATCCTCTAGAGGTATTGTAAGTTCTGACTATACATGAAATTTTGGAATTGAATTATTGACACTCTACTACCAAATTAATTTCTTAACAATGCATATTCATTTGACACTCTTCTATCTAGAATTGTACAAGAGCATAAACCGAGAAACATTATGAGAGATCCTGCTTTTTTCTTCATTTTCATAAAAAAAAAAGCACCTTTTGTCTAACCTTTTATTGTTTTGTATTTGTTCTAGGTTTACTTTGAACAAAGCCTTAGCTATTGGCAATTCTGTAAGACTTTTTTCTATCTTTCTTACCAAATGGTGGAACTAATTAGTATCATTAATAATATCTATTCCAATAGTTGTGATAGAATAACGTTTATTAATGAAAAATTTAGTACCATTTTGATCCCTTTGTTGCCTGCGAAAAGGGCAGTGAAATTGACATTGTTATATGACTAGGTGAAACATTACACAATATGTGCAGTTGTGGTCATTACCAGATTGCGTTGTTTGTGGATGCGGAAGATATTAGCTAGTCATGTAATTCCAAAGCAATTAGTCATGTAAGTTGTGTTTTATTATTTTATGTTTCTGTTTTTGTAGTGTTTTATTGGTTGCTGATGCTGTCTTTTGAATCTATCTGATGCATGTGGTTATGCAGTGGAGGATCTGGGAAACTATCATTCTCTGTAAACAGGTTTATACAGTGACACAATTTTGGAGCCAGGTTATGATGTCTTTTGCGCCCTTGTTTGCTGTCTTCAATTAACGATGGTGGTGATGGTGGTTATGGTGCTGCTGCTGCTGGAATCTCAATAATAGATAACTCTGGTTCAATTAATGCAGATGTTTATAAACTAGTTGATATACCCGAATAATATTCATTTCAAGTATAGACGCATTTTGTTTTGAAAATTCAGAAAATAAAATTGTCAAAATTATGTGAAGATTGCAGACAAAATATATGCTAGATGTGTCTGGTCATTTCATTTTCTGTAAGGCAGCATCCATCTAAATGAAGTGATTTGCATCACCGTAATCGATATTCGTTATTTTCGAAAAAAAAATCTATCTTCAAAGGTTGGATGCCTCAGCCTAGCTTGGGATACTCCAAATTGGGGAGGACATTCGTATCGAACTCGTATCATGTTCGGATGCTCCCCCAATACTTCAGAATACGTATCGGATACACCATTTGACGTATCCGTTGACTTTTTCTCAAGTTTGACTAGAGGATACTTGGAGGATACTTATGTGATACTTAGGGGATACATATCCATTGACTTTTTCACAAGTTTCACATGAGAAGAGGAAGAAGAAGAATCAATTAAAGACCGAAAAAGTTTTGGTCGCCGGTCGGTATCACTTATCATGCATGTATTATATTTTTTTCATAGTTTTTTCTTAAGAACCAACTTAAAGACCGACAAAGCTTCCAAGAGGAACAAGATAACACTACAAATAGCTGAAGATTTGGTATATATGCTTAATAGTCTTCGCTTTTTTATCAAAAAGAAACCCAACTTATAATAAATGTATGTTTCAATTATGGAATGTTGGAGGGGATGGTTTGACTCCATGAATGCAGAGATAATTGAGATTGCAAACCTTTCACTTTAAGAACCAAATTAAGTTAGAAAATGAATTATTTAGATCATCTAACAATTAGATGATGATAATGAAGTTAATTAGGAATTTATAATATATTTTATGAGTTTTTTTTTATGTATTATTTGAATTTTGTAATATGTTATGATTTATGTGACGAATGTTTTATTTGGATTTTGTAATATGTTTCGACTTATGTAACATGTTTTATTTGAGTTTTATAATATATTACATTGTTATGACTTATGTAACCATGTGATATGTTTTATTTGAATTCTAAATATATTTTGGTATTGAATAAATTATCAAATATGTTTTCATATATTATTATTATTTTTTTAAAATATAAATATATATTATTTTAATTGATATATTCTACCATATTCCATATCATACCAAATCTCCGTGTCATACTGTATCCATATCGGGTATACGTATCTCTATCCGTGCAACGTAGGCTGCACCTGTTACATTGCATGTATCAATGGTCAAAGTACCAAGTGACAGCCTGATCTGCCAATGATAGCCCGAGTACCGATCATTGTCAGCTCTTTTGTAGGATTCACACCCCAGTCTAGCCATCCTATCTTGGCGTATAGCCTGGTCTCGAAGAAAATGTCGATTTGACTGACCCGACTGGCATGATCTTCATGAAAGTTCCAGGCGAATTCAGATCCAAGAGTTGGTAATCTCAGGAAGTGTACGAAAAAGTGAAACGTATCCACATATGTTTGAGTAAGGACCAGTTAGTTGGTAATTCGGTTAATTTCAGGCATTGTCTACAGTATATCTCACAAGTCAAAAAGGGTCGCAAACTCCCTCACAAAATTACAAACTTAAAAGTAAACACCTATCATCTCTCGGCTGGTGCACCAAGTGCAACCGTCCAAGCCCAATATGAAAGGGCCTAATTACAAATTTAATATGTGGCATTGAATAATTGGGTACGTAAGTTTGACCTATTGTCATAGCCAAATATGATAGGCCCAACTCATTTTTTTAATTATATCTACACAATATATTAAAAAACAAATCAAAAACCCCTTAGAAAAGAACAATACTCAGATACTATTGGTATCCAAAATATTGACTCTCTAAATGAGAATGTATTACGTTATTCAATTTATGAATTAAATATAAAAAGTAAAATAAAAAAAAGACTACGTACTATATTTCCACTGATATCAATATTATTTTAAAAATTGAATTAATTTTATTTTGTGTGTTACTCGGGAGGCGTTCAGCTATAAGTTTTCAGAACCTGTTTTTTTTTTTCTTGCAATTTAAAAAAGCATCGTAAAACGTGTCCTGTTAACATCATTATGATTTTCTAGCATTTTCATCTCATTAATTTCATGAGATCCACTCATCCACCTTTTAATCACTTTTTTTAAGGATAATGATAAACAGCCACAAAATTTATCCATTATTTATAGGTTTAATTGCACAAACATTCCCTAAATTTAGATAAAATTACAATCGTATACAACCTTTCTGTTTATTGTACAAACATCAATTGTCTTCAACAAGTATTGAACCTCCAACCTTATAGTTAGAAATCACAAACCTTAACCAACTAACTACCCGAACACATTGTTAGAAGCCTGTTGATATATATATATATATATATATATATATATATTGAGTAATGTTACTTTGTATAAATTAGGTGTCCAAATGAAATCACATTGATTAATCTAAATTTGATGTCCAAATTTGGTATCCAAATTTTAAATGAATTTTGATTTGATTTTTATTTTTTTGATGATAAGTTCATTGAAATCTACCTATGAATAAAATTTGAATGTCCAAATTTGGTACCCAAATGAAATCACATTGATTTAAATGAATTTTGATTTGATTTGATTTTTGTTTTTTGTATGATAAGTTCATTGAAATCTACCAATGAATAAAATTTGAAAATTTTTCAAACACTGAAACTATTTTTCTTGTTTATGTGCTCCACTGCCCATCTGTATGTGTGGCTTAAAAAGTGAGAAAAATTATAATTAATGAGTGAGTTTCTTTGTGTAAAATGAGTGTTTAACGGCATTGAATATGTTTGTGAAAATTTCCTTGTAATGTTCTCTCAAAATTAATAGAGAAATGTCATTTTTACTGACGGAATATTCTTTAGACTTGAGCTTATTGTAATTCTTCCACTTTTTATCATTTGCTAATGCCCGCTTCTTTCATGTGTATTATCAATTATGTTTCTATACTTTGTATAATTTCTTGGCAGTGGTCGATACAAACTGTTATCTATGTGTACGTAGATATATTACATATGTATGGAAGGTGTTCAACGAAATGTTTGAATAAATGTAGACAAATTCAAGTGGAAAGTATGTGGCCGGTGATAGAACATGATTACAGAGATTATGATTTTGATTATAATTGTGATATTATTCATGTAATCACTCCTGTAATATTCTTATAATTAGCATTGATCATGCTTCCTATTTTAGTCTGTTAGCAGAGGAAACTAGACAATCACATTATGTATATATTCAACTCTTTTGTTAATGAGAATTATAACAATATTCATCAAATCTTTTATGGTATCAGAGCCTTTCTCTATCAAGAACATAAAGGAAAATTTTCTTCTCTCAACATAGATTCTTTTCTATCGTGTCTTATTCTCCCAACCACAGCCACCATGACAGACGAACAAAGAACCTAAGCCTCCAAAACAGCCATCAACCCCTTTGGAATCCACGACAGTTCCTACTCCGACAGTCATCTCTGCAACAACAAACAATCAGACTCTCATCTCTTCCAATGGAAATCTGATATCTCTTAATGCTTCTTTTCAGATTCCATTCAAGCTTGCTAAGAACGGAGGAAACTTCTCATCTTGGAAATCCCAAATGACCAATCTTCTACTCGGCTATGGTCTTTTTGGATTTTTTGACGGATCTCAGAAATGTTCGCCTAAGACGGATCCAGGATACACAATCTGGTATCATCAGGATCGATTGGTGCTGCTAGGAATACAAGCAACAGTTCACAGTACCATTGGTCTAAGCATTAACAATTGTGTAACGTCGGCCGAAGCATGGAGTAAATTGGAGACAAGTTACGCCAACACATCCAACACTCGTATGCTGTCACTTTTGTCTTCTCTTATTTCTCACAAAAAGGAAGGAAAGACAGTTACAAATTATATGGGCAAAATAAAAACTCTTGTTGAAGATCTTGCTCTCATAGGTCATCCTCTAACCGATGGTCAGATTATGGGCCATACACTAAATGGGTTGGGAGATGAATCCAAAGAATTGAAGGCCGCTGCCTACATGCGTGACACTCCTATCTCCTTTGAAGATCTATTTGATAAACTACTTGATGAAGAGATACACAAAAACCATGGCTAAATCAAAGAAGATGATACTCAAATCACTGCTCAACTTACACAACGGCGATCCAATAATCGAGGAAGAGGTGGTCGTGGCTCGAACCGTGGCGGGTCTTACAAGGAACATGGCTCAGACAGCAGCCAAGGACCACGTCCCAGTCAGCACCATCAATCACGACCACCCCCTTCTCATGGTCGGGGTTATAATTATCAAGGTACATCATTTAACTCAAATTCCAATTCCTATTCTTCACCATGGAATCAGGGTTTTTATCAGGAAAATCAAGGGTAACCACAGCTAGTATGTCATGACAAGCCAGGTCATAGTGCCAAGACATGTCGATCTCATGTCCCACTCTAATCGACCTGAAGCCAATTTTACAGACAGAGAGTCAAGAAGTCACAACAATAATTGGGTTCTTGATTCAGGAGCAACACATCATATAACTTCTGATCTTCAAAATCTTTCCATGCACTCAGATTATGTTGGGAATAAGGATGTTGTAGTCGGGAATGGTAATGGAATTTCTATTTCACACATTGGTTCTTCTACTATTGATTCTCCTATAACATCATTTACATTAAACAATATTTTGTGTGCACCTTTAATAAAAAAAAATTGATCTCTGTTTCTCAAATTTGTAGACAAAACAACACATCTATAGAATTTTTTCCTAACTATTTTCTTGTGAAGGATTTGAGTACGGGGGCATCCTTGGCCAAAGGTCAGAGTAGAAACAACTTGTACGAATGGCCATCTTCAGCTTCATCATAAAAACCGCAACATTCATCACCACATGTCGCTTTGGCATCCTCCTCTAAACTGTGGCATCAACGACTTGGCCACCCGTCCCTACCAATCCAAAAGAAAATTCTTGCTTCATATAAAATTTCTATTTCCAGCACTCATAATAATATATGTGACTCTTGCTTATGTAACAAAAGTCACAAATTATCATTTAAAACTTCTTCAATTATTTGCGATAAACCTTTTCAGTTTGTTTATTTGGATGTTTGGGGTCCTACCCCGATTAATTCTTTTGGGAATTTTAAGTACTATGTGATTTTTGTTGATTACTTTACTAAGTACACTTGGCTCTATCCACTCAAGCAGAAATTTGAAGTTTTAAGTGTGTTTGAAATTTTTCATAAGCTTATTACAAATTATTTTCAAACTCAAATAAAAACTGTGTATTCATACGTTGAATGAGAGTATCAAGCTCTTGCTCATTTACTAGCCACACTTGGAATTCAACACTTCACTTCACCACTATATACACCTGAACATGTAGGTTCTGCCGAAAGAAAACATCGTCATGTTGTAGAAACCGGTCTAACCTTACTACATCACGCATCCATACCACTTAGGTTTTGGTCCCACGCATTCCAAACTGCCACATATTTAATTAATCGAATGCTAACACCTAACCTGAAAAATGAAACTCCATATGCCAAACTTTTCGACCACCAACCTAAATACACATCCCTTCGAACATTCAGTTGTCTCTGTTACCATTGGCTTCGACCCTACAACAAACATAAGCTCGAACCCCGTTCCAGACCATGTGTATATCTAGGTTTTTCTGTTTCAAATCATGCTTTTAATTTTCTTGATACTAAAATAGGAAAGATTTTTATTTCCAAGCATGTTATTTTTTTTAACTCTTTTCCTTATAAAAATCAATTTCCTAATATTTCTTCCACTAATCACTCCATGTCAAGATTATTTTCTCTTTCATAGGTTCAAATATGGAATCCAGTTATACTTCTCTGGTTGACCCTCCAAATCCATCCCCAAACCAAAATCAAGGTACGACATTAATTACCTCTGATTTTCTTCCTACCAATCCACAACCTTTCCCTCTACATACACCTTCCAAAAATAGTACACACTCTCATATTCGGTCACCCACCCATACATCTCCACCGATTCCTCATCCCTCTTCTCCATTAAGATCCAACATACACTCCAGTGAGAATGTTTCTATTTCTTCCCCATCCAAGGATGCCTCGTCCACAACTCCAACACAGGTAAATGGTTCCTTACCTCTATCTCTTATTTCAAATAATATTTCTCCTTCAACATCTTCTCCTCCACAGGTACAACCATCTAGAATGGTTACAAGAGCTCAAAACAACATACACAAACCGAAAATTCCCTTTCTCTACACACAACAACCTCAGCTTTGCTTCACTCAAGCCAATAAATCTACTCTCTAGCGAAATACTATGAAGGAAGAATTTCTTGCTCTTCAAAAAAATGAAACTTGGTCCTTAGTTCCTCACTCACCCACACAAAATATTGTTGGATGTAAATGGGTCTACCGAATCAAGAAGAATCCATATGGCTCTGTTGCTCATTACAAAGCCCGTCTTGTGGCCAAAGGGTTTCATCAACGTCCCGGGATAGATTTTTCAAAAATATTCAGTCTGGTTGTAAAGCCTGCTACTGTTCGGCTTGTTCTTAACATTGCTGTATCTCATGGCTGGATTTTGAATCAACTAGATGTTAATAATGCCTTCTTGCAGGGAACCCTATCTGACATTATTTTCATGCAGCAACCTCAAGGCTTTGTTGATCATAATCGTCCGTCATATGTTTGCAAGTTGCACAAAGCCCTCTATGGTCTCCGTCAAGCACCCAGGGCTTGGTATAATGAGCTCAAGTCATACCTACTTACCAGTGGTTTCTTTAACTCAAAAAGTGACACTTCTTTATTTATTTCTCATCATGGCTCGTGTACTATCTATCTTCTTGTTTATGTAAATGACATTATTCTCACCGGCAATGATCCTCCAGTGATCCGTAAGTTTATCTCTAAGTTGGCGTCTCAGTTTTCACTCAAAGATCTTGGTCCTCTCAGTTACTTTCTCGGTGTTGAAACAATTCGCTCCTCCAAAGGTCTATTCTTGACTCAACACAAATATGTACTGGATCTTCTGCACTAGACTAATATGCATGAGTCAAAAGAAGTGAGCACTCCTTTATCCTCCACTGAGATCTTAAAACTTGAAGATGGGTCCTCCTCCCATGACTGTACTGAGTATCATCAAGTTGTTGGCTCACTTCAATATCTCTCTCACGAGACCAGACATCAGTTTTGCAGTCAATAAACTTGCTCAGTTTATGCATCGACCCTCGTCTCTTCATTGGAATGCTGTGAAAAGAGTTCTTCGCTATCTTAAGGGGACGTCTCATTATGGTATTTTTCTCTCGGCCTCATCTTCTCTGTCCCTTCATGCTTTTGCAGATGCATATTGGGCAGGAGATACGGATACTCGCCACTCAAATTTAACATATGTGGTCTTTTTTGGTTCAAATCCGGTAAGTTGGAGCTCTAAGAAGCAGAACATTGTTGCTCGTTCAACCACGGAAGCCGAGTACAGAGCAATTGCCTCAGCTACTACGGAAGTTAATTGGATTACAAATCTACTTGGTGAACTCGGTGTGCTTCTCTCATCTTCTCCAACAATTTACTGTGACAATATTGGCGCCACTTATCTTTGCTCCAACCCGGTCTTTCATTCACGAATGAAGCATATTGCTATCGATTCCCACTTCGTCTGTGATCAAATTGCTCGGAAACTGATTTGTGTCTCTCATGACTACACTACAGACCAACTTGCGGACTCCTAGACGAAACCTCTTGCCCGAAAAAAATTCCAACTTCATCGATCCAAGCTTAGCATCCTTCCAGGACGTTTGCGCTTGCGGGGGCATGATAGAACGTGATTACAGGGATTATTATTTTGATTATAATTGTGATATTATTCATGTAATCACTCATGTAATATTCTTATAATTAGCATTGATCTTGCTTCCTATTTTAGTTTGTTAACAGAGGAAACCAGACAATCACATTATGTATATATTCAACTATTTTTTAATGAGAATTATCACAATATTCATCAAATCTTTTAAACGGAAGCCAAATCCTTTAAATGTAAGTTATCAAACCATGTCGTAGAAGTCCCATAAAAGAGTAGTAACTAGTAAAAGTGATGATAATTTGTCAATGAAGACGTCCATGGATGATCCAAAATGAGCATTTTGTGATGATATATAGAATTCAGAGATTCTTGGGAGAATCCGTAGCATATATATATTTTGGCTGCTTTTAGAAAATAATCGCCTTCCACCGATTCATTTTCGTTGGGCAATCAAATAAACAGAGGACTAGTTATAAAACAAAATCCAGTGAGTTTGAGCACAGAAGAAGAAAAGGGGAGAGGGTTGTGATTAAGCATATAGACTATGCTCAGTTGGCAAGAATCCAACAAGTATGCCAAGTCTTTGTAGACAAACAGAGGAGACTAATAATCTGAAGACATGAGCAGACTATAGAAATACAACCATGCTTGATCAACACTACTTATCATCAACTGATCATGATATGATAGCTGATGGTTAGTTAACGATTAAGCAACTACAAATACTGTTAATTAACAGCCAACTATAGTTTGTTCATTAGGTGTGATAATCAGCTGATGTGGCAAATCCCAGTCAGCTTTAGTTAGTTACAATTCTGTTATAGAGTTTGTTAGCTGATTTACAAACAATAGATATATGTTTCATTGTAACAACAAATTGTATTACAATATTCTCTCTATCAATATGATTCTCTCTGCAAAAACTTCGTGTTCTTACTTCTTAGTCAGCTGGAAAATCATATCAAACAGACTGTAAATGCAAGGAAACCAACCCTTTGAAGGGGAATTGATTTCTATGGTCCATTCAACATGGTTGGAGAGAGTCCTAATGATCAATTTTTAAATTTTCATGATCATTGTAGAAATTATTTTGGGTTCTCCATAAATAACACTAATGCTAGGTAAACCAAAAATTTAGTCCGAATTTTAACCCAAATGATATAGCAAGTGGTTTTTTCATTAACCATATCATCTCATGTTGTATATGATGATGAAAACTCACTTACCATATCATTTGTTTTGAAATTTAGATTAATTATTTGGATTGTATAATATTACTCCATAAATAATCCTACTAGTTTTTTTAACTATTAATTATAATTATATAATATGAGATTGGTTCAATGGTAAGTCTCTCACATCTATACCATGAGGTTATGGGTTCAAGATATGTCTCCTCCGAATAATTGTAATATTAATTTAAAAAAAAACTATTAATAATATTTTTTTAAATTTTAAGGGAAAACTAACGAGTTAAAATTAATACTCATCTAATGGAATGTGCGATATATTTAAAACACAATAAATATATCATTATTTTGTTAAACTTAAAATTAAATTGTGAGTCTCTTCAATCATGTCTACAAAGTGCTATATATACATATCTATTATCACATTCCTCTCTTGGAAATACATTAAAATGATACGACAAATTGACAACATGAAACTTAAGTAAGAAATTAATTTGTATATATTTATGACACTTAAATCCACGGTATAGGATAATATGAGATTGACACGATAAGATACTCATTACATAAAAATGGAAGATAAATAAGATTTTGTTTCTAACAAAAAAAAAGTTTCATTGGATTCCGGATTTTAAGAATTTTTCGGAATTCATCCGACTATCAAAATGAATAACAAATGAAAAGAAAAATAAAATAAAAAGTGGGATCCACATTCTATAATTCCCTTCCTCTGTCACGGGGCCACATGTTTTTTATTTTGGGATATTAAGATTTTAGTCCATATTTTAGAATATTAAGATTTTAGTCCATCTAGTTTACGTTTATCTGGGTTTGGTCCACTAATTTTTAGAATTACTAACTTTAATCCTTCAGTTAGAAAATCCGTGAAAACAAACGGATTATCGTACAATGATTGAAATACCCTTAATGAAGGTTTTTGATAAAGGGTATTATGGTAATTTTGTATTTAATTAAATAATAATTAAAAAATAAAAATTAAACAATTAAACAATTTGATTTTTAAAAAACTTATATTAAAAAATCAAATTAAAAATAAAAATAAAAATCTCTCCACCATCGGCGACACTGTTCTTTGATTATAATCAAATTCCTCAATTCCCAACCATCGGCGATTTCTACATCACCACCACCATCGGTGATTCATTCATCTTTCTAACCATCTAATCACCATCCCAAACCAACAATAAACAAGAAAAGTTATCAATATACACCAAATCCAAACTAAAAAAAGACCACCATCGTCGCCACCACAAATCTAATTCAAACAGACCACCATCGTTGCCACAAACACCACCGACCACCACCATCTTCACCTTCCCAACCACCTAAACACCACCATAAACAACCACTCACTCAAACCCAAACAAGAATTCGCACCACCACTCAAACTCAAACACGATTTCGTACCACCACCCAAACCTGAAATCAAATCACCCAGTCAAACCACCATCAAAACCAAAAATCCCCACCAGTCAAACCACCAACAAAACCCAACATGAAATCAAAGATCGGCACCACCACCAACCCAAAATCCAAACCAAAGCATAACCTAAATCCAAACACACCAACCACCATTCGCTAGCCCAACATGAATCAACGAAATCGACACCATAATCAAGGAAATTGGAACCACCAACAACCCAAAATCCAAACCAATCAAAGCATCACCCAGTCCAAACACACCAACCACCATCCTCTGCCATCCCTAATCCAAACCATCACCCAAATCTCTGTCACCAACCACCACACCTTCTTTCAAAAATATCGACGCCAACCACCACAGATTGAGAGAAACAGTGTTGAGGGAGAGAGATCGACACTGTTGAGAGAGAAACAATGTTGAGGGAGAAACAGATGATGATCACGATAAAGATGATGGGTTGAGGAAGAAGCAGATGATGATCACGATGAAGATGATGGATTTTGTGTATGATGATGACGATGAATATGATGGTTTGAGGGAGAAATCGATGATGATCACGATCAAGATGATGGATTTGGTGTTTTTAATTATTATTTTTTTGTGTTTTTTTAATATACATTAAGGGCAAAATGGTAATTTTTGGTGAGAGATTAATTATTTTAATAATTTTTTTTTTTTAAAAATTATATTAAATACCATTTTTACCTTTGTTCCAGTCAAGCTTCTAGAAGCTTTCATCACATTTCCCATATTGCCCTTATTGACCTAACGGAAGTCAACAAAAATTTAACGGAATTGAACGGTAGGGACTCGAATTGGTATTATTAAAGTTGGTAATTTCAAAAACTAGTGGACTAAACCCAGATAAACGTAAACTAGAGGGATTAAAATCTTAATATCCAGCGGAAATCAATTTCAATATATTTTCTCTCTCCTTATTTATAAGTTATAGCGTATAAAAAACTAATTTATTATGTTTGATTGGATGTAATGGAATAGAAAGAAAATTATTAATTATAATTTTTAAAATTTTAAGGGAAAACTAACGAGTTAAATTTAATACTCATCTAATGAAACGTGCGATATATTTAAAACACAATAAATATATCATTATTTTGTTAAACTTAAAATTAAATGGTGAGTCTCTTCAATCATGTCTACAAAGTGCTATATATACATATCTATTATCACATTCCTCTTATGGAAATACATTAAAATGACATGACAACATAAAGCTTAAGTAGGAAATTAATTTGTATTTATTTATGGCGTTTAATCCATGACATAAGACAATGTGAGGTTGGCTTGATGCTGCTCCTCACACCTAAACATAAGATTGTGAATTCAAGTTATTCCCTCTCCTTAATAACCCGAGTTACTCTAATACATATTTTGAACGTGGAAATGATGAGAAATGACACATTTTTTTGTTGTGTTGTAGTGATATCATCAGTTTAATAACTTATGCTTAAAATGCACCTATTACGGTGAACTACCCAAATTGTCCTTAAAATTTGTCTTTATGCTTCCATCTACACTTTAAAAAATAAAAGTTATATTCTCTTTCTAAAAACGTTATCTGAAAATACTTCTCCTTATTTTCTTTCATGCATTTGTAACTGGTTTAACAATGTATCAATCTGTATATGAACATTTAGTTTCTAGAATTTGTAGGAGCTTTTTTTTATTCTTTTCAGACATTTATTTCATTTTTGCCGAGCTTTTTTTCTATTGGTTCAAGCTTTTTTTTCTAATAGTTCGAGCTTTTAGTTTTTTGATTATTTACAAGCTTTTTTGGAAAGAATTCGAGTTTTTTTTTTGTATTGGTTCGAGTTTTTTTTCTATTAGTTTGAGCTTTTATTTTTTTTTTTTTTTTTTATTATTATTTTTGAGCTTTTTTGGAAAGAATTCGAGCTTTTTTTGTATTGGTTCGAGCATTTATTTTTTTGACTATTTTCTTGATTTTTTGGAAAAAAAGAAGGAGTTTTTTTTTGTATTGGTTCAAGCTTTTTTTGTATTGGTCCGAGCTTTTTTTCCATTGGTCCGAGCTTTTTTTGTATTGGTCCGAGCTTTTTTTGTATTGGTCCGAGCTTTTTTTCCATTGGTTCAAGCTTTTTTTGTATTTGTTCAAGCATTTATTTTTTCAACTATTTTCGAACTTTTTTTATATATTGGTTCGAGTTTTTTTTGTATTGGTCCGAGCTTTTTTTCTATTATTTCGAGCTTTTTATCTATTGGTTCGAGCTTTTATTTTTTTTACTATTCCCCAGCTTTTTTGAAAAGAATTCGAGCTTTTATCAACACACAACAGATCAAAAATTGGTTTAGTTAAATCGAGTGAATTTTTTAATAAAGGTTTCGACCCCCGAATGCGTCTACATAGCGCCTGAGTTTCAATGGAACTTTCTCTCTATTTCACAACTTTTACTGTAAAAAAATAAATTAAAGAAATCTGATGGAACAACTATTTGGGGTATTTTTATCCGTTCACCATAATAGGTGTCTTTTAAACATAAGTTATTAAAGCAGTGACAATATTTAAATATCGTCTTAAAAAAATGTTATTTAATTTTTGAGCCCTTTTGAGTTGGTATGTCATACATCCACTTCAAAATATGAACAATTAAATAAGGGGCATGATCCATCGCCCTATTTTTTTACACATGATTTTACACATTTTTATGTTAATTAGATCCTAGGTATTTGAATGGTCTAGATTTAATGGTTATTAACTGACTTTTCTATTTTCTATTAATATTTGTAATTTTTCCTCACCTAAATTTTAATATTTCATCCTCATTTAAATTTCTTCTTTCCTCTCTTATTTTTTTTTCTTTTACATCTCAAGTTTCAATTGACAACATTTTTTTTAGTATTGCTAGACTTTCCAAAAAATTTCCCATATTGTGTTGGCATGTGAGGTGTCAACATTATATCACTCATCATATCATCATATGATTTACAAGATGTTGACACATCTCGTACCAACACCATTTGAGAACAAATTTGAGAACAAATTCGGAAGGTCTAGCATTGCTATTTTTTTTTTTGACAAACAACAGACAATAACATGTTAATTATTTCAAAAAAAAAAATCTCCACTTTGATTTATTTTTATTTTTATATGTACAAGTGTTTTCATTTCTCATTTTATCTATTTATCAATTGAATGTTATCTAAATTTCAAATAAAAATATTCCATACTAGTATAGTAAAATTTAATTATCACAAAATTAAATCAATATTTTTTTAAACGATAAATTTATTTGATAAAAAAACGTAAATAAACTAAAATCAATATTCCATTTAAATTTCTTTTATAATATAAAGTAAAACTTGTTCAGTATTCAAAAAATCGAGGAAAAAAAACTAATTAACAAAATCATAGTATACACTCTCGATTCCTATTTTTTTTTTTTGGACATTTTGTTGAGGGTGAAATATTAAAGAAATATGAAGAAAGAATAAAGGAAAAAAAAAAGATTTAAGATAGTGAGGAAAGAAGTGAAGTAGAGTGAGAAAAATTAATGAGGAAAGATAATGAAATATATATGTTGTACCATAAAGTTAACTCTGATTTGTGTTTTATAAATATTTTTTAAAATTATAAGGAAAATTCGATTCGGTAAAGGAATCGTCCTAGAAAAATCTTCAAGTGCGAGAAATAATTTGTGTCCGAATTACTAATTAGAGAGAAATTGTCGAGGACCAAAATTCAAAGTCACACCAAAAGTGTTGTGTACAAGAAATTTATCCTATATCCGAGCTCGAATAAAAAAGCCCGTGTCCGATATCAAATTGAGAAGGTTACCCAGTTCGGATAAAAGTGTCCCGTATTCGCATTTAAGAGAAGGATCATCCAAAAAATTATCCTAGTCCGAAACCAAAGGATTTGTCTTATATCGTTTAACTTGAAGAATTTGTCTTTTGTCCGGGAAGAAATACCGAGCACAACAGAGAAATTTATCCTTTGTCCGAGAAGAAATATCGAGCACAATAGAGAAATTTGTCATTTGCCTGATAAGAAATAGTATAAAAGGAGAAGCTCACCAAGGGAAAAAGGCATCGAAAAAGAAGAAGAAAAAAGCATAGAGAGAAGAGAGAGAGATAACCACAAGAATCTCTAAGTTGTAATTTCTTGAGCAACCAATCTTGTATCTAAGTTCAATAAATAAGCTATTCAATTCAATCTGTTGTTGATCAATTTTCATGCATCAACATCTGGCACCGTCTGTGGGAAGAAAAACCATCGAACATAAAAGCTTTGTTTTGTTCTGAAATTTCGAGCATGGCATCAGAAACTGAAGAAGTTCCAAATCCACAAATAGGGAGCTTTATTAGATCGAAGATCCATCGTACACTTAGCAATGGCGAAGAAACGATCCGAGAGATCAGGCGCATGACAAAAGCAAAAAAAGGAAACACTCGTGAGCTTATCTGTGAAAATGAGGAGTTGCGTGATCGAATTAGGAGTTTAACGGGAAAGGTTATTCAACCCGATCTCGGACAAAACCATGTGAGACTTGAGAATGGAATCAACTCGAATGGTCATACAAAATAGCGAAATCAGACAGATCAGAACCATCGTGTTGAGCAACGTTCACATTTTCAAGATAAACGTTAAGGGGTCATCAAAGAGAAGAAGCTTGTCGCGACGATTTATACAATCTCTAAGGGAACACACCAAAAGAGCGGAACCACACTGATAAATATTGAGAGGGACAAAGGAAAAGTGAACCTTAATCCCCGACCGAAAGCCAGCACAGTAGTTCTCGGCCTAGAGTCGAACAGAGTCATTCGAGAAGTACACATCTACATCATACGGGAAACGAACGATGGGCTCGTCGGCCGACATATGAGAATGATGTGAATGATCCTCATTCTTCTCGATACTTGCATGACCACCTCAAGAGACTGGAAGAACGCATCTTAAGCATGCAAAGGAGTCAAGTTGAAAACCGTAATCCTGATCCACTCGTCGAGCTAATCTCCTTTCGTAGCTAGAATTGGTGAAGCTATTACTCACAGGAGATTTGAAATGCCTCAGATTCCTCACTATGAAGGACACTCGGATCCCATGATCCACATGCAACTCTACCAAGGACTAATGGAGGTTAGAGAGGCGAGTGAGGACGTGATGTGTAAATTTTTTCCTCTAACCCTAGGGGGAACAACCTTGAAATGGTTTAATAAACTCAAACCATATAGCATTCACAAATTTTCCCAAATGTGCCGGGAATTAATCACGAGGTTTAGAGGAGCTCGGCCTTGGGAAAGAAAGCCTAACGTGCTACGTGATGTCAAACAAGGTGAATTAGAAACCCTTAAAGAGTACGTCGAAAGGTTTCACGAAGAGATAATCAACCTAAGAGTGTACGACGAGGAAAACACATTCGAAGACTTCATTACGAACCTACAGATATGTCGGCTTTGGTTCAATTTTCAAGATTTCCGACCAAAAGACTACACTGAAGCTTATGAACGGGCTTTACGTTTCATTGAGACAGAGGAGCAGCTGAAATTAAAGAAAGCCACTGAAAAATCTAAGCATGGTCTTAGAAAAGAAAAAGGAAAGGGTAAGGAAGAAAGTCACGGGGACCGAAATGGTCGCCCTATGATTACAGGTGGGATTCCTCGATTGCAGCCCCAAAGGCGTGACCAGGTGAAAGCAATAATCCTTCAACCTCATCCTGTAATGAATGTTCCAAACGAAATGTATCCGGAAAATTTTAGGCGACCTCGAACATGGAATTTGAAGTATGTAAATTATCATGCCTTGAATGCCACTAGAGAACAAATCCTCATAGCTCTTCATGAGACCGGACTTTTGGCAAAACCGGAACCACTAAGAGGAGATCCCAACCAAAGGAATCAAGCAAAATACTAAAACTTCCATGAGGATGTCGCCACACCACGTCAGAATGCTTCCATCTGAGGGATCACATTGAAATCCTAATTCGAAACGATTACTTAAAGGAATTTGTTGATATTACACAGGAAACTCAGAAACAAGTGCCAAACAAGAGAGAAAGGGACCCGCCTCTACAAAATGATAAAGGAAAAGCCCATATAATTCATACCATAGCTGGAGAACCAACTTTGGCTGGAGATTCAAATTCGTGCTAGGAAAGCGTATTCATTTTTTGTGGTTAATCGTGTATGCTTGCAAGTGAATCATTTTCAGACTTCCAAAAAGCAAAAAAACGTACATCACATCAATCATTTTTACCGATGAAGATTCCAAAGGATTAACGTATCCACATGATGATGCTCTTGTGATAACTTTGACTATCACCAGAAAGTCAATCCCTCGCATATTAATTGACACAGAGAGCTCTGTGGACGTCATGTTCAAAAAAATGCTGGATCAACTCGAAATTGAGAAAGCAAGGCTGAAAGAAGTAAACACACCTTTTTACAGGTTCACCGGGGATAGTATTTGGCCTTTTGGAGCGGTGGAAATCCCGATGACCTTCGGTGAAGACCCCGATCAGTTTACCATAATGATTACCTATGTGGTGGTCGATGCTCCCAGTGCATAATCGATGATCCTCGGGAGTCCTTTTTTGGTTACAACTAAAGCCGAGGTATCCCTTTACCATAATGTGATAAAAATCCCTATAGGTGAAAAAGTCGAGACCATCAGGGGAGATCAGGAATTTGCCAGAAGGTGTTATGCCACATCAGTAAAAGAAAACTTTCATGTTGGCAATTTAGATCCGTGAATCTCCAATGAAGAAAGGACTGACGAGATGAATACATGGGCATTACAAGAAAGAGCGGAGCCAATAGAGGAGTTAATTCCCATTCAAATCAGGTCGGATGATCCAAAGAAAGTGGTCCGAATCGGTTCCACGCTTCCACTTGTTATGAGAGCGGAACTAGCAAAAATTCCTAAGAGAAAACTCTGAGGTTTTCACATGGACACATGAAGAGATGCCATGCATCGGCTCTAGAACGGCAACCCACAGTTTGAATGTTAACCTGGCCTTAAAGCCAGTTAAACAGAAGAGGCGGTTGTTCAATCAAGAGAGAAATGAAGCAATTAATCACGATGGGGAAAGTTGTTAAAAGCAGGCTTCATACGAGAAGTAGAGTATCCGAATTGGATCGCAAATGTAGTATTGGTGAAGAAAGCCAATGGGAAGTGGAGAATGTGTGTTGACTTCACTGATTTGAACAAGGCATGCCCTAAAGATAGTTTCCCCCTCCCAGAATTGATCAAATTGTGGATGTAAGAGCAGGACATGAATCACTTAGCTTCATGGATTCATTTTCAGGCTATAACCAGATCAACATGAATTCGTCGGGCCAAGAAAAAACCACCTTCATTACAGATAAAGGGTTGTATTGTTACCGAGTATGCCATTTGGCCTGAAGAATGCTGGAGAAACCTATCAGAGGTTGGTGAATAAAATATTCTATCAACAACTCGGAAAAACAATGGAAGTATACATTGACGACATGTTAACGAAGTCATTAAAATCGGTTGAACACATTGACCACCTCCATGAAACATTTGAAGTATTGAGAAAGCATAAGATGAAGTTAAATCCGAAAAAATGCGCATTTGGAGTATCGTCTAGAAAATTCCTCTGGTTCAAGGTCAGCCAAAGAGGGATTGAAGCCAACCTAAATAAAATACGAGCAGTACTGGAAATGAGGTCACCAAAAACCTTGAAAGACATGCAGAGACTCACAGGCCGAATTGCGGTTTTGAATCGGTTCATTTCACGAGGCACCGATAAATGCCAGCCTTTTTTCAAGACTTTAAAGCAAGGTAAGAACATGGAATGGACAGATGAATGTGAACATGCCTTTCAATGGTTAAAAGCTTACCTGGAGAATGTTCCGTTATTGGTAAAGCCCGAAAATGGGGAAGAACTGTTCATCTATCTTGTAGTCTCGGACACAGCTGTTAGTTCAGCCTTGATGAAACAAGATGGAAATGTACATAGACCTATCTAATATTCTAGTAAGGCACTTTCAGATCTTAAGACACGATATCCCAAAGCAGAAAAATTGGCATTAACGTTAGTGGTGTCCTCCCGAAAGTTGAGACCATACTTTCAAGCGCATACTATCACAGTGCTGACTAATCAGCCGTTGCAGCAAATTTTACAGAAATTAGAGATGTTAGGGCAATTGATCCGATGGTCATTAGAGTTGAGTGAATTTGATTTAAAATTCCAACCCCGAACCACGATAAAAGGTCAAGTGGTGGCCGATGTCGTGGCCGAATTCACCAGATCTGAGGAAGAAATAAAATGTGTGGACAATAATGATTCAGACGAACCTCAAAGGGAAATCATAGAAGTTGAATCATCTCACCCTATGGAATCTGATCATAAGCTTTAACCTGAAAATTAGAGCTTCGTATTCAGCCTCGTTATTCGTTGCTTTGAATTCGAATCTGACCAAATACTAAATTTCTTCCTCTTTTGGGCTTAAAAACAAAATTCCAACCCCGTTTCCGTAAGTATTGGATGATCCGTCAACGAACAAGTTCCATGTTTGTGAAGGTGGATTGACCCGATAATAAAGTATTTAAAGAATGGAGAGATGCCCGAAGACAAGCATGAAGCAAGGAAATTAAGATACAAATCGGCTCGTTACACGATCATTGAAGATAAGCTCTACAAAAGAGGATTCTCGCTCCTGTACTTAAGATGTTTGGATCCTTATGAAGCGAACTATGTTCTTAGGGAAATTCACGAAGGGATATGTAGGAACCATTCAGGAGGACGAGCCTTGGCCTAAAAAGCTCCACGTCAAGGGTATTATTGGCCAACAATACAGCAAGACTCCAGAGACTTAGTGATAAAATGTGACAAATATCATAAATTTACTGAAATACCAAGGCAACCGATAGAAAAATTGACGACATTGAAGAGCCCGTGGCCTTTCGCTCAATGGGGGATAGATTTGATTGATCCATTACCTACTGGTAAATGAGGTGTAAAATACGCAATAGTTGCCATCGACTATTTCACTAAATAGGTTGAGGCCAAGCCACTTACCACCATAACCGAAAAAAAGACTACAGATTTTATGTGGAAGGCAATTGTGTGCAGGTTCGGTATCCTGTATACAATCATCACCGATAATGGAAAGCAGTTTGATAATACAAAATTCAAGGAGTTTTGTAAAGAGTTGGGGTTAGATCATCGATTTTTGACACCAGCTCATCCAAAGGCAAATAGACAGGTAGAGGCCGTAAACAAGACAATCAAGCACATGTTGAAAACTAAGCTTGAAAGCAAAAAAGGAACTTGGGCGGAAGAGCTACCATGCGTCCTATGGGCACACCGAACAACGAAGAAGACAAGGATCGGGGAGACTCCATTCGCCCTAGCAATTGGGTCAGAGGCAGTGATTCCAGTCGAGGTAGGCATCCCAACCCATCGAAACATTCACTTCAATGAGCAAGAAAATTTGGAAAATTTAAAGGCAAATTTAGACCTAATAGAAGAGCAAAGGAATCAAGCTCAGATTAGGGTTGCAGTGTACCAGCAGAGGGTGGCCCGTTATTATGATGGCAACGTTAAGAGTCGAAGTTTTAATATTGGAGATTTGGTGCTAAGAAGGGTAACCCAAAATACATGAGTACCCAATCAAGGAGCCATGGGACCAAATTGGGAAGGACCATATCGTATTTCCAACAGGCTTAAGATGAGAGCATATAAGCTAGAACGTCTGGACGTAACGAAAATAAAGTATGCATGGAATATGGAAATGTTACGAAAATACTACCAGTAAGAAAAATCCACAAGTCAGGGTCAGAATATTACGTCCATAAGGTTAGCGCAAAAATGCATACTTGCATAAATAAAATCACAATAATATCAGATATTATTGTGTTTCCTCACAAGTTAGAGTAATTGTAATATATTGCAATACACACTCACACACACACACACACACACATATATATATAAGAAACGATGACAATAATGACAGTACAGATAAACAGAGGGTGATACAAATGAACAAGTGCCCAACAGAAAATAAATTCCTAAGCCGAATACAAATAAGAATGTTGGTGCCAATAGATGGAACACCTCACTTTTATTATTCGACTAAAAAAAGATAAGGATCAGTAGGAGAAGCTGTCTCAACCCGGAGGAGGAACCCTCATATCAATCATGGCCTGACGATACCCATCAATCCATTCAAACGGAAGCCTTCCCCTCAAGGCGTCCTTTTTCGCCTCTGATATAGCTTTCATTTCCAAGAGAACCACTTTTTCGTTCTCTGTAGTAGCAATCATAGCTCTAAGAGTGTCCCTCTCGAATTCGGCAGCAATCCTCATCTCTTTCTCCTGGTTAAGCTTATCTAAGGCAACATCCTTCTTAGAATTAACAGCAGCCCTCATCGTCTTAAAAGCATCTCTCTCAACCTCAGCACTGATCCCCATCGTCCTAAGAGCATCTCTCTCAACCTCAGCACCAATCCTTATCGCCTTTTCCTTTTTTAGCTTACCCAGTATGGCATCTTTCTCAACATCCACAAGCCCACAGGCATTTTTTTCATCCTCTAAAGCCTAGCGCAAAGATTCAATGTTTTCCAGAGTCGACATAGCCTTAAATCAAATAAAAAGTTAATGGATACAGTGGAAAAAACCATAGAGGAAATAAGATCCTATTTATACAGGTTTGGGTGCGAAGATATGAAGGTAGTTGGGGAGATCAGATAAATAATAATGATGAAATCTCCATTTCTTTTTATCCCACAACATTTTTTCGGAAACATTTTAAAAAATATTTCCCTAAGTGTCAAAAGCTGATGACGCAAGACAAAAAGGATGTTTAGATGATAAAATGAAAGTGGCTCTATGACAATTAATTGTTGTTAAGAGAAAACTGCCAAAAATATAATGGGCTAAATGCCAAAATACACACCAATCGACTAAGTAAACATTTTTAACTATACCGATGACAAATATGAGTTGAAGAATTAAAGGACGAGAATAACAAATAAAGTTACATATAATCGGTAAAGTACTTATTTTTATCTTCACCGATTTACAATTCTTGAGCCCTGCCACTGAAAAACACATAAGGTCTTTGAATTACGACATAAGGCACCTGATTTAGAGCTTCGACGAAATTCACCATGATCCCCTTTTGATAGGTATGTCACACATCTTCATTAAATAATAGTTAAGTATATACATTTTTATGAAAATAAATAATAACAATAATAATAATAATAATAAAGCTCTAAATTATAATCACACAAACAACAAGTACATTTAAATAGTACGGTACATATACAAAGTCTGACAAAGATAAAATAAAGCGCGAATACAATGATAAAAGACGCAAATAAAAGTCCGACTAAGGAAAGATAAATAACACCCAACATAATGAAGGGATGCCTTGGCAGTTCAGTCATCCCCGGAGAAGGTAGAACATTTCCCTCAGAGGATTTGGGGGAGTTAGGTGAACCAGGGGAATCGGTCGCTTCAGCCACCGCTTGATTACACGGGTAAACCATCCAGCCCAGCTTAAAGGAAGGATCTTTTTCTCGGACTTCAGTTTGGGCGTCCGTATATCCTCTAAGATATACATTAGCATTCCTCTTATTCACCTTTTTCATCGCACGATAATGCTTTTCAATCTTACGTTCAAGCCTCTCAATCCGAGCTTCCAATTGAGCTCTCTCCGCCTTAAGCTCATTAACGTTCCTCTCTAAAAGCTCACGATCAAGTTCATGCACCCTAATAGAGTTGTCCCGATCCATAAGCTTTACATCCATTTTCTGGATTTGACTCTCCATGCTTTTTATAGTACCGTCAAGAAATGATATCCTCTGCCGGCAATGGCTAACCTCGGTTGCCAATTTACAGACTGAGTTGGTAAAATGCGAGGCCATAAAGCCATACTAAAAAAAATGAATATATATATATATATATATATATATATATATATATATAATAATAAAAATAATGAAACACCACAAAATTGTGTAATGGAATCCAGGTAAAATAGGTGTATAGTTCATACCTGAATATGCATCTTGTTGAAAGAAGTAACGATTTCATCCACAGACCCGACCAGTAAGCTGTCTTCCTCGGGACCGGTCATATTTAGGATACGCTCAGAATAACGTTTGAGATATGGAGAAGCATTATCATCCCTAGCTCTAGGCTCCCTCGGATAAGCGATGGAAGAAGCACCTCCTAAATGGGGAGATTGTGAAGATTGCCCAAAGAAAGTAGATTGCCCAAAGGAAGTACACTGCCTAAAGGGAAGGGGTTGTCCAAAAAAAGGTGGCAAAGGTGTTTACATTGGTGGGGCTAAGACGACAGAGGGTGTAATGATGGAAGAGACAAAGGGAAAATTCGCTGCTTTTCGAGGTGAAGTAGAATCATCAATTGTCTTCTTCTCATAAGCAAGACGAACGAGGTTGTCCCTTTGAGGATCAAAAAGGGTTTTTCTTTACGCCCGAGACATTTCCCTTAGTAAAATAATAGCAGTTATATAATGATGGCAACAAATAATAATAACCACGAGTGCACGATACCTTGTTTCGGGTGGAAAGATGCCGAAAGTCCAAGATGACAAATGAGCTTCTGATCAAGCAGTACCCTGTAATCTCGATCTTGCTCCGGGACAGAAAATACCGTGTTAATTCGATCGAGCTCGTAGTGGCGAAGCACAGTGATAGATGAATTCGACACTATAAGAACACAATGATCGATGATTAAGTTATAAATTGTGCATGAGCGGAAGCAAATAACAATATGAATAAAAATAAAATAATAATAATAATAATAATAATAATAATAATTATACCTGGAATCCCAAAACACGTAGGCACCGATCTTATGACTCCATCGTCGTGTAGCTCCCCACCCTAATGTCTAGAAATAAAAAACCATTTTGATTTCCAGTTTCTATTATTATCAGGATGGTCGAGTATCAATTTTGATACATTTGGCCGATGATGAAAATAATACCAACCCGAACGAGCACTAGCTTTTAAACAATTTAGGTATTGATTTTTGGTCAAGGAAGAGTCATCATTATGCATTACCCCAAACAAAACTAAGGTAGCAACCAATATCCTCCAACCGTTCGGACACAGTTGGGAGGGGGCAAGCTTATAATGACAAAGTACACACGAACGGATAAAGAGGGAGTCTGGTACCAAATTTAAAAAAATTGGAATGAAAAGTTACTTTGTTTTTCGGAGGAAAACTTGGCAATTCGTTTTCGTGGGGTAGATAAAGAAAAACTGTACTGGGAATGGAAAATATTTTTTTTCAAATTTTCAAGCATATTAGCGGATGCAGTAGAGTGAATAGTGTCTATTTCATGACCCCGATTAGGAATAGAAGTACGGCTGCGAGGCCTATGGCTTCCAACAGAAGCAAGTACCGTTACAATCGTAACAACTAGAGGAGACTCATCAGACACAACTCCCCACTCTTCCACTTCTTCACAACTCTCGGATTCAAATCATGCTCATCCATATTTACATATGAGATAATAACTACGTAAATAAATTAATTAATGAACCAAAACAGAGCAAGAAGTAAAGGAAAACGAACACGTCTGTAGAAATATGTTGGGTGGAGTCATTGATTTAGAATTCTGCTAAGCAATATTTATAAACGTATCCTCTAGTCAAATAAAAATATAATAAAAAAATAGCTTGGAATGACTTGACGTTGGAAGAAACAACAAGGTTGATTCGCGAAGTGAAGTGGAAAAGACTTGACGCTGTAAAAGTGGAGAAAATATTCATAAAGTTGAAATAAGACGTTGAAAGAAACAACAAGGTTGATTCGTGAAATGAAGTGGAAAAGACTTGACGCTGTAAAAGTGGAGAAAATATTCATAAAGTTGAAATAAGACATTGAAAGAAACAACAAGGCTGATTCGCGAAGTGAAGTGGAAAAGACTTGACGCTGTAAAAGTGGAAAAAATATTCAAAAAGTTGAGATAAGACAATGAAGGAAACAACAAAGATAATTCCTAAAGTGAGAAAACTTAACACTGTAAAAGTAAAAAGTTGGAATAAGACAATGACCTTACAACGCGTACAAATGAGGATGCAAAAAAAAAAAAAAGTACTCAACACAAAAAAAAGGTACAATGTCTACTCGAACAAAAAAAAACTCAAAAAAAAAAGAGTACTATGTGTACTCAACAAAAAATTTTACAATGTGTACAGTGTACTCGGCAAAAAAAAAGTACAATGTGTACTCGACAAAACAAAAGTTTTGAGAGTATATCTTTCAAGCATCAAATATATTTGACCCTGAAAGCTGGAGGGCCCGTGTTGTACCATAAAGTTAACTTTGATTTGTGTTCTATAAATATTTTTTAAAAGTACAAGGAAAATTCAATTCGGTAAAGGAATCGTCCTAGAAAAATCTTCAAATGCGAGAAATAATTTGTGTCCGAATTACTAATTAGAGAGAAATTGTCGAGAACCCAAATTCAAAGTCACACCAAAAGTGTTGTGTCCAAGAAATTTATCCTATATCCGAGCTCGAATAAAAAAGCCCGTGTCCGAGATCAAATTGAGAAAGTCACCCAGTTCGGATAAAAGTGTCTTGTGTTCGCATTTAAGAGAAGGATCATCCAAAAAATTATCCTAGTCGGAATCCAAAGGATTTGTTTTATATCGTTCAACTTGAAGAATTTGTCTTTTATCCGAGAAGAAATACCGAGCACAACAGAGAAATTTATCCTTTGTCCAAGAAGAAATATCGAGCACAATAGAGAAATTTTTCATTTGCCCGATAAGAAATAGTATAAAAGGAGAAGCTCACCAACGGAAAAAGGCATCGAAAAAGAAGAAAAGAAAGAGCATAGAGAGAAGGGAGAGAGATAAACACAAGAATCTCTAAGTTGTAATTTTTTGAGCAACCAATCTTGTATCAAAGTTCAATAAATAAGTTATTCAGTTCAATCTGTTGTTGATCAATTTCCATGCATCAACAATAACATTAAAATTTGGGAGAGAGAAAAGAAAAATTAGGAAGTAAATATAAAACATTAATAGAAGAAAGAGAAAGAAGATTGTGGAGTATTAAATCTTGACAATTGAAACACTTAGAATATAAGAGCATCTCCAATAGGCCAGAAAATACCATGTCTCTGACTAAATATAGGAAGGCTAGACCAAAATTTGCTCCAAAAGCTTCCTTTTCTCTCTAAATTATTTTCTAGTCAAAACCTCCCTAAATCTAAGGAGAGAGGCTTCCTTCATATTTTGTTTGTTTTCACTCCTCAATTGAAATTAGTAGTCGATATGAGTCCACATCGTTCATATTCAATGGTCCTAATTCAAGTATTCAACAACTTTTTTTTGTTAAGCCCAAATTCTTTTTTGTGTATAAATACTATTCAACAATGTTAATTTTTATTACACTTTCAACTATAAATTTTTCATCTAGCCAATTCTCCTTTGCCAATTTATTAAGGTATTATCATGTTTTGTAGCCTATTTTATTTTTAAGCTAGTTTTATTATGTACTTATAATAATTATTTTTTGATAAATTATTAATTATTTTATACTATAGAAATTTTTTCATGTATTGTTTTAGTTTACATTCACGTGAAATAATAATATTGTGAATAATAATTATATTTCTTTTTTAATTTAACATACATAAAATAATAATAATAAGTCATTTTTAGAGAGACTTGTTGAAGTGTTAATTTCTTCAATGACTATTTATTTGTAAAAAGTACAACATGCTCTCTAAATATAAAGAAAATATAGAGAGCCTTGTTGCGTGTATTTATGAAATTATATAAAAACATTGAACTTGAGTTAATCATTTTACATACTTTGACTTGGTATATGAGTGACTCACATTCAATATATTTATATAATTTTATCGGTACTCACTCATCGGAAAAGAAATAATATATATATAGTAACTTTCAAGCGAGAGATTCATTACTTTAATTTCGGTCCATATATTGATAAAATCACATCGATTTGTATGAATTTTTATATAATTTTTTTTAATGGATGATAAATTCATTGAATTCTATATGTAAATAAAATTTAAGAAATTTTTAAATATTAAAACTATTTATTTCAATTTTATTAAATATAAATGTACCGAAAAAAATAGAAAATATACAATTTTTTTTTTAAAATAAAATAGTTTTAGTTGATTCCGGATTTAAGATTTTTTCGGGATTCCAGCTGCCAAAATGACAAAAGAAAAGAAAAAATAAAATAAAATAAAAAAGTAGGGTTCACATGCTATAATTCCCTTTTTTTTTCCTCTGTTACGGGACCACGTGTTTTTATTTTTCTTTATTGTGTAGGCCACAGGAAATCCATTTCCGTTCTTTCCTCTATCTCTTATAGCTTTCCCGATACAAAAATGGTTTGCTTATAAATTATTGTTGAAATAATAACAATATCAAGGGACTTGTTTCCTATATGGTATGATCAACTTAAAATTTAATCTCCAATACTTATATTTAAAATACATTTTGTTTTAATGATATGTCTAATTTTATTTTTTATTTTATTTTCTCAATTAAAATAAATGAAAATTTAATATCAGTTTTAAATGTTTGCTGAGTCAACCTAAAAAAGATTGTGTAACGACCGTCTGAAAGTGGAAGGTTATGTTGACAATGTCTATCTTTTTTTTTTGTCATGTTAGCTTGATGTTGAATATGCACGGCTGTATTGGAAAAAGATTTTTTGTGTTATCGAATATCTATTAATCATACGTGACATCTTTTTTTTTCACCAGTCACGCTTGTATTGGAGATGCTCTTATAACATATTAAGAGTTTAAAATTAAGGGAGATGTATTCAAGTAGGATTCTTGACGCAGCGGGGTATTCCAAAAATAAGAATGATCATTTTGTCGAACTCTAAGGCACACTCAGACGAACCTTGACGCAACAACTGGTAGTTACCCAAGCATGGGCCGCCATGCACGGCCATCATTTCCTAATCTTCGTAAGAAATGGTGCTCTCGAATCCTGAAAGAGCATATCGAATCCACGACAGATAAATATTTCATAGGAACAATTTTATCAACATTGATAAGAAGGTTAAAAGTTACAATAATTGGACATAATAAGACTATTTATAATAAACTAATCCTAATACGACTCGAATACGACATTCCTTAAAAAAGACTAAAACAAGAAAAGATCAAAAATAATCAGAATCTTCTAAGATCCATGACTCCTAACTTGACTGGAAAACAAAGATCAAATCTTAGCCAAAAGGTAAGTTTGATTTATTTCCAAAACCTAAATTTAATTCCTAATCAAACTAAAATAAATAAACTTACTAAACAAGAAAAGACCCAAATTAACAAAATAATAAATTAAAGAAATTGTTCGACATGGGCGGCGGTTCCTTCATCTTTGTCCGACATCAGTCACCCATTCTTAAAAAGAACACGTCCTCGAGTTCGGTTGAAACACGCGGAAAGACAGGTAAACAAAGAATAACCCATATTTGTCTTGTGGGAGTGGTAAACGCTACGAAAAATCTCTCTGTAGTTCATCCCAAATCCAATACGGCACCATAACAATCGACCAAAGGAATGTAGAAGATGTTCAAACTATTCGCCAGTGGCGATGCCTATTTGTTGCGGCTTGGACCGTTGGACACATGTAGAGGTTTGGACAATAGCGATTCCTCGTTGCTAGCTCTTCCCATCCTACATAGTATTCTCCTTCTCTTAAAATAAACTGGTCCTCGAGTTTGGCAAGGTTTTGTTTGGGTGGATAATACGTCAAATGTACCATCTTGTCAATCACTGGCTTGAACAAATATACTTCAGATGGGAAGAACAATGTTGGATCTTCAAAATCCAAATCAATAAAAATAATCTTCAAATTACCCTAATAAAAATTGTGTGGATTTTCAAATAAGTTATCACCCTTGGAAACTTTATCAATGGAAATCGATTTTAGCTTCCAGTTTTGCTTCAACCACATCTAAAGTGCAATCGATATCAATGGTTGGATCGCAGTCTTCAACTTCTAAGATCCAAGACTCATTTTCAATTACTTCCACAATTTTCACTTCATACGAAATATCTTCAACCGTATCTTCTACATGACAAAAATCTTCAAAATAATCAATTGGAATATATTCCTCCCGCATTACATGTTTCATCACATGCCATGATTGAATTATATTCACTCCAAATCTTTTCCAATCCTTTTGAAAATCTTCCCACCAAATTAATGCATCGTTTTTCAAACAAATTTCTACTAATAAAACTTTCAGACTTTCTTCAGTTTTCTGATATGCAAAATATTCTACAAAATATTCCAACCAATTAATAAATTCTTTAGTTTTCAAATGTCCAGAAAACAATTGAAGTCTTGGTTGATAATCATTATAGCTTGAAAACTAATTATTGGAACCAAGAGAACCATTGAAACCCATTGAGAACCGAAATCAGAGTCCGAAAAAAAAAACGTACCAAAAATTAAATCCTAAGAACTGCTTACAAAAAATAAATTCACTTACGGCTTCAGGTGTGTGTGACGAGTGCGACTTTAATGGGTGCAATCTAAAATATCTGGAACTCGTGAGACTAATCTGAAACTTCTGACACTGTTGAGGCCGATCCACAATTTCTGCAGTCTCTGAGGCTGATTGTTAATTCTCGGAACTATCACACAAACACTCACCTCTTTTTTTTTTTTCAATTTCGTTTCTCTATTTTTTATGGGGGGATATGGATGGTGAATATACGGTGTTTAGGAAGGTAGTTGGTTGTGGTCCGTGGACGCTGAGCCTAGCACAGAGTTAGACTCGGTCACTCTGATACCAATAGACGCAGCGAGATATGGAAAACATAAGAATAATCAGTTTGTCGTACCCTAAGGCACACTCAGACGAACCTTGACACATCAATCGGTAGTTACCCAAGCATGGGCCGCCATGCAGGGGCCATCATTCTCTAATCTTCGTTAGAAAATGGTGCTCTCGAATCCTCAAAGAGCATGTCGAATCCAAGAAAGATAAATATTCCAAAGGAACAATTTTATCAGTATTGATCAAAAAGTTAAAAGTTACAATAATAGGAAATAATAGAACTATTTATAATAAACTAATCATAATACGATTCGAATATGACATTCTATAAAAAAGACTAAAACAAGAAAAAGATTAAAACTAATCAGAATCTTCTAAGATCCATGACTCCTAACTTGACTGGAAAACAAAGATCAAATCTTACCCAAAAGGTAAGTTTGATTTATTTTCAAAACCTAAATTTAATTCCTAATCAAAGTAAAATAAACAAACTTACTAAACAAGAAAATACTTAAATTAACAAAATATTAAAATAAAGAAATTGTTCGACATGGGCCGCAGTCCCTTCATCTTTGTACTATATCAGTAACCCATTCTTAAAACGAACACGTCATCGAGTTCGGTTAAAACACGCGAAAAGACCGGTAAACAAAGAAGAACCCATATTTGTCTTGTGGGAGTTGTAAACGCCAACCGAAAAATCTCTTTGCAGTTCATCCCAAATCCACAACAGTACCATAACAATCGACCAGCGAAACACAGCAGATGTCCAAACTATTCGCCAGTGGCGATACCTATTGGTTGGGGCTTGGACCGTTAGACACATGTAGAGGTTTGGACAATAGCGATTCCTCGTTGCTAGCTCTTCCCATCCTACATAGTATTCTCCTCCTCTTAAAAAAAACTCGTCCTCGAGTTTGGCAAGGTTTTGTTTAGGTGGATAATACTTCAAATGTACCATCTTGTCAATCACTGGCTTGAACAAATATACTTCAGATGGGAAGAACAATGTTGGATCTTCAAAATCCAAATCAAGAAAAATAATCTTCAAATTACCCTAATAAAAATTGTGTGGATTTTCAAATAAGTTATCACCCTTGGAAACTTTATCAATGGAAATCGATTTTAGCTTCCAGTTTTGCTTCAACCACATCTAAAGTGCAATCAATATCAATGGTTGGATCGCAGACTTCAACTTCTAAGATCCAAGGCTCATCTTCAATTACTTCCACAATTTTCAATTCATACGAAATATCTTCCACCATATCTTCTACATGACAAAAATCTTCAAAATAATCAATTGGAATATATTCCTCCCGCATTACATGTTTCATCACATGCCATGATTGAATTATATTCACTCCAAATCTTTTCCAATCCTTTAGAAAATCTTCCCACCAAATTAATGCATCGTTTTTCAAATAAATTTATACTAATAAAACTTTCAGACTTTCTTCAGTTTTCAGATATGCAAAATATTCTACAAAATATTCCAACCAATTAATAAATTCTTTAGTTTTCAAATGTCCAGAAAAAAAATTGAAGTCTTGGTTGATAATCATTATAGCTTGAAAACTAATTATTTGAACCAAGAGAACCATTGAAACCCATTGAGAACCGAAATCAGAGTCCGAAAAAAAAAACGTACCAAAAATTGAATCCTGAGAACTGGTTACAAAAAATAAATTCACTTGCGGCTTCAGGTGTGTGTGACGAGTGCGACTTTAATGGGCGCAATCTAAAATATCTGGAACTCGTGAGACTAATCTGAAACTTCTGACACTGTTGAGGCCGATCCACAATTTCTGTCGTCTCTGAGACTGATTGTTAATTCTCGGAACTATCACACAAACACTCTCCTTTTTTTTTTTTCAATTTCGTTTCTCTATTTTTTATGGGGGGATATGGATGGTGAATATACGGTGTTTAGGAAGGTAGTTGGTTGTGGTCCGTGGACGCTGAGCCTAGCACAGAGGTAGACTCGGTCACTCTGATACCAATTGACGCAGCGAGATATGGAAAAAATAAGAATAATCAGTTTGTCGTACCCTAAGGCACACTCAGACGAACCTTGACGCATCAATCGGTAGTTACCAAAGCATGGGCCGCCATGCAGGGGCCATCATTCTCTAATCTTCGTTAGAAAATGGTGCTCTCGAATCCTCAAAGAGCATGTCGAATCCACGACAGATAAATATTCCAAATGAACAATTTTATCAGTATTGATCAAAAAGTTAAAAGTTACAATAATAGGAAATAATAGGACTATTTATAATAAACTAATCATAATACGATTCAAATATGACATTCTATAAGAAAGACTAAAACAAGAAAAAGATTAAAACTAATCAGAATCTTCTAAGATTCATGACTCCTAACTTGACTGGAAAACAAAGATCAAATCTTACCCAAAAGGTAAGTTTGATTTATTTCCAAAACCTAAATTTAATTCCTAATAAAACTAAAATAAACAAACTTACTAAACAAGAAAATACCCAAATTAACAAAATAATAAAAGAAAGAAATTGTTCGACATGGGCCGCAGTCCCTTCATCTTTGTACTATATCAGTAACCCATTCTTAAAAAGAACACGCCATCGAGTTCGGTTGAAACACGCGGAAAGACAAGTAATATTTGTCTTGTGGGAGTGGTAAATGCCAACCGAAAAATCTCTCTGTAGTTCATCCCAAATCCACAACGGCACCATAACAATCGACCAACGGAATGTAGAAGATGTCCAAACTATTCGCCAGTGGCGATGCCTATTTGTTGCGGCTTGGACCGTTGGACACATGTAGAAGTTTGGGCAATAGCGATTCCTCTTTGCTAGCTCTTCCCATCCTACATAGTATTCTCCTCCTCTTTAAATAAACTCGTCCTCGAGTTTGGCAAGGTTTTGTTTGGGTGGATAATACTCCAAATGTACCATCTTGTCAATCACTGGCTTGAACAAATATACTTCAGATGGGAAGAACAATGTTGGATCTTCAAAATCCAAATCAAGAAAAATAATCTTCAAATTACCCTAATAAAAATTGTGTGGATTTTCAAATAAGTTATCACCCTTGGAAACTTTATCAATGGAAATCGATTTTAGCTTCCAGTTTTGCTTCAACCACATCTAAAGTGCAATCAATATCAATGGTTGGATCGCAGTCTTCAACTTCTAAGATCCAAGGCTCATTTTCAATTACTTCCACAATTTTCACTTCATACGAAATATCTTCAACCGTATCTTCTACATGACAAAAATCTTCAAAATAATCAATTGGAATATATTCCTCCTGCATTACATGTTTCATCACATGCCATGATTGAATTATATTCATTCCAAATCTTTTCCAATCCTTTTGAAAATCTTCCCACCAAATTAATGCTTCGTTTTTCAAATAAATTTCTACTAATAAAACTTTCAGACTTTCTTCAGTTTTATGATAAGCAAAATATTCTTCAAAATATTCCAACCAATTAATAAATTCTTTAGTTTTCAAATGTCCAGAAAAAAATTGAAGTCTTGGTTGATAATCGTTATAGCTTGAAAACTAATTATTGGAACCAAGGGAACCATTAAAACCCATCGAGAACCGAAATCAGAGTCCGAAAAAAAAACCAACTAAAATTTGAATCCAGAGAACTGCATATAAAAAATAAATTCACTTGTGGCTTTAGGTGTGTGTGACGAGTGCGACTTTAGGTGTGTGTGACGAGTGCGACTTTAATTGGCGCAATCTGAAATATCTGGAATTCATCAGACTAATCTGAAACTTCTGGAACTGTTGAGGCCGAACCACAATTTCTACAGTCTCTGAGGATGATTGTTAATTCTCGGAACTATCGCACAAACACTCACCTCTTTTTTTTTTCAATTTCATTTCTCATTTTTTTATTAAGGGATATGGAGGAAGATTATATGGTGTTTAGGAAGGTAGTTGTTTGTGGTCCGTGGACGTTGAGCCTAGCACAGAGGTAGACTCAGTCGCTCTGATACCAATTGATGCAACATGATATGGCAAAAATCAGAATGATCACTTAGTCGAACCCGGAGGCACACTTAGACGAACCTTGACGTAACAACTGGTAGTTACCCAAGCATAGGCCGCCATGCAGAGCCATCATTTCCTAATCTTCGTTAGAACTGGTGCTCTCGAATCCTCAAAGAGCAAGTTGAATCCATGACAGATAAATATTCCATAGGAACAATTTTATCAACATTGATCAGAAGGTTAAAAGTTACAATAATTGGAAATAATAAGACTATTTATAATAAACTAATCCTAATACGACTCGAATACGACATTCCTTAAAAAAGACTAAAACATGAAAAGATCAAAACTAATCAGAATCTTCTAAGATCCATGACTCCTAACTTGACTGGAAAACAAAGATCAAATCTTACCCAAAAGGTAGGTTTGATTTATTTCCAAAACCTAAATTTAATTCCTAATCAAACTAAAATAAATAAACTTACTAAACAAGAAAAGTCCCAAATTAACAAAATAATAAATTAAAGAAATTGTTCGACATGGGCGGCGGTTCCTTCATCTTTGTCCTACATCAGTCACCCATTCTTAAAACGAACACATCATCGAGTTCGGTTGAAACATGCGGAAAGACAGGTAAACAAAGAAGAACCCATATTTGTCTTGTGAGAGTGGTAAACGCCAACCGAAAAATCTCTCCGTAGTTCATCCCAAAACCACAACGGCACCATAACAATAAACCACCGGAATGCAGAAGATGTCCAAACTATTCGCCACTGGCGATGCCTATTAGTTACGGCTTGGACCGCTGGACATCTTTAGAGGTTTGGACAATAGTGATTCCTCGTTGCTAGCTCTTCTCATCCTACATAGTATTCTTCTCCTCTTAAAATAAAATCGTCCTCGCGTTTGGCAAGGTTTTGTTTGGGTGGATAATACTTCAAATGTACCATCTTGTCAATCACTGGCTTGAACAAATATACTTCAGATGGGAAGAACAATGTTGGATCTTCAAAATCCAAATCAAGAAAAATAATCTTCAAATTACCCTAATAAAAATTGTGTGGATTTTCAAATAAGTTATCACCCTTGGAAACTTTATCATTGGAAATCGATTTTAGCTTCCAGTTTTGCTTCAACCACATCTAAAGTGCAATCAATATCAATGGTTGGATCGCAGTCTTCAACTTCTAAGATCCAAGGCTCATCTTCAATTATTTCGACAATTTTCACTTCATACGAAATATCTTCAACCGTATCTTCTACATGACAAAAATCTTCAAAATAATCAATTGGAAGATATTCCTCTCGCATTACATGTTTCATCACAGGCCATGATTGAATTCTATTCATTCCAAATCTTTTACGATCCTTTTGAAAATCTTCTCACCAAATTAATGCATTGTTTTTCAAATAAATTTGTACTTATAAAACTTTTAGACTTTCTTCAGTTTTGTGATATGCAAAATATTCTTCAAATCTTCCAACCAATTAATAAATTCTTTAGTTTTCAAATGTCCAGAAAAAAAATGAAGTCTTGGTTGAAAATCACTATAGCTTGAAAAATAATTATTGGAACAAAGAGAACCATTGAAACCTATTGAGAACCGAAATCAGAGTCCAAAAAATAACGTACCAAAATTTGAATCCTGAGAACTGCTTACAAAAAATAAATTCACTTACGGCTTCATGTGTGTGTGACGAGTGCGACTTTAATGGGCGCAATCTAAAATATCTGGAACTCGTGAGACTAATCTGAAACTTATGGCACTGTTAAGGCTGATCCACAATTTATGCAGTCTCTGAGGCTGATTGTTAATTCTCGGAAATATCACAAAAACACTCTCCTCTTTTTTTTTTCGATTTCGTTTCTCTATTTTTTTTATGAAGGGATATGGAGGGGGAATATATAGTGTTTAGGATGGTAGTTGGTTGTGGTCCATGGACGTTGAGCCTAGCACAGAGGTAGACTCGATCGCTCTGATACCAATTGATGCAGCGACATATGACAAAAATAAGAATGATCACTTTGTTGAACCCTGAGGCACACTCAGACGAACCTTGACGCAGCAACCGGTAGTAACCCAAGCATGGGCCGCCATGCAAGGGCCATCATTCCCTAATCTTCGTTAGAAAATGGTTCTCTCGAATCCTCAAAGAGCATGTCGAATACTCGACAGATAAATATTCCATAGAAACAATTTTATCAATAATGATTAAAATGTTAAAAGTAATAATAATTGACAATAATAAGACTATTTATAATAAACGAATCCTAATACGACTCGAATATGACATTCCTTAAAAATGATTAAAACAAGAAAATATCAAAACTAATTAGAATCTTCTAGGATTCATGACTCCTATCTTGACTGGAAAACAAAGATCAAAACTTACCCAAAAGGTAAGTTTGATTTATTTCCAAAACCTAAATTTTATTCCTAATCAAACTAAAATAAACAAACTTACTAAACAAGAAAATACCCAAATTAACAAAATAATAAAATAAAGAAATTGTTCGACATGGGCCGCAATTCCTTCATCTTTGTCCTACATCGGTCACCCATTCATAAAAAGAACACGTCCTCGAGTTCGGTTGAAACATGCGAAAAGACAGGAAAACAAAGAAGAACCCATATTTGTCTTGTGGGAGTGGTAAACGCCAACCGAAAAATCTCTCTGTCGTTCATCCCAAATCCACAACAGTACCATAACAATCGACCAACGAAATACAGCAGAAGTCCAAACTATTCGCCAGTGGCGATGCCTATTGGTTGCGGCTTGGACCGTTGGACACATGTAGAGGTTTGGACAATAGCGATTCCTCGTTGCTAGCTCTTCCCATCCTACATAGTATTCTCCTCCTCTTAAAATAAACTCGTCCTCGAGTTTGGCAAGGTTTTATTTGGGTGGATAATACTTCAAGTGTACCATCTTGTCAATCACTGGCTTGAACAAATATACTTCAGATGGGAAGAACAATATTGGATCTTCAAAATCCAAATCAAGAAAAATAATCTTCAAATTACCCTAATAAAAATTGTGTGGATTTTTAAATAAGTTATCACCCTTGGAAACTTTATCAATGGAAATCGATTTTAGCTTCCAGTTTTGCTTCAACCACATCTAAAGTGCAATCAATATCAATGGTTGGATCACAGTCTTCAACTTCTAAGATCCAAGGCTCATTTTCAATTACTTCCACAATTTTCACTTCATACGAAATATCTTCAACCGTATCTTCTACATGACAAAAATCTTCAAAATAATCAATTGGAATATATTCCTCCCACATTACATGTTTCATCACATGCCATGATTGAATTATATTCACTCCAAATCTTTTCCAATCCTATTGAAAATCTTACCACCAAATTAATGCATCGTTTTTCAAATAAATTTCTACTATTAAAACTTTCAGACTTTCTTCAGTTTTCTGATATGCAAAATATTCTTCAAAATATTCCAACCAATTAATAAATTCTTTAGCTTTCAAATGTCCAGAAAAAAAATTGAAGTCTTGGTTGATAATCATTATAGCTTGAAAACTAATTATTGGAACCAAGAGAACCATTGAAACCCATTGAGAACCGAAATCAGAGTCCGAAAAAAAAAACGTACCAAAAATTGAATCCTGAGAACTGCTTACAAAAAATAAATTCACTTGCGGCTTCAGGTGTGTGTGACGAGTGCGACTTTAATGGCCGCAATCTAAAATATCTGGAACTCGTGAGACTAATCTGAGACTTCTGACACTGTTGAGGCTGATCCACAATTTCTGCAGTCTCTAAGGCTGATTGTTAATTCTCAGAACTATCACACAAACACTCTCCTCTTTTTTTTTTTCAATTTCGTTTCTCTATTTTTTATGGGGGGATATGGATGGTGAATATATGGTGTTTAGGAAGGTAGTTGGTTGTGGTCCGTGGATGCTGAGCCTAGCACAGAGGTAGACTCGGTCACTCTGATACCAATTGACGCAGCGGGATATGAAAAAAATAAGAATAATCAGTTTGTCGAACCCTGAGGCACACTCAGGCGAACCTTGACGCATCAACCTGTAGTTACCCAAGCATGGGCCGCCATGCAGGGGCCATCATTCTCTAATCTTCGTTAGAAAATGGTGCTCTCGAATCCTCAAAGAGCATGTCGAATCCACGACAGATAAATATTACAAAGGAACAATTTTATCAGTATTGATCAAAAAGTTAAAAGCTACAATAATAGGAAATAATAGGACTATTTATAATAAACTAATCATAATACGATTCGAATATAACATTCCTTAAAAAAGACTTAAACAATAAAAAGATCAAAACTAATAAGAATCTTCTAAGATTCATGACTCTTAACTTGACTGGAAAACAAAGATCAAATCGTACCTAAAAGGTAAGTTTGATTTATTTCCAAAACCTAAATTTAATTCCTAATCAAACTAAAATAAATAAACTTACTAAAAAAAAGACCCAAATTAACAAAATAATAAAATAAAGAAATTGTTCGACATGGGTCATTGTTCCTTCATCTTTGTCCTACATCAGTCACCCATTCTTAAAAAGAACACATCCTCGAGTTAGGTTGAAACACGCGGAAAGACAGGTAATATTTGTCTTGTGAGAGTGGTAAACGCGAACCGAAAAATCTCTCTGTCGTTCATCCCAAATCCACAACGACACCATAACAATCGACCAACGGAATGTAGAAGATGTCCAAACTATTCGCCAGTGGCGATGCCTATTTGTTGCGGCTTGGACCGTTGGACACATGTAGAGGTTTGGACAATAGCGATTCCTCGTTGCTAGCTCTTCCCATCCTACATAGTATTCTCTTCCTCTTTAAATAAACTCGTCCTCGAGTTTGGCAAGGTTTTGTTTGGGTGGATAATACTTCAAATGTACCATCTTGTCAATCACTGGCTTGAACAAATATACTTCAGATGGGAAGAACAATGTTGGATCTTCAAAATCCAAATCAAGAAAAATAATCTTCAAATTACCCTAATAAAAATTGTGTGGATTTTCAAATAAGTTATCACCCTTGGAAACTTTATAAATGGAAATCGATTTTAGCTTCCAGTTTTGCTTCAACCACATCTAAAGTGCAATCAATATCAATGGTTGGATCGCAGTCTTCAACTTCTAAGATCCAAGGCTCATTTTCAATTACTTCCACAATTTTCACTTCATACGAAATATCTTCAACCGTATCTTCTACATGACAAAAATCTTCAAAATAATCAATTGGAATATATTCCTCACGCATTACATGTTTAATCACATGCCATGATTGAATTATATTCACTCCAAATCTTTTCCAATCCTTTTGAAAATCTTACCACCAAATTAATGCATCGTTTTTCAAATAAATTTCTACTATTAAAACTTTCAGACTTTCTTCAGTTTTCTGATATGCAAAATATTCTTCAAAATATTCCAACCAATTAATAAATTCTTTAGCTTTCAAATGTCCAGAAAAAAAATTGAAGCCTTGGTTGATAATCATTATAGCTTAAAAACTAATTATTGGAACCAAGAGAACCATTGAAACCCATTGAGAACCGAAATCAGAGTCCGAAAAAAAAACGTACCAAAAATTGAATCCTGAGAACTGCTTACAAAAAATAAATTCACTTGCGGCTTCAGGTGTGTGTGACGAGTGCGACTTTAATGGGTGCAATCTAAAATATCTGGAACTCGTGAGACTAATCTGAGACTTCTGACACTATTGAGGCTGATCCACAATTTCTGCAGTCTCTGAGGCTGATTGTTAATTCTCGGAACTATCACACAAACACTCTCCTCTTTTTTTTTTCAATTTCTTTTCTCTATTTTTTATGGGGGGATATGGATGGTGAATATATGGTGTTTAGGAAGGTAGTTGGTTGTGGTCCGTGGACGCTGAGCCTAGCACAGAGGTAGACTCGGTCACTCTGATACCAATTGACGCAGCGGGATATGAAAAAAATAAGAATAATCAGTTTGTCGAACCCTGAGGCACACTCAGACGAACCTTGACGCATCAACCGGTAGTTACCCAAGCATAGGCCGCCATGCAGGGGCCATCATTCTCTAATCTTCGTTAGAAAATGGTGCTCTCGAATCCTCAAAAAGCATGTCGAATCCATGATAGATAAATATTCCAAAGGAACAATTTTATCAGTATTGATCAAAAAGTTAAAAGCTACAATAATAGGAAATAATAGGACTATTTATAATAAACTAATCATAATACGATTCGAATATAACATTCCTTTAAAAAGACTAAAACAAGAAAAAGATCAAAACTAATAAGAATCTTCTAAGATTCATGACTCCTAACTTGACTGGAAAACAAAGATCAAATCTTACCCAAAAGGTAAGTTTGATTTATTTCCAAAACCTAAATTTAATTCCTAATCAAACTAAAATAAATAAACTTACTAAACAAAAAAAGACCCAAATTAACAAAATAATAAAATAAAGAAATTGTTCGACTTGGGTCACGGTTCATTCATCTTTGTCCTACATCAGTCACCCATTCTTAAAAAGAACACGTCCTCGAGTTAGGTTGAAACACGCGGAAAGACAGGTAATATTTGTCTTGTGAGAGTTGTAAACGCCAACCGAAAAATCTCTCTGTCGTTCATCCCAAATCCACAACGGCACCATAACAATCGACCAACGGAATGTAGAAGATGTCCAAACTATTCGCCAGTGGCGATGCCTATTGGTTACGGCTTGGACCGTTGGACACATGTAGAGGTTTGGACAATAGCGATTCCTCGTTGATAGCTCTTCCCATCCTACATAGTATTCTTCTCCTCTTAAAATAAACTCGTCCTCGAGTTTGGCAAGGTTTTGTTTGGGTGGATAATACTCCAAATGTACCATCTTGTCAATCACTGGCTTGAACAAATATACTTCAGATGGGAAGAACAATGTTGGATCTTCAAAATCCAAATCAAGAAAAATAATCTTCAAATTACCCTAATAAAAATTGTGTGGATTTTCAAATAAGTTATCACCCTTGGAAACTTTATCAATGGAAATCGATTTTAGCTTCCAATTTTGCTTCAACCACATCTAAAGTGCAATCAATATCAATGGTTGGATCGCAGTCTTCAACTTCTAAGATCCAAGGCTCATTTTCAATTACTTCCACAATTTTCACTTCATACGAAATATCTTCAACCGTATCTTCTACATGACAAAAATATTCAAAATAATCAATTGGAATATATTCCTCCCGCATTACATGTTTCATCACACGCCATGATTGAATTATATTCACTCCAAATCTTTTCCAATCCTTTTGAAAATCTTCCCACCAAATTAATGCATCGTTTTTCAAATAAATTTCTACTAATAAAAATTTCAGACTTTCTTCAGTTTTCTGATATGCAAAATATTCTACAAAATATTCCAACCAATTAATAAATTCTTTAGTTTTCAAATGTCCAGAAAAAAAATTGAAGTCTTGGTTGATAATCATTATAGCTTGAAAACTAATTATTGGAACCAAGAGAACCATTGAAACCCACTGAGAACCAAAATCGGAGTCCGAAAACAAAAACGAGCCAAAAATTGAATCTTGTGAACTGCTTACAAAAAATAAATTCACTTGCGGCTTCAGGTGTGTGTGACGAGTGCGACTTTAATGGGCGCAATCTAAAATATCTGGAACACGTGAGACTAATCTGAAACTTCTGACACTGTTGAGGCTGATCTACAATTTCTGCAGTCTTTGAGGCTGATTGTTAATTCTCGAAACTATCACACAAACACTCTCCTCTTTTTTTTTCAATTTCGTTTCTCTATTTTTTATGTGGGGATATGGATGGTGAATATATGGTGTTTAGGAAGGTAGTTGGTTGTGGTCCGTGGACGCTGATCCTAGCACAGAGGTATACTCGGTCACTCTGATACCAATTGACGCAGTGGGATATGGAAAAAATAAGAATAATGAGTTTGTCGAACCCTGAGGCACACTCAGACTAACCTTGACCCATCAACCGGTAGTTACCCAAGCATGGGCCGCCATGCAGGGGCCATCATTTTCTAATCTTCGTTAGAAAATGGTGCTCTCGAATCCTCAAAGTGCATGTCGAATCCACGACAGATAAATATTCCAAAGGAACAATTTTATCAGTATTGACCAAAAAGTTAAAAGTTACAATAATAGGAAATAATAGGACTATTTATAATAAATTAATCATAATACGATTCGAATATAACATTCCTTAAAAAAGACTAAAACAAGAAAAAGATCAAGACTAATAAGAATCTTCTAAGATTCATGACTCCTAACTTGACTGGAAAACAAAGATCAAAATATTCTTCAAAATATTCCAACCAATTAATAAATTCTATAGTTTTCAAATGTCCAGAAAAAAAATTGAAGTCTTGGTTGATAATCATTATAGCTTGAAAACTAATTATTGGAACCAAGAGAACCATTGAAACACATTGAGAACCGAAATCAGAGTCCGAAAAAAAAAACGTACTAAAATTTGAATTCCGAGAACTGCATATAAAAAATAAATTCGCTTGCGACTTCAGGTGTGTGTGACGAGTGCGACTTTAAGTGTGTGTGACGAGTGCGACTTTAATTGGCGCAATCTGAAATATCTGGAATTCAACAGACTAATCTGAAACTTCTTGAACTGCTGAGGCCGATCCACAATTTCTGCAGCCTCTGAGGATGATTGTTAATTCTCGAAACTATCGCACAAACACTCACCTCTTTTTTTTTTCAATGTCGTTTCTCTATTTTTTTTATTGGGGGATATGGAGGGTGATTGTATGGTGTTTAGGAAGGTAGTTGGTTGTGGTCCGTGGACATTGAGCCTAGCACAGAGGTAGACTCGGTCGCTCTGATACCAATTGATGCAGCATGATATGGCAAAAATAAGAATGATCACTTAGTCGAACCATGAGGCACACTCAGACGAACCTTGACGTAACAACTGGTAGTTTCCCAAGCATGGGCCGCCATGCAGAGCCATCATTTCCTAATCTTCGTTAGAACTGGTGCTCTCGAATCCTCAAATAGCATGTCGAATCCACGACAGATAAATATTCCATAGGAACAATTTTATCAACATTGATCAGAAGGTTAAAAGTTACAATAATTGGAAATAATAAGACTATTTATAATAAACTAATCATAATACGACTCGAATACGACATTCCTTAAAAAAGACTAAAACATGAAAAGATCAAAACTAATCAGAATCTCCTAAGATCCATGACTCCTAACTTGACTGGAAAATAAAGATCAAATCTTACCCAAAATGTCGGTTTGATTTATTTCCAAAACCTAAATTTAATTCCTAATCAAACTAAAATAAATAAACTTATTAAACAAGAAAAGACCCAAATTAGCAAAATAATAAACTAAAGAAATTGTTTGACATGGGCTGTGATTCCTTCATATTTATCCTACATCAATTCTTGAGGATATTTAAATTTATTTTTTAAATGACAATTTTTTATTAATTTCTACGGACTTTTATAAATCAACATGGACTTTTATAAATCTACGTGGACTTTCATTGATTTGTTTATGAGTAGAGATAATGACACCCCTCAAAAACTGTATTTACACCCCTTTCGTAATCAAACCTATTAAAAAATTTAAAAAATCTTTAATTTGGAATGAAACCCCACTTAATGTCTAAAATACCCTTTCATTAATTATACTTTATTGTATTTTTATAAGTACACACCATCTATAACTATTATTATGTTATTTAATCAACTTTATTAGTATATCAAAATTTGTTTTTACCTTTAATTATCTTACTATTCTTTCTCTTACATACTCCTTTTCTCTTCTCGGTTTTTTAAAAATCAAACTCTATTTTTCGTTAAAAATCCATTTTAAGTTTTATATATATATATATATATATATTAGAGAATCATGTTATGTTCAAGAGAGTTGTTAGGATACAAGATATGTGATATGTCTTAATTGATGTGGAAGTAGATAGTTGTTAAATGATATATATAAAAAAAGAATAGGTGTTCGATGAAGTTGAAGAACATCTAATATATTTTTTTGACAAGAAAGAACATCTAATATTGATAAAAAAAAAGTCTAAAGTAATTTTGAAAGAAATTAAAAAATATAAATAATATAGTCAATTTGAAAGTCTGTTTATATATATATATATATATATATATAATGATTTTGTTCTTCTAATAAAAATAATTTTTTGTTCTACCAACAAATAATAAAAAATAATTTAAAAATTACTTTTTTTCACAACCAAATTTGTCTCATGATTTTGATTTAATTTCCATACTTAACAATAAATTAATATTTCCTTATAAAAAGGATGAGAATATATTTAAAAGGGAATCTTGAGTTTATTAAAATGGAAATAGTTTTTATGATATATTTCCATCCCCGCATCCATCCCCATTTTTAATTGAGCGAGACAGATTCAGATAATCTGATAAATAAGATAGAGATATTCATCATCGTCCCGTTTATATTTGTATACGATAAAAAAAACTTTAAATTTTTATAGTTTACAAGAGAAAAATGTAACTAACATAGGTATTGTTACATTTTATCATATTTAAAGAGAAACAAACACATCTAATAAAGTTCAAATATAAAAATTAATAATAAATTATATAATTAGAATTAATAATTACATAATAAAATTTTATATTATTAAAATATTAAAATCTATAATGGAACCGGACGATACCCATCCCCATCCCCAAAAATAAAATGAATATTAGTACGACATCCATCCCTGCTCCGTTCCTAAAATAATATTATACATCCTCATTTTAAATGTAGCGGATTTTTACGAATATCTGTATCCGTGGATAATTTTACCATCCCTAAAGAGGTGATGTGCAACTTGAAAGGAAAAGTTGTTCATCAATATCACAAGTTGAGTGGGTAAAAGGAGGAAAGACAACCAAGTCAATAAAATGAGTAATGAATAGTATAATAATACATATCCATCATTTACATCCAATTTGATGTAGCAGCTAACATGACACTTACTTGTCAGCTGCCATATCATCACACCAAATGAGTTGAATTAAAAAAAATGTATTACTTAGATCTAGTACTTTAATAAAAAAATAAAAAAAATAATAAAGTATGATAATGTAGTGATATGAAAGGGAAGTATCATATCAGCTGCCATATCACATTGGATGTAAATGATATATAAAAGTATTGAATGTCTACCGTTATCCGTAACGAATAATGGTGCTACTAAGGAAAATTTGAGCATTTTCTCTTGTTATGGGTCCATCTCACATATATAAAATGTATCGAGAGAAGTTTTGACTTTTGCACAGGGGCAGACCCACGTATAGCTCAAGTAGGGCTCAATTTTAAAAATAAAAATGATTTTGTGTATATTATATATATATAATATATATTTATTAAGAATAGTTAACAATTAACATATTATCGTATAGTTGGTAGTAGATATTCTTTTTGAACTAGGGGTGCTTGGTTCAAATCCCACCCAGGTACTTCTTTAATTCAATTTTATCTTTTAATTTTTTATATCTTATTTATTTTACAATCTTTTCCGATTCATTTTCTCTATTCCGTCAATTCAATTTTATTTTATATTAAATTATATATTATTATTTTTAATAGTTTTAATTTGACATACGTATCACGTTCGATCAATAAACCTTAAAATCTTAGGTTTTACCTTATTGGATTGAAATAGTCAATCTATTACTGTGATTCATTTTATTTTATCCTTTGTATTTTTCTTTATTTTATAGTTTTAATTTATTAAGAATCAATAAATAAATAATTTACCAATAATATAAAGAATAAAAAAGTTAAAAACATGTCTAGAAAACTAGAAATAGTTATTAATAAATTGTTTTTATATAAATTTAAATAGAATTCATTATGAATATAAAAAAAAGTTTTTTATTATAAAATTAGATTGTAATTTATTCTTTTAATTCTTTCATTATTTATGTTGTTTTTCTTATTATTATTTATTTTTTAATTTTTTAATTTTTTTAATTTTTTAATTTTTTAAATGTAAGATTATTTAATTCTAAGTGTAATATTTATTTTATTTTATCTAAAAAAACTATTTTACTATTGTCTTAATTTTTCAATGTTTTTTTATATAATTATGATTTTAATTTTATTCAAATGTTCTACCTAATTAAAATTACTGCTTCCATCACTGCTTTTGCACTGCAGTTTCAACTTTCAACTTTCAATGCTGATATGAATTTGTGATTCTGGCGTTGAAATTCTCATCCACTAGTACGTGTAGCAGTAAAAACCATAAACTCAAATAATATATATATGTGTGTGAAATTTATAATTATAGGATACAAAATCTCACTCACAATGTCGAAAATCGAAATTCAAAAACTCCAAATAAATAAAGTTTTAAAGAGTTTAAAAACTTAAAAGTGATGGCTCATGCCTCATGGCTCCCCTTGTCATGCTCCCAGCCCAGCCTCAACATCCCATCGTCAAGGCATTTGTGTGAAAAATGAAAATGCTGGGCCACATTCTTTTTTAAATTTCTTAATAGTGCCATAATTCCAGTAAGGTAAGATAGATCAATGGTTAACCCTTATATTTACATCATGAGGTTGTGGGTTCAAATCTCCACTCTCATATACACTCCAAATTTATATAATATATATTTTTTTAAAATAGTGCCATAATTAAAAAAAATTAGATGTATAGTTCAAATATTTTATCCAAATTCAGTAGTCATGATTTGTAATACAAACATAAATTATAAGATGATTTAATGAATGAATTTTCTGCAACAATTTAGTATGTTTACTTTCGGCTAATTATTAATTTGATGATCTCTGAAGTTATGGTTTATTTTGAACGATAATTACGTAACAATAAAAAAAACTCATTAAATAAGTTTTTTTTTAAACAATTTTATTATGTACTGCTATGATATCTAAAGAGTTTTTTTTTTTCAAATTTACTGAATGTGTTTCTTTTATAATTACTAGCTTCAAGAGGTTGTTAAAAAGTTTAAAAGCTTTTATTTTTGCAATTAAGGAGGGGGATGTTTTTTCGCGGAAGGTTTAGGATGATCAGGGTGGTGTTTGTTGTGTCTCGCTGTTCTCTGGTTGTTTTATGTGGGTTTTCTCAGCTTTTGTGTTGTTGTTCGCCTGACTGTTTTTTCTTCGTTGGCTTTTGTTTCAGCAGGGGTTTGTTGGGTTTGTGCTTTCTGTGTATGGGTTTCTTTTCTGGTTTTGTTTGTGGTTGCTTCCTCCCTTTTGAGGTTGCTGTGTTTTTTGGCTTCTTTGGCCTTCAATAATATCTTGCCGTTCAAAATACAAGCATCTGATTTTTTTTTTAAAGAAAAAACTTGAACATGATATATGACCATCTCCAACCTTGACACTAATCTCCAAAGTGGAGCCAAAAACATCTCCAATCCAGCTGCATTCTGTACACTAAAATGCCTCCATTGGCTTTGTTGCGCCAGAAGTGGCACAACCTGCAGATTACGCCTTCTGTTTTAATTGTTTTTAATCCCTCATATTTTCTTAATTTATACTTTAAACAACAATGTTTAATACTTTTACGATTTGATCCTTTATTTTATAAAATTATTAAATGACAGTTTTACTCTATTAAATATAATTTATTATAATTATATCCTTATAATTATCTAATGCTTTTGGTTAATATATATTTGTTTTAATTTTTGTCATTTTAGTTAATAATATTTAATTTTGGAAAATATTAAATGCTATATTTTAGTTAATTCGGAAAATATTAAATATAATATTTTAGTTAATTATATTTAATTTATTAATTTACTAATTTATGAATTTATAAACTTGTCGTGATATTATGTTAATTGAGGGTGAAAAGTTAATTGTTAAGAATCAATGAAAAAGAGAATATTTAGAGAATATTATTTTTAGAGTAAAATTTACTGCAATGGATTAGATATGGTGGAGTGGAAGTTGCTGCATTTTACTGTAAAGTTGTAACAAAATAGTATCAAATGTTGGAGATGCTCTTATAATATTAAAACTTGAACATAACAACCCCTTGCACGCGCATGTTGTAACAATTTGATTTACCAAATTTCCAGCTTTATGACCCACAATGTTTTACTGACATGGAGGAAGGAAGCAAGAAAGTTAATTGTACTTTTTGGAGTCATACCGGACACGAGCCTGTATGCAGCAGTGGAGAGTGACATACATTAGTGGTACTTTTCCAGAGCCGATGAGGTATCGTTCGACGAGTTGAGGGTTGCTCTCACCCTCGGAGAGTTTCAGGAGGCATACAATGCAGTTAAGCTCTGCCTCATCGATATGCTGAACTGGATACTGATGGGGTTGGATGAAAGATTCAAGATTCCAAATTCCAGTTTGGCAGTTTCGGCTATTGGAGGACCTCGCTGCCTTCGATGTGTACATGTGGGGTGTCCATGTGTATAGGCATTCCATTTGTTCATTCAAGCATGCGTTACCCCAACGACGTGAAGGGTTCGAGAGATGCCTGCAGTTAAAGGGAGCTGATGTACATACGGTGGAGACGTACAAAATTTACGGTTTATCTCATGACCTATTGGTAAGAACTTTAAATTACAACTTGTACTTTATTTTTTGTGTCCTAAATTTTATGGATTCTTATCATACTTATCTTTGTGCTGGGATTTTTTTGTTCCAACATGTAACCAAATGATGGCAGTAGTTAGAATGTTACCTCATGCGTTCCATAGGTCAGTGACAACGCATAATTGAGGGCTTAATGTGCCTTACTATATATGATTTGGATTGACAAGACCCACCCCGACCCCTCTCTTGAGTACGAGAGATGCCCTGTGGGCTGTACTTTTATTAGCATGATAAAAGAATTTCGAATGAAATTCCCTAAAAAATACTTGCTTTTAAACATAAAGAATATAAAGAAAATATTAAAAAAATTGGAGTACAAAATGTACATAACTGCAAGTCATTTATTGTCATTATTGTTCATTACAAAAAATTGTCAAAAAATTGACCGATCAGACCAAAAACTGACCACCTTTAAAAATTAACCTATCAAAATCCTGATCAGAAAACTGACCTGGCCGAGTAAGAAACCGACCACGGTCCAACATGAAACCGACCACGACCGAGTAAGAAACCGACCACGACCGAATAAGAAACCTACCACGGCCGAGCAAGAAACCGACCACGGCCGAGCAAGCCAAGTGGGCCGAGTAGGCCGAACAGGGCGTGTAGGCCGAGTAGAAATCTGACCACGTTCTGACCATGCCGCCCATGCCGATCACCCCGACCATGCTGACCACACATCTCTAAATATGTACATGAAAATTAAAATGAAAGATTTTTATGCTTCATGATGTCATCGAGTGAAGCATAAAAATCTTTTGAGTCCGCACAACCGAGCAGCTACCTGGATAAATATTTTTAAAGTAAAAGGATGAGCGCTAACGCCCAGTGAGTGAGTGAAAACTTTAAAAAACTTTTCAAAACAACTTTTCAATATGTATCCAGTAATATATACTATATCATTTCATCATGTCAAAAGATTTCCATAGTAAAAGATAATATATCTACTTTTGTACTTAATAACTGATTGCATCTCTTTTCTGAACAAGAATAAGATAATTTATAAAATCTTAATCTGCACCAAATTAGTACCCAGGGATATCTTCAATACGTAAGCTGAATTTCTTCGTGCAAACGCAGAGTCGGGAATAACTTCTTGTCATACACGTGCAGAGCGACTCAATACTCTTTTACATCTGGTCATACACGTGCAGAGTGACTCATCTGACATACACATGTGTACCAAAAGCCAACAATAATCATAACTGGGGAAGGGTACAGACATGGTGCTTTTGTAAAAATCATAATCTCTTCTTGATATTTATAAAAGTAATAGCTAATATTACTGAGAGCTAATATAAGCATAAAACATGCTCAGTTCTCTGTATAATCGTCATAAATCATTAAAAGAAATAAAACACTTAAATGATTTGCAACAATTAATCTTAAGCATAAAACTGGAAACTTTTGAGTTAAAAACAAAAATGAAAACTTAATTCATTCTTAACTTAGACGTCAAGCTTAATTCGGACCAAGTATGCTAGGTTCCCCTACTTCGTCTTCTTTCCCTAACAATCACACAAAATCCAATTAGAAGCTGGAAATTAAAAAAGAATCAACCAAAAATCTATAATATCACAATAGAGCTCCACTGACTTCTCTTCCTTTTTCTTCCTTCTCTTTCCTTTATTTCATTCGATTCCACTGCTTCTAACTGATCATGTTTATCCTTCAATATATACTTATGGAAAGACACAGCTGAAGTTGTGAGATAGTTAACTGAGCTCACAGCTGTCTGTCAACTATACAGACAACCAATGCTTACTCACCAATTCACTTTTCATTTCACGTCTATCTTTTTTTTTTTTCAAATTGGGCCTTTATTGGGCCTAAATGGTTTGGGTGTTACACGGATGCCCTACATTATTTTCATCTCGACGATTATGTCTTTATTATATTATATGATAAGCTAATATATTATTGTTATAACATATGGTAAGTTATTTTCATAATATGATATAAGATGAATTTTAAAAGCATTAAATAAGGGAAATATAATTGCTTCTCGTGAAAAGAAGCTATTTTTTGGTCAGGCCGGGTAGAGGATTATCGATTTATCAGTGAGTTAATCCACGTAATTTGATGTTAACGGTAGTCCTCTAATCAAGATTAACCCAATGAAGAGAGAATAAATGTCGGATTCCCCACTTTTCATCGTTCACCGAAGTAACAAGAAAAGAGAAAAACCACAACAACCAAACAAGATGGTTGAGTGGAAAGTTAAACAAATAGAATTTGATTTCAATTACGAATTTTGATGACAATTTTGTTACGTGCCTTTAAAGTTTAAATGCAGAGTTGACATGACCTCACAATCGTTCAAAGGCATTTGAATGAATTGAATATAAAAACCTGGATCTAATCAATCTGCATACAACAAATAGAATTCTAATACAGAAAGCGATACAGTCAAACGCGGGAATCAAACAAAAAAAAACGTGGATTTGGTCCTGATCATAGCAGGGAATATATATGGCTCGTCAATTACTCAATTCACAGCTCAATAATGAATCCAGAACACAAAAATCATGCAAAAAATCACTACACTATATGAGATTTAAAATTTTCAACCAAAATAGTTTGATGTTAGATCGGAAACGTCTGTTTGTCGATTAAATTGATCAGATAATTTGTTGCACAAAAGAATCCATTTTCACTCAGCAATAGTATTAGAAAAGGTCTTGATTTTAGATGTGCTAATGATACTCACAAAATGGGTTTTATTTATGTTTATTGTAATAATTTTTTTTTTAATTTAAAAAATGGAATAAAACCAAAGACAAATGCTACAGGCCACTTTCCTTATTATCAAAAGTAAAATTTTAGATTTACCGATTAAACTCATTTTAGATTTGCCGGCATAAAAAATACGTTTACTTCCAAAAGTGTCAAAACAATCTAATTTTAAGTTAATCATAAAAAAGTACATATATTTCCAAAAGTGTTAACAATCTAATTTAAGTTAATCACATAAAATCATTCTCCTATTAAAAATTTTGGACGTCCAACCATAGTCACATGTTTAACAAACATTTGAACTTAATTCAAACACGTGGTTGTGAATGTCTAACCACAGTCACATTTTTTTGATAAGTTTAAATGATTGTTAAAAATATAATCAGTCTTTTATTTAAATATATAGATGTGGCTGGACATCCTGAAATTTTAATTCTAGCATATTTTGATGGGAGAACTCTCTCTCTCTCACACATACATATATATATATATATATATACATATGTATATATATATTTTTACCGGCTTAAAATAATATATATTTATATTATATAATCAGTCTTTTATTTAAACATGTAACCGTGGTTTGACGTCCACATCTACATGTTTTAATAAGTTCAAATATTTGTTAAAAAAAAATCAGTCTTTTATTTAAACATATGGCTGTATTGGACGTTCTGATTTTTTTTTTTCTTAAAGTCCTGAAATTTAAATTTCAGTCCGTCCTGATAAAAGAACTATCATATATATATATATATATATATTACAAATTGATTTTATGTGATTAAGTTAAAATTAGATTGCTTAATACTTTTGGAAAAATATGTATATATTGCATTGAAAGCATCATAAAAAAAAAATAGTAAGGTTCGTCGAGACTTCCTGCAATATAATATGAACTTAACTTCAAAATCGTTTGCCTACATAACCTTTAAAAAATAATAAAAATTTGATATTTGAATTTGAATTTTTTTTTAAAAAAAAAAGCTGCCGATCGACTGCTGGTAGCACATTAGCATTGCTCAAAACAAAATTATACGTCTTTTTCCAAAATTAATTAATTGCTTATGTGGTCAATTTGTCTCTATTTCCAATTTCCTACAATGATTTTACTCATATGGAGGAAGGAAGCAAGAAAGTTAATTGAAGATTTCCAGCTGGTTCCCAGAAAGTCGCAGGAAAGAGCGAAGAAAGTTTGTGGAAGAGTTCTTGTCATTAGAGTTCTTGTCATTGGGCAGAAATTACAAAATTTTAATGGTAGTGCATTTTTTAAATATACAAATTGTTTAACTAGTTTTACATCCTCCAAATCGATCCAATCAATCTACCATCAAAATCTCCTGCAATTTTTGCTCTTGTAGGTCGTCGATCTCCATGGCCAGTAGTTCATCAACTCCTTCTTCCACCATCACTCTCACAAAAAAGCATGATGTCTTCCTCAGTTTTAGAGGAGAAGACACCCGGGTTGGCTTTACTAGTCATCTTTATGATGCTTTGAGCCGAAAACAAATAGTAACCTTCATTGATTATAAACTTGTAAGAGGAGATGAAATCTCCCCAGCTCTCTTGAAATCAATTCAAGAATCAATGATTGCAGTGGTCATTTTCTCAAAAGACTATGCTTCTTCCAAATGGTGTTTACGTCAGCTTGCGGAGATTATGAAGTACAAGAAATTGCATGAGCTAATTGTCTTGCCTGTTTTCTACAATGTTGATCCATCCGATGTACGGAAGCAGACCGGACATTTCAAGGATTCATTTACTACGCATGAAAATGAATCACAAGAAGAGGTGCAAGAATGGAGAGAAGCATTTACTGAAGCATCTAATCTATCTGGATGGGGTTCTAATGGAACAAGGTAAATCTAACTCTTTACTTTACTTTATACATTTACAAAAATAAAAGTCCTAAATTTTGTTGAAAATAATTATACAAGAGTCCTCTCCACGGTCTTCAGTTCATCTAAATTCATTTATCGATATTTTGAAAACTATTTCTTTTTTTCCCTGCTCATTATTGTTTGGTATTTTCATTTGGTAGGTCTGAGTCCGAACTTGTTCGTGATATCGTCGACGATGTTCGGAGGAAATTGATGAGTGAAATTGAATATATATCACCCTCAAGTGACTTTGAAGCATGATGGGATCTGGGTTGTTGTTTTGTAGTTGTGAGGTGCCTGATGTTTTGGGGCGGTTAAAGCTATCTGTTTTGGTTACGATGTCGTGGTCTTTGGTCTGTTTCAGTCTTAGTCTTAGCTTTGCGTTCTTTCGTGTTTGCTTGTGTGGCTTTTGTTTGGTTTGTGGTTCGTGTTTCCATGTTTAGTGGTGTTCCTTTCCGGCCTTCAGGCCAATGAATAAATATTTTGTTGTTTAAAAAAAAAAAGTGATGAGGACTAAATGAAATACATAAACGAATTGAGCAGGTCATGTCATTATTATGTCTTGGTAAAAAATGATGTTCAAATAAAATGCGATAATTTTTCAAGCATTAAAACTATTTATCCCGACTTTAATAAATATTAAAGTATCGAAAAAAATAGAAGATATATAAGAAAATTCATAAAAATAAAATAATTAGGGTGGATTCCAGATCATAAGAATTTTCCGATATTCCATCCGTCGGCCAAAATGAATAACAAATGAAAAGAAAAAGGGGGAATTGTATAAACATCCCCTAAGGTCAGATATAATGATATGCATATGGTACTTTTAGGTTTATTGACACAAATTTTACTTGATGTTTGAAAAATGTTGCACGAACATCATATGCCGTTAGATTTCTCCCGTTAACCTTTAATAGATAGGGGCAATAAGGTTTTTTTGAGGAAAAAAAATGAAAACATTATTTGTTTTGTTATTTTGTAGTTAATTTATTCTGCTGTAAGGCTACCAATCAATGAACATTCATGATTTTAACACAACACCCAAAAAAGCCAAAAAAAAATATACCCAGATAAGGTATCCAGAAGAAAATAAAAAAACAATGACCAATCTATTTCAAAAAATAAAAATGAAGAAACAACATAAAGATCATAATAGAGTAACAGACCAAAAGAAACAGCAGCTATTTTTCTTCTTCTCAAACTCTTCCTTATTTATCCACTCTGTCCACCACAAAAAAATTCTCCATTTTTCAAAATTCCTACGGCGTCGTCTCCGTAACTCAGCCTCCCCACCTCTCCTTCCATCTCATCGTCGGCGGCTCTCCATGGATAAATGATTTTTGGTGCTTAGCGAGGCTCTTCTTAAGAGTCAAGTCTAGTGGTGATCATGGCGGTTGCCGTCATGTAAGGGTTCGTGGGGGGTTTCTATTTGCTGGGTCAATGCCTTAATGGTGGTTTTGGTTTTAACGCAGCCGAGTAGATTTGGAGAGTTATGTTTCGGGTTTCGTTTGCGGTTGCTTTCCGAGACCGGTCCATCTCTTATGGAGAGATCCGTAAATGCTTTTTTTTTAATCGATGAGAATTTGATCTCTTCTCCCTGAATGTTCTTTCCTCTTGTTTGAGAGAAACGTTGCAGTCCTTTCCTAAAATATCAGAGACCTAAAATATCAGAGAAAGAGAGGTTGAATCATTTTTATCTAATAAAATCCTTCTAATATTTGTTCGTGGATGTTCCCCTTACATTGAGGGTTTTATCACGTAAATCTTGTGTACACTATTTTTATCTTATATTTTATTCTCAATTCGAAACATAGTTCAATTCTTTACTTGTTGAAAACCTCTTGCATGTACAATAATAGAAAGTCTTACCAATTGATTTCAAAGCATCAACAAACTGTATACAACAGACACAAGGGATGGTTAGAGCATATGTATATTGATATTGTTAGTATTATAGGTTTATTAAAATGTGGAAATAACTAAGATATATATATTTTTTGGAGTACAACTCCCACAATCGGAAAGAGGGCTGTTCCCATAAACTGGAAAAAAACTCTCCATAAATGCTTGTAAAATGCGTATGGTGAGACTTGAACCCCTGACCACCGGAAGAAAACTCCTCATACATACTTGTAAAATACGTAGGTGCATAATCATCTCTACTAAAAGGTGATGTGTATAACTAAGATAATTTTGTATGTAGTTATCCATAAAATCCCACGAGATTGAGATTCCAATTAGACATAAACAAATCACTGTGTGAGTGGGGGTGTTGTTCATGAACGTACAATATATAATTTAATAATGGAAATTAATTAAGGTTGAATAAGTCATTTAAATCTGGATAAAATGAGATAGCTTCTGTTAGAGTGTCCATGAAACGGCCTCTGATGTAGTCATGTAGATGACATACTAGTAACCGGTGACATTTCTAAGTATATTCAGCAAGTTATCCAGCTTTTGAACAAACAATTTGCAACTATTTTATTTGCAGCAAAATACTCTTTGTGATGTAAAATAAGTGGAAATTGTGGGACATGTCACTTTTTTTTTTGTTACAATGATGTTACCGCTTTAATAACTTAAGTTTAAAAGGTATCTATTACGGTGAACTACCCAAATTGCTCTTAAATAATATATTTTTTATTCTCATTGTGCTTCCATCTACACTTTGAAAACGATAACTTCTCTCTCTTAAAAAAAACTTTTTTCTCTCCAGATTCTACACAAGAAGATAACATATATTTATGATATTTGTTTATATTTTTTCATATATTTTTGTGTGGTTTAATAATGTATTCATTCGTTATGATTTATTGTCCAGTCTTTGTATGAAAATGTATGAACATTTTATTTTTCAAATGATCGAGTATTTTATTTTTGAAAATAAGGTTTAGTTAAATCGAGTATATTTATAGTCAAATCGAGCCTTTTTATAATATGATCGAACTTATTTTTGAAAGAATTGAGCATATTTTTGAAAGAATTGAAAGAATCGAGCATTTGTTAAAGGATCGAGAATTTTTCAAAGAATCGAGAATTTTTTTCAAAGGATCGAGAATTTTTTCCTAAGGATCGAGCATAATTTTCAAATGATCGAGATTTTTTTTATTTTTAAGTAATGATCATTAAAAAAAAAACTCCGGGGCTGACCCCCCTCCCCCCCCCCCCCCCCCCCCCCCCCCCCCCGTGAGCTGACTGGGCAGCTCAGCTCAACTCAACCCCTGAATGCATCTCCGTAGCTCCACTTCGTCACCGTTCGAGTGATTGCCTGGATTTTAAAGAAACTTTTTCCCTCTACTTCACAACTATCTCACAGTAAAATGAATGAAATAAATCTGATATGGAACAACTATTGGGGGGTATTTTTGTTTGTTCACCATATTAGGTATCATTTAAACATAAGTTATTAAAGTAGTGACAATGTTGAAACGTCACCTCCAAAAAGTGCTATTTATTTTTTGAGCCCGTAAAATAATATCATTTGCATTTTAGGAGTTTGTATTAATTGGTGTTATAAATATTAATAAGTAAAAATAAAAATAATTTAATTAATTTTTTTTAAGAATTACAATATCACATAAATTTAGGGTTTTTGGAAAAGGGCTCGAATTCTTTTTAACACTATTTGGAGGTTGTGCAAATATCACAACATTAATAATGTATGTTTAAAAGACACCAATTAAGGTGTCGAGACCAACATACCCCGAAAGTGAGTTGTCGTTTTCAACGTGAGAGAGAAAAAAAGTTTAATGACTTTCAGGCGACCAGAAGTGTATTGACGACAACAATATTGATGTTGGAGTAACCGGAGAGCAGTGGAATATCCATCGAGAAGATTTGCAATCGATCGAGGTAAGTTATTCTGATTTTGTTTTCGATTTTGTTGTTGAGAAGTACCATTGCATGTTAGATCTGTTTTTTGTTGATTAAACTTGTAGATTATGGTTGAATTAAGGATCTGCGAATGGTTGTGGTTTAGGTTAAGATTTGAAATGAGGTTGAATATTTGTTAAGGAAGATGAAAATCTGGGTAGCCGAGACTTTTTTAACAAGATCTGAGTTTTTTGTAGTTGAATCAAGCTTATTTGATAGAGTTTCGAGGATTTTTATTTGAAATTTATGTTTAGTTTAATCGAGTATATTTTTAATGAAATAAAGGGTTTTTGGAATAAGATCGAGCTTTTTTTAAAGAATCGGGCATTTTATTTTTTGAAAATTATGTTTAGTTAAATTGAGTATATTTATAGTAAAATCGAGCATATGTTTGAAAGAATCGAACATATTTTTCAAAGGATTGAGCATTTTATTTTTAAAATTAAGTTTAGTTAAATCGAGTATATTTTTAGCGAAATTGAGCCTTTTTGAACATAATCGAGCATATTTTTGAAAGAATTGAGTATTTTTTTTAAGAGAATCAAGATTTTTATTTGATGAAACCGAGATTTTTTCAGTTTACTTATGTATTGTTTCTATGACATTGCAGATGAGGACTAGGTTGAAGGATTTGTTCAAAACTCCATAGGGAGATTGGTGTGAGGGGAAACTGACTCGCCACGACCATTTTGACACCCTCGGCTGTATAGACGACGCACTGAACCGAGTCTCTGAAGATTTTGTTGTTGAGGACTAGCATCGGTTCATGGCGTCCTGTTTTGGGCATTTCATGTCGATGCACCGGTGGATGAAGTTTTCGGGTACTGTTTTCCATCAGCTGCTGTTGTGGGAGTTACATCATATCGGGCCAAAGATGAGATGCGGTTCCTGTTAGGGAACCATTTGGTGAGGTTTTTGAAGGTGGAATTTACCTCATCACCGGATTATGTTTTGGAGTAGTACCGGACACGAGCCTGTATGCAGCAGTGGAGAGTGGCATACATCAGTGGTACTTTTCCAGAGCCGATGAGGTATCGTTCGAGGAGTTGAGGGTTGTTCTCACCCTCGGAGAGTTTCAGAAGGCATACAATACAGTGAAGCTTTCCCTCATCTATATGCTGAACTGGATACTGATGGGGTTGGACGAGAGATTCAAGATTTCAGATTCCAGTTTGGCAGTTTCGGCTATTGGAGAACCTCACTGCCTTCGATGCGTTCATGTGGGTTGTCCATGTGTATAGGCATTCCATTTGTTCATTCAAGCATGCGTTACCCCAACGACTTGAGGGGTTCGAGAGATGCCTGCAGTTAAAGGGAGCTGATGTACATACGGTGGAGATGTACAAAATTTACGGTTAATCTCATGACCTATTGGTAAGAACTTTGAATTACAACTTGTACTTTATTTTTTGTGTCCTAAATTTTATGGATTCTTATCGTACTTATCTTTGTACTGGGATTTTTTTGTTCCAACACGTAACCGAATGATGGCAGCAGTTAGAATGTTACCTCATGCATTCTATAGGTCAGTGACAACGCATAATCGAGGGCTTGATATGCCTTACTGTACATGATTTGGATTGATAAGACCCACCCCGACTCCTCTCTTGAGTACGAGGGAGGCCCTGTGGGCTGTACTTTTATTAGCATGATAAAAGAATTTTGACTAAAATTCCATAGAAAATACTTGCTTTTAAACATAAAATGAATATAAAGAAAATATTAAAAAAATTGGAGTACAAAATGTACATAATTGCAAGTCCTTTATTGTCATTTTCGTTCATTACAAAATGTTGTCAAAAAAATGACCGATCAGATAAGACCCACCACGACTCCTCTCTTGAGTACGAGGGAGGCCCTGTAGGCTGTACTTTTATTAGCATGATAAAAGAATTTCGACGAAAATTCCATAAAAAATACTTGCTTTTAAACATAAAATGAATATAAAGAAAATATTATGAAAATTGGAGTACAAAATGTATATAACTGCAAGTCCTTTATTGTCATTTTCGTTCATTACAAAAAGTTGTCAAAAAAATGACCGATCAGACCAAAAACTGACCACATTTAACAACTAACCTGTCAAAATCCCGACCAGAAAACCGAACAGACTGAGTAAGAAACCGACCACGGCCGAACAAGAAACCTACCACGCCCGACCAAGAAACCGACCACGGCCGAGCAAGCCGAGTGGGATGAGTAGGCCGAATAGGCCGTGTAGGCCGAGTAGGCCTAGTAGAAATCCGACCACGTTCTGACCATGCCGACCATGCCTACCATCCCGACCATGCAGACCATGCCTACCATCCCGACCATGCCGACCACACATCTCTAAATATGTACATGAAAATTAAAATGAAAGATTTTTATGCTTCATGATGTCATCGAGTGACCCACATCAAAACTTCTAAGTCCGCACAACCGAGCAGCTACTTGATAAATATTTTTAAAGTAAAAGGATGAGCGCTAACGTCAAGTGAGTGGGTGAAAACTTTTAAAAACTTTTCTAAACAACTTTTCAATATGCATCCAGTAATATATATTATATCATTTCATCATGTCAAAAGATTTCCATAGTAAAAGATAATATATCTACTTTTGTACTTAATAACTGATTGCATCTCTTTTCTGAACAAAAATAAGATAATTTATAAAATCTTAATCTGCACCAAATTAGTACACATGGATATCTTCAATACGTAAGCTGAATTTCTTCATGCAAACGCAGAGTCGGGAATAACTTCTGGTCATACACGTGCAGAGCGACTCAATACTCTTTTACATCTGGTCATACACGTGCAGAGTGACCCATCTGACATACACATGTGTACCAAAAGCCAACAATAATCATAACTGGGGAAGGGTACAGACATGGTGCTTTTGTAAAAATCATAATCTCTTCTTGATATTTATAAAAGTAATAGCTAATATTTCTGAGTGTTCATATAAGCATAAAACATACTCAGTTCTCTGTATAATCGTCATAAATCATTAAAAGAAATAAAACACTTAAATGATTTGCAACAATTAATCTTAAGCATAAAACTGGAAATTTTTGAGTTAAAAACAAAAATGAAAACTTAATTCATTCTTAACTTAGATGTCAAGCTTAATTCGGACCAAGTATGCTAGGTTCCCCTACTTCGTCTTCTTTCCCTAACAATCACACAAAATCCAATTAGAAGCTGGAAATTAAAGAAGAATCAACCAAAAATCTATAATATCACAAGAGAGCTCCACTGACTTCTCTTCCTTTTTCTTCCTTCTCTTTCCTTTATTCCATTCGATTCTACTGCTTCTAACTGATCATGTTTATCCTTCAATATATACGTATGGAAAGACACAGCTGAAGTTGTGAGATAGTTAACTAAGCTCACATTTGTCTGTCAACTATACAGACAACCAATGCTTACTCACCAATTCACTTTTCATTTCATGTCTATCTTTTTTTTTTTTCAAATTGGACATTTATTAGGCCTAAATGGTTTGGGTGTTACATGGATGCCATACATTATTTTCATCTCGACGATTATGTCCTTATTATATTATATGATAAGCTAATATATTATTGTTATAACATATGGTAAGTTATTTTCATAATATGATATAAGATGAATTTTAAAAGCAATAAATAAGGGAAATATAATTGCTTCTCGTGAAAAGAAGCTATTTTTTGGTCAGGCCGGGTAGAGGATTATCGATTTATCAGTGAGTTAATCCACGTAATTTGATGTTAACGGTAGTCCTCTAATCAAGATTAACGCAATGAAGAGAGAATAAATGTCGGATTCCCCACTTTTCATCGTTCACCGAAGTAACAAGAACAGAGAAAAACCACAACAACCAAACAAGATGGTTGAGTGGAAAGTTAAACAAATAGAATTTGATTTCAATTACGAATTTTGATGACAATTTTGTTACGTGCCTTTAAAGTTTAAATGCAGAGTTGACATGACCTCACAATCGTTCAAAGGCATTTGAATGAATTGAATATAAAAACCTGGATCTAATCAATCTGCATACAACAAATAGAATTCTAATACAGAAAGCGATACAGTCAAACGCGGGAATCAAACAAAAAAAAACGTGGATTTGGTCCTGATCATAGCAGGGAATATATATGGCTCGTCAATTACTCAATTCACAGCTCAATAATGAATCCAGAACACAAAAATCATGCAAAAAATCACTACACCATATGAGATTTAAAATTTTCAACCAAAATAGTTTGATGTTAGATCGGAAACGTCTGTTTGTCGATTAAATTGATCAGATAATTTGTTGCACAAAAGAATCCATTTTCACTCAGCAATAGTATTAGAAAAGGTCTTGATTTTAGATGTGCTAATGATACTCACAAAATGGGTTTTATTTATGTTTATTGTAATATATATTTTTTTTCATTTAAAAAATGGAATAAAACCAATTAAATTCATTTTAGATTTGCCGGCTTAAAAAATACATTTACTTCCAAAAGTGTCAAAACAATCTAATTTTAAATTAATCATAAAAAAATACATATACTTCCAAAAGTGTTAAACAATCTAATTTAAGTTAATCACATAAAATCAATTTGTTATATATATATATATATATATATATATATATATAGTTCTCCTATTAAAAATTTTGAACGTCCAACCATTGTCATATGTTTAGCAAAAATTTGAACTTAATTAAAACACGTGGTTGTGAATGTCCAACCACAGTCACATTATTTTGATAAGTTTAAATGATTGTTAAAAAGAGAAGCAATCTTTTATTTAAATATATAGATATGGCTGGACATCCTAAATTTTTAATTCTAGCATGTCTTGATGGGAGAACTCTCTCTCACACACACATATATATATATATATATATATATATATATATATATATATATATTTGTCGGTTTAAAATAATATATATTTATATTATATAATCGGTCTTTAATTTAAACATGTAAATGTGGTTTGACGTCCACATCTACATGTTTTAATAAGTTCAAATATTTGTTAAAAAAATCAGTCTTTTATTTAAACATATGGCTGTATTGGACGTTTTGATTTTTTTTTAATTTCTTAAAGTCCTGAAATTTAAATTTCAGTACATCATGATAAAAGAACTATCATATATAGATATATATATATGTGATAGTTCTTTTATCAGGACGTACTGAAAGTTATATATATATTACAAATTGATTTTATGTGATTAAGTTAAAATTAGATTGCTGGATACTTTTGGAAACATATGTATATATTGCATTGAAAGCATCATAAAAAAAAAATAAAAAAAATAGTAAAGTTCGTCGAGACTTCCTGTAATATAATATGAACTTAACTTCAAAATCGTTTGCCTACATAACCTTTAAAAAATAATAAAAATTTGATATTTGAATTTGAATTTTTTTTTTAAAAAAAAGCTGCCGATCGACTGCTGGTAGCACATTAGCATTGCTCAAAACAAAATTATACGTCTTTTTCCAAAATTAATTAATTGCTTATGTGGTCAATTTGTCTCTATTTCCAATTTCCTACAATGATTTTACTCATATGGAGGAAGGAAGCCAGAAAGTTAATTGAAGATTTCCAGCTGGTTCCCAGAAAGTCGTAGGAAAGAGCCAAGAAAGTTTGTGGAAGAGTTCTTGTTATTGGGCAGAAATTACAAAGTTTGTGGAAGAGTTCTTGTTATTTCCAACCGCCATTTGGCTTATATACTGCATATTGAAAGCAATAGAAACAAAAATAGTAAGGTTCGTCGAGAGTCGAGACTTCCTACAATATAATATGAACTTAAATTCAAAACCTAACCTTTTAAAAATTAAAAAATTAAAAAACTGCCGATCGACATCGACTGCTGGTAGCAAATTAGCATTGCTCAATACCAAATTATATGCGTTCCACCAGTTCACGCCTTTTTCCAAAATTAATTAATTGCTTAAGTGGTCAATTCGTCTCTAGAAAGCAGAAATGGTGATGACCAGCTCCATTTCCAATTTCCCACAATGTTTTGTTATTGTGGGTAGTTATTTAAATATACAAATTGTTTAGTGTTACATCCTCCTGATCCTATCCGTCTACTATAATCTCCTGCAATTTTTGCTATTGTTGGTCGTCGATCTCTATGACCAGTTCATCAACTTCTTCTTCCACCATCACACTCACAAAAAAGTATCATGTCTTCCTCAGTTTTAGAGGTCCAGACACCCGTGCTGGTTTTACTAGTCATCTTCATGCTGCTTTGAGCCGAAAGTGTATGGTAACCTTCATTGATTATGAACTTGCAAGAGGAGATGAAATCTCCCCAGCTCTCTTGAAATCAATTCAAGAATCAATGATTGCAGTGGACATTTTCTCAAAAGACTATGCTTCTTCCAATTGGTGTTTACGTGAGCTTGCAGAGGTTATGAAGTGCAACAAATTGCATGAGCTAATTGTCTTACCTGTTTTCTACAATGTTGATCCATCCGATGTACGGAAGCAGACCGAGCCTTTCAAGGATTCATTTGTTAGGCATGAAAATGAATCAGAAGAAGAGGTGCAAGAATGGAGAGAAGCATTTACTGAGGCATCTAATCTATCTGGATGGGATTCTGCTAAAACAAGGTAAATCCAACTCATTACTTTACTTTATGCATTTACAAAATTAACAGTACTAATTTGTAAAACTTATTTTGCAATCAAACCTGACTGGTAACAATGAAAACAGAAATTAACGTTAGAAAAAGAGTTTGATCCGAGACCCGTGTTTCACACGGTGTCCTTAAGACAATTTCGCCGGACAACACCGTATGTGTATTAGGCGATTGTCTCCCAGGATACAACGGTTCAATAGTGGTATGCCTAAGCACTATCCACTATCAGCGAATTCAAATCGAGTTTTGAACTTACCAAGAAAAAACAGAGAGAAGAAACGAATTCGGCTGTTGAAAAGAAACTTGTGTAATTTTTCTATCTTTTTTGAATAGAATATAAGAGGTATTAAATACCCAAACCGAAACACTAGGGTTTTTGGATTAATTTGGGATTTTTTTTGGAAAATTCGTTTTTGATTTAATAAGGAAATAATTTAATTAGATAATATTCTCCAAAGAGATTTATTTCTAATTAAAACCCGATTCTGTATTCTTAGTGATCAAGTAAGAAATCAGAATCCAAACAATTAAATCTTTCCTTATTCATCACAATAAAAAACGTTGACTTAGGGAAGTGGCAAAAGGTCAACTGGACTCTCACGGTCCAATCGGAGCGGCATTCGTGTCCGCAGGTCGCGCCCACACACGAGTCGTGCATTCGAAGGTTCGGGGTCCATGATTTGCACCCCCCCCACCCCCTTGCTCGCGCGAGAGAGAGCCTCTATGCCACACACATGTTGAAAGCTCATATCACACATTCACTTATAAACTACTTATAAATAATTTCCCTAAGCAATGTGGGATTCCTTTTAATCCCTACACAATGGGTTCACTTTGAGATTCAATTTCTTATTCACCCACTAACCATTTTATGAATTTGAGTATACCATTTCGAAGTTCTCACGGAGGATAATTCGAATCCACTTTAGTCTTCCATTTCTATGGAATTTATCATACTCAATTTTTGCTCTCAACATGAGAGATTATCACAAATTTCCAACAATCCCCCACATGAATGAAATTGACCTAGGAGACACAAAGAAGATGTTTGGTAAGTTCAAACGGTCGAAGCCTGCATAGGATAGGTAGGTGTTACCCTTTGAACCTTCCCTTGTAAATGTATGCTTACTTTACTGGCTGATCAGTAGATGTGATATCCTTGAACTGTTCTGCCGTTTTGTGTAAACGATCACACACCTTACACAGGTATCTTCCAGACCCGATTTGGTTCTCATTTTTATGTTCGTTTTGGCCATGAACATGCGCCTGGTTCTGTGAGAGTCTCTAGAGAATATAGCCCTTCACTATTCTCTTTTAGAAGCGGCCCCACTTCTCTCTCACATGGGTGATTTCTTAATTAAGAGTAACCCACTTTACTCTGCTCGGATTTCCATAGCTAGGAATTTCGATGCATAAGAATCATTAAAAACCACAGTTTAACCTTTTCCCTACTGGCATCACTGTTTCATCATAGGAATGGACTTGAGGATAACCAACCCACAGTGATCCAACTGAATCTTACAACTTAGTTGTCCCATTGAACCTAGATCTTAGGATCTCCAGTCAACTAGGTTAGGTGTCCATTGTATCAACCTTTTATCTAATGGGCTTTAGTCCCATTCCTCTCGATGATGTCTCAACTAGTTCTCTGTTTAACCCTTTAGTTAGCGGATCCACAATGTTATCTTTTGACCTTACATAGTCAATAGTGATAACCCCAGTTGAGATTAGCTGTCTAATGGTATTATGTCTTCGATGTATATGTCTAGACTTCCAATTATACATATTGCTATGTGCTCTTCCTATTGCTGATTGACTATCACAGTGAATGCAAATCGCAGGCATAGGCTTTGGCCATCTTGGAATATCTTCTAAGAATTGGGCGTAGCCATTCAGTCTCCTCTCCATATTTATCTAATGCTATAAACTCAGATTCTATGGTGGATCTGGCTATACATGTTTGTTTGGAGGATTTCCAAGATACCGCCGCACCACCCAGTGTGAACACATACCCACTAGTGGATTTTGAATCCTTCATATCAGATATCCAGTTAGCATCAGTGTATCCTTCTAGGATAGCTGAATATCTGGTATAATACAGTCCATGATTGCGAGTGAATCGTAAGTACTTCAGTACTTCAGTACTTCAGTACTCTTACTATTCCTTTCCAGTGATCAGTTCATGGATTACTCGTATATCTGCTTAATTTACTGACTGCATTCGTTATGTCTGGTCTTGTACAACTAGTTAAGTACATCAGACTTCCTATCACTCAAGAATATTCTAGTTGAGAGATGCTCTCACCCTTATTCTTGGATAGATGTAGATTTGTATCTACTGATGTTCTAGAAATTCCATAATCATTTTTGTTGAATTTCTCAAGAATCATGTCAATATAGTGTGATTGACTTAGTATGAGTCCGTTAGATGTCCTTGAGATTTTCATTCTTAATATTACATCAGCCGGTCCCATATCTTTCATATCAAATCTTGATTTCAACATATCCTTGGTAGATTTGACCATTTTATCATCACTACCAACAATGAGCATGTCATCAACGTAAAGGCACACAATGACATAGCCATTTTCTGTGTGCTTGACATAAACACATTTGTCACATTCGTTAATTTTAAATCTGTTTGACATCATAGCATTGTCAAATTTCTCATGCCATTGTTTTGGTGCTTGCTTTAAACCATATAAAGACTTCACCAATTTACAGACTTTCTTTCCTTGTCCTGGAGCGGAAAAACCCTCAGGTTGTTCCATGTAAATTTCTTCATCTAAATCTCCATTTAAGAAAGCTGTTTTCACATCCATTTGATGTACTTCAAGATTTCGCAAAGCTGCGATTGCAAGTATCATTCTAATGGAGGTTATTCTCGTCACAGGAGAATATGTATCAAAGTAGTCTAGGCCTTCTCGTTGATTGTAACCTTTAATTACAAGTCTGGCCTTGTACTTATCAATTGTTCCATCTGCTTTCATCTTTCTTTTGAAAATCCATTTGGATCCTAGCGGTTTACATCCCGGAGGAAGATCCACTAATTCCCAAGTATGATTTTGAAGAATGGAATCAATTTCCCTCTTGATTGCCTCTTTCCACAAGAGTCCTTTAGAAGAGCTTACCGCTTCTTTGAAGGTTCGAGGTTCACCTTCTAGCAAATAGGTCATAAAATCTGGACCAAAAGACGTTTCCTGTCCTTGCTCTTTTGCTACGTCTAGGTTCATCATCTACTTCATTTCCTTGTTCTTGGTCCTCACAATTATCATCATGTGTTCGTTTTGACGAACTTGCTTCATCATTGCTTCATCATTGGATTTATATGGAAAAACATGTTCAAAGAACATTGCATTTCTAGATTCCATTATCGTGTTTTTGTGTATATCTGATATGTCAGATTTATAGACCAAGAATCAATGAGCACTACTATTTTGTGCATATCCAATGAAAAATGCAGTCAACAGTTTTAGGACCTATTTTCACCTTCTTAGGTATAGGTACTTCTACTTTGACAAGACACCCCCACATTCGTAAGAATTTATAGGAAGGCTTTATTCCTTTCCATAGTTCATATGGTGTCTTGTCTTCTTTCTTTCGGGGTACCTTGTTTAAAAGGTAATTGCTAGACAATATAGCTTCACCCCATATGTTCTGAGGCAGTCCAGAACTTATCATCATTGCATTCATCATCTCTTTCAAGGTACGATTTTTACGTTCTGCAATACCGTTTTGCTGAGGGGAATACGGTGCAGTAGTTTGATGTATGATTCCGTGTTGAGCACAGAATTCACCAAACGGTGCTACTTATTCACCACCTCAGTCACTTCTCAGTACCTTGATTTTCTTGTTGAGTTGATTCTCAACTTCAATTTTATAGAGACTAAACTTCTCTATAGCTTCATCCTTATTTTTCAACAAATATACATAGCAGTATTTGGTGCTATCATCTATAAATGTGATGAAATATTTGTTGCCACCTCTTGTTTGAACAAATTTTAAATCACATATATCTGTGTGAATTAAATCAAGAAGTTCAGATTTCCTTTCAATAGTTTGAGATGATGACCTTGTTAGTTTTGCTTCAACGCAAACTTCACACTTATGTTTAGGATCAATATTGAATGCGGGAATATGGTTTAAGTTAATTAATCTACGCAGAGTATCATAATTAACGTGTCCTAGTCTACCATGCCATAAATTGGAAGACTCAAGCAAATAAACTGAAGAATTATCTTTATTGATTGTTTTTTTGACAACAGATACATTAAACTTAAACAGCCCTTCAGTTACATATCCCCTACCCACATAAGTTCCCTGCTTGGTTAAAACCACTTTGTCTGATTCAATCACCATCTTGAACCCATACTGATTGAGCAACGAACCGGAAACCAAGTTCTTGCGTATATCAGGTACATACAATACATTGTTCAAGCTCACGGTTATACCAGAGGTCATCTTGAGAATGACTTGACCATGTCCCTTCACGTCAGATGTGGCTGAGTTGCCCATATACAACTTTTTTTCATTCTTCATTTCTTCAAATATATTGAATATCTCCCTGTCAGAGCATATATGACGAGTGGCCCCAGTATCCAACCATCACTCCCTTGGGTTTGACCCAACAAGGTTTGCTTCTGTCACAACTGCAGAGAGATTGATCTCGGATACATCTCTTGAGATCCCAGCAACCACGTTTGCCTCGTGGTTTTTCTTCTTTTTTGGCAACCTGCACTCAGAATATTTGTGACCTAGCTTGTCACAGTTGAACCATTTCCCTTGGAATTTTGGCTTCTTAGAGACTCATCCCTTAGGACCCAATTTGGATCCTTTCCCAGGCTTATTCTTCTTTGGTTTAGAACTTTGCCCATGCTCAACCACATTGATCTTCGCTTCAGGCGTATTGGCATCTTTCTTGTCATACTTCATGTGATATTCCTGAATACGAAGCTTGAGAATTAGATCCTCGATCTTCATCTCCTTTCGCTTGTGTTTGAGATAGTTTTTGAACTCTTTCCATGAAGGAGGAAGCTTCTCAATGATTGCAGCCACCTGGAAAGTTTCACTCAGGGTCAACCCTTCGGCATGTATCTCATGCAGAATCACCTGTAGCTCTTGGACTTGACTCATAACTGTCTTGGGATCTCCCATCTTGTAATCAAGAAACCGGTCGACAATAAACTTCTTGGAACCAGCGTCCTCAGTTTTTTATTTGCGGTCTAATGATTCCCACAGTTCCTTGGCTGTTTTCTTTGAAGAATAAACGCTATATAGCGAATCTGACAGCCCGTTCAGTATGCAATTACAGCATAGGAAATCCGAGTGATTCCATGCATCAATAGCATTCCATACCTGAACATCTCGCACTTCACCATTATTAGGTTTAGGAGCATCTTCAGTCAAGAATCTGCCAAGATTCAGTGTGGTCAGATAAAACAGCATCTTTTGCTGCCATCGTTTAAAATTTGGTCCACTGAACTTATCATGCTTCTCCATATGATTCATCGGCAAAGGTACCGAATTCATGTAGGGATTTGCCATGGGAACATTGTCTTGACTCATATACTGACTCATCACCGGATCAGGCATGTTTCTCACGAAGGAGTTGATGGCCGGAGTCGTTGTAGCCACAGTAGGTACTACTACTGGTACCTGGCCCACAAGCACAGAGTTCACAGCTGAAGTATCTGTGTCACGATGGAAATCAGAATCAGTGTCTGCTATTGCAGACCCGATAACACAATTCAGTCGCAATTGAATTCGAAATCATTGTCTAATAATAGACCCAATTTCCAAAGATTAATATATATCTTTCAAATTGAAATCAATGTTCCAAAGAACCCGATTTCCACAGGTTATATACAATTGAAATCAGTGTTCCAAAGAACCCGATTTTCAAATTGAATCAGTGTTCCAGAGGAACCCGATTACCACAGTTTTACTAGTTGATTTATTTTTCAAGTCTGTTACGATCTGATACCAGAAAGTTTGAATAAGCAAACGTTGTTTGAAAAAAAAAACAGAAAAGAAAAACAAAATTGTCTTAAGAGTGTAAAACGTATTTTGCAATCAAACCTGACTGGTAACAATGAAAACAGAAAGTAACGTTAGAAAAAGAGTTTGATCATTCGTGATTATTTTTGGAAAATTCGTTTTTGATTTAATAAGGAAATAATTTAATTAGAAAATATTCTCCAAAGAGATTTATTTCTAATTAAAACCCGATTCTGTATTCTTAGTGATCAAGTAAGAAATCAAAATCCAAACAATTAAATACGTTGACTTAGGGAAGTGGCAAAAGGTCAACTGGACTCTAACGGTATTCGTGTCCGCAGGCAGCGCCCACACACGAGTCGTGCATTCGAAGGTTCAGGGTCCATGATTTGCACCCCCACCCCTGCGCGCGCGAGAGAGAGCCTCTATGCCACACACATGTTGAAAGCTTATATCACACATTCACTTATAAACTACTTATAAATGATTTCCCTAAGCAATGTGAGATTCCTTTTAATCCCTACACAATGGGTTCACTTTGAGATTCAATTTCTCATTCACCCATTAACCATTTTGTGAATTTGAGTATACCATTTCGAAGTTCTCACGGAGGAGAATTCGAATCCACTTTAATCTTCCATTTCTATGGAATCTATCATACTCAATTTTTGCTCTCAACATGAGAGATTATCACAAATTTCCAACATAATTAATTTTGTTAATTTTGTTGAAAATAAGTAAACAAGAGTCCTCTCCTCGGTCTTCAGCTCATCTAAATTCATTTATTGATATTTTGAAAACTATTTCATTTTTTTCCTTCTCATTAATTATTTTTTGGTATTTTCATTTGGTAGATCTGAGTCCAAACTTGTTCGTGATATTGTTGAAGATGTTCAGAGGAAATTGATGAGTGAAATTGAATATATATCACCACCCTTAAATGAATTTGAAGGTCTAATTGGAATAGATAAACGATTTGAGCATGTCATGTCTTTATTATGTCTTGATGCAATGGATGTTCCAAGTATTGGGATTTGGGGCATGGGTGATATCGGTAAAACAACTCTTGCTGAAGTTGTTTTTAATCAAATTTCAGGTCAATTGGATGGTACTTGTTTTAATAAAGAAGTTGGGGAAAGGTTAGAAACTAGGGAATCAAATCGTCTGTGACTTGAAGTTCTTTCTAAAGTATTACATGAAGTAAATCTGGAATTAGCCACTCTTACCATTCTTCACCCCTTTATCAAGCAAAGGCTCACCCAAAAAAAGGTTTTGGATGTCTTTGACAGTGTCAATAAGTTTAGGCGGCCATTGGAAACTTTAGTTAATGATCTTACTAGATGTGACTTGGAAAGTAGAAGATAAACACGTACTTTATAATTATAAAGTGCTTGATTGTAACATATATAAGGTTGAGAAACTTAACTTTGATGAAACTCTTATGATCTTTAGCAATTATGCTTTTAACCAAAAGCATCCCATTGAAGATTTTATGGATCTATCGGTACGGATGGTATGTTATGCCAATGGCAATCCATTGGGTCTTAGAGTGTTGGGATCGCATTTGCTGCGAAAGGATAAACAAGAGTGGGAAAGGGCACTTGATGACTTACAAAGAATCGGTGATTCTGAAATTTTTAATATCTTAAAAATTAGTTATGATGGATTAAGTGATAAAGAAAAGGATTTATTTCTCGACATTGCATGTTTCTTTAATGGTTATTTTGAAGACAACATAGCAAAATTGCTAGATTGCAAGTACTCTTTTAGTGTCCTCATTGACTAATAACTATAGAGTATGGTGGAATAAAAATGCATGACCTACTGCAAGAAATGGGTAGAGAAATAGTTAGAAGAGAATCCCAAAAAATCCAGGCAAGCGCAGCAGGCTGTGGAAGTCTGATGATGTCATTCAGACACTGAAGAAAAATACCGTAAGTATATAATTATTTTGTATTGCTTTTACAATCAGTTGTCCCTAAAAAAATTGATGAATATGTATAATACAGCAATTGCTACGATTTGTGTTTACTAGAGTATTGTCTTTCCACTCACCACTACATAAGAAAATGCCATCACTAATTCTCCGCATATTGACTGCTTCTTTGTTCTCACTCACACGTGACTCATTCATTCTTATACTATGCTCCACTAGCTAAAAAAACTTGAATATTCACTACACCTTGACAAACTACATAAATTGGTATTTTATGATGTAACTAACAAACTTTACTTTTGGTTGTCAGGGGACCGAAGAAATTGAAGGGATATCCCTAAAGACGGACAATCTAAAAGATGTACATTTGAATTTGAGTTGTTGAGTCTTCGATAAAATGTCTAATCTCAAATTGCTCTTATTCACTTGTTGTCTATTTTACATCAACAAAGTGCATCTTTCCAAAGGTCTAAATTCTTTTCCAGATGATCTAATCATTCTCGAATGGAATAAATATCCTTTGAGAGTGCTGCCATCAAATTTTAGCCCGGAGAAGCTAGTTAAACTTGACCTTTCTTTTAGCAATATTGAATAATTTTGGGATGGAACTAAGGTATAATTTAACATTTAATCATATATATGTTACATGCCTTCAAATTATTTTGTGTACTTCACAAAGAATTTATTACCTAATCCAGTTATTTTAATATATTTATTTTTTATTTTTAACAGCATGTTCCAAAATTAAAGTGGCTTATTCTTATCTACTGTCAACGTCTCATAGGATTCCAAACCTTTCAGATTTCCTCTCGCTCGAGGAGGTAAGTCTTTCAGGATGCCGGAGCTTGGTTGAGTTTCCCTCTGTTCAACAACTCAACAAACTTCGGAATTTATATCTGGGTGGCTGTAGAAATGTCAGAAATTTCCACCGACTTCAGCGAGCATAGAAAGGTTGAATTTGAGTGTGACTGCGATAGAGGAAGTTCCTTCATCAATTCAGAGTCTAACCAACCTTACTCAGTTATATCTATCCAGATGCACAAGGATCAAGCATATTTCAGCAAGCATTTTTAAATTGAAATCTCATCTTACTGATGTAGGACAAAGATGAAGGAATCACGGCTCATGTCGAACAATTTCTTTATTTTCTTATTTTGTTAATTTTGGTCTTTTCTTGTTTGGTAAGTTTATTTATTTTAGTTTGATTAGGAATTAAATTTAGGTTTTGGAAATAAATCAAATTTACCTTTTTGGTAAGATTTGATCTTTGTTTTCCAGTCAAGTTAGGGGTCATGAATCTTAGAAGATTCTGATTAGTTTTAATATTTTCTTGTTTTAATCTTTTTTAAGGAATGTTGTATTCGAGTCGTATTATGATTAGTTTATTATAAATAGTCTTATTATTTCCAATTATTGTAACTTTTAAACCTTTGATTGATTTTAATAAAATCGTTCATTTGGAACATTTATCTGTCGTAGATTCGACATGCTCTTTGAGTATTCGAGAGCACCATTTTCTAACGACGATTAGGGAATGATGGCCCCTGCATGGCGGTCCATGCTCGGGTAACTACCCGTTGCTGCGTCAAGGTTCGTCTGAGTGTGCCTCAGGGTTCGACAAAGTGATCATTCTTATTTTTCGCTATACCCGCTGCGTCAATTGGTATCAGAGCGACTGAGTCTACCTCTGTGCTAGGCTCAGGGTCCACAGACCACATTCAACTACCTTCCTAAACACCTTATATTCACCCTCCATATCCCCCCATAAAAAAAAGAAGAAAAAAAAAGTTGAGAAACAAAATTGAAAAAAAAAAAAGAATGAGAGTGTTTGTGTGATAGTTCCGAGAATTAACAATCAGCCTTAGAGACAACAGAAATTGTGGATCAGCCCAACAGTGTTACAATTTTCAGATCAACCTTAACAGTGCCAAAAATTTCAGATCAGTCTCACGAGTTCCAGATATTTCAGATTGCGTCCACCATCACATACACCTGAAGCCGCAAGTGAATTAATTTTTCGTAAGCAGTTTTCAAGGTTCAAATTTTGGTACGTTTTTTTTTCGGACTCTGATTTCTGTTCTCAATGGGTTTCAATGGTTCTCTTGGTTCCAATAATTATTTTTCGAGTTATAATGATTATCAACCAAGACTTCGATTTTTTTTCTGGTCATATGAAAACTGAAGAATTTATTATTTGGTTGAAAGAAGTTGAAGAATATTTTGCATATCAGAAAACTGAAGAAAGTCTGAAAGTTTTAATTGTAGAAATTTATTTGAAAAACGATGCATTAATTTGGTGGGAAGACTTTCAAAAGGATCGGAAAAGATTTGGAACTAATATGATCTAATCATGGCCTGTGATGAAACAAGTAATGCAAGAGGAATATCTTCCAAATGATTATTTTGAAGATTTTTGTTATGCAGAAGATACAGTTGAAGATATTTCGTATGAAGTCGAAATTGTTGAAGTCATTGAAGACGAGTCTTTGATCTTAGAAGTTGAAGATTGTGATCCAACCATTGATATTGATTGCACTTTAGATATGGCTGAAGAAAAACTGGAAGCTAAATCGATTTCCATTGATAAAGTTTCCAAGAGTGACAACTTATTAGAAAATCCACACATTTTTTATTGGGGTAATTTGAAGATTATTTTTCTTCAATTGGATTTTGAAGATCCAACATTGTTCTTGCCATCTGAAGTATATTTGTTCAAGCTAGTGATTGACAAAATTGTACATTTGAAGTATTATCCACCCAAACAAAACATTGCCAAACTCGAGGACGAGCTTATGTTAAGAGGAGGAGAATACTATATGGGATGGGAAGAGCTAGCAACAAAGAATCGCTATTGTCCAAACCTCTACAGGTGTCCAGCGGTCCAAGCCGCAACCAATAGGCATCACCAGTGGCAAATAGCTTGGACATTTTCTGCATTCCCTTGGACGATTGTTGTGGTGCCGTTGTGGATTTGGGATGAACTACGGAGAGATTTTTCGGTTGGCGTTTACCACTCCCACAGGACAAATATGGGTTCTTCTTTGTTTACCTGTCGTTCCGGGTGTTTCAACCGAACTCGAGGACTTGTTCTTTTTAAGAAGGGGTGACTGATGTAGGACAAAGATGAGGAATCACGGCCCATGTCGAACAATTTCTTTATTTTATTATTTTGTTAATTTTGGTATTTTCTTGTTTGGTAAGTTTATTTATTTTAGTTTGATTAGGAATTAAATTTAGGTTTTGGAAATAAATCAAACTTACATTTTTGGTAAGATTTTATCTGTGTTTTCCAGTCAAGTTAGGAGTCATGAATCTTAAAAGATTCTGATTAGTTTTAATATTTTCTTGTTTTAGTTTTTTTTTAAGGAATGTTGTATTCAAGTCGTATTAGGATTAGTTTATTATAAATAGTCTTATTATTTCTAATTATTGTAACTTTTAAACCTTTGATTGATTTTAATAAAATTGTTCCTTTGGAACATTTATCTGTCGTGGATTTGACATGTTCTTTATGGATTCGACATGTTCTTTGAGGATTCGAGAGCACCATTTTCTAACGACGATTAGAGAATGATGGCCCCTGCATGGCGGTCCATGCTTGGGTAACTACCGGTTACTGCGTCAAGGTTCGTCTGAGTGTACCTTAAGGTTCGATAAAGTGATCATTCTTATTTTTCGTTATACCCCGTTGCATCACTTACTCTACGTCTTGATGGTTGCTCCGAACTTGAGACTTTTCTAGAAGTCTCGGAGACAATGGAAAGTTTGAATTCTCAAGAGTTAAGTGGAACGGCAATTACGGAGCCACGCTCTTCAATTGAACATGGGAATGGGCTCCTAACCTTGTCTGTCTAGAGATGCTGCCAAGTAGCATCTGTGATTTGACATCCTCAATTTTATTAAAATCAGGATTATCGTAATTAAGGAGCATGCATAATTATATATTATGTTACTCTCAATTCAAAACGAAATGGAAAATGTAACAGAGTCAACAACATTGTTGACCTTACCAGACGGGTCTTAATAAATTGTTCAAGATTACAACATACATGGCCAGAACGATTGTAACAAGTTTTGTAACATTTGCTATCTTCCATAAAGTATATGTATGATATTTCTGACACAGATGAATCCGATGTCGTGAGCATGATTTCTTGCTTTCTTTAGGTCGCCGAATTGAAAAGTGTGATATTTGACATGATATTTACAAAATTATAGTAGGTTCTTCACATAATACTCAAAAAGTGCCCACTGCGAAAAAGGAAAGCAAAAGGATCACTGCCTCAAGTTGGTTTTCAATCAACCCGTATTTGGATTCCCAGAATAGCGACTGGGCGACTACTTCGGCTCACTTTGGATCACAAAATCCTCAAGCTCTGCAAAGCCAAGAGCCAGCAAAAGTGTCTGGTCACAAGTCATGCAGCACCATTAACATTCAAGAGAAGAGAGGAACAATGATCATCCATGCCGTGATGCAAGATATCCACACCATTTAACCTGGACAGACTGATAGACATCTTGGGAAATTTAAAATCTTTGAAGTGGCTCAAAGTTTCGGGATGTGCCGTAGGTCGAACTACCATCCTCTATTAGATATTTGGAGAACCGATTTGATAATATTACCTCATTTATCAGGTATACGCTCTTTAAGAACACTATTTTTAAATAAGTGCAACCTGATGGAAATCCCAGAAGATATTGGCCGTTTATCCTCTTTGAGAGAGTTACACGTGTGGGGAAACAAGTTTGAGAGTCTACCCAAAAGCATCAAGCATCTTTCTAAGTTGGAAACTCTGTTTTTACGGGACTGCGATATGCTTCAATCATTAACAGAGCTTCCAGTAGTTCTACAAATATTGGCAGCAATTAATTGCGAGGAGCTGTGCCAAGCCTTGTCAGATGCATCAGAATTTAAACGCTGCATTACTTCTAAATACCATAAGGATGTAAGATTCTTATTTACTAATTCCTTTAAACTTGATCAGAATGCAGTCAACAACATTTTTAGAATCACTCAAGGTTATTTCTCTCTTAAATCTTAATACACTCTTCCCCCTCATCTCTCTCACATTACAAATAACAATTATATTTTTGTTACAGGGATTGGAAGAACAACCAACAAGGTTCTGGATCATCAGTAAATATACAAGTGCTTCGTCAAGATTTGGTTAATAGGAAGTTCATGGGATTTGCAATATATGATGTTATACGGATGGAGGAATATCATAATTATTGTGATTATCTTGTGGTAGAGGTTTACTGTCATTTTGAAACATGTGATAACCAAATACATTTCCCCACATTTTATCATCCTACTAACGATCCTGTATTCATTAACTCGGGTGTACATCCTACCAGCTAGGCTATTCATCTTTTTCTAAACTTTTGTCCTCATCTCAAAATCTCAAGATGCTACATGGCGGTGACATTGACTATGTGGATATTCTATCTGAGTTCAAATACTTGGCAGATTTAGAAGTGAAATATTGTACGGTACATCCAATATATGCAAAGCCCATGAAGATAACTGGTGCCACCATCGAAGATATCGGGGAAATAAGTGAAAGGAGAAGTGGTCGATCTGATAATAATGAGGAGGAAGTAGAACCGCATCCTAAGGGAATTTTGCACCCAACCAAAATTGGTGCTCCCATCCAGCAATCAAAACCCTTGATCTTTTTCATCGAGGGCATTTTACATGCCACAATCGGCTTATCATCCTACTATGTTGGACTTTTGTTCTTCGATCAATTAGGTCGTGGACTTCGTGATCTCAAGACAGGTCATTGATGGAATATCTAGTATTTAATTCTTGAGCGTTTAGTATCTTTTTAAAATGGTGTTTTTAAAGATTAGTTTTAAAAATGAAAATCAAGTGTTCAGCTTGAGGTATCACTGTTTACTTTTCTTTTTTTTTTGGTTCTAAAGTAATAAATAATTCTCTTTAAATAGAAAACAATCAGCTTTAGGGGTGGAGGGAGAGAGGGGCTGGCAAGGACCATCCCCCCACGCCCCTAAAAAAATTGTTACTAAACTTGAAATAATTTCAGTTTGACCTGCCTAAAATATTTTGTTTTTGTATCTCTTCTAAACTTGAATTTATGATTCCGCCCCGAACTTTAATAATACAAAGATTCAAATTTTGTTTCATGATCGTGAGGCAAGTAATTGATGGAATATCTAGTATTTAATTTTTGAAAGGTATCCTTTTTTAAATAGTGTTTTGAAGATTAATTTTAAAATGAAAATCAGGTTTTTAAAAAACGTAATGGGTTTGGTAGTATTTTCTTTAACCCACATAAATGTGTTTGTTGTTGTTTTTAAAATGAGTGACATAGTTGTTTGGAAAGAAAAAGTGTGTTTTGTTTTGAAAATGATTGAAAACAATAAATTGTTGTTTTAAGTTCTTAGTTATAAATTTAAAAAACTGTTTTTCATTTTTGCAAATGACTTTCTAAATACAGTTACTTTACAACAGTTTATTTCTTTTTCTGTTAAAAAAAAAAAAAAAACCTTTTTAAAACAACGGATCCAAACAACACCTTAGGGTTCATCCTGTAAGTATTTTTCAGTTGTTGTTTTTTAAAAATAAAAATGAAAATGAAAACAATATTTTTGGTTTCATTTTCGAATTCTAAAAACGCATCTTGTAACAAATACAGAAAGCTGTATTTTGAAAATGAAAACGGAAAAAACGTGTCTGGTAAATTAACCGAAAACTATCAAAAATTGAAATATCAATTTTGGTATTTTGTTTAAAATTATAACAACTATAAACAAATTGATTAAATAATAAAACAATATAATTTTTGTATTGTAATTTTTAAATTAAATAAAATTAAGACATCGAAAATTAATTCAAAAAAAATATCAAAAAATGAATTAATCAAAACTAAACTCTTAAATTATAAATATAATAAAAATATGATTGTATATATTATATTAATATACATATACATATTATAATAATATATTAAATATTATTACATATATTAAAATTTATATTATAATAATATATATTATTTTATATATTAAAAATTATTATATTTTTTATATATGAAATATTATTATATTTTTTTATATAATAATACATTATATATGACATTATATCCTATGTAAATATATAATATTTGATATTATATAATATATTATTATATATTTATAAATATATATATATATATATATATATATATATATATATATATCATAATATATATATAGTATTAATATACATATATATATAATAATAATAATATATATTATTACATAAATATAATATATATAATATTTTATTATTATACATAATAATATATATGTATATATATATATATATATTATAGAATATTATTTCATAATATTTACATAATTATAAAATATTATATATTATAATGTTATAAACTATAATATATAATATTTTAATATTATTATATATAATATATTCTATAATATTATAAGTTTATATTATAATATTTTATATATATATGATATATTAATATTATTAAATATAATATATTAATATATCATAATATTAATTTACTAATTATGCAAATATTATAATATATAATATTTTATATAATATTTATATACATATATATTATATATTAATATTCTATAATATTATATATTATAATATACATAAAATATTATATATATATATACAATATTATAATATATATATATATATAATAATAATAATAATATATATAAGAGGGGCACTTTGGTAATTTAAAAATCTTATGCCGTCTTGTCCTGGTCATATCAAACGCATAACAGTACAGTTAATAGTTTAAGATTTTTTTTTAATATAAAAAAGTGAAAAACAAAATGAAAAACAAAAACGAAAAACGAAAAATGAAAAACGAAAAATAAGGGCCTGTCCGGTAAGCGTTTTTCAGTTGCAGTTTTTCAAAAATAAAAATGAAAATGAAAATGAAAACATTATTTTTGGTTTCATTTTCGAATTCTGAAAACGCGACTGGTAGCAAATACTGAAGCTGTATTTTGAAAATGAAAAAGGAAAAAACGCGTCTGGTAGGTTAACCAAAAACTATAAAAAACAAAAATATCAATTTTAGTATTTTGTTTAATATTATTACAACTATGAATAAATTGATTAAATAATTAACCGATATAATTTTTGTATTGTAATTTTTAAATTAAACAAAAGTAACACATCAAAAATTAATTCAAAAAAATATATAAAAAATAATAATTAATCAAAACTAAACTTTTAAATTATAATATATATATATATACATATATAAAAAATTATTTTATTTTTTATATATGAAATATTATTATATTTTTTATATTATATTTTTATATATAACAATACATAATATATGACATTATATCCTATATAAATATATAATACTTGATATTATATATATATAATATATTATATACTATATTATTATATATTTATAATATATATAATATTAATATATATATAATATTATATATATTATATATATAATATATTTTTTATTATATATATAATATATTTTTTATTATATATATAATATATTTTTTATTATATATATAATATATTTTTTATTATATATAATATATATATATATATTATAGAATATTATTTCATATTATTTACATAATTATAAAATATTATATATTATAATATATAATAGTTTATATAATATTTTTATATAGTAATATGTATTATAATATTATATATATATTATATATAATATACATAAAATATATTATATATAAAATATTATAATATATATATATATATGATATGTATAATAATTATAATTGTTGACGTCGATTTCTGGATTACGTCAGAAAAGCCAACAAGAATTGGATTTTGGCTATTAATTCAAAGAGAGAGAGATTCAGAGAGAGTAACGAAGACAAAAGTTTTACATGGTAAAACTCCGATGATCGGAGAAACGTCCACGGGTGGTTGAAGGATCAGCTAAGCCAAAATCTACTATGAAAATATGATGTTTACAAGCTCTCGATCTCTCTTTTTTCTCTTTGTATTTGCTATGATTGTTGTATGATATATTGCCTATATCTTTTTGAGCCAGATTATGGGTCTATTTATATGCTTATAGAACCCTAATCTGCTTTGTACAAGTAATACAAGATATTTGTATTTAATTGTGATTTGGTTACTTGCTTGAGGTTGATTTGTCTTCTTTCCTGTTTCGGAGTCTTTTACGGAAATCGAGTGGGATTCTAGTAGTGTAGTTCAATTTGGACTTGTTTCATTATAAGAATGTAGTCTTCGTAAAGAAATCAAGTTATTTCCTGCTTGGGGGACTCTTCTAACTTAAAGTTCCATTATTTGGGATTCCTTCCTAATGGATATCTTCACGTATTTAATGACTTAATCCGTGTGAAATAAGCACCAAGTTCTTACTCGAGTTGTATTTATTCCCGAGTAAGAATAATACCTGATGGTCCCGAGTAGCGCCGTTTGAGCCCAAGTGGAAGCGTTGTTTAACCAGTCCCAAGTGTTGTTAACTGATCCTGAGTAGGTTTCATTCTACATATGCGTACTCGGGCTTTTCTTCTCTTTAATGATGCCTCGTTGGATATTTCCTGAGTGCCCATTTAGGTGTCCACCTAGCTATTTTCTCATTCCTATCAATGACGTGTATGCTTGGTAAAATTCACATGCAACAATACCCCCTTAAAATATTTTTGCCGAGTAAATTTCATTTCGGGCAAGAGTATTTTAATCGTCTTCTTTTCACTTGTCAGAATAGCCGTCTTGTCATAATGGCGTGTCTTAATGGTGACTCTGTAATTTCGATTCGCTTCATCATGCGAGATCTTAAATGATGGCGACGTTTTGAAGTTCTGACGGTTGAGGGCTACTTCCTGTTTTGACACGCGTCCCTCGTCTCTTCGTTTTTCAATATCATTTATGAGAAATGATTTTTGCATTTCCCCAAACGCCGCCTACGTCATCGAGTTTCGTCATAAGTTTTTTCCCTCTTTGAAATCCTAGGGTTTCGTGCCGTCTCGTCTTTAAATTCTTCGTTGAGAGACATTGTTGGTTTATTCTAAAAAAAATCGACAGAAATTTCTTTAAACGCAGATTTATTTATCCAGAAGTTCGTGATTCTCAGTTTGAAGATCTTGCATCAATCTCAATTCAAGGTTAGTTTTAATGAGGCCATCTTCCCGCCATCGTCTCTTTAAAATCGCTTTTGATGCATTAGAACGTGGGGATTTTCAGTTAGTATCTTGCATTAAACGATTAATGGGGGATATCCCAATAGATGAACCTCTCACCCTGATGTCACTTTCAGCCCTGTATCGAGTTCTCCATCTAGTTTTGATTCTGATATTTCTGATCACAGGGTATCTTTTAGAAGGATGGGTAAACATCAGAGCAGAAGTAAGGTATACAGGCATGGCTCGAGCAGTGTTCAGACCAGGGAACAGACTGTTAACGAGGGTGACGTTGATGAAGTGTACAGGGCGTCCCGTCTTTCGTTTTCTGATACTCGCCCTAGTGGCTTTGATACTGAGCCGAATGTGGTCGGGCCAGCTGAGATAGAAAAATACCGCTCCCGATTCGACTTACCCGACTCAGTCACTTTGGTTCCTGCGGGGGATAGAGCAGTATGGAATCCTCCCGAGGGCATGGTCGCGATTTATGGATCCATGCTTTGTTGCGGCGTCACACATCCCCTTCAGCCTTTTATTGCCTGGTTTTTGGCTGAAGCAGGGATAGCCCCAGCTTTGTTGGCCCCGAATAGTTACAAAGTCTTGATGTGCATGTGGCACATGTTCAGTCGAATGAACCTTTCGCCACCTTTCCCGAATGAAATCAGACATTTCTTTACGCTGAGGCAGGTTAGCAAAACGGGAACCTATTTTCTTGCGTCTACTCCTTCGGACGGTTGGGTCCCCAAAGAAGCAAAGGTGAATCGGGGGGTCGATGCTTCTGATGACCCAAAAAAGAAGGGCTTTATATGGGGATTCCCCACATCCAATAAGTTCTGGAAAAACAGTTGGTTTTTTACTGGAGGGACTCTCGGGCTCGACGTCACTGTTCGATATGGGGATTCCCCAATGGTGCTGAGTGTTCCCCGTTTCTTCTGTTCCCCCGAAATGTGGAACAAGAAAATAATTGATTATAGTGATTCTGAGTTGAAGAGGCTGACTCGGGCAGTTGTTCGTACTCTGGAGAAGAGGAGCAAGATGTCACGAGCCGCAAGCTTACAAGCCCAGGAGTCCAACAGAGGCCCTTAATCTGCCAAATTCCTGGAAGATTCTAGAGATTTCCCCATAATTCCGGCATTGGTCAAGCTTCTAGAAGTCTCTAGCAAACCAACCATCTCTACACCATTCTTGTGCTTAGATAGGTGTAGAATAATCAAAAACCTTGTAAAGGCATGTAAATAAATGTAGAGTATTCTAGTTAGGTGTAGAATATTCTGGAGACTTAATCTATACTAGATTAGTCTAGAACATTCCTTAAGGAGGTGGTTCAACTACAAATAGCCAACCCCTCTCATTTGTAAATCATCCTAGAATTCTTACATTAATACAACTCTTCCTTTGAGAGTATTTGTGAGCATTCTAGTGATCCAGAGCATCGTGGTCTTCCTTCGTAAGTCTCACCGATGCACTGTCTCCAGGCTCCCCATTTCAACCTTCTCCCGACTCTCCTCACTCTAAATCGCTTCCGTATCTTCACACTCGGCAACGTTCATCCAAGAACTTGCCCGAGTGTCCCTCTTACAAAGCTTACTTAGCAACGTTCCCACGAAAGTTGCCTAAGTGCCGCACGGGTGTGCCTAGATGAAATTCTCATCCCGTGACAAGTGGTATCAGAGCAGGTCGGTTCCAAGCAGCAGGGTTTGAAGCTCGTTACTAGGCAATCACAGCTAGCACGAGTCATGCACTCAGATAGCGAAGTTGCCACCATAGAGCAATCACAGCTAGCACGAGCCACGTTCTCCGATAGCGAAGTTGCTCGATTCGAAATCCAAATGCTTGTTCGTGGTGACCAACGCTCCCACAACAAGCAAAGCAAGTCCAAGACACTCTCCATCCAGGCGGAATCCCTGCCCGAGCCATGCAGGATGCAGCCTGCCGTAAAACTTGAGATGTCATCTAGTTCTCTCACTTCTCCAAAGAACCAGTCGACTGTAGGCGTTCGAAGGAGCAAGAAGTGCGCAAGCCATGGGAAGTGATCGAAGGCACCGAGAGAAGGCACCCGAGATGCTGGATCACCTTCAAAACCTAGCCAGCCCACTTGCGTCGAGTTAAGGATGCGAGACTCGAATTCGGTCTCTCAAGGGAGGCTTCCCAAGCCAAAGACCTTCCACACGAATGAACCAACTTGTGGCCGAATGACTTCAATTGTCAAGTATCTTATTAAACTGGCTTCTTCAATGATCGGGTAACTTAACCGAGTATCTTATTAAACCGGTTGTTACCCGAATGACTTCAATTGACAAGTATCTTATTAAACTGGCTTCTTCGATGTTCGGGTAACTTAACCGAGTATCTTATTAAACCGGTTGTCCCGGTTGTTACCCGAATGACTTCAATTGCCAAGTATCTTATTAAACTGGCTCTTTATTATTAACCGAGTCATCTTGAAACAGAAGTTTACACGTGTTTCATACCCGGTTGCTACCCGAACGTTACATCAAGGCTCACCATGATCATACGTTCGAGTCTTTACGCAATACCAAGGACGTCTCCCTAGTTTTTATGCGCAAGGGTTTGCCAAATCGTTGAGCTCTTTTTAAAAAAAAAGTTGCTTCAACACAGCTACGCACTTCATCGAAATTGCTTCCATGGGAAACTTTTTTTCAAGAGTCTTTTTGCTTCCAGGTTTGGTTCTGTGAATTCGACTATGAAGTCTGCCACAGCTTGTCCTTTGAGGGAGGTTCTGGGGACATAATGAATATCGAATTCACTTAGCTCGATTGCCCATTTGGTAAGTCTTCCTGATATTTCTGGTTTTTGTAAAATTTGTCTTAATGGACAATTGGTGAGAACATGGATTGTATGGGCCTGAAAATATGGTCTCAGCTTTTTTGCTGCTGAAACCAATGCTAAGGCCATCTTCTCTGCCTGTGAGTACCTGGTCTCGGCCGGTATGAGTGTCTTGTTGGTATAATACACTGGTTTCTGCACTTCATCTTCTGTTCTGACTAAGACTGAACTTGCTGCAAGCTCGGTTATTGACAGATACAGCTGAAGTATTTCACCTTTTTACGGTTTTGAGAGAATGGGAGCTTGTCCAAAGTACTCTTTTATTTTTAAGAATGCTTGCTCACACTCTTTATTCCACTCGAGTCATTTCCCTTTTTTGATTATCTTGAAGAAAGGTGCGCACCTGTCTGTAGCCATTGAGATGAATCTTCCCAAGGAGGCTAAACACCCTGTTAAGCGCTGTACCTCTTTCAATGTTTTAGGTGAGGTCATTTCTTGCAAAGCTTGGATCTTCTAGGGATTAACTTCGATTCCTCTTTGATGGACTTGAAAACCCAAGAATCTCCCCGAATGGACTCCGAATAAACATTTGTTGGGGTTTAATTTCATCTGGTATCTTCTCAGAACATCAAATGTCTCTCGGAGGTCCCGGGCATGCTCATCTGCCGAGGTGCTTTTAGTCAACATGTCATCAATGTACACTTCCATGTTCCTTCCTGTTTGCCTAGTGAAGATTTTGTTGACAAACCTTTGATACGTAGCACCTGCATTTTTTAAACCGAAGGGCATTACTGTGTAACAATATAAACCCTGATCCGTTGTGAAAGCTCTTTTTTCTTCATCAGCTTTATTCATCCGAATCTGATTGTATCCCGAGTAAGCGTCCATGAAGCTGAGCAATTCGTGACCTGCTGTGGCATCCACCAGCTGGTCAATCCTTGGAAGTGGGAAGCTATCCTTTGGACATGCCTTGTTTAGATCCGTGAAATCTACGCACATCCTCCATTATCCATTTTTCTTCTGGACGAGGACTACGTTGGCGACCCACTGAGGGTAGCTGACTTCTCTGATTGATCCAGTTGCCAGTAGCTTTTCCACCTCTTGTTTGATTGCTTGACTTCTTTCAGGATTGAACGATCTTCTCTTTTGTATAACCAGTTTTGCATTCGGGCTAACTGCGAGGTGGTGGGATATTACTCGAGCATCTATTCCGATCATATCTTCGTGACTCCAAGCGAATACATCTTTGTACTCTCTAAGCAGATTGGTTAAGTCTTGCTTGACTTTTCCAACCAAGTTGGCCCCGATCTTGATTTTCTTGTCCGGTTTGTCTTCTTCAAGTACTATTTCAACCAATTCTATTTTGTATTCATTCGAGCCCTCCCTTGGATCCAGTTCGAATAACAAGGATTCTTCACACTGATTTGGCTGCATTATGGTGCACACTTGTTCAGCATCATGCTTGTCTCTGTATACTGACAGGTTTGCTCTTTGGGCCATCTCTTGAGATCCCTTGACTGTCCCAACCCCTTGTTCTGTTGGGAAATTGATCATTAATGCATAAGTGGCCGTCACGGCCCTTGTTTTATTCAGGAATGGTCGGCCCAATAATGCATTATACGGCCAATTGTCCAAGTCAACTACAATGAAGTCGAGCAGGACAATCCTCTGGCATGGTGCCGTTCCGATCTTCACGGGTAGTTTTACCGTCCCGAGTGATCTGACCTCTATCCCCCAAACCCTCTTAATGGAGTATGGAAAGGCTGTAAATCTTTTCGGTATAGTCTCAGCTGGTCGTACACGGCCACGCTTAGGATGTCTGCTGAACTCCCATTATCTATTAAAATTCTCCGGACTTCTCTATGGCCAATCCGGGCACTTATAACCAAAGCGTCATTAGGTCGAACATCGACGCCATGGGAATCTGCCTCTGTAAAGACTATTGGGTCACATCCTTCCTTTACCCTTTTCGGGTCTGGCACAACCGAGTTTACGTCGAAGTTATTCCTTGCTTCTATTGCTTCTCTGATTTTCTGAGTTCGTTCTCGGTTGCTTCTCCCAGTAGAGGGTCCTCCGAAAATTGTATGTATTACTTGATTGGCTTCGGGGCTGGTTCTTTGATTTTGACCCGGGTTGTGATCAACCTTGACTTCTTTCTTAGTTTCTGATCTCTCATCTTTTTTCAAGATTACATCCCGCAGGTGCCCTTCCCGAGTAAGAGTCTCTATGTAAATTCTGAGCTGAAAACACTTTGAAGTCTCATGCCCGGTTTCTTTGTGAAACCTGTAATACTTGGTTATATCTCTCCGGGCGAACTGTGATTGTCGCCGCGGCTCTTGCACCATATTTTTCTCTTCCAAGATGGCTAAAATTTCTTCTTGTTTTTTTCCGAAGAGGGGTGTAATTGGTATATCTGCCTCGGTACTTCTCTGTGGACCGTTCGGCGTTGAGCCCATTACCCCCATCCTTGTTTTTCTCCTTACCATTACCTTTCCGTTTTTCCTTTTGATTCTGCCCCTTGGATTCGGAATTCTTCTGTTCGGGCTTTCCTCCATGCATATAGCTTCCTCCTGTAGCTAACTCTTCCTCCTCGGCCAGAGCGTATCCTCATGCCATATCCATCATGTCAGCATACTTAGTCAGCCGTGCTCTTCTCAAATCAAAGGGCAGTCGTCCATTATGTAAATTATTGGTGAAAGCAGCAATAATTGCTTCATCATTAGCACTGCCAATTTCTGATACTGCTTGGTCGAACCGGCCCAAGTACTTTTTTAATGACTCGTCCTTCCATTGCTTTATTTGAGAGAGGTAGGCCACCGATTTGTTCCTATGAACATTGCTCAGAAATTGCCTTGAGAAGCTCCTGCTAAGTTCACTGAAATTTTCGATGCTCGTCGGGGGTAGTCTTCCTAACCATCTTGACCCTATGTCCCCCAGTGTTTGCTGAAACTTGAGACACAATAGGGGGTCACTGCGGGCATATTGAGCCATGGCACTTTTATAGCGTCTAACGTGCTCCTTTGGATCTGTATCTTTTTTGAATTGCTTCACATGCGGCATCCTGAATCTTTTTGGGAAAGGGGTCCGCAAAATTTCCTTGGTGGATGGACTGTCAGAGTCATCGTCAGATAGATCGTTACAGCCATAACGTCTGACCAGTGCCTCCATCTGTCGTCTGTTATTCTCAATTTCTCGAGTTAGGCTCTGGATCGTGACATCTCTGTCCCCCATCGGACTTCCCAGATGATTAAACCGTTGGATTATCATCATTCTTTCCTCAGACTCTTCACTCTGATGCCGGTCCTCTCGTGTGACTCCATGATGACGTTTGCGATGGTGTTGATCACTGACTTCTGATGATGACAGACTTTTGCACCGGTTGTTTTTACGATGTTTGGCACGTACTTTTTGATTGTGATCCAGCCTCTGGTGATGTTCATCTTCAAGTGTTTTCTGTCCAGCCGGGTTAATTGGGGAAGAGTTCCTTCTGGTTTCTGGCATAGTTATTCCTGGCCCAACCACCATCGAACGGAGCCTTGCGGGTGGAGGATTGGGAGTATGTTCTCCTGCTGCCAGTAGATCAATCCCTTCCCTTGCTGCGTCCGTCACCAATTGCTGCAAGGCCTCTTGGTAACGCATCGTAAGATCTCTGCTGGTTGGAGGACCTTGCTGGATCCCTGCCAGGTGCCCAGGCTGGTTTTCTGTGTTTGTTGCAGGACCTTGTGACGTATTGCCAACATGAAAATCGCCTGCTGATTTTTGGCCATTCCCTGAACTACTTCTGCTTCCTGCCATCGCTTTTAACAAGTTCGGAGGTTCGGCCCCCTCCTTCTAGCGCTTATTGTTAACGTCGATTTTTGGATTACGTCAGAAAAGCCAACAAGGATTGAATTTTGGCTATTAATTCAAAGAGAAAGAGATTCAGAGAGAGTAACGAAGATAAAATTTTTACGTGGTAAAACTCCGATGATCTGAGAAACGTCCACGGTTGGTTGAAGAATCAACCAAGCCAAAATCCACTATGAAAATATGATGTTTACAAGCTCTCGATCTCTCTTTTTTCTCTCTGTATTTGCTATGATTGCTGTATGCTATATTGCATATATCTTTTGGAGCCAGATTATGGGTCTATTTATATGCTTATAGAACCCTAATCTGCTTTGTACAAGTAATACAAGATATTTGTATTTAATTGTGATTTGGTTACTTGCTTGAGATTGATTTGTCTTCTTTTCTGTTTCGGAGTCTTTTACGGAAATCGAGTGGGATTCTAGTAGTGTAGTTCAATTTGGACTTGTTTCCTTATAAGAATGTAGTCTTCGTAAAGAAATCAAGTTATTTCCTGCTTAGGGGACTCTTCTAACTTAAAGTTCCATTATTTGGGATTCCTTCCTGATGGATATCTTCGCGTATTTAATGACTTAATCCGTGTGAAATAAGCACCAAGTTCTTACTCGAGTTGTATTTATTCCCGAGTAAAAATAATACCTGATGGTCCAGAGTAGCGCCGTTTGAGCCCGAGTGGAAGCGTTGTTTAACCAGTCCCGAGTGTTGTTAACTGATCCCGAGTAGGTTTCATTCTACATATGCGTACTCGGGCTTTTCTTCTCTTTAATGATGCCTCGTAGGATATTTTCTGAGTGCCCATTTGGGTGTCCACCTGACTATTTTCTCCTTCCTGTCAATGATGTGTATGCTTGGTAAAATTTACATGCAACAATAATATATATATATAAGAGGGACACTTTGGTAATTTAAAAATCTTGTTCCGTCTTGTCCTAGTCATATCAAATGCATAATATTACAAATAATAGTTTAAGATTTTTTTTAATATAAAAAAAAGTGAAAAACAAAATGAAAAACAAAAACGAAAAACGAAAAACGAAAAACAAAAAACAACTATTTTGTGTTTTTTAAATATTTCACTTTTAACACTGGTTTTGTTTTTCATTTTTTTTTTCAAAAATAAAATGAAAAACGGTTAACGAACGCGTTTTGGAAATCGTTTTCGAAAAATAAAAACGAAAATGGACTGAAAAACAGCTACAGGACGGTGCCTAATGTTTTTTGATTTTTAACTTTTTATTTGTTATAGCGTTTTTCAAGTTTCTTATATTAGGGAAAAAAATCACTGTTTACTTTTTTTTTTGGTTCTGAAGTGATAAGTAATTCTCTGTAAATAGGAGCCGATCGACTTCAGAGAGGGAGAGGAGGGCTGGCAGGGACTGTGCCCCATGCCCCAAAAAATTACAGTATTGTTGCTAAATTTTAAATCTTTTCAGTTTTACCCCCCCTAAAATATTTTGTTTTTGTATCATGAACCTTCCCAACTATATTTTGTTTTTGTATCATGAACCTTCCAAACTCGAATTTCTGATTCCGACCCCAAGCTGTAGTAATACTAAGATTCAAATTTAGTATTGATATTATTTTTTTTGATATTCACCAATATTTCTGTTAGTAATCACTCCAACAATTTCTTCTCACATAATCTATTTTATTAACAGCAAGGAATATTTTCATTGATTGTCAAGAGATTATAAAGAAGGATACCGTGTGGATGTTGAAGTACTTCAATATGATTCTGACGCAGTGTCCAAATTTGTGGCCTAGCATGTATAGTTACCATCTCTAACCGGTTGGTGTTTCAAAATTAATTATTTTTTAAACAAATATGCATCAAGTTGTGAGATTTGTTGGTCGGATTGAAACCTTTCCATTTCATTTAGATAACAAGAAGAAGCATTGTAAATTAAAGAGGTTTCTTCATAATCTTTTTTCAATTTGTTGTGCTAGAAAAGAATTAAAAAAGCGAGCTTCTGAGGTACTGATAAATTGAAAATGGAGGACAATCTCGCTGCAAATGGTGTAGAAGTAAGTCCGTTTGATGCTTTATGCAGACAGGTGAACCTCATCTCATAGGATTTTTTTTTCATGTGATCGGAATGCATATATGTTAGATTTTATATAAATAATGCTATAAATTTAGAATATAAGTGGTAAATCATGAACTAACTTAGCAGTTCATTTTTTTTTCATTGTCCAAGATCATAAAAAGGATATGCATGGCTGATGAGTACCTGAATATGATCTAGAAGCAGAAAAGCCCTTTTATGATCCAACTGTTTATCTAGAATTAGTAAAACTAAAATAACTTATTGATTTAGTTTTTAAGAAACATGAAACATGAATTAATATAGCTGTGGAGATGTTGTGTACTAATTATGTTATCAAATGTTTAATTTTTTAATTTTTTAAAGCTCAAAATTCTCCAATTCTACCGAATTGAAAAACTATTAGCTCTCAACACACAACAGTTTATCTCAATTACACCGTTCCTAAGAAAGTTTATTGTTTTTTTTTTAACAATAGAAATTTATTGTGTGTATTGATTTTTGTTTCACTCATTTATAGCAGTAAATTGTTGGTCAACTCAATCAATTTGTATTCGTTAAAAGAAATTGAAATTAGTATTTAAAATAGAAGTTAGGGTTTGATAAAATAGAAAGGTTTTCATTATCACATCAAACAATTAATATGAAACTTCATTTTTCTTTTATTCAAAGGATTGATATAAAACCAATTAATAATTATTGGTGTGTATTTACAAACTATTTAGTTATTTAAGTAATTTTACTTAAGGGTAATATTGGATTTTCAAAAAAAATACTAAATTAAGGTGTATATACAGTTTTTGAAGGGTGTAAATATCGGCACTCTTGTTTCAAAACAAGTTAAAGATACTTAAAAAAAAGGTCCAATTTCATTTACTCTTATTCAGATCTTTTAGAGATTGAGGAATCTATTTTAGAGATTCATCATGGATCTTTAAAAGGTCAGAGCTGGCTCTGAACGGGAGAAATGGGAAATAGAGAAAAACGGGGAATTAGGGATGGGGATGGGAATACCTCCCCTCAAAACTCCTCCATCCCTATTCTCTCCAAATAGGAAAGGGTTTTGGAAATGAGGATAAAGATGAGAAGACTTATATCCATCCCTATTTTCCCGATACCCATCTTTATTTTAATGACAATTTTGTTACGTGCCAGTAAATGCAGAGTTGACATGATCTCACAATTGTTCAACGCAATTGAATGAATATAAAACGCTAGATCTAATCAATCTGTATACAACGAATAGAATTCTATATACAGTAAAGAGAAATCGTCAAACGTGGGAATCAAACAAACAAAAAGAAGTGGATTTGGTCGTAATCATAAATAGAGAGTATATATCGATCGTTAATTAATCAATGCATAACTCTATAATGTATCTATATTAGAAGAACACAAAAATCATGCAAAAATTCACTACACTATGGGTTTTAAAATTTTCAACCACATATAATTTGATGTTAGATCTCAATGCCTAACTCAATAATGTATCTATATTAGAAAAATACAAAAATCATGCAAAAATTCACTACACTATGGGTTTTAAAATTTTCTACCACATATAGTTTGATGTTAGATAAAAAAATGTCTGTTCATTGATTGGATTGATCAAATAATTTGTTGCTCAAATGGATCCATTTTCACTCGGCAATAGTATTAGAAAATGTTTAGATTTTAAATGTAATAATGATACTCACAAAATGGGATTTTATTTCTGTAATAACGTTTTCTTTTTTTCATTTTTTGAAAAATGGAATAAAACCAAAGAGATGCTACAGGCTACTTTGCTTATCAAGCAAGATTTCAAAAGTAAAATTTTAGATTTTCCGGATTAAAAATATTTTAGATTTGCCGGCTTAAAAAAGTACGTCAAAAGTGTCAAAACAATCTAATTTTAAGTAAAATCATAAAAAAGACATGCTTCCAAAAGTGTCCAACAATCTAAAGTTAAATCACATAAAGTCAATTTGTAATATATATTTATTGCATTGAAAAGCAATAGAAAAAAGTAGGGGTGGGCCCTAATAGTGGTTTGGGTCGGGTTTACTGTTTAACAAAACAAACTTGGGTTATAAATCAATAACCCGAAAATAAATTGAGTCGGGTCGATTTTTGGGTTAACATGCAACCAGACCCGATATCATTATGTATAAAAAAATAATATGGACCAGTAGCAGTTCTTGCAAAGTCCCTTCTTCGAATCTGCCGCTCTCCCTAGTCCCTAGTCCCTTGTTCGTCTTTTTGATTTCGAAATTGTTCCACAACGGCGCCGATCTTTGTTCATCCAGCCGCCGTCTCTCTTTTCAGGTTTGTTCCTTTTTCTCTGTGTAGTGTGTAACTGTGTATTGTTTTTACATAAATTTTGTTGCTTGATTTTGCTCTTTAATCGAGATCTTTACCCAACTTGGTTTGTTCTTTAAAGTTTAATCAATTATTCTTTTTGAGGTTTTAAGAGAAAGACAGTGTAAGAAAAATACCCGATTTGCTTAGAGAGATTGAATCTCTGGTGGGTTTGTTAGAACTTAGAAGAGATGTGTAAAATACCCGATTCGATTGATTGAAACATTTTGGGGTTCGATTGATGAATTGAAAGAGAGTAGGAAAAAAACATGGTGTATAGAGAAGAGATTCTGAGTTATGTGAGAAGAGAATATGATTGCACGCTCATGAATTTTACAGATATGACTTGAATATTATTCCTCTTCTTGTTATATGTTTGTGTTTTGTTTGTTATGAATAGATTTTTGATTTTTTTTTTAAAAAGTGTTAAAGACAAAATTAGAGTGATAAAGACATAAAGTGAAGAAATCGAAGGGATATATAATATATTAAAGTGATAAAGACATTAAAATGATTTTGCTTTTGGTAGTTGTAATATTGGAAGGAATCGAAGGGATATATATATCATATATGGTCACTTCTATCTACTATCTCTTTAGAAATGCCATATGTTTCACATATATTGCATGTTGGAGTCAGTTTTATCGATCTCCCTATTCTCTATTCTCTAACACAATATATGATTTTCTTCTTATAATTTCTTTTCTTAATCGAATAATATACAACAATTGGATAGAAATTGTCAGCCTTGTTTGTTGTTATTACTTTTAATTTTATTTGTTATTATTAATTTGTTATAAGTGTATAAGTTAACATGATTAATTACGTGTGAAGTGTATTTTTGAAGTAATTTTTTTTTCTTTTATCAATAGGAAAGAACGCTAATGAGAAAATGTTTGGATGAATGCTTGGATGAAACTTGAGGAAAAATGTTTGAACAAAGCTTAAGAAGAAATTAAAAATTAAGTGTTATTTTCCTATATGTTTTTTTATTGTGTTTTTTAATTAAAATTTTGAGAGTAATATTAGACAATCTAAAATTTTAGTTCAAATTTCAACCTAAATGATGTGACAAGTGAGTTGTTACCACCACACGCAACATGAGATGACGTGGTTAATATAAAGTCACTTGTCACAAATTTCAATCCAAACGATGTGGTAAGTGAGTTGTTACCACCACATACAACATGAGATGACGTGGTTAATAAAAAGTCACTTGCCACATTATTTGGATTGAAATATGGGTTAAAATTTTGAATTGTCTAATATTACTCTAATGAAAAAATCACTTACCACATTATTCGGGTTGAAATTTGGACTAAATTTATAGGTTATCTAGTATTACTTATTTTATATTAATGCATATGATATAGTTACCCCTTACCTCTGTTTTTGTCCATGACTGTTATGTTATTGCCCCTGCTTGGGTTTTGCTCTGTCGCAGTTCTGCTGTCGTTTCCTGTTTTGCCATTTAGTGGCTTTTAATAATACACTTTTAAAAAAAAAATTGATGGAATCTTTATAATTTATATTAATTTGTGATCTAAGTTGTAATTGATATATGTAAATAATGTAATATTTAATATATCTATTGACGGGTGATGTAATTTGTACAGATTTTTTTTTTTCTGTATATCTAACCCGTTCAATCCAACCCAACAAATATTGGGTTGAGTTGGGTTGGGTTGGGTTGAATTTCTCCAACCCGAAATATGATCGAGTTGGAAAAATTTCAACCTAATCGGAACCCAAAAACGTCCACTCCTAAGAAAAAAAAGTAGTAAGGTTAGTTGAGACTTCCTATAATATAATATGAACTTAGACCTCGTTTATTTGACCGTATTGTATTGTATTAAACAATTAAAATGTATTAAAATAATATAATACTGTGAATCACAGTATTGTATTATTTTAATACATTTTATTTGTTGTATTCAAACACGGGATATTATTTTAATATATTTTAATTGTTTAATACAATAAATATCGTATTAACTAATACATTATATTTAGTGATATTAGATTTTATCGTATCTGAAAGAACATTTTTCTTTCATTGAATATGGAATAATAAAATTTGAGATTTGATTTTTTTTTTTTTTTTAAAAAAAAAACTATCGACTGCTGGTAGCAAATTAGCATTGCTCAAAAGTCAAAACCAAACTATACGCGTTCCACTAGTACACGTCTTTTTCCCAAAATTAATTAATTGCTTAAGTGGTCAATTTGTCTCAAGAAAGTAGAAATGGTACTGAAGACCATCACATGAAGGAAGCAATCAAGAAAGTCAATTGAAGATTCCGCTTTCCCGCTGGTTCCCAGAAAGTCGAGAAAAGAGCCAAGAAAGTCACGTTGACAGTCATGAGGGAGAAATGAGTATATTTTTCTCACCCCGTTGAGGGGTTGAGTATTTTCTCCTCCATACTCACCCCCTAAAAGTGATATCGGCAGAAAATTTAAATATACAAATTGTTTAGTGTTACATCCTCCTAATCCTATCCATCTACTATCAAAATCTCCTGCTTTGTTGTCCTGCAATTTCTCCTCTTGTAGGTCGTCAATCTCCATGGCCAGTTCATCAACTCCTTCCACCATCACACCCACAAAAAAGTATCATGTCTTCCTCAGTTTTAGAGGTGCAGACACCCGTGTTGGTTTTACTAGCCATCTTTATGATGCTTTGAGTTGAAAACAAATAGTAACCTTCATTGATTATGAACTTGCAAGAGGAGATGAAATTTCCCCAGCTCTCTTGAAATCAATTCAAGAATCAATGATTGCAGTGGTCATTTTCTCTACTGACTATGCTTCTTCCAAATGGTGTTTACGTGAACTTGCAGAGATTATGAAATGCAAGAAATTGCATGGGCTAGTTGTCCTGCCTGTTTTCTACTTTGTTGTCCCGCCTTTCAAGGATTCATTTGCTAGGCATGAAAATGAATCACAAGAAGAGGTGCAAGAATGGAGAGAAGCATTTACTGAAGCCTCTAATCTGTCTGGATGGGATTCTGCTGGAACAAGGTAAATCTAACTCTTTACTTCACTTTATCCATTTACAAAATTAAAAGTATTTAATTTTGTTGAAAATAAGTAAACAAGAGTCCTCTCCTCGGTCTTCAGCTCATCCAAATTCATTTTTCGATAATTTTTAAACAATTTCAGTTTTTTTTGTTCCTGCTCATTATTGTTTGGTATTTTCATTTGGTAGGTCTAAGTCCGAACTTGTCCGTGATATTGTCGAAGATGTTAAAAGGAAATTGATAAGTGAAATTGAATATATATCACCACCCTTAAATGACTTTAAAGGTCTAATTGGAATAGATAAACGATTTGAGCATGTCATGTCATGTCATTATTATGTCTTGATATAATGGATGTTCGAATTATTGGGATTTTGGGCATAGGTGGTATTGGTAAAACAACCCTTGCTAAAGCTGTTTTCAATCGAGTTTCAGGTCAATTTGATTGTTATTGTTTTATCGATAAAGTTGGGGAAAGATTAGAAAATAGGGAATCAAATCGTATGCAACTTGAAGTTGTTTCTAAAATATTACATGAAGAAAATCTGAAATTAGCCACTCCTACCATTCTTCACCCATTTATCAAGCAAAGGCTCAACCAACAAAAAGTTTTGATTGTTTTTGACGATATCATTAATTTTACACAATCAGAAACTTTAATTAAAGGTTTTATTCGATGTGGCTTGGGAAGTAGAATTATGATAACTTCTAAGGATAAACAAGTGTTTTATAATTTCGAAGTGTTTGATTATAACATATATGAGGTTGAGGGACTTAACTTTGATGAAGCTCTTATGCTCTTTAGCACTTATGCTTTTAACCAAAACCATCCTATAGAAGGTTTTATGGATCTCTCGGTACAGATGGTATTTTATGCCAAAGGCAATCCACTTGCACTTAAAGTGTTAGGATCATGTTTGCTGGGAATTAGTGGTGTAAAAATGGGCTGGCTGGTGACAGGTCGGTCCGGCCGACCCAGGAAGTTCACTGGCCGTTCTGGGAACGGCCCGTGAAGGAAGAGGGCCAGGCCGCGTGCCGGGCCGCTGGGAGGAGGCCAGGCAGGCCGGCCGGCCGGCTTGGCACGCCAATCCGGCGTGCCAGGCCTGTCGGATCGATCCGCCGGTCCGTTCGGCCCAATTTTTTTTATTTTTTTTTTTTCAAAATTCCTCCAATTTCCAACCGTTGGAGGAAACAAAAATTACCAAACCCCCCCTAAAATCTTTTAAATTACATTTTGACCCACAAATCAAATTTTTCTATAAATACTTCCATCCATTTCATTTTCCATTAACTTTCTCTATCATTCTTTCAATCTCTCATTCTCTCAAATCTCAATCTCTAATATATTCTCTAAACTTTTTCATTCAATTTGGTTATTACTCTCTCTACAAAATTCTCTACGTATTTCACCAACACACCAAATTTTAAAGGTACAATTTTGTTATTACTTTTGGTCTAACATATTCTCATAATAAATTTATATGTTTATATTTAGATTTGAGTTACTTAATGAAAACATTATCTATTTAGTTAGTTAGTTTATCAATTTTTGGGCTTTAATGTTAATATTATTTGTTTAGTTTATTAATATTTTTAAGTTTAGTAGTAATTTTAATATTTGTTATTAATAAATTTAGAAAGTTAATTTGTATTACTGAAATTAATTTTTGTAATAAGTAAATGATGAATGTTAAGTATAGTAATTACGTTTGATATTGTAGTAATTTAGAAAGTTAATGTTACAATTTTTTGTTAGTAGATTATGATTTTTTTGTTTATTTAATTTGTTTTTTAAGTATATTAATTATTGTAAGTGTCGTATTAGTTATAGTAATTATTGTTAGTAAATTAAGATTAATGTTAGTAAATATTGATTTTTAATTTGACTATTAACTACTATAGTGTTCATATTTTTATTCAGATAATAGATCCGAACCAGCAGCCTTATTTTCCGGACGGTTTGAATATGCTCAACGATAAATTTGATATTTCAAAACCGACCCATACTCAAGCGGGACTTTCTGGTTTCGGCGTTACACCAACATCAAGTCCTAGAAAATTAACATCAGATGTGTGGCAATGTTTCAACATAGTCCAAATGACACTCCCAAACGGGACGTCTGACCTCAGAGTTAAATGTAAGTTTTGCCATAAGAATTATGCTACAAGTACGGAGGGAACCGGACATTTGGGACGGCATATGCACAAATGTATGCCTGCACATGGACATGTAGACATTACAACCCAGACACAATTTCAACGGCACCCAGACGGGTCCGTTACGACGTGGCAGTTCGACGCCATGCACGCTAGAGAGTGCTTGGCACGATACATTGCACAAACTAATCAACCGATCAGTATTGGTGAGAGTCCATTTTATAAAGAATTAATCACATCCGCATATAACCCCCAATATGAACCTGTTTCTAGAACCACCACTAGAAATGATTTGATACGATTGTTTGAAACCGAAAGGGATGACTTAGTTGCTGAAATACAGCATTTAAGTGTCTCTGTTGCATTAACTTATGATATTTGGAATGTATGTTCGAAACAGGACTATTTATGTGTCACAGAACACTATTTAGATTATGATTGGAGGATAACAAAAATAATTTTTGGTTTTCGTCCTATGGATTTTGTACATACCGCAGAAAACATTTTTAATGTCATAATGGAAGTTTTAGAAACTTATGAAATCACGCATCGCATTCTTTCAATCACATTTGATAATGTATATGCTAATACTAGTTCTATTGCATTGTTTGTTGCAAGAAATATCCCGCAAGATGGAGGTTATTTCTTCCATCAACGGTGTGTATGCCATATTATAAATTTAGTTGTACAAGCTGGTTTAAAGTAGGTAAGCGACCAAATAGATCGCATCAGAGATGACATTTCTTGGATTTGCAGTTCTAATCCTAGATTCAGTGAATTTAAAAGACATTGTAAATTAAACGGTCTCAAACCCCAACGATTCCAAACTGATATGCCGGTAAGGTGAAACTCTACTTATTTAATGTTGTAAAATTGTTTGGAATATGATACAACCATTACATGTTTTTATAACATGAAATTGACCGAAACATGACAACTTAGTCCAAAATTACTTACCACAGACGATTGGTATGTGGTAAAGATTTTTGTTCAATTTTTAAAGATTTTTTACAATACCACTGTAACTCTTTCCGGGGTATATTACCCCACATCTTTCCAGGCAATCCATCAGATAGTGGAAATGTCTGAACTGTTAAACAGTTATAGAGAAGATGAACATCTAGGCGCTGCAGTTGTTGTCATGGAGACAAAGTTGAAAAAATATTGGGTTAACATTCCCCTACTGTATGCCTTAAGTGCTATAATAGATCCCAGGGTTAAATTATCTGGTTTAGAAGTTTTGGTTGAGTTTATTGGTTTTAATTTGTCAATAGATTATTCAGAACAAATTACTGACATTCAAACCAAGTTGTTCGAGATTTTTCGTATTTATGAGACTAGGTTTGGCAACATTGACATCCCACAATTAACAGGACCGGAAACAGAGCCGAAGCAAACAAGTTGGAGCCTTCTGAAACAACGCAAAAAAGACAAATCAGCAAGTACTTCTTCAGGGCAAAGATATAGTCCATATTCTTATACCGAACTTATTAGGTACCTTGAAGCACAGTTCGATGCTGTTGAAGACAAGGAAGAGTTTGATTTGTTGTTATGGTGGAAGACCTATACGTACAGGTATCCAGTTCTGTCACACTTAGCACGTGACGTACTGGTTATTCCAGTGTCAACGGTGTCTTCAGAACAAGCTTTCAGCACCAGTGTAAGCATAATTGAACCAAAAAGAAGCTGTTTGTCTCCAGAGATGGTGGAGGTATTAACATGCCTTCGGGATTGGGAGCATGCTAAAAAAAGGTTACAAAATCTAACTGTAGATAAAGAACTTAATCTAAATTTTGACAATCTATATATTGATGATCCTTCAGGTAGTGGCCAGAACCAGAACTAAGTTATACTTTTACATATGTATTTATTATTTACTTTTAAGTTGTAAAACAGTTGCACTCTTTTTCCCTTACCAAGTTTTTATCCCACTGGGTTTTTCTTGGTAAGGTTTTTAGCAATTATGTAGATATGTATTACTGAATTCCATAAGTGAAAAATAAATAATTAATTAAAAAATTGTCCGTTCTCTTTATTCATTTCAAATCCAAATAATTGTTCGTTCTCTTCATTCATTTTAAATTCTAAACCCTTAATCATAAACTATAAATCCTAAACTCTATACCCTAAATCCAAAAAAACGTAATTTGGAAAAAAAATTGGACCAAAAAACTAACCCGTCAGACCAGGCCCGTTAGGCCTGGCCCGCCGGACCAGGCCCGACGGGCAGGCCTAGCACGGCACGCAGGCATGGCCCGCCTGAGGCAGGCCGGCATGCCGTGCAAGGCTTGCTTCTCCGGAAACAGGCCAGGCCCAGCCAGACCTGTTTCTAGAAATGGACTGGCCAGGCCGGGCCAATCCATTTTTACATCACTACTGGGAATGAGTAAACAAGAATGGGAAAGTGCATTTGATGACTTACAAGGAATTGGTGATTCCGAAATTGTTAATGTTTTAAAAATTAATTATGATAGATTAAATGATAAAGAGAATGATTTATTTCTAGACATTACATGTTTCTTTAATGGTTATTTTGAAAACGACATAGTAAAATTGCTAGATTGTAAGTACTCTTTGAGAGTACTCATTAACAAGTCACTAATCACAATAGATGACGGTGGAATATACATGCATGACCTACTGCAAGAAATGGGTAGGGAAATAGTTAGAAGAGAATCCCGTAAAAATCCAGGCAAGTGCAGCAGACTGTGGAAGCCCGATGATGTCATTCGGACACTAAAAAACAATACCGTAAGTATTTAATTATTTTTTATTGCTTTTACAATTAGTTGTCCCTAAAATATTGATGAATATGCAGTATAATACAACAATTGCTACAATTTGTGTTTACTAGAGTTTTGTCTTTCCACTCACCACTACGCAAGAAAATTCAATCACTAATTCACTGCATATTGACTGCTGCTTTGTTCTCACTCACACGTGACTCATACATTCTTGTACTATACTCCACTAGCTAAAAAATAAGAAGCAGAGGCTAAATATTCTTGAATATTCACTGCACCTTGACAAACTACTTGAGCTTTGCATTTTATGTGGTAGCTCATTAACTTTACTTTTGGTTGTCAGGGAGCGGAAGAAGTTGAAGGGATATCCTTAAATACAGACAATCTAAAGGATGTACATTTGAATTTGAGTTGTCAAGTCTTCGATAAGATGTCTAATCTCAAATTGCTTTTATTCACTTATAATATTGTGCGCGATAAACTGGTGTATCTTTCCAATGGTTTAAATTCTCTTCTAGATGAACTAATAATTCTCAAATGGTATAATTATCCTTTGAGAGCGTTGCCATCAAATTTTAGTCCATAAAAACTTGTTAAACTTGATCTTTCTAACAACAATATTGAACAACTTTGGAAAGGAACTAAGGTATAATTTAACCTTTAATCATATATATGTTTCATTCTATCAAATATATTTGGTGTACTTCACAAATAATTTATTACGTATTCTAGTCATTTTAATATATATTTTTGAACAGCATACTCCTAAATTAAAGTGGCTTCATCTTAGCTACTGTCCACGTCTCATTAGGATTCCAAACCTCTCAGATTTCCTCTCGCTTGAGGAGGTAGATCTTTCAGGATGCGTGAGCTTGGTTGAGTTTTCCTCCTCTGTTCAACAACTCAACAGACTTTGGAATGTATCTCTGAGTGGCTGTAAAAATGTAATAAAATTTCCACTGACTTCAGCGAGTATAGAAATGTTGGATTTGAATAGGACTGCGATAGGGGAAGTTCCCCTATCAATTCAGAGTCTAACCAACCTTACTGAGTTATATATATACGGATGCAGAAGGATCAAGCATATTTTAGCAAACATTTTTAAATTGAAATCTCTTCTTACTCTATATCTTGATGGTTGCTTCAAACTTGAGACTTTTCCAGAAATCTTAGAGAAAATGGAAATTTTGAATTCTCCAGAGTCAATTACAGAGTCACACTCTTCAATTGAACATCTGAATGAGCCTTCACTTCTAAAATTGTCTTATTGTGAAAATCTAGAGATGCTTCCAAGTAGCATCCGTGAATTGACATCTTTAGAACATCTCGATCTTTCTAACTGTTCAAAACTGCACAATTTGCCAAACAACTTGGGAAATTTAAAATCATTGAAGGAGCTCATAGTTAGGGGAACTGCCGTAGGTCAGCTACCATCCTCTATCCGATATTTGGAGAACCTTGAATCTCTAGATTGTTCTAAATGTAGGGGTTTGACGATTTTACCTCCTTTATCAGGTTTACGCTCTTTAAGAACACTACTTTTAAAGAAGTGCAATCTAAAGGAAATCCCATAAGAAAGCATCAAGCATCTTTCTAAGCTGGAAACTATGATATTGTCTTATTGTGAAATTCTAGAGATGCTTCCAAGTAGCATTTGTGAATTGACATCTCTAGAACATCTCGAGCTTTCTAATTGTTCAAAACTGGACAAATTGCCAAACAACTTGGGAAATTTAAAATCATTGAAGAATCTCACAGTTAGGGGAACTGCCGTAGGTCAACTACCATCCTCTATCAGATATTTGGAGAACCTTCAATTACTTGATTGTTCTGAATGTAGGAGTTTGACAATTTTACCGGGATTTATCAGGTTTACGCTCTTTAAGAACACTACTTTTAAAGAAGTGCAATCTAATGGAAATCCCAGAAGATATTGGCTGTTTATCATCATTGAAATGGTTAGATCTGTGTGGAAACATGTTTGAGAGTCTACCCAAAAGCATCAAGCATCTTTCTAAGTTGGAAACTCTGTTATTAAGGGACTGCAGTAGGCTTCAATCATCAACAGAGCTTCCAGTAGCTCTAAAAATGTTGGCAGCAATTAATTGGAAGCAGTTGTGCCAAGCATTACCAGATGCATCAGAATTTAAGCGCTGCATTACTTCTAAATACCATGAGAATGTAGGATTCTTATTTACTAATTCCTTTAATCTTGATCAGAAAGCAGTCAGCAACGTTTTTGAAGAATCACTCAAGGTTATTTCTCTCTTAAATCTTAATACACTCTTCCCCCTCATCTCTCTCACATTACAAATAACAATTATATTTTTGTTACAGCGATCAGAAGAACTGCCAACTCGATTCCAAATTTGTTTACCGGGAAATGAAATTCCTGAGTTGTTCACTTATCAAAGTTCCGGATCTTCAGTAAATATTCAAGTGCTTCGTCAAGATTTGGTAAATAGGAAGTTCATGAGATTTGCAATATGTGCTGTTTTGGGGATAGAGGAATATCATCATTATCATGATTATCTTGTGGTAGATGTTTATTGTCATTTTGAAACACCTGATGACAATATACATTTCCCCCCATTTTTTTCTCATCCAACTAATGATCCGGTATTCATTAACTCGGATCACATCCTACTAGGCTATTCATCGTTTTCTAAACTTTTGCCATCGTTTCAAAATCTTGAGATGCTACATGCCGGTGACAGTGACTATGTGGATATCCCATTTGAGTTCAAAAACTCGGCAGATTTAGAAGTGAAATATTGTGCAGTACATCCAATATATGCAAAACCCATGAAGATAACTGGTGCCACCATCGAAGATATTGGGGAAACAAGTGAAAGGAGAAGTGGTCGATTTGATGATAATGAGGAGGCCGGAAGTAGCATCCTAAGAGATTTTGCACCTAACCAAATTTGATGCTCCCAATCAGCAATCAAAACACTTGATCTTTTTCATGGAGGGCATTTTGCATTCTACAATCGGCTTATGATCCTATTATGTTGGACTTTTGTTCTCTGATCGTGGATTTCGTTATCTCGAGGCAAATCATTAATGGAATATTTAATATTTAATTCTTGAACGTTTGGTATCATTTTTAAAATGGTGTTATTGAAGATTAATTTTAAAAATGAAAATGATGTTTTTAAAAAACGTAATGGGTTTGGCTAAGTTTTTTTTAAGGTGGGTTTCAATAATGGAAAATGATATAAATGTATTTGTTGTAGTTTTTAAAATGAATAACATAATTGTTTGGAAAGAAAAACTGTGTTTTGTTTTGAAAACTTAGTTATAAATTTAAAACAAAAAACTGTTTTTAAAAACGGATCCTAACAACACCTTATGTTTCAGTTTTTCATTTTGATTTTGTATCACATGTTAGGATTTGTTATCTAAAGTTCAATAGATTTTCAAAATTTTATCCATTTTTTTTTTAATTTTAACTCACTTTTTTTTTGTTATAGAGTTTTTCAAGTTTCTTATATTATATCAACATTAGAAAAAAATAATCATTGTTCACTTTTTTTTTGGTTCTGAAGTAATAAATAATTCTCTGTAAATAAGGGACCATACCCCTGCGCCCCTAAAAACAATTACAGTATTGTTACTAAATTTTAAATCTTTTCAGTTTGACCCCCCTAAAATACTTTCTTTCTTACTAAATAGTGGAATTAATTAGTATTGTTAATAATATCTATTTCAATAGTTCTGAAAGAATAATGTGTATTAATGAAATATTTATTACCATTTTGAACCCTTTGTTGCCTGCGAAAAGGGCAGTGAAATTGACATTGTTAAATGAACCATAGTGCCGGAAGATATTAGCTAGCCATGTAATTCCAAAGTAATTAGTCATGTAACTTTTGTTTTATTATTTGATGTTTCTGTTGAGAACTCTGTTTGTGCAGTGAGTTGTGCCATTTGTATTTTATTGGATGTTGACGCTGTCTTTTGAATCAATCTGCTAGTGTTGTTATGCAGTGGAGGATCTGGGAAACTATCATTCTCATTAAACAGATTTATACAGTGACACTATTTTTGGGCCAGGTTATGATGTCTTTTGCACCGCGCCCTTGTTTGCTGTCTTCAATTAATAGTGGTGTTGATGGTGCTGCTGCTGGAATCTCAAGAATTGATGACTCTGGTCCAATTAATGCAAATGTTTATAAACTAGTTGATATACCCGAGTAATATTCATTTAAAGTATAGAAAGTATCGATTAGATTGACCCGACTGGCAGTATATTCATGGAAGTTCCAGGCGAATTCAGATCCAAGAGTTGGTAATTTCAGTAAGTGTACGACGAACCAGTAAGTTGGTAATTCAGTTTTAATTTTAGGCATTGTAACAGTCTCACAAGTCACAAAAGAGTCGCCAACTCCCTTACAAAATTACAAACTTAAAAGTAAAAGTACTAAACACCTATCATCTCTTTAGTAGACTTTGCGTTTTTGGGCTGCATGGACTTCTGTTGCTTCACCTAACCATCTCGTTGTGAAATTTACATATCACATCCTGACATTAAATATGAAAGGGCAACCTCCCAAGCCCAATATGAAAGGGCCTAATTTTTATAATTACACATTAAATATTTAGCATTGAATAATTGGGTATATAAGTTTGGGCCTATGACAATAGCCCACATACAAAAGAAAATGTTTGAGACTCTAAAGGACCCAACACCTTTTTTATTTTTTTTTTAATTATATGTATAAATCGAAGGGATTTTCTCCCGCGTGTTACTACTCATGAGTCAGGAGGCTCTCGGCTAAGTTTTCAGAACCTGTTTTTTGTTTTTCAGTTGTTATTTTTCAAAAATAAAAATAAAAATGAAAACAATTTTTTTTTTCAGTTTCGAATTCTAAAAACGTGTCTGATAACATATATTAAAAGCTGTATTTTAAATATGAAAACGGAAAAAAATGCGTCTAGTAGGTTAACCGAAAACTATCAAAAATTGAAATATCAATTTTGGCATTTTGTTTAATATTATTATAACTATAAACAAACTGATTAAATAATTAACCAATATAATTTTTATATTATAATTTTTAAATTAAACAAAAGTAACACATCAAAAAATAATTAAAAAAAAAACATTTCAAAAAATAAATTAATCAAAATTAAAATCTTAAAATATTATTATATTTTTATATTATTTTATATTATATTTGTATAATATTTCCTATATAAATATATAATATTTGATATATATATATATATATATAATATTATACGTTATTATAATATTGTAATAATATAATATAATAATATATAATAATATTATAAAATATATTATATTATAGTAATTATATATATATATATTATTACATGAATGCTTTTAATTATAATTGAAAATAAATTATTCTGGAATATATATATATATATATATATAAGGGGCACTTTGGTCATTTGAAAATATTGTCCCGTCTTGTCTTAATCATATCAAACGCATAACAATACAATTAATAGTTTATTTTAAAATATATATATAAAAAAAGCTAAAAACAAAATGAAAAACAAAAACAAAAACAAAAAACAAGTATTTAAATAACCCCTTAGGCCCTGTCCTGCAGCTGTTTTTCAGTCTGTTTTCGTTTATACTTTTCAAAAGCGATTTCGAAAATGTATTCGTTAACCGTTTTTCATTTTATTTTCAAAAAATGAAAAACAAAACCAGTATTAAAAGTGACAGATTTGAAAATCATAAAATATTTTTTTTTCGTTTTTGTTTTTGTTTTTCATTTTTTTATATATAAAAAATCATTTTTTTATATATAAAAAATCATTTTTTTATATATAAAAAATCATTTTTTTAATTTATTAATTGTACTATTATGCGTTTCATATGGCTAGGATAAGACGGGATAAGATTTTTAAATGACCAAAGTGCCTATATATATATTCCAGAATACTTATTTCCAACTAAAACTAAAAACATTCATGCAATAATATATATATATATACATTATAATTATTATATATATATTATAATATTATATTATATCTATAATATTAATATATACATATATATTATAATATAAAAATATAATATAATATAATAATATTTAATATATAATATATATTGTAATTATTTATTTATAATTGAAAGGTTTAGTTTTGATTAATTCATTTTTTGATATGTTTTTTTGAATTAATTTTTGATGTGTTACTTTTGTTTAATTTAAAAATTAAAATACAAAAAATATATTGGTTAATTATGTAATCAATTTATGATAAATTTCGGTTAACTTACCAGACGTGTTTTTTCCGTTTTTATTTTTCAAAATACAGCTTTCAGTATATGATACCAGATGCGTTTTCGGAATTCGAAACTGAAGCCAAAAACACTGTTTTCATTTTCATTTTTATTTTCGAAAAACAACAACTGAAAAAATGCTTACAGGACGGACCCTTAGTTAGTCTGAAATCCTCTTGATTGGTTAGTGGTTACTCGTTACTCAAAACTCTCAAAAGTCATCTTGACAACATATTTTTTTCTTTTAAAAAAAATCTTCTTGAAAAGCAAATACTGAGAATTCAGAAATAATAATAATAAAAAAAAGGTTTGAGGTACGGAATTACAGATACTTGTGTTTTGTTTGGCTGCTAAGATATTGATTTTATCTGTTAAAATGCTGACAAAAAAAAATCAAAATTTTGTTTTGGGAATTTGGAAATTGTTGAGTAATTTGTTCAAAAGTTTGCTGTTTACGCGTTATCTTGTTCATAAAGGAAAAAGGCAAAACTGGTAAGTTTCTTACCCATGCAGAAACTTTTTTTTTTTTTTTTTTTGTTAACGTGTAACTTGATTTTTTGTTTTTATTTTTATAACGTATAACATGATTTTTTTATAACGTATAACTTGATTTTTTTATTTCTAAATTCTATGGGGAATTTGAGAGTCGTTGAATACATATATATATTTAAACGTCGGTCTTTATTAAGAAAACGAAAACCAGCAAAACAGAAAAACAGAACACAAGCCAACACAAGGCAAACACAAGGGAAAAACACAACACCACACCAGAACAGAAACAGGAAGACAACACAGAGCACCCAAGACCAGTCTAAATGACCAGACTACCAAGGAAGCTGGCACCGAAGCAAAAGCAAAAGAAAAGGAGCACACAGAACCCTACAAACATTCAAAAAACACCCCATTCAAGTCTTTCGCCAATCGAAATCCAACCCAACTTCGCCAACCCATGGACATAAGAATTCAAACCTCTTGGCAAGAACTTGACCTCAAGACCTTTCAAACTCTTCAAATGATTCCGGAAGTCATACAGCCAGTCAATATGCTTCACACTGCCAAAGTCATCACTACTGATCCAATCAACAACGACTTTGGAATCAAAAATTATATATGGTGACATTGCGGTTATGAAAACTCTTGATGGAGGACACTAGTTGACACGCTCTTTGTATGGACAAAATTTCAGCTGAAATCGAATCCCTTATACCCACAAAAGACGAGAACAAGCAAAGACTCCTGCCACTGGAATCTCTGTGCACTCGTCCAATCCCTACCATACCAGGGTTACCTTTAGCCGAACTGTTGACATTGAAAAAGAAGGCATCACTTGTTGGGAGCTTCCAAATCTTCGAGATTTTCAGCACAGTTAAAACATTATCCACACATCTCTGTTGAACGTCTAAGAGGATCGGGGTAATAACGTCACTGGATCCACGGCCATGGTGCTTAAACCACCATGTCACTCTGAACTTTACCATATCCAAGGCTGACAGAAGATCAGCTTTCTCATTTTCAAACACAACCTTGTTTCTAAGCTCCCAAATAGTCCACACCAAATCAAAAAATAGAGTACCCCAGACTCTTCTCCTATTCATCGAGAGACACAAGCTTAACTATCCACTCCATCAATCAGTCAACAGGGAACTAAAATACGAGTTCACTCCCCACCAGCTCATGCACCTGGTCCACAGACTCCAAGACCAAGGGCAATGCATGAACAAGTGATCCACCGATTCTGTCTTATCATTACAAAGAGGGCAGTCCATACAGGATTTTTGATCAAGACCAAAATGATTAAGGACTCCACGCACCAGAACCCTGCCTCTACTCAGCTGCCACACGAAAAGTTCCACCTTAGGTGGGCTAATTCCTTTCCAAACAAGCTTATAATCGAAATCTGTCTCACCAGCCTCTTCCTTTAAACATCACCTGAAGACCCTCCTTTAAACAACCCATTAGGACAGAAAGACCACACTAAATCATCCTTAACCAGCCTCCTCGAGGTTACTGACTTGAAAGCCAACAAGAATGCATTCCACTGGACACATTCCCAATTGAAGACAGGTCTCCTGAGATTCACTTCCCACACCCAATGGGACCCTTCCCACCTGCCAAACTAAGCCGCAACCCCTTCCTTATCAGAAGCCAAGGCATAAATCCTTGGAAAGCAATCTTCAAAGGAATGGAATCATGAATAAGCTAAGTCCAAAACCGTAATCTTCAAAGGAATGGTTTCGGTTCCAAACCGCCGGTTTCGGTTCCGTAGAAAGGTCGAACCATAACCGTAACCGGAATAGGACGGTTTTGGGCTGTTTTGGAACCGGCGGTTTTCGGTTCGGTTTCGGTTTCGGTTTTCCGAAACCGAACGGTTCGGTTTGGTTCGGTTTCGGTTTCGGTTCGTTCGGTTTTTTTTTACAAAAATTAATATATATATTATTTTATATACATTTTTTTTTCAATTTTTTTTTTCTGAAATGCTGCCACGTGTCAGCATTTCATTGGTTTTTTTAATTTTTTTTTTAGAAACCGGATGTTTTTGGTCGGTTTTTAAGATCCCATAACTGTAACCGAACCGTCGGGATCCGGTTTCCAACCGGTTTTGTAACCGACGGTTTCGGTTTCGGTTTCGGTTTCGGTTTCGGTTTTCAAAGGCCGGTTTCGATTCGGTTTCGAACGGTTTAACCGAACCGTAGACACCTCTACTTAGTGATAACCGGATTCCAGATATCCTTTCTCTTAGGAGTGTCGCCTAGAGGAAGCCCAAGATACGTTATTGGTAACGAAGCCTTAGAGCACAAGAGTTGTTGAATACTCTTGTTTACATTCTACACTCTACGATAGCAATTAATCGATTTTATTTTGCACTTTGTAGGAGAAACAAATTGGATTGCTAAATTATTATTATTAGGAAAGATTAGATTTACACATTGCACTATAACTCTTTAAGGACTTCGTATTGACATTTGACAGGTTCTATTGTTTCATTTTTGTGTATTAATAACTTTGTTTGTTACTTTGGTTTTTAATGTCCCGTTCCGCAGCTGTCTTTCAGTCCGTTTTCGTTTTTATTTTTCAAAAACGATTTCGAAAACGCGTTAGTTTTAACCGTTTTTCATTTTATTTTCGAAAAAAAAATAAAAAATTGAAAAACAAAACCAGTGTTAAAAGTGAAATATTTAAAACACACAAAATACTTATTTCTTGTTTTTGTTTTTGTTTTTGTTTTTCATTTTGTTTTTAACTTTTATATATATATATATATATATATATATATATATATATATATATATATATATAAATTAAACTTTTAATTATACGGTTATGCGTTTGATATGACTGGGACAACACGGGACAAGTGATTACAGTATTTTTGATCTTAATCGATTTAAAGAAAAGTTCGTTCACTGGGATCGGTGATTCTACTAGTTGAACACTAATTAATCTAATTAAATCCTAATCTAAGTGCATGAAAACTAAATGACATAATGCTTGTCTTGGGTTGGTAATTTAACTCACTAATATACAAAATCAAATAAACTAAATTACACAAAAGCTCACACGAAAATATGAATATGAGAGAATGCTAGAGAATTAATGCAACATAATTAAACTTCTCAATGTAATCCATAAGTCTCATCAAAGCACTTAAATCCAATTAATAGGGTTTGTTTCATAAAACACCTAATCTTTTCTATTACTCACACACGGTCATATAATGAGCAATGATTAGAATTAATTTTTAATTAAAACTCTAAACCAAATCACACATAGCATGGTCCTGCATATGGAAATTTTCTCAGTTATTAAGATTGTAGTTAAGGACTAAATGGGATGGTCACCCACGTCTAACCCTCAACATCATAAATTAACTAATCCTAACACAAACATTCATTGAGGTATCATTTGAATATAAGTGAAGGAATTAGAGCAAGTATTGCAATAAAAGAGACTACCGATGTATTAAATTAATAAACATTAGACTATAGGATTACAAAGAGTTGTTCAACCGGTTTACATTAATCCCCTAACTTAGAAATTAGTTACACATCAAGGAAAGAAAATAAAACAAAGAAGAGTTAAAGAAGAAACCAAAGTTGGTCATTAAGGTTCCTTGACTTGTAAGCTTTCTCTTCTTGCTTTCCAAGATTCCAAGATGGATGGATGGATGAAAGATGTCAAAGGATGGTGATGGAGGGGTGAAAAAGTCCAAAAGTTTGTGTGGCTCATCATTTTTTCACCAAAATATAAGATGAGTATTTATATGGGTCCAAAAATAGGTCAGGAATCAACTTAGAAACACGTGCTGACGGACTGTCGCTTCCCTGTATGTCGCGGTTGTCCATGATGACATGTCACGGTATTCCATGACGACATGTCACGGTCTTTCATGACGACATCACACGCGACACTCTAGAAAAGTTGATGTCGCATGGTGTGTCGTGGTCTCCCATGACAACACACCATGACAGCGACATCTTGTGTCATTTTGTCTAAATTTCCAATTTCCAGCTCTTTTGGATCTCAATCTTCACTAATATCTCCCATATGATGCCCCTAATATAAAATCCTACAAAAACACTTAATCGAGCCATTAAACACTTGATTTTACCCGAGAATTGAGCAATAAGCATAGGAAGAGGGACTCGAAATCTAGTGTTATCATGGCTCATTCAACACCCCCGAACCTAGCCTTTTGCTCGTCCTCAAGCAAAATCTAGAGAAAACAACAACAACAACAAAGACACAAACAACACGAAGACTCGATAAACACAAAAGAAATTACAACAACAATAACTCAAAAGCCGCATTTTCAATTTGTGATGAGATGCAAATAGGTATGGATAAGGAGAGTAGACACATGCAAAACATTCTCAAGCAACTCGAATGCACTCACGGGACACTCGAACAACATGAATCCCACACAAAAAGTGCTCTCATGTCAGGAACTACTCACTCTCACCCTCGAGCATAATTCGCTTTGACTCTAAACCTCACGTGGACATTCTCTTTTCCTTCATCTCGGAGTCCTAAGTTCACACTCATGTAAAGTATACAAGGATAGAGTTATGCATGGGAATCAAATACTTGCATACAATAAGAAATGAAACATTATTATTTTGGTGAACTAGCCTAGGAAATGAATCAAATGTCATGGATGTGGAAGATCATGCTTCAACAAACATTCCCAATCTAGATTTCATAGTTGATCATTTAGGTCTTCTCTTTGGTTGTAATGGGGCCATTGGGTGAAATATGGTGAACAAAGAATAGGAAATGGAATTCAAAAGTCAGCGATCATGCTAAGACACTACACAATACACCCAATACTTAAGCTCTATTCATATCACTCGTGACACTAGTGATTAGGCTTGACTTTTCATTACACTTGTGCTATACATGAGTACTCTACTAGTGAGTATTCTACAATTACATACAAGACTCTTATTCCCTTTTTCTCTTTTTTTTAAAAACTTTATTTCATAGTGCACATTTTCTCACTCTTACATTTTTGAGCCTTTTGCCTTACACATTTATAAATATAGCCTAAGTACACACTAACTCTTCATATTTAGAGCTTTTCTACCATTCAACCCCAACACGACACATCCTAACAAGATTGGCAACGAAGGTAGGCATGTGTTTAGGTTTAGGCTATATGGTGTAATGTGGTTCCAAAAGAAAGGTAAGTGTTTGGCTTCAAAATTGGCTTGTAAGCATACAAATTGGAACATGGGATGTGTTTAGGCTAATATGAGTAGTTAAGCACACACATTGCCTAAAATCATTTTCACCATTTCATCTATCAAGGGAATGTAAGTATCCATCAAGCAATCCATAATATAATGCAATGTGATGTTTTATGGCAATTGATGTGCGAGACGAGATAAGTGTTTAAGATGAAACAATGATAACACTCAAATGTGCTTTTTAAGACTTATGTTTGTGAACTCACTAGGTGTCTCCACTATTAGAACAAGGTGCTTGAGCACCGAGTTCCTTCAACTTGAACATAAAAGGATGGAACAAGCCCATGAAGTTCAAGTGAGACCCTAGAGTGTATAAATAAACTCTCACACAAACACACACTCAAAGCATCACACCCAAGCTACTTGAAGCTCGAAAATTTTGGCCATGCGACTATTTTTGAAAAGTTTGACTCAACCCAAAAGTTTGGACTTAAAGTGAAATAAAAAATTTGACTCAAAAGTAAAATTTAGGACTCAATAAAACCAAAATGACCGAAACCGGTATCGACACCCCTAAACCTAAAACTCAACATTGTCCCTAATGTTGACAATGAGAGCCCAGCAAGAAACGCGCCTAAACCACAACCAACACAACACAATTCAATAATATAAAATAAAATAAACTAAACTAAACAAAGGCTCGATCAAGATGGCATATAAAGCACCCAATGACAGTTAAACATAAACCATAACACAATACATTGCACACCCCTTATGCTAATTGTAACTAAAACAAAACAAAAGTAGCACTACGATAGAAGTCAAATAACAAGAGTAATTAAAACAAGTATGAAATATAACTGAAAACAGTAAATAAAGCACAAAAAACAAGTCTAGCTAAACAAATACAATACAAAGATAATAATGAGGTGGTGGTGGCCAAATGTGCCCCAATTTTCATTATTTTTAGTTAATCTCACCCACAAATCCTCCAAAAACATAGAATCACTACAAAAATGCTTCAATAAACTTCACAACAAAAACCAACAATTCAATTCACACAAATATGCACAAATTTGCTTCAACCCCAAAGATTCCAATAATTCCCCAAATCAACCATAGAATATGTAAGTGATTATAGAACTAGAATATGAGACTATCAAGGGTCTAAAATAAGTGAAAAGAAGATGAAAATATCAATTGTGTGGGTTGAAAGTCTTTGACGTTGCGTGGAGGGAGAATAGGTCGCGGTTGGAGTTTGAAATTTTTGGTGAGGAACTGTCCTACCACGAACTGATGCTTTTATAATGGGTGCATGTCATTGTCGACATGTCGCGGTTTTCCATGACGGAATTCATGACCGCGACGTACCTCCTTTTTGTCTTGGCCATGATAGGCTAGTGTCGCGGTTGTGTAACCACTCAACATGTTGAGCGACAGCAACTCCTTGATTTTGTCTCGTGGTTCTGTCGCGGTCTTCCATGAAGACATCATGACCGCGCCATACCTAGAAAAACTCCTCTTTAAGGCCTTTCAATGGTCCTAAGTGCCTAATCTGCACACATACTCAACAATAAACATATCAAGGGCATTTGCTTGAACAATTGAGTTTGGTAATCACTAGACTTGCAAATAAAATGAAAATCACCCTCGAACCTATGTTTTTCCACACCTTGCACTATGAACACAATTAATCTTTTAATAATTAAGGTGTAGATCAACTTAGATTTGGAAGTGAAGTAGAATCACTACCATTCACAATTATTATACAAAATTAAAAATTAAAAATTAACGAAAGGAAAGAAACCTAGGCGGGTTACCTCCCACCAAGCGCACGATTTAACATCTAGGTAAGAAGTGGTGAGGGCACTACGGATTTGGAGCTCTATCACATCTAACCAAGTAAGGTTCTCATCAATGATAGTGTCTCTTGCTTTATCAAGTTTGTCTTTCCGGACCCAAACTTGTCGAATCTTCCTTGACCTTCCTTTAGGCATATTCCATCTCTTTTAGCACACTTCCATAAATTCAACACATTGGGCCTTTTTATGACCCCTAGTGTGGAAAAAATGACATTTGTAACGAAAATATGATGAACTACCTCCGGTCTTCTTAATTCTTACCCTTGGATGGTTTGCATCTCTCTTGATGATGTGGAGTTGTAGAGTTTCTTCATCTATGCTTCGGTCCTTGGTCAAGGTTTCAATTGTTCGTTCGGTTCTTTCAAGCTCCACTAAGCAGTCACATACCTTGACCTTTGCTACCTTGAAAGCAATTTCTTTTCCGCTCAACTCCTCTTTTATGACATTGATTTCCTTGTCCTTTTGTTCAATTTGCCATTGCAACTTTTGAGTGCTTTGAGCAAAGTTTTCTTCTTGCTCTTCTACTAACGTAGCAAGATTTTAACCTTTTTGATTGCTTCATCCCTTTCTTTCCTAAGTTTCCACTTCCTTCATTAAATACTCATGTTCACTCTTAAGCTCAATGGTCTCAAATGATGCATCTTCCTTACAAACTTCTTTGACATGACTGTCTTCTTCACCCTTGTCCTCAAAGAATGCTAGGATTTCATTCAAATACTCAATTGGATTCTTAGAATAGTCTTCTGACTGGGGTGTACCCACAACAAGACAATCAATTGAGTTAGTGGCTTTTTTTAACCTTTCCGAAAATGGAATCGGTAAAATGTAAGAATCGGGTGACTTATGTAAAAGAGAAGTATTCTCAGGAATCTTCTCTACTATTACTTCTTCTTCTACTACTAAAGTCTCCTTCTCGATTTCTTCTTCCAATTCTTTAGCCTTTTTCCTTTCAGGCTCTCCATTTGCCTCTCCAGTGTCTAACACTTGCGCACTCCTCAGAACTGTCACTACCTTAGCTTGTTCATTCTTATGAATTTTGGCAGCTACTTACCCTAACTGTGTCACCAACTTCTTCACCAATGCCTCTAAGTTGGTGAACCTTTGCCCGGTTGCTTGAATGAAATTATTCAAGTTCTGATCTGTTTGTTGTGAACTCTGAGCAAGGGTAGTCACAATGTCCTCCAAAGGACTCTTCCTAGGCTGATATGAAGCCACATCTCGATTACCCGAGTTGTTCCATTGCTGCCAACTTAACCTTTGGCCTTGGTAGTTCTGAGTTTGGTTACTCAAAGTGTTGTTTGGGTCGGACCATGAGAAGTTGGAATGGTTGCGCCAACCCGGATTGTAAAACTTATAATATGGATCATTTATTCCTCTTTGAAAATTTAGGGTTGGACATCCTCCGTCTCATAAAATACCATCTCTCTACCTTGACGGTCCGCTTCTGACAGAACCCACCCCGACTCCTCTCTCTTGAGTACGAGGGAGACCCTGTGGGTTATACTTTTACTATCATGATAAAAGGACTTTCTACTAAGATTTCCATAGGAAATACTTGCTTTTAACAAACAAAATGTAAATAGAATATTGGAGAGTGCAAAATGTACATAATTGCAATTTCTTTTCACATTTTCGTTCGTTACAAAAATTTGTTAAAAAAAAGACTAATCGGACCAAAAACCGACCACTTTAAATACTAAGTAACCAGTTCATCCCGAGTGGAAAACCGAACAGGCCGAGTAAGAAACCCAAGTAGGCCAAGTAGGCCAAGTAGACTTAATAGGCCATGTGAACCGAGTAGGTCAAGTGGGTCAAGTAGGTCAAGTGGGCCGAATAGGTCAAGTAGGCCGAGTAGGCCGAATAGACCGAGTAGAATTCCGACCACGTTCTGACCATGCCTACCCTCCCGACCACTTTACAGTCCCGACCATGCCTACCGTCCCGACCATGCCTAATTCATATTTCTAAATATGTACATGAAAATTTAAAATGCATGACTTTTATGCTTCATGATGTCATCGAGTGGCCCACCTCAAAACTTCTGAGTCCGCACAACCGAGCAGCTACCTGGATAAATATTTAAGAGTGAAAGGATGAGCGCTAACTCCCAGTGAGTGAATGAAAACTTTAAAAAAATACTTTTCTAAACCACTTTACAATAAGCATTCAGCAATGCATGGTATAAGATAATACATCTACTTTCATACTTAATAAATTGAATAAACTGAATGCATCACTTTTCTAAACAAGAGTAATACTTTAATTGCAGCAAATCATAAAACTGTAAACTTGAGTTAAAAACGAAACTGAAACTTAATTCACTCACAACTTAGACGTCAAGCTTAATTCAGACTGAGTATGCTAGGTTCCCTTCGTCTTCTTTTCCTAACAATCACAAGATCCAATTAGAAACTGGATATCAAAGAAGAATCAACTGTAATCACGAGAGAGAGCTTCACTGACTTCTTCTGTTTCCTTTCTTCTCTTTCCTCCGCTGGATTCTACTGCTTTCTAGCTCTCACAATGTTTATCCTCTAATATATATACTTATGGAAGGACACAGCTGAAGTTGTGAGCTAATTAACCAAGCTCACAGCTGCCTGTCAGCCATGCAATTCGTTTAGGCTTACTCACCTGATGCCTTTTCTGTTTCACGATTATCCCTTTTTTTTTTCAATTTGGGCCTTTCAATTGGGCTTGAAAGACATAGGTTTTACAATTCACCCCTCCATATAAGAATTTCGTCCTCGAAATTTACTTACTTAGCTGAAATAGATGGGGATACTAAGTCCGCATCTGATCTTCATATTCCCAAGTCGCCTATTCCACTGCATGATTTCTCCATAACACTTTTACAAGAGGAATAACCTTAGTTCGTAATACTTGTTCTCTTCTATCTAGAATCTCAATAGGTTCCTCTTCATAAGTTAAATCTTCTATTAACTTCACTGGTTGCTTGGTTAAAACATGCGTAGGGTCGACTATATATTTTCGAAGCATAGAAACATGAAATACATCATGAATTCTTGAAAGTTTTGAAGGTAAAGCTAAACGGTATGCCACTGCTCCTACTCGGGCAATGATCTCATACGGACCAATGTATCGTGGACTTAACTTACCACGTCTTCCAAATCGAAGTATACCTTTCCAAGGTGAAATTCGTAGGAATACATAGTCACCTACTTTAAATTCAAGTTCCCTTCTCCTTTTATTTGTATAGCTTTTTTGCCTCTCTTGAGCAACCTTTAGTCTGTTTCTGATTATTTTAATCTTTTCTGTTGTGACTTGAACAAGTTCTGGACCTAACAACCTTCTCTCGCCTACTTCATCCCAACACATCGGTGTTCTGTATTGTCTCCCATACAGAGCTTCATAAGGTGCCATTTCGATGCTAGCCTGATAACTGTTATTGTAGGCTAATTCTATCAAAGGTATATGTACATCCCAACTACCTTTGAAATCCATCACACAAGCTCGAAGCATATCCTCTAATGTCTGAATAGTACGCTCCGATTGACCATCAGTCTGTGGGTGAAAAGCAGTACTAAAATGCAATCTAGTTCCCAAAGCTTCTTTTAAACTGGGCCAAAATCTATATGTAAACCGAGGATCTCTATCTGATACTATGGATACTGGTACACCATGAAGATGAACTATTTCATCCACATAAACTCTGGCTAATCTGTCAAGAGAGTAAGTAATACCGATTGGCAGAAAATGTGCAGACTTTGTAAGTCGATCAACGATCACCCATACACTGTCATGACCACTCTGACTACGAGGGAGTCCTACCATAAAATCCATGTTCCCATTTCCATTCGGAAATAGGAAGTGGTTGTGATAGTCTTGCTGGTTTCTGATGTTCTATTTTAACTTGCTGACAAATCAAACATTTAGAGACGAATTCTGCTATCTCTCTTTTCATACCTTGCCTCCAGTAATGTTCTTTCAAAGTACGATACAGCTTAGTACTTCCTGGATGCATTGCATAAGCTGAAGAGTGAGCTTCCTCTAAAATTTCATTCTTGAGTTCTTTAATGTTTGGTACACACAGTCTGTTACCTAGAACTAATGTACCATCACTTCTCACTACAAAATCAGCTCGTACACTTTTATGCACTTCTCCCTTCAATTTAACTAAATAAGAATCTTGAGTTTGCAATTCCCGTATACGATCAATCAAAATAGGTCTAACCTGAAAGGTAGCCAGTAATGCTCCAAAATCTCGTGCTTCTAGCTTAACTCTCAACATTCTTAATTCAACTAATAATGGAAGCTGAAGATGTATTTACCTTCCAATTCATCCTCAAATGAGCCATAGAACTTGTAGACTTTCTACTGAGTGCATCTGCCACCATATTTACCTTACTATGATGATATTCAATCGTATAGTCATAATCTTTAATCAACTCAATCCATCTTCTTTGTCTTAAATTCAGTTCTTTTTGAGTGAAAAGATATTGTAAGCTTTTATGATCTGTATAAATCTGACAAGTAACTCCATATAAGTAATGCCTCCAAATTTTCAGTGCAAACACCACTGCAGCAAGCTCTAGATCATGGGTTGGGTAATTCTAGTCATGCTTCTTTAATTGTCTTGATGCATAAGCTATCACTTTCCCATGTTGCATCAAAACACAACCCAAACCATGTTTAGATGCATCACTGTAAACAACATATCCATCACTTTAGGTTGGAAGAGCAAGTATTGGAGTAGAAGTCAATCTCTCATTGAGTTCTTGAAAACTCTCTTCACAAGCTTCTGACCACTCAAACTTCACATCCTTCTGAGTCAATCTTGTTAATGGTGAAGCTATTTTAGAAAATCCCTCTACAAATCTTCGATAGTAACTTGCTAAACCCAAGAAACTTCTAATTTCTGTCACACTGATTGGTCGTTCCCAATTCACTATAGCTTCAACTTTTTGAGGATCAACATAAATACCATCACCAGAAATTACATGGCCCAAAAATGTAACTCTATCGAGCCAGAATTGACACTTACTAAATTTGGCATAAAGTTGATTCTCTCTCAAGGCTTGTAGAATAATCTCTAAATGCTCTGTATGCTCCACATCATCCTTAGAATAAATCAAAATATCATCAATGAACACGATAACAAATTTGTCTAGATAAGGATGAAATACCCTATTCATCAAATTCATAAAAGCTGCTAGAGCATTTGTTAATCCAAATGGCATAACTAGAAACTCATAATGCCCATAACGAGTTCTGAAAGCCGTCTTTGGTATATCACAGTTTCTAATCCTCAATTGGTGATAACTTGTTCGAAAATCTATTTTGGAGAATACCTTTGCTCTCTGAAGCTGATCGAACAAGTCATCAATACGTGGGAGTGGGTATTTATTACGCATCGTTGCTTTATTCAATTGCCGGTAATCGATGTATAAACGTAACGTTCCATCTTTCTTCTTAACAAACAGAACTGGCGCTCCCCATGGTGACACACTAGGTTTAATAAAATTCTTGTTCACCAATTCTTCTAATTGAATCTTCAACTCTTTCAATTAGGTTGGAGCCATTCTATAAGGTGGAATAGAAATCGAAGTTGTGTCTGGGACCAAATCTATCACAAACTCAATGTCTCTATCTGGTGGTAATCCATGAAGATCTTCAGGAAATACATCTAGAAATTTTCTTACCACCGATATATCTTCTAATCTTCCCTCACTATCCCGAGTATCAATTACATAAGCCATATAAGCTAAACATTGTTTCCTGAGCAACCGTCGAACATTAATAGCAGAAATAACACAAGAAGGAAGAATCCGACGTTCACCATAAAAAATAGCATCTGACTCTCCTTGAAGTGTAAATTTTACCTATTTTCGAAAACAATCTACAATAGCATGGTGTATAGCCAGCCAATCCATTCCCAAAATAACATCAAAATCATGTATGTCAAGCGGGATCAAATCAACATGTAGCTTATGCTTACCGACTATGACCTTGCTGTTTCTATATATATTCTTAGCCAATAAAGATTCACCAGTAGGTGTAGCCACTACCATAGTAGAATCTAACGGTCTTAATTATACATCCGCATACACCATAAAAGATCGAGATACAAATGAATGAGTAGATCCAGGATCAATGAGGACATGAGCATCGTGGCCAAAAATAGTTAACATACCTGTAACGACATCTGGAGTGGTCTCGGTATCTTGCCCATACTAGAGGATGCCAACCTTTACCCATACTAACACTCTGTTGCCGACTACCCATTGGTTGCTGGACTGAGGCTTGGCTAGAACCAGGTCCATGACTCTGTTGATAATTACTAGTCTGACCAGAAAAACTGCCTATTGCCTTAGGCATTTTACCATAAGAGCCCCCTACTGACCAGTTATTGCGCTTTTGCTTCTGTTGTTCAAATCTGCGAGAGTCACTAAGGCCTCTCTCCACTCTCAATGCAGCTTCAAACAACTTACCAAACTCAACATGTCCAGAAGTAGTCACTATTGTCTTAATTTCCGATCAAAGTCCATCTTCGAATTTTCTACACTTATTTTCTTCATCAACGACTACATACGGAGCAACCCTCGAAAGCTCTGTAAATATCTTCTCATACTCTTCTACTGTCATAGATCCCTGTACTAGTTTGAAAAATTCAGCTCTTTTTAAATCTTGATAGAAACGGGGATAATAATGATCATTAAACTGCTTCTTAAAATCCTCCCAAGTAATTCTTTCGGGAGTTCTTCGTTGAACTGAGGCCCACCAATCATATGCTTTTTCCTTTGGTAAAAATATAGCAAAAGAAACCTTCTGTTCATCGGTGCACCTCATAACTTCAAATACACGTTCTAGTTCATTCAACCAAGAACTAGCACTATCTGGATCTCCTGTTCCATCAAAATTCGTAGCTCCCAGCTTTCGTACACACTCAATTGAACTTTCAGGCACTCGCGTTTGGTATTGGACCATCGCAGTCAACAGTTCTGCAATTCTATCCATTGGTTCCTCCCTATGTTCTGGTACATGAGGTTGGGCTATAGGTGGTTGAGGGTGTGATTCTATCTCGTTTTCATCTTGGTTACCACTCCTCTCTCCAAGGTCAGCTACCGGTCTGGTGCGTAGGCGGCCAACTCGACGCATGATGCTGTTACAAAATCAAAGTTATGCTTAAATGCATGAAACTAAATGCAAACAATTACTCTGTGGTCTAAGGAATTAGAAACCGTGCTCTGATACCAAGTTGACAGGACCCACCCCGACTCCTCTCTCTTGAGTACGAGGGAGACCCTGTGGGTTATACTTTTACTATCATGATAAAAGGACTTTCTACTAAGATTTCCATAGGAAATACTTGCTTTTAAACAAACAAAATGTAAGGAGAATATTGGAGAGTGCAAAATGTACATAATTGCAATTTCTTTTCACATTTTCGTTCGTTACAAAAATTTGTTAAAAAAAAAAAGACTGATCGGATCAAAAACCGACCACTTTAAATACTAAGTAACCAGTCCATCCCAAGTGGGAAACCGAACAGGCCGAGTGAGAAACCCGAGTAGGCCGAGTAGACCGAATAGGCCATGTGAACCGAGTAGGCCGAGTAGGCCGAACAGACCGAGTAGGCCGAGTAGGCCGAACAGACCGAGTAGAATTCCGACCACGTTCTGACCATGCCTACCCTCCCGACCACTTTACAGTCCCGACCATGCCTACCGTCCAGACCATGCCTACCGTCCCGACCATGCCTAATTCATATTTCTAAATATGTACATGAAAAATTAAAATGCATGACTTTTATGCTTCATGATGTCATCGAGTGGCCCACTTCAAAACTTCTGAGTCCGCACAACCGAGCAGCTACCTGGATAAATATTTAAGAGTGAAAGGATGAGCGCTAACGCCCAGTGAGTGAATGAAAACTTTTAAAAAATACTTTTCTAAACCACTTTACAATAAGCATTCAGCAATACATGGTATAAGATAATATATCTACTTTCATACTTAATAAAATGAATAAACTGAATGCTTCACTTTTCTGAACAAGAGTAAGATACTTTATAAAATCTTATTCTGCACCAAATTCGTACCAGGGATATCCTCAAAACATAAGCCAAAATACTTCAGGCAAACGCCGAGTCATGAATAACTTCTTGTCATACCCGTGCAGAGTGACTCAATTACTTTTTCTCTGGTCATGCTCGGGCGAGCGACTCTCTGGTCATACAAGTGCAGAGCGACTCTATTTCTCTTTCTCTGGTCATGCACTTGTAGAGCAACTCATGACATACACATGTGTAGACCGGCCCCAAAAGCCAACCATAATCATAACTGAGGAAGGGTACATACATGGTGCTTCTATAGAAATCATAATCTCTTCTTGATAATTCATAAAAATAATATACTGATTCTGAATGCTAATATAAGCATAAAATATATATACTTTCAGTTCTCTGTATACTCACCATCAATCATAAAAAGCAATAAAAAGCTTAAAATGATTTACAACAATTAAAGCATAAAACTGTAAACTTGAGTTAAAAACTACACTGAAACTTAATTCACTCATAACTTAGACGTCAAGCTTAATTCAGACTGAGTATGCTAGGTTCCCTTCGTCTTCTTTTCCTAACAATCACAAGATCCAATTAGAAACTGGATATAAAAAAAGAATCAACTGAAATCTATAATCACGAGAGAGAGCTTCACTGACTTCTTCTGTTTCCTTTTTTCTCTTTCCTCCGCTGGATTCTACTGCTTTCTAGCTCTCACAACGTTTATCCTCTAATATATATACTTATGGAAGGACACAGCTGAAGTTGTGAGCTAATTAACCAAGCTCACAGCTGCCTGTCAGCCATGCAATTCGTTTAGGCTTACTCACCTGATGCCTTTTCTGCTTCACGCTTATCCCATTTTTTTTTTCAATTTGGGCCTTTCAATTGGTCCTGAAAGAGATGGGTTTTATAGCTTCATACACCATGTTTGCCCTTAAACACCAAAAACAAAAGTACCAACGAAGTAAAAAAAAAATGAAAATAAAACTAACTAACAAAATAAAATAATATGACGCACACTACCTAGATCAAACTAGTTAGGCTCAACTAATAAATATACGCCGATCCCCGGCAGCGGTGCCAAAATTGATTGCAGTATTGATTGCAGTATTTTTTATCTTAATCAATTTAAAGAAAAGTTTGTTCACTGAGATCGGTGATTCTACTAGTTGAACACTAATTAATCTAATTAAATCCTAATCTAAATCCATGAAAACTGAATGGCATAATACTTGTCTTGGGTTGGTAATTTAATTCACTAATATGCAAAATCAAATAAACTAAATTACACAAAAGCTCACACGGAAATATGAATATGAGGGAATGCTAGGGAATTAATGCAACCTAATTAAACTTCTCAATGTAATCTATAAGTCTCAAAGCACTTAAATCCAATTGATAGGGTTTGTTTCATAAAACACCAATCTTTCTTATTACTCACACACGGTCATGTAATGAACAATGATTAGATTTAATTTTTAATTAAAACTCTAAACCAAATCACACATAGCATGGTCATGCATATGGAAATTTTCTCAATTATTAAGCTTGTAGTTAAGGACTAAATGAAATGGTCACCCACATCTAACCCTCAACAACATAAATTAACTAATCTTAATATAAACATTCATTGAGGTCTCATTTGAATATAAGTGAAGGAATTTGAGCAATTATTGTAATAAAATAGACTACCAATGTAATTGATTAATAAGCATACACCATAGGATTACAAAGAGTTGTTCAATTCGGTTTACATTAATCCCCTAATTAAGAATTAGTTACATATCAAAGAAAGGAAATGAAACAAAGAAGAGTGAAAGAATAAACCAAGATTGGTCATTGAGGTTCCTTGACTTGTAAGCTTCCTCTCTTTGCCTTCCAAGTTCCAAGATGGATGGATGGGAAAGTTGTCCAAGAATGGTGATTGAGGGGTGGAAGTGTCCAAAATCTCGTGTGGCTGATGTTCTTTCACCAAAATATAAGATGGGTATTTATATGGGTCCAAAAATAGGTCAGGAATCAATCTAGAAATACGTGTTGGCGGACTGTCGCTTCTCTGTATGTCGCAGTTGTCCATGACGACGTGTCACGGTTTTTCATATTGACATCACAAGCGACACTCTAGAAAAGTTGATGTCGCATGGTGTGTCGTGGTCTCCCATGACGACACACCATGACAGCGACATCTTGTGTCATTTTGTCCAAATTTCCAATTTTCAGCTCTTTTGGGTCCCAATCTTCACTCATATCTCCCATATGATGCCCCTAATACAAAATCTTACAAAAACACTTAATTAAGCAATTAAACACTTGATTTTACCTGAGAATTGAGCAATAAGCATAGGAAAAGGGACTCGAAATCTAGTGTTATCATGGCTCATTCAACAAGATTTCTAAATGACCAAAGTGCCCCTCTTATATATATATATATATATATATATATATTCTAGAATAATTTATTTTCAACTAGAACTAAAAGCATTCATGCAGTAATATATATATATATATATTATAATATAATGAATTTTATGTATATTATAATATATATTATATATTATATAATATTAATATATCATATATATAGAATATTATAATATTATATGATATTAATAAATAATATATATTATATAATAGATATATAATATTGTAATATATATTACTATATATAAATATCATATATTATAATATTTACATAATTAGTATATTAATATTCTATAATATATATTAGAGCCTCCCCTGGAGTCCAGGAGAGTAGAACTATATTGGATTGCATAGAGAATGGATTGAAGAGAAGGAATTTTTAAATCATGGCAAATAGCTCATCTGAAAACGCTCATATTAAGTTATCCTCTGTTGTCTCTGTTCGTAGAACCTAGTCTAGTAAAATACAAAACCTTGTAGAATATACCCATATTCCTGAATCCGCCCAGATCAACGAAACTTCTTTACCCCTACTCAACCCATACATTTTGTTTAAACGTAGCAAGTCCCTCGCCAGAAAGGTCACTTCCCTAGTCCAACACTGTTCCCCTCCTATAAAGGAATATATCCGGTATACGGCATTAGACAATTGTATAGTTCCAGCTTCCACAGCAGAACGGTACATTGACCTAGAAATAGGCCAACCTCTGATCGAACAATGGATCAGAGAAGGTTACTCTCACTTGCACATAGGTGCAATCAGAATAGTCCTTACTCTCCATGGAAAAAAAGGACTACCAATTACCGTCAGAATCGCTCTTCTCAACACCATCTACAAGGAGTACGAGCACACGGTCATCGACACTTGTTTGTCGACACTGCATACAGGTAGTATCTCGCTCACATACTACCCCAACTTCAACATTCCTCTCAGGGATCAGAACCTCCACAACTACCTTAAGGTTCAACTTTAAATTTTGGGAGCAATCATGCTACCCAATTCCTACAAGGCTACTATGCACCACCAGATCACTTATCGGCTTTAAGATCATGCCCTTGATCCTCTTATTCCTGGCCACACTGGAGACACCATCTTCATCAAAGCAGAACGAGAAGATGAAGTCTCTACCATCATGCAAATTTCTTAGCAGCTTCCTAGAGACAAGCTTACAAAAATCATGCCTCTCGATTGGATCACCAATTATGAGAAGGCCTTCCAAAACACTACCCTAGTTATTACTTCTAACACAAAGTTCACCAGATTACCAGATGGTTCTATTCGAACCACCTATGAGCCTATCACCGATCCAGAAGCTACTCCTGGCGTTCCACCTGTCTTTAATGTACTCATTGATCAGACGATATTTATATCTATTTGAGATCCCCATTACCTATCGTTTGTTCTTATTTTCGAGCATATTTTTGTATATAATGTGTTTGTTGAGTCTTGTGTAGGTAGATATTCCCTACATATAGTATTTGAGCTTAAATGACAATTGGGAAGTTAAATTTCGGGGTCCATATCTCCCTTCTCAAAATGAACTGGGTTTTGTACCACCTATTTTTAGAAAGCCCCAGAAGTCTTCTTTCTAACAGTTTTTACAAATCGCAATTCCGGGTTTTCTAGAGGGAGATATACGTGTTTTCGTAACAGTACATAAGACTGAAAACACAACAGAGGCTGAGAGCTTCATGCAAAAAACCCAACTTTCGGGGATCATATCTCCCTCCTCAGATTGAATAACGTTCAAGTCTTCATATATTTAGAAATCCCCATAAGTGTTTTTTCCAACGGTTTTTATGGATCACAATTATAGGTTTTATAGAGGGAGATATGCGTGTTTTCGTAACGGTGCGTGAGATTGGAAACTGGTGTCGCAACCGCGACACTAAGTCGCGAAAATCACTGTCGCCTGGTGTGTCGTCATCCAAGACCATGACACACCTGATTTCGAACTGCGAAATGTTGGTTTTAGGCTATTTTCATAGGGGAAAATATGTCCTTTTGCACCCCAATTTGTCCCAAAACTTTCCCTAACTATAAATACATCATTTTCTCCTTTTCTGTAGACACAACAAAGACAAGAGAGCCTATTATTTTCTTCATCTTCTTCACAAATCAAGAGAGAGAGAAGCTTCCAAAGCTCCCATGGAGGTCTTCCTCCATGGAAAGCTCACCACCACCTATTTCTACACATCCTCCACCACTTTTGACAGTTGATTGCAAGGAGATAGGAGTGGTCTATGACCAATTTCGAACTAGGGATTCATAGAGCACTTGGAGGGATTTCTTCAAGGGTTTGTTGGAAAATTTCATCATATGGAGCCACACATGTGAATATTAAATGTGTTATGCTATCTTTTGGTTAAGCCTAAATTAAAGTGATCTAATTAAGATTTAAAGTATTAAGGCTTAAGGGTATAATTGTCATGGAATTAATGTGTAGATATCGGAGTGCTATTTCTAACTTGTTGAGGGGCCGAATTAGAAATAGCAAAACATATAATAATATGATTATTATATATATTTAGGGTTATGGTCCCCAAATTACACGATACTTTTGTTTTCTCTGTATCCCCATCAACAGAGCAAAATAGAACATTGCAGGGTTCATAAAGGTTATGATAATTTGGAAGATCACAACCCGTTTACAAATCTCCAACAATGGATTCAGGTACACTTACACATTTCGATTTACTTCTTTTCTCTTGAATTGACATGGGTTATATTATGTATATTAGGGTTTGATTAATCATGGTATAGAAACATATTTAGGTTATTGTGATTAATTATGTGCCTATGCATGTTAGTTTTTGTGTTAATCGAAATCCTAGAAAGTGGTATCAGAGCCACCCATGATTGATTCTTGAGAATTGAGATTTGGATATTTAGTTTTAAGAAATTTCTAGAAATTTTAGGGTTTAGATCAATGACGTTCTTTTGGAATATTATTTGGGTTTTGATCTTCAGTGTTTAAAGTTATTTTTAATTTTGTTGTAAAGAATGATTGAATCTTATATGGTCATTTGGATTCAGTGCACGGACAAAATAGTTTTTTCTATGTGATTTCGTACTTTTATTAAAAAAAAAAGTTATGCACATTTTCAAAAAAAAAAAAAAAAACTGGGCAAAGTTGGGTCGATGGGTTTTCATACCCAGACCCGTGGTGATCTCGGATCAAACCAGCCTAGGCTAGTTTGCTTCTCGGATCAACTCCACAGTCGGTGGCTTTTATAGCGAAACCGAGCCTGAAATCTGCTCGTTTGGCCACGAGCAGGGGTCGTGGTCGCTATTCCGATCCACGATTGATCTAGATCGGGCTTCGTCATCTTTTTCGTTCGATCCACCGTGGATCGATGGTTGTCGCTACTAGGCCGCCGTTCTTTGCTTTCCGATGACATTCTGCTGGCTAAGGCGGCGGCGGCAAGAGAGTTTAGGGTTTTCAGTCATATTTTTACTCAGGCTCTTCTTTTTAAAATTTAAAATTTAAAATTTAAAATTTTTGAGGGACTGTTTTGCAATTTATTTGGGCTATTATATGATTTTGATAAACTTTTAGGGTCAATTTATAATTTCTAAAACTTACAGGGACTGTTTGCAATTATAAAAAAGTTTTGGGGCAGATTTATAATTATTGGAAAGTTACAGGGTCACTTTATAATTTTCAAAAGTTTGAGGGCCAAATTTTAATTTTTACAAATTACTAGGCCAGTTTATGATTTTGACAAAATACGGGGGTCAATTTCTAATTACTGAAACTTAAGGGACCATTCTGTAATTTTACAAAATCAAGAGCAGTTTTGTAATTTTGATAAAATAAAATAATTTTTTTATTTTATTTTAATTTAAGGATCAACTCAAATTCAAATATTTGGTGATATGTATTTTATGGGTATATAAAATAGTCCATCATTCTAAATGGGCTAATTGAAACAAGATGTCACCAAAGTGACCTCTCTTGTATAGATTGTTCATGAGGGATGTTGGATGTTCGATGTTCGTGTGTGTGTAAATTCATACGGGTATTAATCGGTCCAAAGGAAGGTTAATACTTGGCCGAATTGCACACACATCGGTGGTGGTAAACATTTGACGATTATAAGGTTTCACATGTGAATAATAAGTCGATCCAAAGATAAAATTACTATTTAACATAAATTATTTTCAATGTTTGATCACTACTAAAAGAGTACCACGTGTGTGTATATAAATTCATGCGGGTATTAGCCGGTCCAAAGGAAGGTTAATACTTGACCAAATTATACACACATCTGTGGTGGTAAACATGTGATGATTATAAGGTTTTACATTTGAATAATAAGTCGATCCAATGATATATTAATTATTTAAAATAAATTATTATCATTGTTTAATCACTACAACAAGAGTACCACTTACAATTAATATTATTGTCCAAAGACTTGATATTAATGTTGTACTATGTATCTTAAGATGGGACCGATCATTATTTGGTTTATCTTTTATGGTTAAATAAAGTGGTCTATCATTCTAAATGGGCTAATTGAAGCAAGATGTCACCAAAGTGACCTCTCTTGTGTAGATTATTCATGAGGGATGTTGGATGTTTATGTGTGTGTAAATTTATGCGAGTATCAGTCGGTCCAAAGGAAGGTTAATACTTGGCCGAATTGCACACACACACCTGTGGTGATAAATATGTGACGATTATAAGGTTTTACATATGAATAATAAGTCGATCCAAAGATAGATTTATTATTTGACATTAATTATTGTTAATATTTGATCACTACAACAAGAGTACCACTTACAATTAATATTACTGTCCAAAGACTTGATATTATTGTTGTGCTAGGTATCTTGAGATGAGACTTACCATTATATGAATTTGTTGATCATTGTATTTGGTTATTAATGTGAGCATGTTTGTGTGTTTGTTTGTTCTCTTTCAAGCTAATGTTTTACTATATCTGCTATTACCAACTCTATACCCATGCTTAATGGGATCAACTTTAAGGATTTGGAAGGAGAACATACTCATTATTCTCGGTTGCATGGATCTGGACCTTGCATTTCAGGGTTGAGCAACCCGCTTCTCTTACAGATGCAAGTTCTCCTGATAATATGAAGAACTTTGAGAAGTGGGATTGCTCAAATCGCATGAGCCTTATGATCATCAAGCACGACATTCCAGAGGCATTTAGAGGTGCGGTATCTGAAAAGATAACCAAAGCCAAAGAGTTCCTAACCGAAATTGAAAAGCGTTTTGTGAAAAAACGATAAGGCAGAAACAAGCACTGCATTTGCAAAGCTTGATTTCTATGAAGTACAAAGGCAAAGGGAACATAAGGGAGTACATTATGGAAATGTCTCATATTGCTTCTAAGCTTAAGGCACTGAAGCTCGTGCTATCTGACGACTTGCTCGTGCATTTGGTATTAATATCACTTCCTCCACAATACAGTCAGTTTAAAGTCAGTTACAACTGTCAAAAGGATAAATGGACTTTTAATGAGCTCATTTATTTTAGTGTGTAAGAGGAAGAGAGACTAAAGCGAGACATGACCAAAAGTGCTCATTTGGTTAGCATCTCTAAGGATAAGGGCAAAAGGAAGAGAATAATGAAGCTGCTAAACACCTTATGAGCTTTGGACAAGCATAAAGCCTAGTCTAAAGCATTTTCACATTTTGGGATGTCCAGCTGAGGCAAGGCCTTACAGGCCACATGAAAGGGAATTGGACTCCAAAATTGTGAGCAGCTACTTTATTGGCTACTCTAAACAATCTAAGGGCTATAATTTTTATGATCCCACACTTAGGTCAATTTTTGAAATAGGAACTGCAACATTTTTTGAGGATGTTGAGTTTGGGGGGAGAAATAAGGTTAGAGACATTGTCTTTGAGGAAGAATCGGTTTCGATTTCCACTATCGCTTTTGACTATGTGTAGGCTTCTATACTGTCATTGATCAAGAAGCGAATCTGGATCCTCAACCAGACAATGTTGAACAACCCCCATTCAAGATGAGGTAATTGTTCCTAAGGAACAAACTCAACAACCTCAAGAACCAGTGCCACTAAGTTGATCCACTAGAGAAAGAAGAAATGTTATTCCAGACGATTTTTATGTATTTCTTTAAGAACATGAGGAAAACATTAGAATGATGGAAAATGATCCAATCAACTTCCATCAAGCCATGCAGGGTTCCAACTCTAAAAAGTGGATTGATGCCATGAATGAGGAGTATAAGTCTATGCAAGACAATAAGGTTTGGGAACTTCTCTTATTACCAGAAGGTGCGAAGCCCATTGGTTGTAAATGGATATTTAAAACCAAAAGGGATTCGAAAGGTAATGTGGGGAGGTATAAGGCTCGTCTTGTAGCTAAATGCTTTACCCAAAAGGAAGTGATTGACTTTAAAGAGACTTTCTCTCCGGTTTCAACGAAAGACTCTTTTAGGACAATCATGGCACTTGTTGCACATTTTGACTTTGAGCTTCAGCAGATGGATGTCAAGACGGCGTTTCTCAATGGTGACATTGACGAAACAATTTATATGGTGCAACCAGAAAACTTTGAGTCGGGAAACCCAAAGAATATGGTTTGCAAATTGACAAAATCCATCTATGGACTCAAGCAAGCTTCCCGTCAGTGGTACCATAAGTTTCATCAAGTGAGTATCTCGTTTGGTTTTGAGATAAACATTGTTGATAATTGTGTGTATTACAAATTCAGTGAGAGTAAGCACATACTCTTGGTTTTATATGTCGATGACATACTGCTTGTCATAAATGATATAGGCATGATACATGAAACCAAGAGATTTTTATCAAAGAATTTTGAGATGAAAGATCTTGGTGACGTCTCATTTGTATTAGGGATCCAGATACAACGAGATCGCTATCGGGGTATTCTTGGATTATCATAAAGGAGCTGTATCGATACAGTACTTAAAAGGTTTGGCATGCAGAACAGCAAACCAGGTGACACCCCTGTCGCTAAGGGAGACAACTTCAGTCTCAATCAGTGCCCTAAAAGTAACCTTGAAGCTAAGGAAATACAGAAGATTCCCTATGCATTAGCTGTAGGGAGTCTAATGTATGCTCATATATGTACGTGTCCGGATATTACGTACATTGTTGGTATGTTAGCAGATATTTAAGTAACTCTACGATGGATCATTGGAAAGCAGCCAATCGGGTTATAAGGTATTTGAAGAGAACAAAATATTACATGCTCACATATAGGAGATCAGATTAGTTTGAGATCATAGAGTATTCCGACTCTAATTATGCTGGATGTTAAGACAGTAGGAGATCCACATCAGGCTACAAATACTTGTTGGCTGGTGGATCTATATCTTGGAGAAGTGCCAAATAGACACTCATAGCTTCTTCCACCATGGCAGCAGAGTTTGTAGCATGCTATGTGGCATCCAACCATGGAATATGGCTATTGAATTTTGTCACTGGACTGCGCATTCTGGAGGGTGTTGAAAGACCACTCAAACTATATTGTGACAATAAGCCAGCAGTGATATATTCTAATAACAATAGGAACTCATCTAGGTCAAAACATATTGACATTAAGTTCCTAGTTATGAAGGAAAGAGTGCAGAATGGACATATATCCATAGAGCATATTGGGACAAACTCTATGATAGCAGACCCGCTTACAAAGGGATTACCACCTAAGGTCTTTCATGAGCACACTGCTCATATGGGTGTTATTTTGTGTGAGGATATCACAGTATAGTGGGAGTTTGTATAATTTTGTATTTTATTGCTCTATATTTGATTTTGGATATACTTATGCATTTATGTATTTGGATATTTTTTGATCAGAAATAAAGTATTCGGTTAATTACACTCTGTTACATTGTGTTAAGTTTTGATCTCACTAAGGAATAAAGTAGGACCTGTTGGAATAGACATGTATAGATCACATTGCATGTAATTTCCATGCTACACATCCATGATTGATCTATGTCATTTGGTTATGTTGGTACACATGACCATTGATGGGTTTAGTCATGCTAAATGTGACGAAAACTGCTTTGATCCTATGTCGGCATAATCATTGGACGAGATTGTTCAGATATACCCTAAAATTGTGATAGCAAAATTTTAAGCTCATAAAGTCATACACATTTGTAAAGTTGCATATGTGGCCCAGTGGGAGATTGTTGGAAAATTCCATCATATGGGGCCACACATGTGAATATTAAATGTGTTGTGCTATCTTTTGGTTAAGCCTAAATTAAAATGATCTAATTAAGATTTAAAGTATTAAGGCTTAAGAGTATAATTGTCATGGAATTAATGTATAGATACCGGAGTGCTATTTCTAATTTGTTGAGGGGCCAAATTAGAAATAGAAAAACATATAATAATATGATTATTATATATATTTAGGGCTATGGTCCCTAAATTATACGATACTTTTGTTTACTCTGTATCCCCATCAACAGAGCAAAATAGAACATGGTAGGGTTCATAAAGGTCATGATAATTTGGAAGATCACAACCCGTTCACAAATCTCCAGTAATGGATTCAGGTACGCTTCCGCATTTTGTTTTATTTCTTTTCTCTTGAATTGACATGGGTTATATTATGTATATTAGGGTTTGATTAATCATGATATAGAAACATGTTTAGGTTATTGGGATTAATTATGGGCCTATGCATGTTAGTTTTTGTGTTAATCGAAATCTTAACAGGGTTGTCTCCTTTAAACTCATTCTCTTAGTATTTCATGTTTTCTTGATTGTGTAATCCCCACTTGAGAAATATTGTAAACCTTATTTGTGCTCAATATATGTTGGTTGATTTTATATTCATTTGGGTTTTGATTTGTTCTTGCTATTATTGATTAATCTCTTATCTTGATATGCATGTGTGTGGAGATTGGAAATTGATATATGTTCATGGATGAGATTAGGAGTAGATTAATGTAATTGTGGGAGTAGTTGTAATCAAATATCTCATTTGTGCTTGTATGTCTTTGGAAGGTCGAAATGCCATGTATGGATGGGTATTGAGTGTTTGTGGGTTTTTGGTTGTGCCTAGAATGATCAATCCATGTATAATCTTAACCAATTAGCTCTAAAGAATGCATGAAACTTGTTCTATGCAAGACCTTGCTAGAGTAGGTTTTGGCTTAAGTTCATATGCTTAATAGTAGGGACTTAAGGCACAATTACTTCACCGAGACCTTTGGAAGTGATTCGTGTCTCGAATCCCTTAGTTGAGATTACAAGCACAATTACTTCACCGAGACCTTGGGGAGTGATTTGAGTTTGTAAATCTCTCAATTGAGAGAACATGCCCTTAGCTTGAATTGAATGTCCTTAATTGAGGGGGGTTGTTCATTCATGAGATTGGAGAGCGCCGTAGTCATCCAGTGGTAAGGACATCTTGGATTGACACCTGAGAAGACCTGCTATTCGATTCCCGGTTACGGATGATGGGTCTCCTTTCTATCCATTTTGTATTCTTTCCTTGTATCTTGAATTGGATGTCCTTAATGTTTAACAACCACTATTTGGACACTTATGTATGGGGTGCTTTATGAACCTTGTGTGATCATTCTCATGCATCTCTCCTATTCACCCTTTTATTATTTGTCACTTTAATCACCATTCTCACCACTCCATATTCCTTTGTGTTTATTTGCATTCTTTTTAGATTCACTTCAATTGCACACATCTGCAATATGTTTACACTTCACACACACCACTCTCACCCCTTGCCATGTTCTTATTTACATTGCTTTCAATAAACACTAGAACGTGAAATGGTCGATGAATCACACCTCCATGTGGATGATACCCTTGCTTACCGCTTTACTAGTTTTCAAAACTTTAGAGCACATTGTATACAACTTTTTATAAATATTCCTTTGATAATCGCAATTTGGTAACGACACAAAAAGCTAGTATCACTCATGATCCGCCCATTCACCTCGGAGGATGAATCCCTATCCACTGTTTTAAAACTGACAGATCTTCAATCTACACTAATAAGATCAATGACCATTTTATATGGGACGTTGACCCAGATATGTGTGATGTAGATTGTGAATGCAGACTCTTCCTGTAAGCCTCTCTCACACACCCGTAAACCAAAAGATCCAGATAACCCTTGGATCAGGTTACACCCTGTCAAAAATAAACCTCTTCTTATTTATGGTAGAGCCCTCCAAATCCTCAAATCTGAAGGTTTACTGCCAAAAGAGCCAGAAAAACCTTTCCTAACCTCTTCTTGCACCCATACCTTGTTTCATGGCTTTCAATTATGACAAAGATTTTCCTCCTCTGGAACCTACCTCCAATCTTAAAAGAAATCCATTTTCAGGCATTTTTTCCAATCCACTGAAGTCCTCCCTGACGGATCCTTGAAACAGCCTTCCCAAGTTGAATAGGTACTCAACTGGCATTCTCATAACTCCAAAGTACAAAATAGAGTTTTACACTCTATTGATCAGAAGATTGACCAAGTTACTCATCATGTTTCTCAACATGATCTCCATCTTCAGTGTCTTGATTCTTCATTCTGTAACATGTACACAAATCTACAGTCCAGAGTTGCCCGATTAGATACAGATCTCCACCATTATATCAACCAAGGATACTTCCGCCTGAGTTTGACAACAAGGAAAGAGATATCAGGCAACTAAAAGAGCAATTAGACCAGACGAATAGATACCATTTCTCCGGTACATAATATGTACCAAGACCTTATCTCTATTCACCGTCTCTTATATTTCTGACCTAATCTCTACCTTATGCTTCACCGTCTAGACCACCTGATCATTCTCAGTTTTTCAAGTCCACTGGAGACCTTTTCAGGAAATATCCTCATTTGTCTCCTCCAAAGCAGTCAAATAAGCCATCATCTTCCACTCGCCCTATTCGTCCTTCACGATCTTCCAAGAAGTCTCCATCTTCCCAGAAAAAGAAACAACATGTGTCTGACTTCTACAAACATGCTCTTTACATATCTCATCAGTCTACTTCTCCTTCTAAAGAGACCTCATATGTTGAAACTACATCTGTACCCTTGGAGTCTCACTCCTCTTCCAAAACAGACCCTTCGGCGTCGACAGGCCAATCCTGCCAATCTTGCCAATCTAATTTTATATATAATAACACGAATCCATAAGGTACAGGAAGGAAAAACCCGAATACCAACTTTGTTCTTTGAGACTAGGTTTGTAATGAAAGTCTGACCATCAACAGCTAAGAAATGATAAACACTTTTCTTCCGGGCATTGAGAGGTAGAACTTTAGGGTTCATCATGGTGGTATGGACACCTGTGTCGAAATAAGCTATAGTCGGGACATACTTTGAATATTTTTCTGATAAGACTTGGACCGGAATTTGAGGACCTGTCGATAGGTCTCCTTTGTCGACTGCCTGATACGCTTCTGAAGAAAAGTCAGGATCTGAGTACTTAGAGGATTTACATCTTCATGTTCTGAGAAGATGGATTCAATGTCAGCATCAGAGGGAACTTCATCAGCTATTTGCTTAAGCCAGTGAATGAGTTTGGCAGATTTTGCCTTCTTATTTGGACATTGTTTGGCTTAATGTCCTTGTTGACCGCAAACGAAACACTTAAAGGACTTGTTCCATGATCTTCTAGCATTTTTACGGTAGTATTTGAACTTCCTGTTCTTTTTGTTGCTAGAAAAGGTTTTTGCTTTCCTGGGTATTTGTCTGAAATGATTCTTCCTTTTAGATTTGCAATCACATTGTTCAGCAGATTTACATCTGAGATGATATGAGCCAGACAGCTTGTATGTCCTTAATTGAGGGGGGTTGTGTATTCATGAGATTGGAGAGCGCCGTAGTCGTCCAATCTACTAAAATTTAGTGGATCTTCAAGAGTGAAGACTTGGGGAATGAGCGTACCGTCATTTATCCACTAAGTCATCAAGGAAGGATGAAGAACGTCTATTGAGTTTCAGTCTTCAAGTGGGAGAATATTGGGATATGTGTAGCCAAAAACTAGTAGAGAAACGAGTTTCAGCAGGTGGCACGGAGTAAACAGGAGCTCGGACCGTGACACACACAGTGGTGGTGTCCATGCGTGACAAGTTGTACAGACCGCGGTGCGAACCTAGTGCACACACCGCGGCCTATGGGGCGGTGTTCTCCAGTGGTGTCAAGCGTTGAGAACCGTGGTGCAGACACGTGCCTACAGCGCGGTCCAGACAACAGTCGTGGCAGATTTCATGAGAAATAGAAAATCCTGCGCTTAGAAGCAATTGGAAAAGGAAATAGGTTTCAATTGAGATTTGGCTAACCCTAGTGCTCCTATATAAATACTATCATTATATAAAGTGTGTTGGGTGTGAGAAAAATTGACAGAGAGAGAGAGAGCAATTGTAAATAGACTGAAAGAGAGACAGAGAGATTGTAATCAACTATGAGAAATAGTGGATTGAGTGCGGTACGCTACGTGGACGTAGGCAAATCGATGATCCGCGTAAAACTTTGTTGTCTTCTTTCTTCTTATTACTTTCTATTATTTGTTATTATGATTAGATTTGTGTGTGTGTGATTTTTCTCAACAACAAAGAAACCCAACATCTCTCTCTCCCTTTACAAATCTGTACTCTCTAATATGTGTCATTGACATGAGAGAAGATGATTATAGTTTGCTCTGAGATATTGCTAATGGGTTCCTTTTTTCATTATTATATAAAAAAATATGGACATTAATTCTATTATGTGATGAATGATAAAACATTTTTCTTGTTTATGTGCCCCACTGCATATCTGTGTGGATTAAAAGTGAGAAAATTTATAATTAATGGATGAGTTTCTTTATGTAAAATGAGTGTTTCATGGCATTGAAAATGTTTGTGAAAATGTCATTGAAATGTTGTCTCAAAATTAATAAAGAAATGTCATTTTTACTTGCTGAATATTCTTTAGACTTGAGCTTATTGTAATTCTTCCACTTTTTTTATTTGCTAATGCCCACTTCTTTCATTTGTATTATCAATTACGTTTCTATGCTTTGTATAGTTTCTTGGCAGTGGTCGATACAAAATGTTAGAGGTGGCAAAATGGGCCGGGCCCCGACGGTGGCCCAGGCCTGCCCGGTCTGCCAGCTTAACGGGCCAGGCCCAAGCCCGTTAAGCTGGTGGGCGGGCTGAGCCCAGGATATGAGGCCCGCGGTCGGCCCAGCCCGTTAAGCCGGTGGACCTTTTGGAAATTTGAAAAAAAATCCTGACAGGTCTTAACGAGCCGGCCCGTTAAGGCCTGTCAGGATTTCAAAATTTGATTTTTTTTTAAATTTAAATTTAAATTTAATTTTTAAATTTTGAATTGAGGGGTAACTTTTATAATTATTCAGAAGCCGTTATTGACCGTTGGGGGCTTACAAAAATACCCAAAACTTTTAAAAATTACATTATTTTGAATATTTTATATTTTTTTTCCAATTATACCCTAATCTAACATTTTCCTATAAATACCCTCATCACCTTCACCTCATTCTCTACATTTTCTCTATTTCCCTACTCTCTTATTCTCTCTATTATCTACAATCTCCAACATCTCTCATTCACTCTTTCAACTATTTCATATTAAATAGTTATATTAATAATTACATAAAATTATTACAATGTAAAAAAATATATTGTGTAAATAAAACGTTAATATATATATATATATATATTTTTAAAAAAAAAAAATTGAAACCCGTTAAAATTTTAACGGGCCGGCCTGTTAATACCTTAACGGGCCAGGCCGTTAGAGCCCGGCCCGGCCCGGCCCGTTTTGCCACCACTACAAATTGTTATCTGTATGCATGTAGATACATTACACATGTATGGAAGGTGTTCGAAGAAATGTTTGAATGAATGTAGACAAATTCAAATATTATGTGCGTGAAAGCAAAATCCTTTAAATGAATGTTATCAAACGATTCACAATCAATGCACTCATATAAAATCTACAAGTGCGCACTTATGTGAACACTACCATATATATATATATATTTGTATCAGTTTTTCTGACGAATTGATTTTATTTATATCAATTCCATAACTATCAACTAATATATTCACACACTTTAGTTTAGTCAAGCTCTTCTTAAACTTGATTAATAACTCACAAGTTTTGTCATAATCTTAAAAGATCGGTTTGGTAATGGGGAGAGAAAAAAATGTATTACATTTAAGGTCAATTTGGTATTACTGTAACTTTTATAATAATCACTGTTAGCTATGTTGAATAAATAATCAGTTGTGGAGTTAATCGACAGATTTTTGGTTAATTGTATTTTTAAAACTACTATATATCTTAAAAGCATTATACATATGTTTGGTAATTTTATTACAAAAGAGCTGAGATTAGTTACAATTACTAAAATATACATGATTTTAGGATTCTATTTCATTTTTTATTAATTATATATATTAAATCAATTTAAGTAGAATATTTATATTAGGAAAAAAATTCTATAAGAACAATAAAAGATGTTTAAAATATTTTATAAATCAAATCAATATTTAAATAGAATATTTATTTTGAAATAAAATAAGGTATATAAATTATTTTAACTTTATTTCATAAGGATAATAATGATATTTTAAAATATTCATTAAATGCTAAAATAGATTATTTCATAATCGCTTTTAAAAAGTAACCCCTCACCTACTTCTGAAAATCATTGTCAAAACTTGTCAGATAATCAATTAATCACTTTTAGAAGTTTTACCAAACATCATTTTATGTTAAAATTATAAAATAATCTGATTTTCACTTTTTAAAAGCAATACTAAATTGACCCTTAGATGTAAAACAACGTTACTTTATCCAAATTTGGTGTCCAAATGATGTGGCACCATATTTTTTTTTAAATTTAAATGAATGGATTAGAGTGTCGCCACATCATTTTAACACCAAATATGGACAATGTAGCATTACTCTTAAATGGAAAATGGATTTAGTTAATTGAAAAATGGTATACAACCACAAATTTTAGATGATTATGGCAAGTTCTATATTTCACATATCAAGTATCAACCTGTTTATTATAGGGAGGGTTTTGTTGGTTCAGGTTAGAAAAAATTTAACCCAACCGAATGGTGAACTCCAACAACACTTCCAAAAATAATAGAAAAAATTGAACCCAACCGAATGGTGAACTACAACAACACTTCCAAAAATAATAATAAAAAAGTTAATAAAAAAAATTAAGACTGTACATAAGAACGATACAGTCAAATTGTGTACCTGTCAACAACACTTCCAAAAATAATAGAAAAAAATTAACCCAACCGAATGGTGAACTCCAACAACACTTCCAAAAATAATAATAAAAAAGTTAATAAAAAAAATTAAGACTGTACATAAGAACGATACAGTCAAATTGTGTACCTGTCAAAACTCAAAATCAAATGCATAGTCGGACTCTATAGCTTGAGGGACCTGATAATATAAAAAGAAAGTGTACTATTATCGTACTCAGGGGTCATGCACCGATACATATTAAAACATATTAAAACATATTAAAGAAAGATCCGAGATCTGTTAAAACAATAATATATTAAAGGAAATCGTTTGGCCCATACCCTTGCCTCCATGGTTTTTTCCTCTATTAGCGACAAGATTTGGAAGGAGGTCCTTACCCGTAGATCCCACTGATTTCTTTTCTATTGTTTAGTTGTGATTTTTCTGTCGAAGAAAAAAAAAAAACTAACAATATCAAATTACTTTCAAGTTTGAAGTTTCAATCACGTGTGTTATCAATAACTTTCAAATTACTCATTGATATTTAAAAATTTAATGTAACTAGGGTGCAATATATCTAAACTTTATTTATACCATGTCAATTAAAGTTGATATAATAATTTCTGTTCTAAGAGAAAATAAAATATTAACTTTTCGACTTAAACATCCAACCGTCTATTTGTATTTAATCCAAGTCTTATTATATTACTAGGTTTTGAGGCATATACAAGATATGTGTAACACCCATGTCTTTCAGGTCCAATTGAAAGACCCAATAAAAAAAATGGATAAACGTGAAGCAGAAAAGGCATCAGGTGAGTAAGCCTAAACAAATTGCATGGCTGACAGGCAGCTGTGAGCTTGGTTAATTAGCTCACAACTTCAGCTGTGTCCTTCCATAAGTATATATATTATAGGATAAACGTTGTGAGAGCTAGAAAGCAGTAGAATCCAGCTGAGGAAAGAGAAGAAAGGAAAGAGAAGAAGTCAGTGAAGCTCTCTCTCGTGATTATAGATTTCAGTTGATTCTTTTTTTATATCCAGTTTCTAATTGGATCTTGTGATTGTTAGGGAAAGAAGACGAAGGGAACCTAGCATACTCAGCCTAAATTAAGCTTGACGTCTAAGTTGTGAGTGAATTAAGTTTCAGTTTTGTTTTAACTCAAGTTTACAATTTTATGCTTTAATTGCTACAAATCATTTTAAGCTTTTTATTGTTTTTTATGATTGATGGTGATGATACAGAGAACCGAAAGTATATATTTTATGCTTATATTAGCATTCCGAATCAGTATATTATTTTTATGAACCAGAAGAAATTATGATTTTTACAAAAGCACCATGTATGTACCCTTCCCCAGTTATGATTATGGTTGGCTTTTTGGGGCCGTTCTACATATGTGTATGTCATGAGTTGCTCTGCAAGTGCATGACCAGAGAAAGAGAAATAGAGTCGCTCTGCACTTGTATGACCAGAGAGTCGCTCTGCCCGAGCATGACCAGAGAAAAAGTAATTGAGTCGCTCTGCACGGGTATGACCAGAAGTTATTCATGACTCGACGTTTTCCTGAAGTATTTCGGCTTACGTTTTGAGGATATCCCCGGTACGAATTTGGTGCAGAATAAGATTTTATAAAGTATCTTACTCTTGTTCAGAAAAGTGATGCATTCAGTTTATTCAGTTTATTCAGTATGAAAGTAGATATATTATTTTATACCATGTATTGCTAAATGCTTATTGTAAAGTGGTTTAGAAAAGTATTTTTAAAAAGTTTTCATTCACTCAATGGGCGTTAGCGCTCATCCTTTCACTCTTAAATATTTATCCAGGTAGCTGCTCGGTTGTGCGGACTCAGAAGTTTTGAGGTGGGCCACTCGATGACATCATGAAGCATAAAAGTCATGTATTTTAAATTGTCATGTATATATTTAGAAATATGAGGTAGGCATGGTCGGGACGGTAGGCATGGTCGGGACTGTAAAGTGGTCGGGAGGGTAGGCATGGTCTGAACGTGGTCGGAATTCTACTCGGTCTGTTCGGCCTACTCGGCCCACTTGACCTATTCGGCCCACTTGACATACTCGGCCTACTCGGGTTTCTTACTCGGCCTGTTCGGTTTCCCACTCGGGATGGACTGGGTACTTAGTTTTTAAAGTGGTCGGTTTTTAGTCCGATCAGTCTTTTTTTTGACAAATTTTTGTAACGAACGAAAATATGAAAGAAATTGCAATATGTACATTTTGCACTCTCCAATATTCTCCTTACATTTTGTTTGTTTAAAAGTAAGTATTTCCTATGGAAATCTTAGTAGAAAGTCCTTTTATCATGATAGTAAAAGTTCAGCCCACAGGATCTCCCTCGTACTCAAGAGAGAGGAGTCGGGGTAGGTCCTGTCAACACGTGTTTGTATCAATACGTGTTTGTATCAATACCTGGGTTATATCCTTGTAAATTAAGAAAACAATAAAAATAAAAATAAAAATATGTATAGAGTTTTTACGTTGTTAATTGATACAAAATTATAAAGCTTATTCATTGAAAGACTTATAAACTTTCCAAACGTGTTATACATTATCTATATATACAAAATTGTAAAACCTAGTTATTTGAAACAAAACAGTCAAACACTTATACATAATAGAAGCTTATGATGTCAAAAACTTATTTAACAATTTGGTAACTCTAAATGGATTTACAAACCCTGTTGTTAAAGGCCACTTAAAGCAAACCCAATTGACCTGTGAACATAAATATTGATTCAAATTCTCTTGGGAATGGCTCTGATATCTATTTTAGTTGATGTCCATCTTCTAATAGCCATCGTGATCTCTCCACCGTTTTTTTAGCCAATTATATCTTTTCTTTAACCGTTAATTATAAACTAAATAACAAATTTATGAACGGTCTACATTGTTATCATTATAAAGACAATTCTAAATACAACCCTTAAACTTTATTTCTATTGACTTTTTTTTTAAATGAATAGATTTTGATTGTAGCATCCCTAAGAGTTTCTTTGAAAGTGAAATTACAAATTTAACCTTTAAAGTGTGTAAAATTACTTAATAGATATGTTTTAGTAATAGTAATAAAGAAGGGACTATATAGTAATTTTAAAAAAAATATTTTGATTTTAAATTGTAACATAGTGATTTTTCTGTTAGAACCCTCAAAAGTTTCTAAATGACACTGACAAATAAGTTTCTAAATGACATTGGCAAATAGATATCAGATAAATAAATACAGTCCTCGTTGTGTTATTGTTACTAAAACCTGTCTATTAAGTAATTATACAAATGTGAAGGGTTGTATTTGTCATTTGACTTCTAAAGAAAATCTAAGGAATGTTATAATTCAAATCTTATTAAGACCTATCTATTACGTAATTATATAAAATTTAAGGGTTATATTAGTGATTTTACGGTTAATGTACAAACAGTCCCTATTGTCATATGTAAATAATTATATAAATTTGAAGGGTTATATCTGTAATTTAACTTTCAAACACAAAATGGGATGTTAAAGAAATTATATAAATTTTAAGGGTAATCACCGTAATTTTATATTAAAATAAATTAAAACAAAATATAGGATGCTATAATCCACCAATCAACTCACACATTTTAAAGCTAACATATTATTGTTGTAACATAAGGTAAGTTATTTTCATAATATTATAAATGATATGAATTTTAAAAGCATTAAATAAGGGAAACATGGTTGTTTGTAGTGTAAAGAAGCAGACGTTTTAATGATTAAGGAAAGAAATAATTTCATTTTGGATTCTGATACTTACCTGATCACTAAGGCTCAGTTTGATTTTTTATCTAAAAATTGAATAATGTTGAATTGTATTAAAAACTGAATGGTGATTGAAAACATGTTTTCCTAAATATAATTGACAAGTTTTTTTTTTAAGTTACAAATATCTGAAAATAAATATTTTTACTCTAAGTCCTTTCAACTATTATTTGTTATATATTAACATTTTAATATATAAATATTGACTCTCTTTTTTGTTTTCTAATCTATAATATTATTGTTTTATTTTTTATTTTTTATTATCTTATTTATTTTTTTTCTTATTTATTATTGAATTTTGAAAAACTATGCTAATAAACTAATAATGTTGTCTATGATGATTTGAATCTTGAATAGTGACTCATTTTTACAAAGATAAAAAAGATAACATGTCGAAGTTTAAATTTTGGGTATAGAAATTATTTTGTTATAAGTTGTTTGAGCAATATATTTTTTAAGAAAAAAATATGTGGGAGACCCTATTAGATTTGTGAGAGGATAGATTTGGAATTATAAAATTAATATCAATCGGTTGTTTTTTAATTAAGTGAAAATTAAAAAAATCACTTATATAAATAAGTGATTTTAGGAGTTGTTTTAGTGATTTTATCACTTAAAAAATCAAACAAAACAATAAAATGAAACACATTAAGTACCGTTAAGTGTTAAGTGGGAAAATCAAATATGCTCTAAGAAAACGGAGTCGGTGTTTAAGTAGGAATTGATTTTGGAGATTATTCCTTAATTAATTTCCTTTATCACTAAAAACGTGATTACCAAGTTATTTTCTATAAGAAACCCTAGTCTACTCTTCATAGTACAAACAAACTTGTTTCAAAAAAAAAACTCACACAAACAAATCGACAAATAGGTTTCTATCAATCCATCACAAATTCACCAATTTGATTTTTCTTATAAAGCACCCGATTGATAAAGACTCTCACAGATCTCCACATACGAGAACTAGCTCTATCACTAGATTTGGGTCTCCATCTTTGATCATCGGCAATAGAGATTGGACACCAAACTAGGTATGCGTCTCCGATATTGGGTTTTATTGCCGATGAGCGATCTAGTTCGCGTGATAGGTGGGTGTGGAGCTCTAATTGGTGGCAAGACGGAGGGGTGGTTATGGGTCTAATCGTTAGAGAGATGAGAGTAGGGTTAGTCTTGTTCGCGGCGACCAGATGTGAGGTGGGTCACGACATCACGATTGTTGTGGGGGAATGGGTTTGAAGCTATAAAGTTGAACCGATCTACTCTCTCTATCTTTTTCTTATTTTTAATTTTGAAACTAAGGGCCTGTCCGGTACCCTTTTCTAGGGTGTTTTTATTTTTGTTTTTCAAAAACAATTTTAAATACGCGTTTGTTAACTGTTTTCATTTTATTTTCAAAAAACAAAAATAAAATGGAAAACAAAACCATTGTTAAAATTGAAAATTTTGAAAAACAAGTTTTAGATGTTTTTCATTTTGTTTTTTGTTTTGTTTTTCAATTTAAATAAAAAAAACTCACATTTTTTTTCTTTTTTTCTTTTTCTTCGAGTTTTCAACTGCCTATCACTGCTCTTCTTCGTCCTCTACTTCTCTCTTTTTCATTGTCACTCTTCCTTCTTTCTCCTCCGATCTGCTCCTCCAAGGGCGGAGGAGGATCCCACCTATATATTCTTTGGCTCTCTTCTCCTCTGATCTGCTCCTTTGATCTTCTCATCTGATCTGCTTCTTCTCCATCGATCTTCTTCGTCGCTCTTCTTCGCTCTGTTCTTTGTTTGTTTTTTCATCATCTTCGCATGTTTCCTCTTTCGTTTGTGATGTGTGGGGCTAGGGATTTTTGTTGTACTGATCTGGTGGTGTTGTTTGGATCACCCATTTTGCCTTTTTTTTTCTTTTTCAATAATAGTGCAGTTTCAAAAACAAAAAAAAAAAGCTAAAAAATATAATAAATATCTTTCATATTCAATTTATTGTAAAATTTTTATATTTTTATTATTTAATGACAAGTTTTGATATTTTGGATCAATATAATGTCAAATTTAATATTTTTCGGTTCACCTACCGAAAGTGTTTTTTTATGTTTTTATTTTCAGAATACAACATCCAATATATACTACCGGATGTGTTTTTGGATTCCGAAATTGAAACCAAAACACCGTTTTTATTTTCATTTTCATTTTCGAAAAATAACACATAAAAAACATTATAGGACGCGTCCTAAATATTTTCTTTTTGAAACTAAATATTGAAGTTTATTAAATTAATTTTATTTTGTGTTTTATATTATTTTTTATTAGTTGACATAATGACATGTGGCATATTCATTGCGTAAAGATAAAACTACCCCCGAATCTGTTATATTTGACTTACATCTTACATACGGATAGATCTATTTGATACATTTTTGAAAAGTCAGGGACCATGGGTCTTGAAAAAACAGATACGTTTAAAAAGTTAATCTTTCCCAAAAACTTAAGGACTAAATTGATAATATCCCTATAATAAACTCAAGAAACCCAACATATTTCTCTCTTTCTTTTCAAATCTGTACTCGATCTCCATTATGTGTCATTGACATGAGAGAAGATGATTATAGTTTGCTCTAAGATATTGCTAATGGGTTCCTAGCTTCATTATTGTAAAAAAAATGTGGACATTAATTCTATTATGTGATGAATGATACATTTTTCTTGTTTATGTGTCCCAATGCCCATCTGTGTGAATTAAAAAGTGAGAAAAATTATAACTAATGGGTGAGTTTCTTTGGGTAAAATGAGTGTTTCATGGCATTGAAGATGTTTGTGAAAATTTCCTTGAAATGTTGTCTCAAAATTAATAAAGAAATGTCATTTTTACTTGCTGAATATTCTTTAGACTTAAGCTTATTGTAATTCTTCCACCTTTTTCATTTGCTAATGCCCACTTTTTTCATGTGTATTATCAATTATGTTTCATGCTTTGTATAGTTTCCTGGCTGTGGTCGATAAAAATGTTATCTGTATGCATATATGTAGATATATTACACACGTATGGAAGGTGTTCGACGAAATATTTGAATGAACGTAGACAAATTCAAATGGAAAGTATGTCCATGGAAGCAAAATCCTTTAAATGTAAGTTATCAAATGTTTCATAATCAATGCACTCATATAAAATCCACAAGTGCGCACTTATATGAACACTACCATATATATATTTGTATCAATTTTTCTCTCCTCATAACGAACCGATTTTATTTATATCAATTCCATAACTATCAACTAATATATTTACACACTTTAGTTTAGTCAAACTCTTCTTAAACTTGATTAATAACTCGCAAGTTTTGTCATAATCTGAAAAGATCGAGTTGGTAATGGAGAGAGAAAAAATGTATTACATTTAGATGTAATATAATGTTATTTTATCCAAATTTGGTATACAAATCTGGTGCCCAGATGATGTGACGACGCTATAATTCATTCATTTAAATTGTATTATATTTTTTTTATTTAAATGAATGGATTACAGTGTTGCCACATCATTTGGACATCAAATATGGACAATATAGTATCACTCTTAGATGTAAAATGAATTTGGTTTATTGAAAAATGTTATACAGCCACAAATTTTAGATGATTATGGCAAGTCCTATATTTCACGTATGAAGTATCAACCTGTTTATTGTAGGGTGGGTTTTGTTGGTTCAGGTTAGAAAAAATTTAACCCAAACAAATGGTGAACTCCAACAACACTTCCGAAAATAATAATAAAAAAGTTAATAAAAAAAATTAAGACTATACATAAGAAAGATACAGTCAAATTGTGTGTTGGGTGTACAACCAAAGTCTCACATTGGCTAGATATGGAGATGATTGATCTTGGGTATATAAGTACGGAAACAACCGCCATTGATATGAGACCCATGAGCAAATCCGTGCGGGCTTAGGCCCAAAACAGACAATATCATACCAATGTGGAGAATGTGGGTCTCGTACTTATGATAAATGGTATTAGAGCCAGATTCTCAGACTTAGCAAGCCATAGCCAACCAAACCAGGAGGTGGTGGGCTATAGGTAACTCGCGATGGGTCCGTGATGTTAGCTCTCAAGACAGGAGATGCTCCAGATTTTCACGTAAGGCGTGTGATACCAAGCGCGGTGGGGAGGAGTAACCTCGATGGAGTATCCTCCTATCATTGACGGATGGATGATCGCTTAAGGGGAGGTCCGAACCGTGAAGATAATGATGGTCCTTTGTTCGATGGGAGGATTGTTGGGTGTGTAACCAAGGTCTCACATTGACTAGACATGTGGATGATCGATCTTGGGTATATAAGTATGGAAACAACCTCCATTGGTATGAGGCTTTTCGGGTAGAAACCCATAAACAAATCCGTGCAGGCTTAGGCCCAAAACGGATAATATCATACAAATAAGGAGAATGTGGGTTTAATCCTTCTAACATTGTGGACCTGTCATAACTCAATATCAAATGCAAGGTCGGACTCTATAGCTTGAAAGGACCTGATAATATAAAAAGAAAGTGTACTATTGTCGTACTAGAGGTCATGCGCTGATACACATATTAAAACATATTAAAACTATATATTAAAGAAAGACCCAAGATCTATTAAAGCAATAATATATTAAAGAAAGATATAAGAAGTGACAAGAGTGGGTAAAAGCCAAATGTGATGCTGGTTCAACCGAACTGGAACTGGGGTTTTAGAACCAGATTGGAATTGGTTTTTCGGTTTCGGAACCAAAAGCCTGACTGTGAACTAGAACCAAAGAGGTTCCGGTTCGGGTTCCTCAAAATATATAACCAGATTGGAACTGTCAGATCGGTTCCGATTCTAGAACCGGAGGTTTCAGTCCTTGATTGCTGATTTCTTTTGTTATTATATTTTTTTTTAAATAATAATAAATATATGAAAAAAAGGAACGGAACCGGAACCTTCTTAAGGGAGGTTTCGGTTCCGATTCTGATGAGCTCAGAACCGGAACTGCTGCTTTCGAACCGGAAACCAGATCGAACCGAACTGGTGTCACATCTGCTAAAACGAAGGAAAAGACAACATAGTCAACAAACGGAGAATTTGAAAATCTGAACATTTCCTTCATTTACACGCAATTCTATTTGTCCCGGGTCCTTCTCACATATATAAAATGTCTTGAGAGAAGACTTAAATGGCAATTCCTCATCCCACCTTCAGCCTGGACCCTGGAGTACTGGAGTCCCTTTAACATATTTTAGATGTACGGTTTAAATACTTTATTCAAATTCATTGTGAAAGTGATTTGCGATTGATATGTAAATTATAAGATGATTTAATGAATGATTTTTCTGCAACAAAAATTGAGCTAAATAGGTTTGCTTCCGGCTAGTTATTAATTTGCTGATCTTTAAAGTCATTGTTTATTTTGAATGATAAATAACAATAAAAAATAAACTCATTAAATAGGTTTTTTTTAACACAATTTAGTATGCACTTCTATGATAATTAAAGAGTTTTATTTATTTTTCTTTTTTTGTTCAAATTTACTGAATGTGTTTGTTTTATAATTACTAGCTTCAAGTGGTTGTTAATTCTTTTTAAAAAAGCATGCATCTGATATCTCGAGAAGGAAATCGTTTGGCTCATACCCTTGCCTCCATTGTTATTTCCTCTGTTACGGTTTAAATACTTTATTCAAATTCAGTGTGAAAGTAATTTGCATGATTCAACCAATGTGGGATTTTGGTTGCACACCCAACAATCCTCCCCTCGAACAAAGGACCATCATTATCTTCACGGTCCAGACCTCCCCTCAAGCGATCATCCATCCGTCAATGTTAGGGGCACCACTCCATCGAGGTTACTCCTCTCCACCGTGCCGGAGCACACGTCTTATGTGAAGATCTGGAGCATCTCCTGCCTCGAGAGCTAACATCACGGACTCATCGCTAGCTACCTGGGGCCTACCATCTCCTGGCTTGGTTCGGCTACGTCTCGGCCATGGCTCTGATACCACTTATTAGAAGTACGAAACCCACATTCTCCACATTGGTATGATATTGTCCGTTTTGGGCCAAGCCCATACGGATTTGCTCTTGGGTCTCTACCCAAAAGGCCTCATACCAATGGAGATTATTTCCATACTTATATACCCAAGATCATCCCCATGTCTAGCCAATGTGGGACTTTGGTTGCGCACCCAACAGGTCCCACTGATTTCTTTTCTGTTGTTTAGTTGTGATTTTTCTGTCGAAGAAAAAAAAACTAACAATATCAAATTACTTTCAAGTTTGAAGTTTCAATCACGTGCGTTATCAATAACTTTCAAATTACTCAATTGATATTTAAAAATTTCATGCAACTAGGGTGCAGTATATATAAACTTTATTTATTCCATGTTAAGTAAAGTTGATATAATAATTTCTGTTCTAAAAGAAAATAAGATATTAACCGTTTGACTTAAACATCCAACCATCTATTTATATTTAATCCAAGTCTTATTATATTATATGACAAGCTAACATATTATTGTTATAACATATGGTAAGTTATTTTCATAATATGATAAATGAAATGATTTAAAAGCATTAAATTAAAAAGATCGAGAAACATGGCTGCTTGTAGTGCAAAGAAGCAGACGTTTTAATGATTAAGGAAAGAAATAATTTCATTTTGGATTCAGATACTTACTTGATCACTAAGGTTGAGTTTGATTTTTTATATGAAGATTGAATAGTGCTGAATTGTATTAAATACTGAATGGTGGCTGAAAAAATGTTTTCTTAAATATAAGTGATAAGTTGTTTTTTATTTTTATTTTTAAGTTACAAATATCTGAAAATAAATATTTTTACACCCATGTCCTTTCAACTATTATTTGTTATAAATTTAAATTTTAATATATACATATTGACTCCTTTTTTTTCAATCTATAATATTCTTGTTTTATTTTGGGGTATTATTGATTTAGTCCCTATTTTTTTTAATTGTTTTTTTTACTCATTTATTCATTTTTCACTGGATTTGTCCCTACATTTTCTTAACCCACTCAAGTTGATCCTTCTGACTAGAATTTTAACAGTCAACCGATACAGAAAATACAAAATAACATTTTTACCCTCGATTTTAGAAATAAAATAAAACAAAAGAAGGGAAAAAAAAATAAAAAAAATAAATGGAAAACGGATGGTCTTCATCGATGGAGAACACAAATGCACAACCTAAACTTGAACTAAACCCAGAACCCCAACACCTCCTGAATCAAACCATAGATCTCAATCCCTCTCCAATCTTCCTCTCAAATCTCTTTGAGAATCCGAAACCACATTAGAAAATCCCTCTCAAATCTCTCAAATCATGAACCTTCCATCTTCCAAACTCAGATTCTGACCATGGGGGATATCTCACTCCGATCCGAATCACACCACCACCAAATCGAACCTAAAACCATCGCCAAAAACAAACCGAACCACCACCACTTGAAATCAGAAAACCACAAAATCCAAAAAAAAAAAAAAAAGAAGAGAAGAAGAAGTTGTTGGTCTGTGGAGTTTTGTGGGTTTCAGAGAGAGAATGATATATATTTTATGTGGGTCTCTCTGGAGATTGGATCTTTACCAACATCCAATCTCCATGGGAAATCGAAGAAAAGATGATACGAACAAAAAAAAAAGTGGCGATGATTGCCCAGGTTGGATCTCTACCAACATCCGCCTCCATCTCCAGCGAAGCAGATTGTTGACGAAGCCTCCATCTCCAACGTTGAAGATCATCACGCGAGGAGGAGCATATCCTTGTAAGTTTGTTTTTGGTTATGGTGTTGATGGTGATTTGATAATAAAATATTGTTTGGGTGATGAAGATAAAGTTTGTAAATTTCTTCTTTGTATTTGTGTGGGTGTTGATTTGAATGAGGTTTTGGTGGTGTTGTGGATGAATTTTTCTGTATTTTTTTCTTTGAATTGATGGTGTTTGGGGGCCAAGAAAATGCAAGTACATGGAGTTTTTTTTTGTTTTCTAGAGAAATATGGTCTTTGGAGATGATGATGTTTGATTGATGATGATTTTTTTTTCCAGTTCGATGAACAATTGGTTTCAGAAGAAAAAAAAAACTAATTAGATCTATTACTTGGATTTTCGAGATTGAAGAAAATTGGTTATTGTGTAAACTGATTGTATAATTGTATCTGGGGTTTTCTTTTTTCCAGATTGATGAAATCGGTTTCAAAAGTAATTTTTTTTGTTTAATTAAATTTTTTATTAAAAATAATTTAACGATAATTTTTTATCCAAAAAAAACCTTTCTAATGAAAAAAGAAAATATTTTACATGACCAAACTTATTTTAAAGATAATATATTTGTTTTTAATTTTTCAAAACTATTTGATTTTTTTTTTGTTTTTCATTTTTCAAATTAGCTTTTATTTTTTAGTTTTTTATTATTTTTTATTTTTCTATAATACAATTTTTTTAAAAAAAATATTTATTGTTTGGTGTTGACAAGTTGTATTTTTTGACTTAAAGATAAAATTACCCTTGAAACCGTGAAAGTTGACCAATGTCTGACTCATAGATGGACCAAATTGAGTGAGTTTTGAAAACCTAGGGAACATTCCATTGAAAAATGAATAAGTGATTAAAAAAAAAGACAATTAAAAAAAAATAGGGACTAAATCAATTATACACCTTTTATTTTTTATTTTTTTATTGTTTTCTTTTTTTTATTAAATTTTGAAAAACTATGCTAATAAACTAATAATGTTATATGATGATTTGAATCTTGAATAGTGGCTTATTTTTATAAAGGTAAAAAAAAAAGATAAAACGTCGAAGTTTAAATTTTGGGTATAGAAATAATTTTGTTATAGGTTATTTAAGTAATATTTTTTTATGAAAAAAAAATGTGGGAGAACCTATTAGATTTATTATAGGATAGATTTGGAATTATAAAATTAATATCAATCAGTTATTTTTTAATTAAGTGAAAAGTAAAAATAAAAAATCACTTTTATAAATTAGTGATTTTAGGACTTGTTTTAGTGAATCTTTTGGAGATTATTCCTTAACTAATTTCCTTTATCACTAAAAATGTGATTATCAAGTTATTTCCAAATCAATACCTTTGATTTGGTTTTCTATAAGAAACCTTAGTCTACTCTTCATTGCATAGACACACTAGTTTCAAAAAAAAAAAAAAAACTCACACAAACAAATTGACAAGTATGTTTCTATCAACCCATCACAAATTCACCAATTTGATTTTTCTTAGAAAGCAGCCGATCGATGGAGACTATCACGGATCTCCATGGACGAGAACCAGCTTCATCACTAGATTTGGGTCTCTATCTTTGATCATCGGCGATGGAGATTGGACACCGAACCTGGCCTACATCTCTGATGTTCGGTCTTATCGTCGATGAGCGATCTAGTTCGCGTGATAGGTGGGTGTAAAACTCTACTTGGCAAGACGGAGGGGTGGTTCAGGGTCTAATCTCCGAATAAGAGGAGGGTTAATCTTGTTCGCGGGAGATGTGAGGTGGGTCATGAGGGGTGTGGGTTTGAAGTGTCAAACTAAACGGATCTGCTCTCTCTTTCTTTTTCGATCTGATTTTTAATTTTGAAACTAAGGGCCTGTCTGGAACCCTTTTTCTAGGGTGTTTTTGTTTCTCAGAAACAATTTTGAATACATATTCGTTAACCGTTTTTCATTATTAAAAAATAAAAACAAAATAGAAAACAAAACTAGGGTTAAAATTGAAATTTTTGAAAAACAAGTTAGATGTTTTTTCATTTTTTTTTTCACTTTAAATAAAAAACTCACATTTTTTTTCTTTTCTTCTTCTTCTTCTTCTTCTTCTTCATCGCTCTTTTCCTCCGATCTGCTTCTTCTTCGCTCTGTTCTTTGTTTGCTTTTTCATCATCTTCGCATGTTTCCTATTTCGTTTGTGATATGTGGGGATAGGGATTTTTGTTGTACTGATCTGGTGGTGTTGTTTGGATCACCCTTTTTGCCTTTTTTTTGTTCTTTTTCAATAATAGTGCAGTCTCAAAAAAAAAAAAAAAACTAAAGCTAAAAAATATAATAAATATCTTTCATATTCAATTTATTGTAATTTTGTTATATTTTTATTATTTAATGACAAGTTTTGATATTTGGATCAATTTAATGTCAAATTCTAATATTTTTCGGTTCACCTACCGAACGTGTTTTTTATGTTTTTATTTTCAGAATACAACATTCAATATATACTACCAGATGCGTTTTTGGATTCCGAAATTAAAACCAAAAACACAGTTTTCATTTTCATTTTTAATTCCGAAAAACAACACATGAAAAACGTTATAGGACGCGCCCTAAATATTTTCTTTTTGAAACTAAATATTGAAGTTTATTAAATTAATTTTATTTTGTGTTTTATATTATTTTTTATTAGTTGACATAATGACATGTGGCATATTCATTGTGTAAAGATAAAACTACCCTAAATCTATTATATTATTTGACATACGGATGAACCTATTTGATACATTTTTTAAAAGTCAGGGACCATGGGTCATGTAAAAGCAAACACGTTTAAAAAGTCTATCTTTCCCCAAAACTTATGGACTAAATTGTTAATACCCCTATAATAAACTCAAGAAACCCAACATATTTATCTCTTTCTTTTCAAATCTGTACTCGATATCCATTATGTGTCATTGACATGAGAGAAGATGATTATAGTTTGCTCTAAGATATTGCTAATGGGTTCCTAGCTTCATTAATGTAACAAAAAATGTGGACATTAATTCTATTATGTGATGAATGACAATAAATTTTTCTTGTTTATGGGTGAGTTTCTTTGTGTAAAATGAGTGTTTCATGTAATTGAAATGTTTGTGAAAATTTCCTTGAAATGTTGTCTCAAAATTAATAAAGAAATTGATATGAATAAAATTTGGGAAGAAGAGGGAAAAAAGCAGAAAACAATAACAGAGGGAGATATTTTGGGTTTAACTCATCATAATCTTTATTAATTGGTTCAATTCTATAAATAGGTATTTGAACAATAGCTGTAAACTAAGAGATAGAATTACAATCGTAAGATAAAGAAGAAACATAGTTATCCTCAGCCTAACAAATAATTATCCTCAGCCTAACAAAAGTCCTAATTAACTAAATTATTATTCTCCTCACTAATTCAAAAACAAACTAAAGATCAATCAACCAAACTTCTGTACCAATACCAACGGCTTGCATGGCTTGCATGTGTGTGCCCAGATGAGCACGTATCATCCACCCCTCTCAAATTATCCTTGTCCGCAAGGATAAATTTGAGATAAGTTTGTGAGATACGTCACTTGTTTTCTGATATTGCATCTTCTAGCGGCACCCCATCCCATTTCACCATAGTTTCCAACTTTGGCCGATATTTTCCCTTTTGAGTTATACCTTCCTTTGTTCTTCAATTTGTCAACTACTCAAATGGTCCGAGGATGGTTGGTTATGGCCATAGCATTGAAGGATATTTTCGGGATTGTTTCTGTATAAGTTGATTTGCTAGGCAATTCTTCGGGTATGGCAGAAAAATCTGGTATACCTTTTTCTCTCCTTTCACAAGTCTCATGGCCTGTAATCCGACGGAACAAACTCTATGTAGTATTAGAAGACGGGATCGATTTTTGGTTGGGTGGAGAACCAAGCGGAACAATGATGGTGGAACGGAAAGTGTTGGATTGGTTAAGGGGTTGTTCGGATTCTCTAGGAGGGAAGGGGTTGATTTTGGTTTCAGATGTGCTGCGAGGGAGGCGCAGGGCTTGGAGTTCTATCATGATAGTTTTGAGGGTAAAATGTATTTTGTCAAATCTGGACTCATGACGAGCCAGAATTTTGCAACTCCGTTACGGAACTCAACATCCATGAACCGAATGGCTCTAATACCACTTGATATGAATAAAATTTGGGAAGAAGAGGAACTGAAGCAGAAAAGAATAAAAGAGGGAGATATTTTGGGTTTAACTCATCATAATCTTTATTAATTGGTTCAATTCTATAAATAGGTATTTGAACAATAGCTGTAAACTAAGAGATAGAATTACAATCGTAAGATAAAGAAGAAACATAGTTATCCTCAGCCTAACAAATATTTATCCTCTGCCTAATAAGAGTCCTAACTAAATTATTATTCTCCTCACTAATTCAAAAACAGACTAAAGATCAATCAACCAAACTTATGTATCAATACCAACGGCTTGCATGGCTTGCATGCATGTGCACAGATGAGCACATATCATAAATGTCATTTTTACTTGCTGAATACTCTTTAGACTTGAGCTTATTGTAATTCTTCCACTTTATTCTTCCACTTCTTTCATGTGTATTATCAGTTATGTTTCCATGCTTTGTATAATTTCCAAGCAGTGGTCGATACAAAATGTTATCTGTATGCATGTAGATATATTACACATGTATGGAAAGTGTTCGACGAAATGTTTGAATGAATGTAGGATAAATTCAAATGAAAAGTATGTATATGGAAGCCAAATCCTTTAAATGTAAGTTATCAAATGATTCACAATCAATGAACTCATATAAAATCCACAAGTGCGTACTTATGTAAACACAACCATATATATTTGTATCGGTTTTTCTTTCCTCATGACGAACTGATTTTATTTATATCAGTTCCACAACTATCAACTTATATATTCACATACTTTAGTTTAGTTAAAATCTTCTTAAACTTGATCAATAACTAGCAAGTTTTGTCATAATCTTAAAAGTTCAGTTTGGCTCTCAAGAGAGAAAAAATGTATTACATTTAGATGTACAATAATGATACTTTGTCTAAATTTGGTTGTGTCCAAATGATGTGGCAACACCATAATTCATTCATTTAAATTGTATTATATGTACATAATTTCAATGAATAGATTAGAGTGTTGTCGTATCATTTGGTCACTAAATATAGATAATCTAGCATTACTCTTAGATGTAAAATGGATTTGGTTGATTGAAAAATGGTATACAACAAAAAAAATTAGATAATTATGGCAAGTTCTACATTTCACGTATCAAGTATTGTTAGGAATACTGATCAAGAAGAGTGATTTTGATGATCAGATTAATTATCACATCCTTTGTTATGTGCTGTCAAAGCATCTTGGTGTGGCGGGAAAGTTTAGTGAGGCCGTTACAGATATCTAAAAAGTTTGTTATGTGCTGATGTCACTGATGATGATGAAAGGTGCCATGTCAGAATATCCAATAGCCAATCATATGATGACAAGTCAGACTCATATAACAGAATCGATGCTCTTATAGATTCCAATATGAGCTGTTTCAACTGATATATATATATATAAACATCTGTTATTCTTATAAAAACAGAGTGAGAAAATTGTATGAAAAAGGTTTTAGAGAAATTCTTAGAGAGTTCTAGATTTTCTCTCTAGATAAGCTTCTATTCCTTGTGTGTTTGTTTCACAGGAAAATTCATTTTCTCAAGAAGTATCAACCTGTTTATTATAGGGAGGGTTTTGTTGGTTCAGGTTAGTAAAAATTTAACACAACCAAATGGTGAACTCCAACAACTCTTCCGAAAATAATAAAAAAAAAGTTAATAATAATTAAAATAAACTATACTTAAGAAAGATACAGTCAAATTGTGGAGCTGTCAAGGTCAAATGCAGGGTCCGACTCGAATAGCTTGAAGCCTTGAAAGGACCTGATAATATAAAAAGAAAGTGCACTGTTGTCGTACTCAGAAGTCATGCACTAATACATATTAAAACTATATATTAAAGAAAGACCCAAGATCTGTTAAAACAATATATTAAAGAAAGATATAAGAAAGTGACAAGAGTCGGTAAAAGCCAGATGAGATGCCGGTTCAGTTCTAAATATGGAACCGACCTGGAACCGACCTGGAACCATGGGTTTCAGAACCGGATTGGAACCGGTTTCGGAACCAGAATTGGACCGTGAACTAGAACCACAGAGGTTTCGGTTCCGATTCCTCAAAATACAGAATCATACTGGATGGAACCGGCGGTTCTAGTCTTTGATTGCTGATTTCTTCTTTTTTTTTTCAAATAATAAGAGAAAAAAAGAACCAAACGGAACAGTCAACCGGAATTGGCAATCGGAACCTCCCTAAGGGAGGTTTCAGTTCTGATTCTGGTGACCTCAGAACCCGAACAGCCGGTTCCAAACAGGAATCCAAACCGAACCGGAACCTACGTCACGTCTACTAAAAGGAAGGAAAGACCACGTAGTCAACAAAAGGAGAATTTGAACATTTGAACATTTCCTTCATTTACACGCTATTCTATTTGTTCTGGGTCCATCTCACATATATAAAATGTCTTGAGAGAAGACTTTACTGGCAATTCCTCATCCCACCTTCAGCCTGGACCCTGGAGTACTGGAGCCCCTTTAACATATTTTAGATGTACGGTTTAAATATTTTATAAAAATTCATTTGTGAAATTGATTTGTGATTGACATGTAAATTATAAGAGCAATTACGACCCAATACACCAAATATTACACCAATTTATCATAAAAAGAGCATCTTTCTTATACCAATTTTTTTTCTTTTCCAATGTATCCACACAATATTTTACATCAAAAGAGTATCTTTAAATAATATTCCCCCAATACATATTTATACAATACTAATATATATGTATTCCAAAATATATTAATTAATAATTAAATTTAATAAATTAAATATGTATATCAATATGGATATCGTTTTAAAGATCCCAACGATGTTAAATTAGTAAATATAAAATATATAAATATTGATGTGAGACATAACAAAAAAATAAAAATAAAAATAAAAGGGTGTTTGGTGTAGCAACGGTACCCACCAAATTTGGTGGGTGTTCGACCAATTTTATTCGTTGTGGATGGTGTGTTTGTTGGAGATGATTTTTTGGTGTTTTTGATGTTTTTGGTGGAGATGGTGTGTTGGCTGGAAATGCTCTAAGATGATTTAATGAATGAAATTTATGCAACAAAAATTGAGCTAAATAGGTTTGATTCCGGCTAGTTATTAATTTGATGATCTTTGAAGTCATGGTTTATTTTGAAAGATAAATAACAATAAAAAAAAACTCATTAAATAGTTTTTTTTTTTTTAACACAATTTAGTGTGTACTTCTATGATATTTAAAGAGTTTTTTTTTTTCTTTTTCCTTTTTTTCAAATTTACTGAATGTGTTTATTTTATAATTACTAGCCTCAAGAGGTTGTTAAAGATTTCCCGAGAAGGAAATCGTTTTGCCCATACCCTTGCCTCCATGGTTTTTTTCCTCTGTTAGGGACCAGATTTTGAGGAGGTCCTTCCCAGTAAATCTCAGTGATTTCTTTTCTATTGTTTAGTTGGAAGAAAAAAAAACTAACAATATCTTTTTACTTTCAAGTTTCAGGTTTCAATCATGTACGTTACCAATAACTATCAAATTACTCAATTGATATTTACAAATTTCATGTAACTACAGTGCAGTATACCCAACCTTTATTTATATCATGTTAGGTAAAGTTGATATAATAATTTCCGTTCAAAAAGAAAATAAAATATTAACAGTTTGATTTCAACATTCAACCATCTATTTATATTTAATCCAAACCTTATTATAGAACATATTATTGTTATAACATACGGTAAATTATTTCCTTAATATATGATATGAATTTTAAAAGCATTAAATGAGGGAAACATGGCTGCCTGTAGTGCAAAGAAGCAGACGTTTTAATGATTACGTAGTATTTTTCTTTTAAGTTATAAATATTTGAAAATAAATTCTTTTATACTCTTGTCCTTTCAACTATAATTTATTATATATTTATATTTTAATATGTAAATATTGTCCTTTTTTTTGTTTTTTAATCTATAATATTCTTGTTTTATTTTTTATTTTTTATTTTTTATTATCTTTTTTCTTTCCGTTTTATACTGAATTTAGAGAGACTATGCTAATAAACTAATAATGTTGTCTCTGATGATTTGAATATTGAATAGTGACTCATTTTTACAAAGGTAAAAATGATAACATGTCAAAGTTTAAATTTTGGTATAGAAATAATTTTATTATAAGTTATTTAAGCAATATTTTTTTAAAGAAAAAAATATGTGGGAGACTATTAAATTTGTTAGAGGATAGATTTGGAATTATAAAATTAATATCAATTCATTGTTTTTTAATTAAGTGAAAAGTGAAAAAAAAATCACTTTTATAAATAAGTGATTTTAGGAGTTGTTTGAGTGATTTTATCACTTAAAAAATTAAACAAATGGAACACATTAAGTACCATTAAGTGTTAAGTGAAAAAATCAAACAGATATTGAGAAAACAAAATCGGTATTTAATTAGAAATAGATCTTTTGGAGATTATTCCTTAATTAATTTCCTTTATCATTAAAAACGTGATTATCAGGTTATTTCCTAATCAATCCTTAAGATTCGGTTTTCTATAAGAAACCCTAGTATACTCTTCAAAGTACAGATTCTGAAATCATGAAATACAGAGAATAAATAAATAAATAATTGTTCTCTTCCCAGTCTTTTTCTCCTTCAGCTCTTGGTAAGTTCAAACTCGATTTAAGTTCGCTGAGAATGATTGTGCCCTGCATAACCACTGTTGAATCGTTTTATCATGTGAGACAATTGCTATACACATACGGTGGTGTTACACAGTGAAATTGTCTTAAGAACACCGTGTGAAACACAAGCCTTGATTCTAAACTGATTTCCAACGTAGTGTTTATGGTTTATTGCTTTATGTTTTCTTCCATATTTGAACCATAATTGTTTTGATTTACCACAACAATCTTAAGATTTTTTTTTTATTTACGTTTTTCAATTCTTAAAACGTTCTGGTTTCTGGTCTTGTTACGGATCGTGACAAACTTGAAACATCACTGTTTAGGCTTTCAAAATAATATTAACCATGGAAATTGGGCCATTTTGAAGGCACTGGTTTTAAATAAATTATTTTTGGAATATCAAGTCTGTTTAACAGACGTCGGTTTAGAAATCAAGTGTTATTTCGATTGAGTAATCGAGGATGTGTTACCAGACACTGATTGAGATTTCAATTGTGAAATCTAGAATCAATATTTGATTCACTGGTTTGATATCAAATAATTGATATCATTGCGGTCATATATATATATATATATATATATATATGAGTTGTGTATATATTTGATATTTAAAGATACAAAATTACAGTTTATATTTGGAACAACCGGTAACAGGATTATATGATTATATAATCTGATACTAACCAATATATATATATAAGTATATATATTAAGTTCAACAAATCCTAAGTAAGATTGTTTGTATACAATTATGGACAGGAAGTTTCGAACAGCGAAACTATATTTTGGAGGATTTTGTGTTGATGAACGGATTTACATATTATCGGCTGAGTAAGCATTGGGTTATATCAGTGGTATATTTTAAAGTATTATAAATCACTGTTTGATCTTTTATATGTCAGTGTGTTTGATATATTGGCAAAACATATCGGTGGATGTATCAGTAATTTTGGGGTACCGACAATTGTGAAACTAAACAATACGAATTTTAAACTAAACAATATATATTATATTTAAAGTGCTAGAACGGTGTTTGATACACAATAAATTAAGTGGAGATACCGGTTTTGTGTTACCAGTATTTCATATTTAGTATTGTTTGATAACAATTATTTGATAAACAATATTACATCGGTGTGTGATATATCTTCGTTTGTTATATCGGTTATTGTAAAAACTAACACATAAAACAATTTAATGAAGAAACTGTTTATTGAATTGATGAATAACAATGAACTGATGCCAACTATTTATAGTAACTGGGATGAGGTAACATGATAACATCAAACCTCTAACTGATAATTACAATAAAAATAAATCAATAATAATCCTATCTAATGATAATCCTAACTAAAGATAAATAGGAATTATCTGAAAGATAAATTCAACCTAATATCTAAAATGATAAATACAAAGATAATACTTGGTTTAATCCTACATAGCTCCCCTTAAACCAAGTCCTTCATAGCTCGTTATGCCCAAAGACTTCGTAAGCATCTGAAAAATGTCAGCTTTGAGCGGCTTCGTGAAGATGTCTGCAACTTGTTCCACTGAACGGCAGTACTCGATCACGATCTCCTTGTCTTTCACCAAGTCACGTATGAAGTGAAACTTGATATCAATGTGCTTACTTCTACCAAGGTAGACTGGATTCTTGGTCAGGGAAATGGTGGACTTGTTGTCACAGTAGATCACTGTGAGAGCATCTTGTTGATGCTTTAACTCAGAAAGCATGTGACTCAGCCACACAACCTGTGTAGCACCGCCACACAGCTTGTGTAGCACCGCCACACAGCTTGTGTAGCACCACCACCAGCTGCAATGTACTCAGCTTCTGTTGTCGATAGAGCAACCACCTGTTGCTTCTTCGAAGACCAAGAAAAAACTCCAGAACCAAGATGGAATGCAAATCCAGAGGTGCTTTTCCTCTTCTCCGTATCACCTGCCCAATCACTATCTGTATATCCAACAAGCTCGACTTTGTTAGCAGAAGAGTAAAATATACCATCACCCAGTGTACCTTTCACATATCGTAAGATACGCTTGCCAGCCTGCAAGTGAGATTGCCTCGGAGAATCCATGAACCTGCTAAAAAGCCCAACTCCATAAAAAATATCAGGCCTAGTAGAAGTTAAGTATCTCAGACTTCCTACTAGCCTCCGAAAGATGGTAGCATCAACTAGCTCATCAGACCCATCATTCTATAACTTCAACCTTTCTTCAACTGGAGTCAGCATCGGCTTACATCCCCCCATCTTAAACTTTTTCAGCACATCACCAACATGAGATTGCCTCGGAGAATCCATGAACCTGCTAAAAAGCCCAACTCCATAAGAAATATCAGGCCTAGTAGAAGTTAAGTATCTCAGACTTCCTACTAGCCTCCGAAAGATGGTAGCATCAACTAGCTTGCCAGACCCATTATTCTATAACTTCAACCTTTCTTCAACTGGAGTCAGCATCGGCTTACATCCCCCCATCTTAAACTTTTTCAGCACATCACCAGCATACTTCTTTTGGCACACAAAGATGCCTTCATTTGTCTGAGTCATCTCAATGCAGAGGAAATATGACATCAACCCCAAATCTGTCATCTCAAAATGACCAGTCATTGCATTTTTGAACTCTGCAATCATCTCAGGGTTATTGCCTGTAATGATCATATCATCAACATATAGGCACACAATAAGAATATCTCTATGGGATTTGGATTTGATATACAAAGTGTGCTCATAAAGACATCTCTGGAACTCATGCTAGATAAAATATGTGTCAATGCGTGTATACCATGCCCTGGGTGCCTGTTTCAACCCATATAAGGCCTTCTTCAGCTTATAGACCTTATTTTCTTGCCCCTTCTTTACATACCCCTTAGGTTGCTGTATGTAGACTTCCTCCCCTATCTTCTAATTCAAAAATATGGATTTCACATCCATTTAGAAGATTCTCCAGCGATTCTGTGCAGCAAGAGACACAATCAAGCGAACAGTGTCAGGTCTGGCAACAGAAGCAAACACCTCAAAATAATCGATCCCTGGCTTTTGCTTGTAACCTTTTGCAACCAGACGTGCTTTATAGCGCTCAACCTCACCATTTGGCTTGTATTTTGTCTTGTACACCCACTTAACACCAATGGGTTGCTTTCCACCTGGAAAATCAATAAGATCACATGTGTTATTCTTTTCAATCGCATGAATCTCCTCTTCCATTGCTTTTAACCAGCAATCATTACGAGCATCATCTTCATATGTGATAGGATCACAATCTGTAAATAGTGCAAAGTTCACCAACTCTTCATCTGTTGGATCGTCGTCATTACTGAGAACACAATCATGTAAACAAGCTGGCTACACCAGTTCACGTTGTGGATGACGGAAAGATTTTGCTGAATGTGGGTTCACCGGGGACAGTAGAGCAACTAGGGTCGAAACCGGATCATCTCTAGAATGACCATCAATCTCATCCAGGTCAACATCAATATTAGAAAAGCTCCCCTTGCTGTAAGACCAATCCCAACATCCTTGCTCAACGAAGGTAACGTCCTTGCTGACAATCACCTTTTCGATCATTGGATTATAAAGTTTATAACCCTTTGTTACCTGACTGTAGCCAATGAAGATACACTTCTCTGCCTTAACATCAAGCTTCTTTCTCAAAGCATCAGGTACATGAGCATAAGCGATACACCCAAACACTTGTAAGTGTTCAATGCTGGGTTTGAGTCGAGTTCAGGCTTTCTGAGGAGTCTTTCCGAGAACACTGTTAGTGGGACATCTATTCAACAGATAGAATGCACATGCAACTGCATCACCCAAAAAACCTTTGGGGAATTTCTTCAAGTGTAACATACACCTGACCATGTCCATAACTGTTCTATTCTTTCTCTCGGCTACACCATTCTGCTGAGGAGTATATCTTGCGATCAACTGGTGATTGATGCCATGTTTTTGCAAGAAACCATCACAGACAATATATTTTGTCCCCCGATCTGTTCTTAGAGTCTTGATAGACCTATCACTCTGATTCTTTACCAATGCCTTAAATCTCTTAAAGGCATCACAAGCGTCTGACTTCTGCTGCAAGAAATACACCCAAGCCTTCCTGCTGAAGTTATCGATAAAGGTAATAAAGTACCTATATCCTCCATTTGATGGAGTCTCCATGGAGCATAGATCTGAGTGCACTAGCTTCAAGGGCCGACTAGCTCTCCATGTCTTCTTTGTAGGAAATGGGTCTCTGTGTTTCTTTCCCATAACATATGTCTCACATACCCTATTTGGAGGTTTAATGACAGGAAACCCTGAAACCATCTTCCTTGAAGAAAGTAGCTTCAGACTCCCAAAGTTTACATGGCCAAATCTCATATACCATACCAGCTCCTGTCTCTGATTACAGAACTAAAGCATGGTAAAGTGTCAATGTTAATATGCAGCGAAAACAAACAGTTTGGTGACATGTTTACCTTTGCTATCAGTTCTTTCTGTTCATCGTTGATGGTGCATACCCCTCTGTAGATCCGCATATCATACCCCTTCTTTGAAAGTCACCCCATGCTCAACAGATTTTGATGTAGACTCGAAACAAACAGTACCTCTGAGATTGTATTCTTGGATCCGTTCTTCAGAGAGATGGAGATTTTACCTTTCCCCATTACTGGCACCTTTGAGTCATTCCCAAACTTCACTTTCGAAGTAAAGGTCTCATCCAATTCTGAGAACATCTCATTTCTGCCACACATGTGGTTGCTGCAGACTGTATCTAGAAACCATCTGTACTTGGCATCATCCACTGCTACGCTACACACTAGCAACAATGTTTCTGAATAGTCTCCATCTTCTGCAATATTTGCCTAGAAATTTCTCCCATTGGATTTACACTCATTCTTGTAATGGCCATATTTTTTACATCTGAAACACTGAATCTAAGATTTACTCTTCTGATTAGTGTTATTGCCTCCTCTGCCTTTCCCCTGGCTAGATCTGAAAGCACTTCCCCTCCTATTTTATGAGTTCTGGCCCTTCTAGCTTGCCTCAGAATTCTTCTGGGTCTCTCCTTTATCTTTCTTAAGACTCAACTGGCTCTGAAAAGCTTCTTCCACCTCGATCTTAGAATTCTCATCTAGACATTGTTCTTTGGCTTGGAGCGAACCCATTAACTCATCCAACGTCATCGCCTCAAGATCTTTGGACTCCTCGATGGCAGTCACCTTGTATTCAAACTTCTCGGTCAGTGTTCGGAGAATCTTCTCCATGATCTGAACATCTGAAATTTTCTCACGATTGGACTTCATATGATTAACAAATGCTAATGTCAGTGAGAAATAATCTGCCACCTTCTCGGTTTTCTTCATATGGAGAAGCTCCAACTGCCTTCGCATGGTCTGCAAGCGGACTTTCTTCACCTTTTCTACTCCTTGGTAGATATTCATCAGAATGTCCCACACACGTTTTGCTGATGTTGTATGCGTGATTTTTTCAAAAATCACCGGATCCAGGGACTGGTTAATGAAAAACCTCACCTTCAAATCCTTATTGGTTGTTGCAGTATCCGGTGCTCCAACAATACCCTCGTAAACAACAGTCCAAACTCCTGATATTCAAACAAAAGTTGCATCTGGACCCTCCAATACTCAAAATTGGTTTTTTCGTCAAATTTTGGTATTTGTGGTTGTATTGTGTTATTATTATTATTATTAAGGGTGACCATTGTAATTTGCCAAAGCAATAAGAATAATAATAATAACACAAAAATATAACAACCAATATATATCAGCCAAACAAAACAAAGCAAAAGTCAAATATACCAAACCAATTTCAACTTTCACTGCTCTGTAAACTCAACAAACGTCTTCACACGACGACCCAACCAAACCTCAAAATTCTTCTATTCACGACCTCGTCAAACACATCAGACCTCCAAACACATTGGTGTGTTATCAAATATATTTTAAAGGTTATATTATATATCAAATATAATATTTATCAAATAAATTATATTTGATATATATTAACATACTAGCTTGATATATCAGTGTCTGATATATCGTTATATATATATATATATATCTTTGTGATATATATCTTTGTGATATATATAAGTGGTTCTATAATATTTGATTTGGTTTTTTGAAGTGACTACCGAATCAACTGTGAACCAGAGCATGGCTCAAGAGACTACTTCGGTAGTCAACTCGAGTACGGGTCAAACAGTCGGATCTAATCCGAAGGAGTGGTGGATTGACACCGGTGCTACTCAGCACATCTGATCTAATAAAGGGTCGTTCACTTCTTTCGAGCTAGTTCAGAATGAGGAGAATTTGTTCATGGCCAACTCCACCGATTCTAACATTAAGGATCAAGGAAAAGTGGCCTTGAAAATGACTTCTAGGAAAGAGTTGTCGTTGAACCGCATCTTGTATGTGCCGAAAATTTGATAGAATTTAGTGTCTGGTTCGTTGTTGAATCAGCAAGGCTTCAAGATGGTGTTTGAGTCGGTCAAAGTTGTTTTGTCCGAAAGTGGAATGTATATAGGTACGTATTATAAAATTGATGGGCTTTTTAAGCTCAATGTAACCGGTGTTAAGCAAATTCTTTTGCTTACTTGCTTGAGTCTTTCAATTTTTGGCATGGTAGACTCGGATAAGCTAATTATGATACAATATGTAGATTAATGAACTTAAATCATACACCTATTTTTCAGATTAATTCTAAACACAAGTGTGAAATTTATGTTGAGACAAAACTAGCAAGGTCATCATTCCAAACAATTGAAAGAACACCGAACCCCTTGATTTAACTCACATTGATGTATGTGATTTGAAATTTGTACAAACAAGGGGTGGCAATAAGTATTTTATTACTTTTGTCGATGATAGCACCAAATAATGCTATATATATATATGTTGAAAAGTAAATATGAGGCTATAGAAAATTTTAATCTCTATAAAATTGAAGTTGAGAATTAGCTCCACAAGAAAATTAAGATAATGAGAAGCGATCGAGGTGGTGAGTAGCACTGTTTGGTGAATTTTGTACATAACACGGAATCATACATCAAACCACAATACCATACTCCTCTCAACAAAACGATGTTGTTGAACAGAAAAATCGTACATTGAAAGAAATGATGAATGCAATTTTGATAAGTTTTGGATTGCCCCAAAACATGTAGGGTGAAACTACATTGTCTAGCAATTACCTTTTAAAGAAGTTACCCCGGAAGAAAGAAGACAATACCCTATATGAGTTATGGATAGGAAGAAAGTCTTCCTATAAATTCTTACGAATGTTGGGGTGTCCTGCCAAAGTAGGCATACCTACACCTAAGAATGTGAAAATAGGTCAGAAAACCGTTGATTGTATCTTTATTGGATATGCACATAACAGTAGTGTTTAAAGGTGGGAACCCAAACCGTCAAACCGATCAACTCGTCCAAACCAAACCAATTTAAAGGGGTTAGTTTGGTTTTGTTAAAGAAAAAAAACGATTAGATTATTTTTTAATAATCCGATAATTGGTTTTGGTTGGTTTGTGGGTTGTGTTTTATCAACCCATATAACCCAACCCAACCCAAACCATTACATAATTAGATATATATATATATATATATATATATATATATATATATATATATATATATATATATATTAAATTTTCATATAAAAAAAATTAAAGTTAACCTATTCTTAAACAAATTTCATCTCATCTGAAGTTGTTGGCACTATGCAAATTTATTGAGCATAAATAACATTTTTTTTTGTTTCATACAAAAACACAATAAGCAATACAGTTTAGTGTTTTTATATATATTTATATATATATAAGTTTTATGCGTTCTACACTTGAGTTTTTTTAAAACAATTATTGTTATACACTTGGGTAAAATTTAGTATTTTTGTTTATCTTATTGATAATGAGTTTTAAGTATTTATATTGATATTATTATTTTGTTCAAATAAAAAAATAATGAAATTATTTTCTTAAACCGTCAAATCAAACTGAACCAAATAGATTTTTATTGGTTTGATTTGGGTTGTAAAAAAAATAACCTGATTAAATAATGGTTTGGTTTGGGTATCATCAAACCCAACCCAAACCAACTCATGCCCATCCCTAGTAGTGTTTATCGATTTTTAGTGTATAAGTCTGATATCTTATATATACACAAAAATACGATAATGAAATCTAGAAATGCATCATTCTTTGAACATGTATTTCCATTTAAATCTAATGACAAATAAAGTTCGTCGAAACAAACATATGTTGATAGTTGTGAGGACTAAGAAAAGGAAAATGAAGTTGAGACGTAGCAAAATAGCTAAGACAAAAACATCTTTTGGTCTAGATTTTGACCTATTTGGTGGAAGGTGAACCTTAAACCTTCAAAGAAGTGGTGAGCTCTTCAGAATGACTTTTTTGGAACAACGATATTAGAGCAAAATTGATTCCGTTTTACAGAATCATACTTGGGGATTACTGGACCTTCCTCCGGAATGTAAACCGCTAGAGTCCAAAAGGATTTTCAAGAGGAAAATGAAAGCTGATGGATCAATTGATAAGTATAAGACTACACTTGTAATTAAAGGTGACAATCAACAAGAAGACCTGGATTATATTGATACGTATTCTCTTATGACGAGAATAACCTCCATTAGGTTAATACTTGCAATCGTAGCTTTGTGAAATCTTGAATTACATCAAATGTATATGAAAACATCTTTCTTAAATGAAGATCTAGGGGAAGAGATTTACAAGGAACAACCTGAGGGTTTTTCCGCTCTAGGGTAAGGAAAGAAAGTCTGTAAATTGATGAAGTCTTTATATGGTCTAAAGTAAACACCAAAACAATGGCATGAGAAATTTGACAATGTTATGATTTCAAATAGATTTAAAAGCAATGAATGTGATAAATGTGTTTATGTCAAGGACACATGAAATGCCTGTCATTTTGTGTCTTTATGTTAATGACATGCTTATTGTTGGTAGTTATGATAAAATGATCAAATCTACCAATGATATATTGAAATCAAGATTTGATATGAAAGACATGGGATCGGCTGATGTAATATTGGTAATGAAAATCTAAAGGACATTGAACGGACTCATTCTAAGGCAGCTACACTACGTTGACATGATTCTTGAGAAATTCAACAAAAATGATTCTGGAATATCCAGAATATCAGTAGCTACAATTCTACATCTATCAAAGAATAAGAGTGAGAGCATCTTTCAACTATAATATTCTAGAGTGATAAGAAGTTTGAAGTACGTAAAAAGTTATACAAGATCACACATAGCTAATAAAGTCAGCCAATTAAGTAAATACACGAGTAATCTAGGAACCGATCATTGGAAAGGAACAGTAAGAGTACTAAGGTACTTACGATTCACTAATAATTATAGACTGTATTATACCAGATATCATGATGTCCTAGAAGGATACACTAATGCAAACTGGATATCTGATATGAAAGATTCAAAATCAACGAGTGGGTATGTGTGTTCACATGTACACTAGGAGGTGCGGTTGTATCCTGAAATTCTCCAAACAAACACGTATAGTCATATCCACTATGGAATTTGAGTTTGTTGTTTTAGATAAATGCGGTGAGGAGGCTGAATGCCTATGTCAATTCTTAGAGGATATTCCAATATGGCCAAAGCCTGTGCCGATGATTTGCGTCCACTGTGATAGTCAATTAGCAATACGAAGAGAACATAGCAACATGTATAATGGAAAGTATAGACATATATGCCGAAAATATAATACCATTAAAAAATTATTCTCAACTGGTGTTATTTATATTGACTATGTAAAGTCAAAAGATAACATTGCGAATCCGCTAACCAAAGGGTTAAATAGAGAATTAGTTGAGATATCTGACGGACACGTCGTTGCAGTGTCATCAAATATGAACATTTAAGTTTGGCCTCGCAAGGGCGCAAGTCACAAAGACTAGCACAACGGCAAGCAAGGGATCGATCCACAAGGAGGTGGGATTCACCGATCGTCTTTAGTTCTAGCTATTATTACAATACTCTGAGCAGACTCGTGCGTTGCGTGTGCGGAAAAGTGAATAATAATATACCTAAATAACTGATATAAATAATACATACAATGATAGATGGAATAGAGATATGCATGAAATGTGGTTACACTAGGGAAACGACTCAACCATGACAATACTCCTAATTACGTTTTAGACTCACCTAATCCTCAAATGTGTAAGTATATCATAGGCTCGTATCCCCTTAATTAATCTCTAATCTCTCTCGATGTCTTAGAAATAGTATCCATATATACCCGAAATCTCTCTCGAGCAATCCGGACAATATATATGAACCCATTAAGCAAGTGGAATACAAATCGAACCATATACGCTAGCCTAGTGGTTCTAGCACTTTCTAGTCAAGCATAGTGAATGTTTATCTAAGCATTATCAAACGCGTCTTCTCTCGGTACATAGCATCTAACCATGGATCAATTACAAAGTGATCAATTAAGCAAAGGCTTTAAGCACACAAAATATCCATATAACAACACAAGCACAAGAAAAATATCGGTGATCTTTACTTATATATCAAAGATTCGGTTTAGTCAACTCCCTAGGATGGCTAAACATGGGAAACAAGTTTACCTAACAACTACATGCAACAATGTGATTGTTATAACATTAAGAATATTCAATTTAGATTAAAAGTTCATCATCTTGATTAAGGAATTTTCCCGCAATCAATTTATCACCCAATCATGTCACGTGGATGGATAATCGTGTCTTAATATAAAGACCCATTAAGAACAAGGTCAATTTAGCAACTAAAAGCCTGAACTGAAACCTTTTCTACTCTTTGGGGCTAAAATCCCTATTACTCAAATTATTCAATACATAGAATTTCAAGTCATCCATTAATCAATCAACAATCATAGGTATCTAATTTCTACTATAAATTACAACTACTCCTAAAACCAATTATGGACACATATTGATTTCTAACAATTCATACATATACATATCATTTTAAGAGCATAAAAACACACATATCAAATAGCAAAACAAAATCCAATTGAATTTAAGAACAATCAATACATTTATCATACAAGTGTAGGTTTACAATATCCCAAATGGTGATTACACAATTAAGAAAACAAGAAATACAAAGAGAATGAGTAAAAAGAGTTACAATCCTTGAAGAAAACCCTTCAAGAGCTTCTTTCCATGCCTAGCTCGAAATTGGTCATAGACTCCTCTTATTCTCCTTGTAATCTACTATAAATTGTGATGAAGGAAGTGAAAAAGGGTGGTGAAGGTGTATGGTGAACTCCCATGGAGGAAAATCCTCCATGGGAGCTTGAATCTCTCTTTCCTTGGTGAAGAAGATGGAGAAGTATAAAGAAGATGAAGAGAAAAAGAGTTTGGGCGTGAGAAAGGGGGAGAGAATAGGGGAAGATATCTCTGAAGAGAGGAGAGAAAATGGGTATTTATTGGCTTGGGAGTTAGAGTAAGATATTTGGATGAAAAGACAAGAATACCCTTCAAAAAATAACCAAAAATCCTATTTCTACCCAGAAATACGGTATGTCATGCGATACGCATCAACAAGCATACCGCATATCACTTTTTAAAGCCTACTACCCAAAAATGCGGTACAAAATGCGGTACGAAGTGCGGTACGCATCAACACGGCGTATCGTGCAACTCTGCGCACTGTTATGAAAACAATCATAACTTCCTCTAAAAACCTCGGAATCATAATCTCTTAAGTGTGTTAGAAAGTAGACTTCTGGGGCTTTCCAAAAAGTGATTACGGGAAATGTAGTTTGATCAAAAAAGGAAGAAATGATCTTCCGAAGTTGGAATGTCTGCATAAGCTATTCCAAATTTTGCCCTTTAACCTCCAAACTCTTCAATTAAGCTCAAATACCTTCCGTAGGGAACATGTACCTACACAAGGCTCACAAACACATCAAATACCAAAATATACTCGAAAACAAGAACAAAAGCTAGAAAATAGGGACCTCAAAAGGTATATAAATCGCTCCGATTAATATCATTAAGGGAAATATGACTAAAGCTCATGAAATAATAAGTCAATACAATGGAAACCCAACCTAGTTGACTAGAGATCCCAAGATATAGATTCAATAGGATAACCAAGTTGTAAGACTTAGTTGGATCACTGTGGGGGTTACCCTCTAGTCCATTCCTACAATGAAACAGTGATGCCCGTAGGAAAAAGGTTAAACTATGTTTTTAATGATTCTTATGCATCGAAATTCTAAGCAATGAAGGTTCGAGTAGAGTAATATGGGTTACTCTTAATTATGAAATCATCTATGTGAGAGAAAAGTGGACCACTTCTAAAAGAGAATAGTGAAGGGCTATATTCTTTTGTAACTCTTAAAGAACCAGGCCCATGTTCATGGCCAAAATGAACATAACAATGAGAACCATAATGAGTTTGGAAGATGCTTGTACGAGGTGTGCTATCGTTTACATAAACGGCTAAACAATTCAAGGATATCATATTTACTGATCAACTAGTAAAGTAAGCATACCTTTATGAGGGAAGGTTCAAAGGGTAACACCTACCTATCCTATGTAGGTTTCGACCGTTTGAACTTACCAAAGGTCATATCTCATGTCTCCTATGTCAATTTCATTCATGTGGGGGATTGTTGGAAAATTTATGATAAACACACATTTTGAGAGCATTATTTGAGTATGATCTGTCGCATGAAAAATGGAAGATCAAAGTGTATTTGAATTCTACTTCGTGAGAGCTTCGAAATGGTATACTCAAACTCTCAAAATAATTAATGGGTGAATGAGAAATTGAGTCTCAAAGTGAGCTCAGATGTACTGAAAAATGTACATCCCATAGTATACTGAAAATTGTACATACCACATTGGTTAAGGAAAACACTTTTATGTGGTATATAAATGATTGTGTGATAATAGCTTATTAACGTGTGTAGCAAAGATGCTTTCACTCGTGCGCTCACAGACCTCGAACTTTCGGTTGGACGACTCATTTGTATACACGTCATGCGTACACGCATGTCACACCTATTGGACCGTGAGAGTATAACCGATTTTTTGCTACTATTTTAAAATTCTTTTTCCCTAGGTCAAACGTTTTAATGATTAAGGAAAGAATTAATTTCACTTGGATTATGGTAATTACTTGATCACTAAGAAAACATAATCAGTGTTTAATTAAGAATAGATCTTTTGGAGATTATTTCTTAATTAATTTCCTTTATTATTAAAAACGTGATTATTAAGTTATTTCCAAATCAATCCTTTTGATTCGGTTATCTATAAGAAACCGTATTCTACTCTTCATAGTTTAGATTCTAAAATCACGAAATACAGAGAAAAAATAATTAAATGATTGTTCTCTTTCAAGTCTTTTTCTCCTTCAGTTCTTAGTAAGTTCAAACTTGATATAAGTTCATTGAAAGTGATTGTTCTCTGCACAACCATTGTTGAATCGTAGGAGACAATCACTATACACATACGGTGATGTTTATTGGTAAAAGTGACAAGAGTGTCCTTAATCATTGTATCCTAAAGGACTAATTGTATTAACACTCAATGCATTAACTCTTGTCACTTGTCATATATATCTAAACTTTATTAATACCATGTTAGGACAACTTTATCTAAAAATTTCCGTTTTAAAAGAAAATAATGACTTCAACATCCAACCATTTATTTGTTGGATATGGCTCGAATTCCAAAGGCTACTAAACAAAATTCAACCAATACGAAGACTTACTAGAGACATGGGATATGTTTGGAAGTAGGAGATTGTGTTTGAGGGATGCTTGAAGACCTAAAGAACTTAAGAAATGAAATCTTGAAGGTTCCGAGGTGTAGACTGCGGTTCGTACAAGCGCACAGATCGTGACACAGGGAACAGATCGACTCCTGCGAGATCACGCGGCATAGACTGCGGCAGAGGTAAATGCACCAACCACAGTATTCTGAGCGATGGTTGACAATGATGATCCGCGATGTAAGACCGTGACCTGAACCACGCAATGGCGGATTTTGTCCAAATCAAGAATATTACGCTAAAACAGGAAATGTGTTTTCTTTATAAAGTTCTTGTGCTAATCGGAAAAGAAAATAATTTGTCTTCATGAAGAATAGGAAAGTCATGTACTTAAAAGAAAATGATTTTTTTTAACAAGAAGACTTATCATAAATAGGAAATAATATTTTTATGGAATAAGTAACTCTTGTACGCTTAGGAGTAAGATTTCCTTTTATCTTAAACTCCCTATAATTCCTATAAATATACCATAATAGTAAGGCTATTGTATGGGGTGGAGCAAATTAGCAAATCTAGAGAGATTTCAAGAAAGCATTAGGTGTAATTGGGTTTGGAGTATGTTAGAGAGAGAATCCTGAGAGTGTGGTTGCAAAAATTTACTACATAGTGGAACTTCTCTTGTCGTCCTGACGGCCGTGGTTTTTTTTCGATTTGGGTTTCCACGTTAAATCTTCTTGTGTTGTGTGTGATTGGATTTATTCTCTTCTCTCTTATTTATTTCTTTTCTATTGTTTATTTGTTTTCTATCCAGCAACGCTTCAGCGTAGTGATGATTTGTCCACCAACAACTGTTATCAGAGCGTTGGTTTCTTGAAAGTGATCTTAACAAACTGATATGGCAAAGTTGATGAGATTCGAGGTCGAGAAGTTCGATGGAAAATTAATTTTGGCTTGTGGCAAGCTCAAGTCAAAGATTTGCTAATCCAATACCGTTTACACAATGCGTTGAAGGGCAAGCCAACCCCAACGAACCTTGAAGGCTCTAGAGATTATAGAAAAGAAATGACTGGTACTAGTTTTGGAAAACCTGTGATGAGCGATGATGAATGGGAGGATCTAGATGAGAAGGCAACAAATGAGATACTATTGATTAAGCTTAGCCAAGAATGTTCTTGCAAATATTCAAGGAACTTATTTAGCAAAAGAACTTTGTGAGAAGCTTGCGGAATTGTATCAAGCAAAGACCGTCTGCAACCGATTCTACCTGAAGGAGCAGTTTCACACGTTATAGATGCCTGAAGGTACAAAAATTTATGATCATCTGGGAGTGCTCACTGTGATAGTTTTTGAATTAGAGTCTATTGGAGTGAAGATTGATGAAGAAGATAAAGAATTAAGACTAATCTGGTCACTTCTACTGTCATATGCACACATGAAGCCAATCTTGATGCATGGGAGTTCAACTATATGCTTTGGAAATGTAGCAAACAAACTAATCCCATAGGAATGAAGGCTAAAGAGTGAAGGCAAATCTTGTGATAACTCTATTTTGTTGGTTAACTGGAAGAAAGGAGGCTCCAAGAAGAAAGTCACTTGTTGGGGATGTGGACAATCTGGACATATAAGGAAAGATTGTCAAAATAAGAAGACAAGTGTGGCTAAGGGCTCCAAAGAGGGGGATCTGACAATCGTCTCTCTTGAGTATGACGACTACAGTGATGCCCTCTAAAGGGGGCATAAACATCCTTATGGCATGACCACTAATTGCCATGATAGAGGATGTGTTGCTGATAGTGGGTCTATAATTTACACACGAGTATTGATTAGACGGTGATGCAATGTGTGTAGTGGACAAAGATGTCGATGGCTGAACGAACTCCTTGAAAGCCTAACATGAAGAGTTGCACCATAATTTTTTCAGCAAGGTAAATTTCGACATGTGCCAGTGAAATCTTAGGATGAGTGTTCCTAAGTGATTATACTTCGTGGTGGGTATGTTGATTCTTGGTATTGAGAGTCGTAGTTGTGGACTAAGTTTTAGAAATTCTTACCATTACGGAAGATTGTTGGATATTGCTCGAATTTTCAATGGCTACTAAACGGGATTCAACAAATACGGAGACTTCTTAGAGATGTGGGATACGTTTGAAAGTAGGAGATTGTGTTTGAGGGAGGCTTAAAGACTGAAAGAACTGAAGAAACAAAATCTAGAAGGTTCCGCGGCGTGGATCGTTGTTCGGACAAGCGCATAGACCGCGGCACAGGGAGCAAGTAGACTCCTGTGAGATCACGCGGGGTAGACCACAACAGAGGCAAATGCACCAACCGCGGTATTCTGAGCTGTGGTTGACAGTGATGATCCACGGTGAAGGGTGTGGGTGGCCAATTGTGACCCGAACCGAGACAATAACGGAATTTGCCCAAATCAGGAATGTTGCATGAAAATAGAAATGTGTTTTCTTCTGAAAGTTCTTGTGCTAATCGAAAAATGAAAGAAATTGTCTTCATGAAAAATAGGAAAGTTCTGTACTTAAAAGAAAATAATTTCTTTTAAATAAGAAGACTTGTCATAAATAGGAAATAGTATTTATGTGAAACAAGTAATTCTTGTATGCTTAGAAGTAGAATTTTATTTTATCTTAAAATCCCTGTAATTCATATAAATATATCATAATAGATAGGCTATTGTAAGGGGTGGAGCAAATTAGCAAATCTAGAGAGATCTCAAGAGAGCATTAGGTGTAATTGGGTTTGGAGTATTTTAGAGAGAGAATCATGAGAGTGTGGTTGTAGAAATTTACTACATAGTGGAACTTTCTCTTGTCGTCCTAACGGTCGTGGTTTTTTCCCGATTTGGGTTTCCACGTAAAATCTTCTTGTGTTGTGTGTGATTGGATTTATTCTCTTCTCTCCTATTCATTCTTTTGCTATTGTTTGTTTGTGTTATATCCGGCAACGCTTGACGATTTGTCCGCCAACTCTATTTATATTTAATCCAAGTCTTATTATATTATATGACAAGCTAACATAATTTTATTATAACATATGGTAAGTTATTTTCATAATATTATATATGATATGAATTTTAAATGCATTAAATAAGGGAAACATGGCTGCTGGTAGTGCAAAGAAGCTATTTTTTTATCAGGGCAAAGGATTATTGGTTTATCACATGTGTTTATCCAAATAATTTGATGTTAACGGACTATCACATGTGACAATCCTCCGATCAAATTTACCCCAATGAAGAGAGTACATAAATAAATGTCAGATTCCCCATTTTTCATCATTCACTGAAGGAAGATGAAAAAAGCAAAGAGTTAAGCTATTTTGTCCAAATTTGACGGTTCAAATATGATGTTCAAATGATGTTGCACAACTGAATCCATTTTTAGTCGGCAATAGTAATAGAAAAGGTCTTGATTTAAAATTTGAATATGATACTCACAAAATGGGATTTTATTTATGTATATTTTAATAATATTTTTTCTTCATTTTTTAAAAAATGGATTAAAACCAATAAGAAATGCTACAGGCTACTCTGTCATCCTTGCCTATGAATTATTTAGGTCTTCCACTATGAGGAGATTCCGTAAGGGAAGTTTTGTGGCGCCCTATAATAAGAAGGAAGATAAATTGGCCCATTGGAAAATGAGTTTTTTTTTTCTGTAGGGGGTAGGCTCGTTCTCATAAAGGCGGCTTTGTCTAGCCTTCCAACATATTATATGTCAGTTTTCAGGATTCCGATTGGGGTGGCAAAGAAAATTGAAAAGCTCTAAAGGAATATTTTATGGAACGATGGGGTGCAAAAAAAATAATAATCATGCAATGGATTGGGTTTCAATATGCAAAAATAAAAGGTATGGTAGACTTGGAATAGGGCGGATCAAGGACAAGGGTGAGCGTTTTCTAGCAAAATGGATATGGCGCTTTGGTACTGAATATTCCGCTCTATGGAAGAGGATTTTGTGCACAAAAAATGGGGAGACTCATGACTGTATTATGTGGGATTTTTTTCATGTGAAGTTGGGTTCCCCATTTATTAATTCTATTAACAAGCTTTATGACCAAAAGAGTGCTTCAGCCAATATCATAAAGAAAGGATTCAGGGTGGTTATAGGCTCAGGTGAGAGGGTGAGATTTTGGAAGGATTTGGGTTGGAACTCAAGTCCTTTAATGTAAGCATTCCTTAGAATCTACGCCTTAGCTTCGAACAAAGATGGTTTGGTTGGAGATTTTGGGAGATGGCTTGAAGCCATATGGTATTGGGAAGTAAGTTTAAGAAGACAACCATTTAATTGGGAATCATCTCAATGGAATTGTTTCATGATGGCATTAAAGAGATTTACTATTTGAAGGGGTTTTGCGGACGTCCCGGCTTGGACATTCTGTCCAAATGGTCATTTTTTGGTCAAGTCTTTTCGTAGGTGCTTAGAGGAGAAGGTTGGCTTGGTGGAAACAGGTGGCTGTCCTATGCTATGGCAAGGGATTGTTCCTCCGAAAATTGAAATTTTCTTATGGCAACTTCTCAAAGGCCGGGTTCTTGTTAGAGAAGTATTGGGTATGACTAATTTCACTTTAATCGAATGTCCGCTGTGTGGAAGGGAGACAGAATCTATAGATCACCTCTTTCTTCATTGCGTCTAGTCTTGGAAGTTGTGGTTAGAGGCTATAGGTTGGTGGGGGATCAGTTAGTGTAGTAATCTAGAGTTAGTTGGGTGGGTGGAAGGTTGGCCTGGTTTATGTGCCTCTACTGATAGCAAGAGGGCGTGGTTCGTACTGTTTATTGCTATGTGTTGGACTATATGGGAGAATCGGAATGATGTGGTTTTTGTTGGTAAGGAAGCCAATTTGTCTGTGGCTTTAGATATGATTAAATTCAAAGTGGATTGGTGGTTCAAAAATTGTGGTGTTGAATCCAACGAGGATCTAACTATTCTCCTTCTAGACATTGAAAGACGGTGTGTTGATAGGAATGCTCCTAAGATTAAGGTTTTTAGGCCATGGAGTCCTCCTATTGATCATGACCGTGTTTAAAATGTGGACGGATCTTCTTGGAGTAACCCTGGTTTGGCAGGTATTAGAGGAGTGTTGCGAGATGCGAACGGTAAAATTTTATGTCTTTTTTCTTCTCGTGTGGTGTTTGTCGATGCTATTTTGGCTGAAGTCCTGACCATTCATCATGCTTGTGTATTGATTTCATCTACTTAGTGGGTTGCTATATCAACATTCTAAGCGATTCCAAAACCGCGGTCTCTTGGATTAATGAGGGCGGAATTGGTCACCTAAAGTATGTCAACGTGCTGTATGATATAAAACAGCTTTTGTCTTTGACAAGGTTGGTTTCAATAGATTACACCGCTAGAAGTAGCAACTCCTTGGTTGACGTCTTGGCTAAAGCTAGTTTAGATTTACAACAGGAAAGATTGGAATAAGGGTCATGAGTTTTTACTAAACTGCGGTTTGCTCCCTTTTTGTGTCCACATCCTCTGATGTTGGTTGCGATCTTTTTCGCCTGTCTGCCTTTGGTGCCTTTGTATGTTTAGCCTGACCTTTCGGCTTTCTTTCCGTTTTCTTGTTTTTAGTTTTTGGTTTGGTCTTTGCTTTGTTTTGCTTACGTCTTTTGTAAGTTGTAGCTTTTGCTCGCTTTAGCGGAGCCTGTTTGTTCTGTCTCCTGTTTGTTCTGTCTGTTCCTAACAAACTTGGTTTTTGCTATTATTAATAAAAACATGCAGTTTTCAAAAAAAAAAAATACATATGCTCCAAAAGTGTCATACAATCTAATTTTAAGTTAATCATAAAAAAATACATATGTTTCCGAAAGTGTCAAACAATCTAATTTCAAGTGAATCACATAAAATCATTTTGTAATATATATATTGCATTCTGTTTTTGGTATAGAGGATTCCGGATTTCGTCCTAACATATATCCGTCTGTCATACCTTAACTGTGTGACACTCGTCTGACATGTGTATTGGAAGCATGGCCACTAACTGCGTGACCCGCCTTGTCCTGTATGTTGGGTTTGCGGAGTATGACAGATAATAAACTTCGGCTCGCTCTGCTAACCCCACAATGATGCAAGCATATAAACTAGGACTCACCCCGCCTGGATAGGATTCAAACCACTGACATTAGCCTCATGTCCGTCCTTCCACCAGCAGGGCTAAGCACCCCTAAAGCTGGCCACAAGGTAATTGTCAAGAGCAAAACCAAGAACTTGGTTTTCATCCCCCCTTGGACCACCTAGGCAACCACCATTTGGTTTATATACTGCATTGAAAGCAATAGAAACTAAAATAGTAAAGTTCGTCGAGAGTCGAGACTTCCTACAATATAATATGAACTTAAATTCAAAACCTAACCTTTTAAAAATAATAAAATTTGAGATATGATTTAAAATAAAAAATTAAAAAAACTGCCGATCGACTGCTGGTAGCAAATTAGCATTGCTCAAAACCAAATTATATGCGTTCCACTAGTTCACGTCTTTTTCCAAAATTAATTAACTGCTTAAGTGGTCAATTTGTCTCTAGAAAGTAGAAATGGTGATGACCAGCTCCATTTCCAATTTCCCACAATGTTTTACTTACATGGAGGATGGAAACAAGAAAGTTGATTGAAGATTTCGGCCTGCTGGTTCCCAGAATGTCGCTTCTGGAAGAGTTCTTGTTATTATGGGTAGTTATTTAAATATACAAATTGTTTAGTGTTACATCCTCCTAATCCTATCCATCTACTGTCAAAATCTCCTGTATTTTTGTCCTGCAATTTTTGGTCTTGTAGTTCGTCTCTATGGCCAGTTCATCAACTCCTTCTTCCACCATCACACTCACAAAAAAGTATCATGTCTTCTTCAGTTCAGAGGTGAAGACACCCGTGTTGGTTTTACTAGTCATCTTTATGATACTTTGAGCCGAAAACAAATAGTAACCTTCATTGATTATGAGCTTGCAAGAGGAGATGAAATCTACCCAGCCCTCTTGAAATCAATTCAAGAATCAATGATTGCTGTGGTCATTTTCTCAAAAGACTCTGCTTCTTCCAAATGGTGTTTACGAGAGCTTGCAGAGATTATGAAACTCAAGAAATTGCATGTGCTAATTGTCATGCCTGTTTTCTACAACGTTGATCCATCCCATGTACGGAAGCAGACCGGGCCTTTCAAGGATTTATTTGCTAAGAATGAAAATGAATCACAAGAAGAGGTGCACGAATGGAGAGAAGCATTTACTGAAGCATCTAATCTATCTGGATGGGATTCGGCTGGAACAAGGTAAATCTAACTCTTTACTTTACTTTATCCATTTACAAAATTAAAAGTACTAAATTTTGTTGAAAATAAGTAAACAAGAGTCCTCTCCTCGGTCTTCAGCTCATCTAAATTTACTTTTCGATATTTTGAAAATTATTTCTTCTTTTCCTGCCCATTATTGTTTGGTATTTCCATTTGGTAGGTCTGAGTCCGCACTTGTTGGTGATATTGTCAAAGATGTTCAGAGGAAATTGACGAGTGATATTGAATATACATCACCCTCAAGCGATTTTGAAGAGAAACAAATTGGAATACATAATCGTATTGAACAAGTCATGTCATTATTTTGTCTTGATAGACAGGATGTTCAAATTATCGGGATTTGGGGCATGGGTGGTATCGGTAAAACAACTCTTGCTGAAGCTGTTTTTAATCAAATTTCAAGTCAATTTGATGGTTCTTATTTTATTGAAAAAGTTGGGGAAAAATTAGAAAATAGGGAATCAAATCACCTGCAACTTGAGGTTCTTTCTGAAGTATTACATGAAGAAAATCTAAAATTGTGCACTCTTACCAATACCATATCCCCGTTTATCAAGGAAAGGTTCAATCGAGTAAAAGTTTTTATTGTTATTGACGATGTCAATAATTTTATACAATTAGAAGCTTTAGGTAAAGGTCTTATTCGATGTGGCTTTGGAAGTAAAATCATAATAACTTCTAGGGATAAACAAATACTTTATAATTTTAAAGTGCTTGATTGTGAAATATACGAAGTTGAGGGACTTAACTTCGGTGAAGCTCTTATGCTCTTTAGCAATAATGCTTTTAACCAAAACCATCCCACTGAAGTTTTTATGGATCTCTCGATACAGATGGTATGTTATGCTAAAGGTAATCTATTGGCTCTTAAAGTATTGGGACCATATTTGCTGGGAATGAGTAAACAAGAGTGGGAAAGTGCATCTGTTGACCTACAAGGAATTGGTGATTCTGAAATTTTTAATGTCTTAAAAATTAGTTATGATAGATTAAATGGTAAAGAGAAGAACTTATTTCTCAATATTGCATGTTTCTTTAATGGTTATTTTGAAGACAACGTAGCAAACTTGCTAGATTGCAAGTACTCTTTGAGAGTCCTCCTTAACAAGTCACTAATCACAATAGAGGAAAGTGGAATAAAAATGCATGACCTACTGCAAGAAATGGGTAGGGAAATAGTTAGAAGAGAATCCCCCAAAAGTCCGGGCAAACGCAGTAGGCTGTGGAAGCCCGATGATGTCATTCGGATACTGAAGAATAATACAGTAAGTATATGATTATTTTGTATTGCTTTTACATTAGTTGTCCCTAAAATGTTGATGAATATGTATAATACAACAATTGTTACCATTTGTGTTTACTAGAGTATTGTCTTTCCACACGCTACTACACAAGAAAATTCAGTCACTAATTCACTGCATATTGACTGCTTCTCTGTTCTCACTCACACGTGATTTATACATTCTTGTACAATGCTCCAGTGCTCCAATAGCTGAAAAAACAAGAAGCGGAGGCTAAACATTCTTAAATATACATTTTATACTTTATATTTAAACTTTTCATTTTATACTGCAGCTCATAAACTTTAATTTTGATTGTCAGGGGACTAAAGAAGTTGAAGGGATATCCCTAAATATGGACCATCTAAAGGATGTACATTTGAATTTGAGTAGTCAAGTCTTCGATAAAATGTCTAATCTCAAATTGCTCTTTTTCAATTATCCTTTGATGTCCAACAAAGTGTATCTTCCCAATGGTCTAAATTCTCTCCCAGATGATCTAATCATTCTTGAATGACATAGATATCCTTTGAGAGCTTTACCATCGAATTTTAGTCCAGAAAAGCTTGTTAAACTTGACCTTTCTTTTAGCAATATTGAACAACTTTGGGAAGGTTCCGAGGTAAAATTTAACCTATAATCATATATAAGTTTCATTCTTTCAAATATATTTTGTTTAGTTCCCAAATAATTTATTACCTATTCTGGACATTTTAATATTTTTCTTTTTTTAACGGCATGCTCCAAAATTAAAGTGGCTTATTCTTATATACTGTAAACATCTCACTAGGATTTCAAACCTCTCACATTTCCTATCGCTTGAGGAGGTAAAAGCTGCAAGAGCTTGGTTGAGTTTCCCTCCCCAGTTCAACAACTCAACAAACTTCGGTATTTATCTCTGGATGGCTGTAGTAAAGTAACAAAATTTCCACTGACTTCAGCGAGTATAGAAATGTTGAATTTGAGTGAGACTGCGATAGAGGAAGTTCCCTCATCAATTCAGAATCTAACCAACCTTAAGAGGTTATATCTATCAAATTGCACAAGGCTCAAGCATATTTCAGCCAGCATTTTTAAACTGAAATCTCTTCTTATTCTACGTCTTAATAATTGCTCTGAACTTGAGACTTTTCCAGAAATCTCGGAGACAATGGAAATTTTGAATTCTTTAGAGTTAAGTGGAACGGCAATTACAAAGCTAAGCTCTTCAATTGAACATACGAATGAGCTTCAACGCCTAACGTTGTTTAATTGCAAAAATCTAGAGATGCTTTCAAGTAGCATCTGTAATTTGACATCTCTAGAAGATCTCCATCTTTCTAATTGCTCAAAATTGGACAAATTGCCAGACAACTTGGGAAATTTGAAATCATTGAAGAATTTCACAGTTGAGGGATCTGCCGTAGGTCAACTACCATCCTCTATCACATGTTTAGAGAACCTTGAATTTCTAAATTGTTTTGAATGCAGGGATTTGACAATATTACCTCCTTTATCAGGTTTACGCTCTCTAAGTAGACTGTTTTTAAAGAAGTGCAATATAATGGAAATCCCAAAAGATATTGGTTGTTTATCCTCATTGACACAGTTAGAGCTGTGCGGAAACATGTTTGAGAGTCTACCCAAAAGCATCAAACATCTTACCAAGTTGGAAACTCTGTCATTAAGGGAGTGCAATATGCTTCGATCATTAACAGAGCTTCCAATAGGTCTAAGAAACTTGGAAGCAATTAATTGCAAGCAGCTGTGCCAAGCATTACCAGATGCATCTGAATTTAAGCGCTGCATTACTTCTAAATACCATAATTATGTAATATTCTTATTCACTAATTCCTTTAATCTTGATCAGACGGGAATCAGCAATATTTTTAAAGAATCACTCAAGGTTATTTCTCTCTTAATACACTCTTCTCCCTCATCTTTCTCACATTACAAATAACAATTATAATTTTGTTACAGGGATCTGAAGAAACACCTACTCATTTCAGCATTTATTTACCGGGAAGTGAAATTCCTGAGTGGTTCACCTATCAAAGTTCTGGATCTTCAGTAAATATTCAATTGCTTCGTCAAGATTTGGTTAATAGGAAGTTCATGGGATTTGCAATATGTGCTGTTTTGAGGGTTGAGGAATATCATAGTGAGCATCAATTTCTTGGGGTCCGGGTTAATTGTCATTTTGAAACATATGATCATTATATATCTTTCCCACTATATTATAATATATATAATCGAGATGGCCATGGAGTATTCATTAACTCGGATCACATTTTACTGGGGTATTCTTCGTTTTCTAAATTTGATTACTTACATCAAAATCTCAAGAAGTTATTTGCCGGTGACATCGACTATATGAATATCTCATTTGAGATCAAAGAAAGGATTGAAGATTACAAGATGAAACATTATGCAGTACATCCAATATATGCAGAGTCCAAAGAGATAATTGGTGCCACCGAAGATATTGGGGAAGCAAGTGGAAGGAGAAACGGTCGATCCGATGGTAATGAGGAGGAAGTGGAACCATATCCTAAGTGATTTTGCACCCAACCAAAATTGATGCTCCCAATCAGCAATCAAAAACCTTGATCTTTTTCGTGGAAGGCATTTTGCATTCTACAGTTGGCTTATCATCCTGCTATTGTTGGACTTTTGTTCTTTGATCAATTAGGTTGAGGACATCGTGATCTCAAGGCAAGTTGTTGATGTAATATTTAGTATTTAATTATTACGCATTTGGTGTCATTTTTAAAATTGTGTATTTGAAGATTAATTTTAAAAAAGAAATTGATATTTTTAAAAACTTAATGGGTTTGATAGTGTTTTTTTTTAAATGTTGGTTTCAAAAATGGAAAACCATATAAATGTGTTTGTTGTTGTTTTTAAAATGAGTAACATAGCTGTTAAGAAAGAAAAATCGTGATTAGTTTTGAAAATGATTGAAAACAATAAATTGTTGCTTTAAGTTTTTAGTTATAAATTTAAAAAACTGTTTTCCATTTTCGCAAATGACTTAACAACACCTTATGTTTCAGTTTTTCATTTTTTATCACATGTTTGGATTTGTTATCCTAAAGTTCAATAGATTATCAAATTTTTATATAATTTTATTATTTTAATTTTTAACTTTTTTTTTGTTAGAGTTTTTCTAGTTTCTTAAGTTATATCAATATTAGGGGAAAATATCATTGTTTACTTCTCTTTTTTTTACTTAAGTCATAAATTAATTATCTATAAATAGAAGCCGCAACAATACCAATTTTTCTCTAGTAGGCATATAATATAAGCATATTTATAGCTTAATAATACACATCACTACAGTTTGCCAAGTGTATTATTATGATTGAAATTATATTGCTTACATGGTAAAAGTGTGATGATGTGTGTTATAAATATACATATATTATGTGCCAATGAGAGAAAAATTGGTAGTAATACAAAGATTAAAATTTAGTACTGAAACAGAATTTTACTATTGGTAGTAATACTATTCTACGTTGGAGCAAATCAAAAGAGTTAAGAGTACTAGAATATTTGAAATGAACACTTAATTTTTCTGTTGATAGATTGAAAATGGCTGATAAGACGACGGCAAATGGCACTTTTGTGATGCCTTACTTCTACCATTGAAGATATCGGGGAAACACGTGAAAGAAGAAGCGGTCGATCTGATGATAATGAGGAGGAAGTGGAACCACATCCTAATTGATTTTGCACCCAACCAAAATTGATGCTCCCAATCAGCAATCAAAACCCTTGATCTTTTTCATTGAAGGCATTTTGCAATCTACAATTGGCTTATCATTCTATTATTGTTGGACCTTTGTTCTTCGATCAATTAGGTAGTGGACTTCGTGATCTCGAGGCAAGTCATTGATGGAATATCTAGTATTTAATTCTTGCACATTTGATATCGTTTTTAAAATGTTGTTTCTGAAGATTAAGTTTAAAATTGAAATTCATGTTTTTGAAAATGTATTGGGTTTGGCGGTGTTTTTTTGAAGGTTGGTTTCAAAATGAAAAACAATATAAATGTGTTTGATGTTGTTTTTAAATGAGTGACATGGTTTTTTGGAAAGAAAAATCGTGGTTTGTTTTGAAAATGATTGAAAACAATAAATTGTTGTTTTAAGTGGAGGAGTGATTTTGGATATGATTGCAAGAAGGGATAACCGATTCCGTGTGTTAGTGAAAAGTTTGGTAGCTAAGCATAAGTCCATTACGTGTTAAATGGTATGGGAATCTTGGTGGTGGTGCTTAACTCGAGAGCTTCCAACATTTTTACGGTTATGCTTGCCAAGAGGAGATCTTAGAGGAATGGTGATGTTGTTGGCAAGTCAGTCTTCTTGGGTTCAGTTTTGTTTGCTTCTGTCTTGGTTGCGTTTCTTGGGTGGTTTTCCGGGGGTGTTTGCTGTTGTTTTTGGGTGGGCGGTGTTTTTCCTGTGTTGGGTGTTTGTTGCAGGCTGCTAATTGTTCCCGGTCGATGTGGCTTTTTGTTTTTGGCTTTTGCTTTGTTTCTCTTGTTGTTTGAGATTTGCCTGGGTGGGGATTGTGCTTTTACACTGTTTGAGCTCTGTTGTTCTGCTTCTTCTTAGCCTTTGTGGCCTTTATTGTTGTAAAAAAAAAAAGTGAAGGAGTGGCCGTTTCTGGTAACCAAGTGGTTTTTATGAATTTTATTGAGGGCAAAGGTTTGCCAAGATCTGACCTGTGCTCCGTGGATAGTGTTTTGGGTGGTCCTGCTATTGATCTCTATGTTGATCTTGGGGGTTTGAATTCTTTTGTTCAGAATGAAAAGGAGAGTAATCTTGTTGCATATCCTGTCTCCCTTTTCAAGACAGAGAACTAAGAGATTTTTTCACTCAAGAGTTCATAGGATAAAGATTAGGAATGAGGCTCTTGGGGTCGATTTAGTGTTTTAGAAGAAGAGTTGGCTGACAAATTACTAAAGGGAAAGAAGTTATCAAAGATTAGTCTCTAGATTGCTTTGTAGTTGTTGTGTTGTTGGCAAGGGTCAAAGTAGTGGTGTAAAGTTTTCTGTTTTGTGTTGACTAGTTGGTTGGTAGGAAGTTGTCTTGTTGTGTTGCTCTTTGTATCTGCATTTGTTTGTTTGGCCCATGAGCCTATCGTTTTCTCGGTAAGGATTTCTCAGCTTTGATTAATAAATTTGTCAGTTAAAAAAAATGTATTTAGTTACAAATTTAAAAATTTGTTTTTCGTTTTCACAATACAGTTACTTTACAATAGTTTTTATTTTAAACAAAAAACAAAAAACGGTTTTTACAAACGAATCCAAACAACACCTTATGTTTCAGTTTTCCATTTTTTATCACATGTTAGGATTTGTTATCCGAAAGTTCAACAGATATTCAATTTTTTATCTATTTTCATTTTTTTAGTTTTCAACTTTCTTTTGCTAAGAGTTTTTCTAGTATCTTAAATTATATCAATATCAGGAAAAAGTAAATTACTGTTCACTTCTCTTTATGTTTTACTGAAGTAGTAAATTAATTCTCGGTAAATAGGAGTTGTAGTAATACAAAGATTCAAATTTAGTATTAAAACAGAATTTTGCTATTATTATAAGTGCTATTAATCTCGATTGGAGCAAATCAAAATAGTTTGGGTACTAGAGTATTTGAAATGAACACTTAATTTTTCTGTTGATAGATCGAAAATGGTTGATAATATGACCGCAAATTGCACTTTTTGTGATGTCTTGCTTCTACTACCAAGGTAAATGACTCTTTCAAATCTTGATATTCACCGATATTTCTGTTAGTAATCACTCCAACAATTTCTTATCACGTAATCTTTTTTTGTGGTAATGTTGTGTACTAATTATGTCATCAAATTTTGAACATTTTGTATTGTCATTTAGATATTTGAATATACAGAAAGAGATCAAAGTAGTGATTATTGCAAGGGATTCGATTAATACAAAACTAACATGTATAGGCACATAATTAATCTCAATAACCTCAACATGTTTCTATATCATGATTAATCAAACCTTAATATACATAATATAACTCATGTCAATTCAAGAGAAAAGAAGTAAATTGAGAAAACGAAAGCGTATCTGAATCCATTGCTGGAGGTTGGTGGATAGACTGTGATCTTCCAAATTATCACGACCTTTCTTGAACTCTACAGTGTTCTATTTTGCTCTGTTGATGGGGATACAGACAAAATAAAATCATCGTGTAATTTGTGGACCATAACCCTAAATATATATAATAATCAAATTATTATATGTTTTGCTATTTCTAATTCGGCCCCTCATCAAATTAGAAATAGCACTCCGGTATCTACACATTAATTCCATGACAATTATACCCTTAAGCCTTAATGCTTTAAATCTCAATTAGATCACTTTAATTTAGGTTTAACCAAAAGATAGCACAACACATTTAATATTTACATATGTGGCCCATATGATGGAATTTTCCAACAATTTTCCACTGGGCCACATATGTAACTTTACAAATGTGTATGACTTTATGAGCTTCAAAATTTTGCTATCATAATTTTAGGATATATCTGAACAATCTCGTCCATTGATTATGCCGACATAGGATCAAAACGGTTTTCGTCACATTTAGCGTGACTAAACCCATCAATGGTCACGTATACCAACATAACCAAATGACATAGATCAATCATGGATGCGTAGCATGGAAATTACATGCAATGTGATCTATACATGTCTATTCCAACTGGTCCTACTTTATTCCTTAGTGAGATCAATACTTAAAACAATGTAACAGAGTGTAATTAACCGAATACTTTATTTCTCATCAGAAAAATATCCAAATACATAAATGCATAAGTATATCCAAAATCAAATATAGAGCAATAAAATACAAAATTATACAAACTCCTACTATAATGTGATATCCTCACACAAAATAACACCCATATTCATGAAAGACCTTGGGTGGTAATCCCTTTGTAAGCGGATCCACTATCATGGAGTTTGTCCCAATATGCTCTATGGATATCTGTCCACTCTGCACTTTTTCCTTCACAACTAGGAACTTAATGTCAATATGTTTTGACATAGATGATCTCCTGTTGTTAGAATATAGCACTACTAACTTATTGTCACAATATAATTTGAGTGGTCTTTCAACACCCTCCATAATGCGTAGCCCAGTGACAAAATTCCGCAGTCATATTCCATGGTTGGATGCCACATAGCATGCTACAAACTCTGCTGCCATGGTGGAAGAAGCTATGAGTGTCTATTTGGCACTCCTCTAAGAAATAGCTCCACTATCCAACAAGTATATGTAGCATGATGTGGATCTCCTACTGTTTTGGCATCCAGTATAATCGGAGTCGAAATACTCTGTGATCTCAAACTAATCCGATCTCCTATATTTGAGCATGTAATATTTTGTTCTCTTCAAATACCTTATAACTCGATTGGCTATTATCCAATGATCTATCCCAGGGTTACTTAAATATCTGCCTAAAATACGAACAATGTACGCAATATCCGAATGCGTACACACCTGAGCATACATTAGACTCCCTACAGCTGATGCATAGGGAATCTTCTGTATTTTCTTAGCTTCAAGGTTACTTTTAGGGCACTGATTGAGACTGAACTTGTCTCCCTTAGCGACAGGGGTGTCACCTGGTTTGCTGTCCTGCATGCCAAACCTTTTAAGCGTTGTATCGATATAGCTCCTTTGTGATAATCCAAGAATACCCCGAGAGCGATCTCGTTGTATCTGGATCCCTAATACAAAGGAGGCATCACCAAGATATTTCATCTCAAAATTCTTTGATAGAAATCTCTTAGTTTCATGCAACTTGCCTATATCATTTGTGGCATGCAGTATGCCATCGACATATACAACCTGGAATATGTGTTTACTCCCACTGAATTTGTGATACACATAATTATCAACAACGTTTATCTCAAAACCAAACGAGATAATCACTTGATGAAACTTATGGTACCACTGACGGGAAGCTTGCTTGTGTCTATAGATGGATTTTGTTAATTTGCAAACCATATTCTTTGGGTCTCTTGACTCAAAGTTTTCTGGTTGCACCATATAAATTTTTTCTCAATGTGACCATTGAGAAACACCGTCTTGACATCCATCTGATGAAGCTCAATGTCAAAATGTACAACAAATGTCATGGTTGTCCTAAAAGAGTCTTTCGTTGAAACCGGAGAGAAAGTCTCTTTACAGTCAATCCCTTCCTTTTGGGTAAAGTCTTTAGCTACAAGACGAGCCTTATACCTCTCCATATTACCTTTCGAATCCCTTTTGGTTTTAAATATCCATTTACAAATAATGGGCTTCGCACCTTCTGGTAATGGGACAAGTTCTCAAACCTTATTGTCTTGCATAGACTTATACTCCTCATTATGACATCAATCCATTTTTTAGAGTTGGAACCCTATATGGCTTGATAGAAGTTGATTGGATCATTTTTCATCATTCCAATGTCTTCCTCATGTTCCTTAAGAAATACAAAAAAATCATCTGGAATAGCATTTCTCCTTTCTCTAGTGGATCGCCTTAATGGCACTGGTTCTTGAGGTTGTTGAGTTTGTTCCTCATGAACAATTACCTCATCTTGAATGGGATTGTTCAACATTGTCTGGTTGAGGATCCAGATTCACTTTTTGATCAATGACAGGTATAGAAGCCTGCACATTGTCAAAAGCGATAGTAGGAATCGAAACTGATTCTTCCTCAAAGACAATGTCTCTAACCTTATTTCTCTCCAAACTCAAAAGAATGTTGCAGTTCCTGTTTCAAACAATTGAACTAAATGTGGGATCATAAAATTTATAGCCCTTAGATCGCTCAGAGTAGCCAATAAAGTAGCTACTCACAATTTTGGAGTCCAATTCCCTTTCATGTGGCCTGTAAGGCCTTACCTTAGCTGGACATCCCAAAATGTGAAAATGCTTTAGACTAGGCTTTATGCTTGTCCAAAGCTCATAAGGTGTTTAGCAGTTTCATTATTCTCTCTCTTTTTGCCCTTATCCTTAGAGTTGCTAGCCAAATGATCAATTTCGGTCATATCTTACTTCAGTCTCTCTTCCTCTTGCACATAATAAGAAATTAGTTCATTAAGAGTCCATTTCTCCCTTTGATAGTTGTAACTGACATTAAACTGATTGTATTGTGCAGGAAGTGATATTATTACCAAATGCACGAGCAAGTCATCAGACAGCTCGAGCTTCAGTGCCTTAAGCTTATAAGCAATATGAGACATTTCCATAATGTACTCTCTAATGTTCCCTTTGCCTTTGTACTTTATAGAAATCAAGCTTTGCATATGCAGTGCTTGTTTCTGCCTTATCGTTTTTCGCAAAGCGCTTTTCAATTTTGGTTAGGAACTCTTTGGCTTTGGTTATCTTTTCAAATACCGTACCCTTAAATGCCACTGGAATGCCGCTGGAATGTCGCGCTTGATGATCATAAGACTCATGTGATTTCAGCAATCCCATTTCTCAAAGTTCTTCCTATTATCAGGAGAACTTGCATCCGTAAGAGAAGTGGGTTGCTCATCCCGAAATGCAAGGTCCAGATCCATGCAGCCGAGAACAATAAGTATGTTCTCCTTCCAAATCCTTAAAGTTGATCCCATTAAACATGGGTATATAGTTGGTATTAGCAGATATAGTAGAACATTAGGTTAAAAGAGAACAAAACAAACACACAAACATGCTCACATTAATAACCAAATACAATAATCAACAAATTCAAATAATGGTAAGTCTTATCTCAAGATACCTAGCACAACATTAATATCAAGTCTTTGGACTGTAATATTAATTGTAAGTGGTACTCTTGTTGTAGTGATCAAACATTGACAATAATTAATGTCAAATAATAAATCTATCTTTGGATCGACTTATTATTCACATGTAAAACCTTATAATCGTCAAATATTTATCACCACAGGTGTGTGTGCAATTCGGCCAAGTATTAACCTTCATTTGAGCCGACTAATACTCGTATGAATTTACACACACACAAACATCCAACATCCCTCATGAATAATCTACACAAGAGAGGTCACTGTGGCGACATCTTGCTTCAATTAGCCCATTTAGAATGATAAACCACTTTATTTAACCATAAAAGATATACCAAATAATGGTCAGTCCCATCTTAAGATACCTAGTACAATATTAATATCAAGTATTTGGACAATAATATTAATTGTAAGTGTTACTCTTGTTGTAGTGATCAAACATTGACAATAATTATGTTAAATAATAAATCTATCTTTGAATCGACTTATTATTCACATGTAAAACCTTATAATCATCACATGTTTACCACCACAGATGTATGTACAATTCGGTCAAGTATTAACCTTCCTTTGAGTCGGTTAATACCCGTATGAATTTATATACACACACATGTGGTACGCTTTTAGTAATGATCAAACATTGACAATAATTTACGTTAAATAATAAATCTATTTTTGGATCGGCTTATTATTCACATGTTTACCACCACAGATGTGTGTGCAATTCAACCAAGTATTAACCTTCCTTTGGACCGGTAAATACCCGCATGAATTTACACACACACGAACATCCAACATCCCCATGAACAATCTACACAAAAGAAGTCACTTTTGTGACATCTTGTTTCAATTAGCCCATTTAGAATGATGGACTACTTTATTTAACCATAAAAAGTATACTACAAAATATTTGAATTTGAGTTAATCCTTAAAATAAAATAAAATAAAATAAAATTTTATTTTTTCAAAATTACAAAACTGCCATTGATTTTGTAAAATTACATATGGCGCCTTAAGTTTCAGTAATTACAAATCAACCTCTATATTTTGTCAAAATCATAAACTAACCCAGTAATTTGTAATAATTAAAATTTGGCCCCAAACCTTTTGAAAATTTTAGACTGGCCCAGTAACCTTTGGATAATTATAAATTCACCCCAAAATTGCTTCGTAATTGCAAATAGGACCTGTAAGTTTTGTCAATTATAAATTGGCTCCAAAACTTTTTTAAAATCACACAATGGCCCAAAATAATTTCAAAACAGTCCTTAAAGATTATCAAATTCTCCAAAAGTGGCCCAAAGCAAAAAAACACTATAAACCCTAAGTTCTTTTGTCGCTGCCGCATTAGCCACCAGAATGTCACCGGAAAGCAACAAACGGCAGCCTAGCAGCGACGACCATCAATCCACAGTGGATCGAACGAAAATGACGACGAAGCTCTATCTGGACCAGTCGTGGATCGGGATCGCGATCGCGACCACGACCCCTGCTCGTAGCCAAACGCGTGGATTTCTTGCTCAGTTTCACCGTAAAAACCAGCGACTGTGGCGTTGATCCGAGAAGCAAACTTGCATGGGCTGGTTTGATCCGAGATCACCACGGGTCTGGGTATGAAAACACATCGACCCAAAGTTGAGTAGATTTTTTGTTAATAATAAAAAATTAAAAACAAAACTCAAAACACAAAAGATCAAAACCCAAACAATCTATGTCACAGAACTCACAAATCAAACACAAACATAATATTCTGTTTATGGATTCAACATATATATATATATATATATATATATATATATATGGGTTGAAAATTTATATAGCACTTTTTGGGAGTAGAGTTGTGCAATTAGCACCACTTTAATAACTCTAGTTTAAATAGCACTAAAGATGGGATTTGGACAAAAATACCCCTGCTCAGCTATCTTTTTCTCTTGTCAGTCCTTTTCTTTTTTAATTCAGAAACCACCATTGATGGAGCTCCGAGCTCTATCAATGGAGTTGTCGCCGTCGACCGGTGAGTTGACGGACAAAACCATCGGAAAAACGTTCGTCCAATGTCAATCGTTGTAACTGTAGTGTTTGTTTTCAGTTTCGAGCTGTGTAGAGAGAGCAATGAAGCCAAACTCGAACCGTCGTCGATCCTTCATCATCAGATCTATGACGATCCATTGTGAATCTGATGAAACCGATGGCACCAACGAACTCGACGTCGTCCAATCTTTTAGATCCGACTATCTCTGGAGTCGATGGGCACCATCATCGACTCGTCGCTTTCACCATTGATAGAGGTCGAACAAACCTCCATTGCGATGAAGAAGAAGACGTAAAATGAATTAAGTCTCGAAACAGCATGAATAAGTATCGAAAACACATGAATAAGTATCGAAAACGCATGAATAAATCTCAAAAACGCATGAATAAGTCTCAGGTGTTCATAAATAAGTCTCAAAATAGAGCAAATACATATTCATAAATTAAGTCTCGAATAAGAGTAATAAGTATCGGGTATTCATAAATTAAGTCTCGAATAAATGCAGTAAGTCTCGGGTATTCATAAATAAATCTTTAATAAGTACAGTAAGTCCCATGTATTCATAAATAAGTCTTGAAATAAAATAAAATAAAACTCAACATCAGCTACTGTTCATCTTCTCCAATTCGATAAACCTAAACTCAAACCCACCAATTCAAGATTCAAACAAACCCTCATTCAGATTCAACAAACTCACCATCCATATCAAAATCAACAAATTCACAATAAAAACTAAATTGAAAACTCAAAATCAACCAAAACAAAATTAATATCTCATAATCAACAAAATCAAATTTGAAATAAAACATCAAAAAACTTTTTTTTCTTCAGAAATCTTGTCTTCAATTGCCACTGTTTTGTGGCCGAGAACTTCTGTCAACCCAACTTCGTCTTCATTCATTAGGCGATGGAGGGAGAGAGAGAGAGGGAGGGATGGAGGAAGGGTGGGCGAGAGAGAGAGAGAGGTAGTCTGAGAGAATGGGAAAAAAGAGAAAGTAAAAAAAGAAGAAGATAAAAACAAGTAGGGGTATTTTTGTCTCATCACTTACTTTGGTGCTAATAAAATATAAGTTATTAAAGTGGTGTTAGTTACACAAATTAAAATTGAAAAAGTGCTATATACATACATATATATATATATATATATATATATATATATATATATATATATATATTAAACAATAAATATGCATCAGAAACAGCAAACAAACGAAGTAAGTCCATATTTTTTTTATATAATACCGAAAATCCAAATCTTAAATCCTTAAGAATCGACTATGGGTAACTCTGATACCACTTGAAGGGATTCGATTAATACAAAACTAACATGCCTAGGCACATAATTAATCCCAATAACCTAAACATGTTTCCATATCATGATTAATCAAACCCTAATATACATAATATAACTCATGTCAATTCAAGAGAAAATAAGTAAATCGAGAATCTGAATCCATTGTCGGAGGTTGGTGGATGAGTTGTTATCTTCCAAATTATCACGATCTTTCTTGAACCCTACAGTGTTCTGTTTTGCTATGTTGATGGGGATACAGACAAAAGAAAAACATCGTGTAATTTGATGACCATAACCCAATATATATATATAATAATCAAATTATTATATGTTTTTCTATTTCTAATTCGGCCCCTCATCAAATTATAAATAGCACTCCGGTATCTACACATTAATTACATAACAATTATACCTTAAGCCTTAATGATTTAAATCTCAATTAGATCACTTTAATTTAGGCTTAACCAAAAGATAGCACAAAACATTTAATATTTACATGTGTGGCCTTATATGATGGAATTTTCCAACAATTATATATACTGAAGAGGCATTGGAAGTTCCGACTCTTCTGAGTATACATGTAGTTTTTGGAATTGAACTATTGACACTCTTCTACTAAATTAATTTCTTAACAATGCATATTCATTTGACACTCTTCTATTTGGACTTGTACAAAAGCATATACTGAGGAACATTCCGAGAGATTTGAATATTTGTCAGACTTAATGGTAAGGATACCCCCTAAATTAAGCGCGAGTTGCTCATTACCCCCCTGAATTTTTAAAATTGTCACTAAACCCCCTGAACTATTCAAAATTGTAAGCGTTGGACGGAATCCACACAGAAATGAATTTCCGTCTCTAATCTGACTCACGTGGCTTCCATGTGACAGTGTTAGAAAGGGTAAAATGGGAATTAAATTTTTAAAACTTGGAGGGGTAAATTGTGAAATATAGGTTTATGAAATTGTAAAATCCCCAAATTTTCTTGATTAGGGTTTTGTTACTCGACACCGTGTTGGAGAAATTGTTGGAGAAGTGGTTGAATAAAGTCCCCAAATTTGTTGGTTGATTGGCGACCAGTGTTGGAGAAATGGTTGGAGCAAGGACAGATGATGGTGAACAACAGCAATACGGTAAGTGTTCTTTTAGATTAAATCGTCACATTTGTTTTATATGTTGTTGAGGTGTGTTTCACGATGGGTATGACAACCTGAGAAATTGAATTGAAGTTGTTGTATATGTTTTTGTTGGGATGGGTATGGATTTAAAGTTATTGAAGATGTTGGCTTTATAGCACTTGAGAAATTGTATTCAAACAAGTTGTCCATTACAAAACAAACAAAATCTATAAAAGGGAGGGACCACTGTTTAAATTTAAAAGTTTTGATGTCAGACCCCACGGACAACTTCACATTTATTTTCAACTACATAAAGTGTGTTAGCTTGTTTTTGAATTAATTAGTATATATTGTTAATAATATTTGTTACAATAGTTCTGATAGAATAATGTATCAATAAAATATTTAGTACCATTTTGATCCCCTTGTTGCCTGAGAAAAGGGCAGTAACAATGAAATTGTTATATGACTTGGTGACACATTACAAAATATTTGCAATTGCGGTCATTACCAGATTGGGTTGTTTGTGGATGATTGTGTCGTCGAGTGCTAGAAGATATTAGCTAGTCACATAATTCCAAAGTAATTAGTCATGTAAGCTGTGCTTTATTATTTGATGTTTCTGTTAAAAACTCTGTTTGAGTACTGAGTAGTGATCAGTTGTACCATTTGTAGTAATTTATTGGTTGCTGATGCTGTTTTTTGAATCTATCTGGTGCATGTGGTTACGATAAGAAAAAGAGCACCACTTAGCAAACAAATGACTTCCTTTTCCCTTTATGTGGGAATCTAGTACGAAACCAAACAAGTAGAACACAATACCACAACAATGTATTCGCTGCGAATAATAAAAAACACCAGCAAAAATGATAGATATATTCGGTTTGTTGTTTTATATGTTTTTAAAATGTATCTATCATTTTTTATCTAATAATGTTGTGTGTTTATTTGTAGGTACGGGGAAGACACGATATGTTGTTTATGTAGTATTGTAAACAATATTGGAAGTGTGTTATGTTGGAAGTATTGCTACATTTTGTCTACATATATTGGAAGTTTTGTGTAATGTTGACAGTATTGGATTGTATAAATTTTATTGATACATTATTACATTATTACATTTTGTATGTAATGTTAAATGGATTCATCATGACATTTATGTAATATTGATAGTGATGTGTAATGCTAAGATTTCTGTTTTACAATTGATAAATAATGTTAATAACATCTGCACAATTTTAATATCAAAAGAGTGTAAAATAACTGGACAATTTCATTCATGATAGTTAAAATCTACACAATTCGTGGTTAACGATAGTCAAAATCTCCATAAATAGCAAAAATTTGCAAAAATATACACTATTTATAAAATCTCAAAATCTGCACAATTTTATTATCACAAAACTGTAAAAAAAAACTGCACAATTGAATTCATAACAGTTAAATTAAATTCATACAAAAATCTTCAATGTTATTAAGATGGAAATCTCAACATCTGCACAATTTTAATATCAAAAGAGTGTAAAAAAATTAGACAATTTCATTCATAACAATCAAAATTTGCATAACTTGTGGTTGACAACAATCAAAATCTATACAATTCCATCCATAACTGTTTCAAAATTTGTGCTTCAAAGTCATCATCATAGTTTGTTACATTAACACATTCTACACATGTAGTTACATTAACAGGGCAATATGTTAACATCATCAATTTTTCAGCTCATGCATCTCTAACAGTTCCCTGAAGCATGTAGTACGAAATAGAGCTAACTGCGCCTCCGTCAACTTTTCCTTAATGCACTTTATAGCAACCGGTTGACGAAGTGTTGTTAATCTTTACCGGGAAATGTTCTAGAACCTTAACTAACAAAGTCAACCTCTTCTCCCATTCTATTTTCCTGAAATGTAACAAAACAACATTAAAAAATGTAAATCATCTTACTGAACACATTTTAGCTCAAAAGGCACAACTTTATTTCATATTCGATTCAATGATGATAATCAAAAATTAAATTTCCTAACTATGTTAGGAATTCCCAACGCCAGCACTGCATTGGGAATTCCTAACTCAATTGGGAATTTCCAACGCTGTTACAAATTCACAACAGCGTTTGGATTTCCTAATCTTGTTTGGAATTCCAAATTCTGTTCCTTACAGCGTTGGGAATTTTCCAACACTGTTAGGAATTCCTAACAGTGTTTGGATTTCCTAACCTTGTTTGGAATTCTAAATTTTGTTAGAAGTTTCAAACTTTATTTGGAATTCCAAACGATGTTAGGCACTCCAAACATAGTTAAGCATTCCAAATTGCAATTGAGAACCCTAATTCCTAACTGCAATTAAGAATAATTCCAAACTACCAAACATTCAGATTTCATGTCTACATTTGCTTGATTACACCAACAAGTACAATAACATTCAGAATAATTCCACCAACCAGAATAATTCATAGGCAGATTTTATGTCTACGTTTGCTTGATTACACCGGCCAGAATAATTTCAAACTACATTTGCTCAATTTCATGTCTTTATTACAATAACATTCAGATTGCAAAAACATCAACAAAAATCAACTGCATATAAATTCATTTTCACCAACTATGAACCCAATAATATCTAAAAACAAGATATGCTTACAGTAAACAAATGCCAAAACAAAGACACACCTAAAGCTAACACAACACCCAAAACACCAAACATAGTATGAATGAGAAGGTGAATGTCCTGAATTTGTGTGTTCAGTGGCTACATAGACTAATGTTCTAATATGCAAAATAGCACCCAGCAAAAACTTAAAATCTTTCAATTCAATTTACTTGACACCAATAACAAATAGATAAGGGATGTTTACGCTATCCCAAAATCAATGTTGTAAAAAATCAAATTTCTTATGGTGTGTTTCCAATTATAACTCTCCCAAAAAATAAATTTATTCAGTTACTGCACTACTGCAACAGACAACTCATATGCAAATTATTAATTAAGTGCGCAACTGCTGAAGACATTGCCTAAATTGAAGGAAAAACTAATGCAATGAAGGATTTTTAGGGGGTTTTAGTTCAATTGAGGGATTTTTCAAACTACAAAAATTAGCGTTCTAATTCAAAAGCATTTCAACTTTCCATTTGAGAGAGATTAAACATTCTTTTGAAAATGCAAGATATTAAAAAAAAATGCCAAAATAGTGCCACACAAACAAGCAACAACACAGCCACAGTAGCAAAAATGCCTTAAACACCGCAAAACGAAACCTACAAAGCAAAACAAAGCTTGATCTAAGCAAAATCAATGGAGTTCCAAACTCTGTTTTGGAATTCCTATCGTTGTTATCACTCCAAACATAGTCAAAAATTCCAAATGCTGCAATTTTATATGTTTTCATACTCACACAAATGATTTTATCTAGTTTTAGCACATTTTACCCATCAAAGATAGAGAGACTCGTAAAAAACCGAAAAAGGGCAACAAAAAAAAACAAAAACAAAGGAAGCATACATGTTGGGAGGTGCAGATTGAACAAAGAATCTATAAAGGGGAAGAAGAAACAGCCAATTTAAGTCCACAATTTGGTGTTCAATTATACCTTAGACTTCAAAAGACACTTGAAACCAACTCAACCAAATCATTCCTACTTGCTTAGCTTTAAATTAATTCTTACGAAAACAGAACAAAAAAAAGTTTGTAGCAACTCAAACCCAATTCACACTTCATGGGGTTCGAATATAGTCAAGGGTTTCACTGCGAACAAGAAAAACAAATCACAAACCACAAAAATTTATAAACCATACATTCAATTTCAACTCCTTGTACAAGAGGTTAGGGAGATTTACTGTTTCTCGTAAATCTTCAATCGTAATGAGAGAGGTTAGGGAGGTTTCACCGTTCTTCTCCTTCAGATAATTTGAGAGAGGTTGGGGTTTTAATTTGAGCTCACATCATGCTTCATGTATTCTGCAAGTTTAATTTTAAGTTATTTAGGTTTGACTAAAGCACCATGTGGAGATGAAATTAAGGGATATAAGCAGTTTAAAGAAAAATATTTTTGTTTAAAAAAAAACTCAAACATACCAATGTTTATTAATTTTAAAAAGAAATATTGCATACCCAGCTAATCTTTCTTCACTTAGTGATATGAAATTCAAAGCTTCAGACCAGGTGAACTCCACATGTAACCCAAGTCTTACATCCACAAATATCCGTTGTCTATCTGGCTTGCAAACAAGCAAAATTCAAAATTAAAAAAAAAATCATACTAGATGACTTGTGCTATTGAAACATCATGACATCCACTCATCCACAAGCACAAAAAGTCGCATGCTGCCCTTCAACATTTATTGAGAGAGATAGATTAACGCGATATATGAAAATCAATCCATTCATTAACAACTGCAGGCTTTTTATACTTATCATTCTTACTCTATTACATAACACACACACACACACCAAAACCATCTTTTGTACTGCCTCACAATAAAACATTTGAAATATCCAAGATTGATTCATAGTATCTATGTTTCTATTATAACCCAAAATAAAAAAAGTTTCATTTAGGCATTTTATCAAACAGCTAATGTGATAGGTGATAAGCACCAACAATGATAGTAAATGAACAAAACGAAAAACACTTCATAGCATAATTCTTACATCCCCAAGCAACCCATGTTAGCATTCCAATAACTGAGAAAGAGTCTGTTTCTAGCTTTCCTAGCCGAAGCTTTCGAGTGCCGTGTAATACGGTCCCCACTCTTAAGCCAGTCGTCCAATTTAGCTTTTTGCTTCCAGCATCACTCTTCGGTTTTTAAAACCTCATCAAGCTTGGATTCAAGCACCCTCAGTTTCCTCCAATCCAGGCGACCATTACCATTGCAAGCCTCCTTCACAGCTTCCCTCTTCAGTCTCAAGTCCAGCCGTTGATCAAACCTTTTTTTTTTTGTTCCAAGCATTCAGAAACCTTCCACATTTCTCAATTCTTTTAAGCACATTTCCAACCTTGCAGTTTGACTTAAAATTCTTCCAGGCTGTTTCGACAATATTCCTGCAATCTTGATCATCCATCCAACATTCTTCAAAGAAAATCCTCTTCCTTTTGTCCCTTATACTATAAGTCCTGCCATACGTAGCCGGGGTAAAATTCACCACAATAGGCCTATGGTCCAACCCCTAAAAATCAAGATGTTTTACAATGTGACACAGGAACATGGCCTTCCATCCCCTATTACACAAGGCTCTATCTAGTCTCTCCATCACAGCTTCCGAACCTTTCTTCTTGTTAGCCTATGGTCCAACGAAGCCCATATCCTCAAGCTTGCAATCCTCTTAACACTTCTCTAAAGTCAGCCATAGCACGCCACTTTTTTTTCCACTCCCACTGCTTTTTCAGTATCCTTCAGAATTTCATTAAAGTCTCCCATGCATAACCAAGGAAGCCTAACTACTCCCGCGAGGCACCAAAGAAGAGTCCAAGACTGACTTCTATGAACCTTGTCTGGGTTTCCGTAAAAGCCAGTTAGCCTCCAGGAAACAACACTCTTTTCAGATACCTTCACATCAATGTGACCTTGAGAAAAAGAAATCAAATTTACATCCACATCACACCTCCAAAATAGACACAATCCTCTTGATCTTCTTATACTATTAACTGCAAGCTTATTGTCAAATCCTAATTTTGCACGCCATAACTCCATTTTAGCTTGGTCACATTTTGTCTCCATCAAAAAAACCAAATCCGGTTTCTCTTCCTGTAAACGAGTACGCAGGACATTGAATGCCTGAGAGGCCCCCTAGCCCCTGGGCGTTCCAAGCGAAGATTATCATCTCTCCCGGCGGGCCAGTAGAGACTGGCCGACCGATTCTTGTTTGAAGTATGCCTCAGTAGAAACCCTATCATGAGTAACCCCACTGACACAATTGGATATCACCGAACTCTGACCCCTTGAGCCATCGTCTTCTTCTTCTACTACTTCTTTATTCCTTTGATTCCCATCTTTGCCACCACTCCAAGCTGCACCGTAGAAATTGATGGCTTCCCATTGTTTCCCACTTTTTTCCTCAGAGCCAACGTTCACTGAAGGGATAATTACTTCATCCCGCTTTTTCTCCTTTAGACGTTTCTCCTTCAAATTGTGTTCATCGAGCTTGGCTAAGGATTTGCATTTTCCCCAATTTCTTATGGTGGATTAATAGTTCTATGACGCTGTCTAACCCTTTTCTAATGACCTGCCTTTCTTGTATCCTGGGTCTCCTTATCGATGCATTACGTTGAGCCCATAACCTGATCCAAAGAACCAGCAACATTACTTGGGCCTAACTTATTCTCTGGATCTTTACCCAAAAAGTGTGCAGATTACGCTATTCCATACACCTCAAGTGGGCCTTTTACATTAATGTTTTCATTAAGGTGTATGGGCCCAGCCTTAGAATGGGATATAAAAACTTCTTCCATTTTCATAGGAGAGAAAATCAAAAGTAACCAAAACTATTATGAAAATTTTGTTTTTAACCACATACGAAAATTTATTTGTTAATAGCCACTTTTTTAAAAAAAAATTAGTTTATGTCCGTAAATTACAAAAATACCCCTGGATTTGATTTTTTTTTTTAAACTGAAAGAAAACTTGAAATCATGACTAAAATCTGGAATCAAACTTGAAATCATGACAAGGAACTTGAAACTTGAATTCTTGTTTAAAAAAATGAAATTTTGAAACTTGAAACTTGAAATCTTGCTTAAATTGAAATGTTGAAACTTGAAATCTTGACTAAATTGAAAGTTGAAACTTGAAATGTTCTGGGTTTTTAAGTACTTCGTTTTCAAATTTTTAAACTTGAAATGTTGTCTAAATTGAAACGTTGAAACTTGAAATGTTGACTAAATTGAAATGTTCAAACTTGAAATGTTCTGGGTTTCTAATATTTCATTTTCTTTCCTTTTTTTCAGCAGATCTAATCGCCGGCGGAGAGGGAGCTCGACGGTGTTGCTGTACGGTCGTGGAGCCCAGGCGACGGCACTCCGGTAAGCCGTCGACGACATGTGAGAGCGAAAGGAAAGGAGAGAGAAAGAAGAGAGAGAGAGCTGTGGGGAGAGAGAATAGAGGTTGGGTGAGAGAAAGATGAAGCCGGCGACAGTTCGTTGGCCTTCGCAAGGATGCCGGCGACGGTTCGCCGGCGAGTGAGAGAGATCGGAGAGAGAGAGATAGGAAATGAGAGAGACGAAGCAGGGAGAGAGAGGAAAGGAGAGAGAAAAAAAATGAGAGAGGAGAGAGAAAGTGATTGGGGATGATTTTTATATGGGGGCATTCAAGTAATTTCTCAAAAAAGTGGCTATTAACAAATAAATTTTCGTATGTGGTTAAAAACAAAATTTCCATAATACTTTTGGTTATTTTTGACAATTTCCACTTTTTACAGACCCCGATTACGTCATGCGCTTTTCGAAGCCTTGAGCAGACTTGGTGTCGCAACCCTCAGCCTTCCTAGAAATATTCATGATTACTGTATTTAAGAGTCCCTTGTCAGACCCCATGCAACCCTTCCTATCCGCAAGGCCACTATTCTCCGACGTTTCTCTTACCTGTTGATTCGTTTCCATGTGTTGACCCTTCGAATTCATGGTTCACTGGATCACTGGTATATCCCTCCAATTGGACTGTAAATCTCTGTGATTTCTAAAATTCGTTCTCGCCCCTCCATAAGACTTTGGCTTTTTCCAGACTCTTTTTTGTTTTCGATCTTCAAGATCCAATAAAAGATCGTTTTGGCAGACTGACTGCACGTAGCTAAGCTCCAAGCCTTCTATTTGCCTCTAAAGAGAAATCCCTGACATTGGCTTCTTCAGTACATTCATCCAAAACGTGTCCTAGTCGTCCACATTTAAGACAATAGTCGAGCAGACTTTCATATTGTAGAAGCATTGTAGAAATATTACCGCCACCCAACAAGTCCACCCGCAGGCTTTGTTGCAATGGATTGTCCATCGGAACCGTAATCCTAACTCTTAAGTAACGCCCCAAAACATCAGTTGTAATTCCGCTGTCGAAATCACATACCTCCTCAATCATCCCCTAGAGATGAACCAATTTCTTTAGTCATGCATGATACAGGAAGATTATGGATTTGCACCCAAAAATCCACACACTTGAACTGTAGATCGCTAATATTTCCGGTCCCAGAGGGTTTATCAGAAACAATAATGGCACTGCTGAAACTCCACGGACCACCTCTAAGAACTCTCTAATGATCTTCCGAGTTAGAAAAATAGAAGGCAAAAATATTGCCTTTAATTGGCTCGATCTCTACTCCTCCATCAACCCGTAGAATCTTGCACATAACATCAATGAAAACATCCTTTTTGACTATTTTTACGGACATAACTTTCCCCACCAGACAAAGGGCCAAACGATTTTCCCCTTTGTCATTGAGCCCCACATTTAAGGTGTGCACCGAATCTCCTTTTCAGATAACGAAAGAGCATCAAACAATTTAGCGATCTCCTCAGCATTCATGCTGAAGGCAGTGACTCACCAGTATTAAACTCAACACTAAGCAGAAAAGGACAAGACTGTTAGAAGGCATAAAACCCAAAGCCACCAACTCCTACCTTGGCAAGGGAAGAGAGCCTAAGAGAGGGACTTTTTTCTCCAATCAAATATTCAAGTTATTTGGCAATCTTAAGTTGCTATTCTAACATTTTCTTTCTTCCGAGGATTACATTTGGAGTAATGTTAGAAGTGTCGATTCGTAAGGTGTCAATATCACATAAGTCACTATATAATTTTATGATTTATAAAATGTTTGGCATCTCATATGCTACATCATTTCTATAATTAATTCTAAAGTGAAAACAACTCCATCAAGTGTCGATCGTGTGGTTAGTTGCTATTAGCATTTTTTTTTTATTAGAAACCCGTGTTCTTAGTCAACTGGAAAATCATATCAAATAGAAAATCATATCAAATAGAATGTAAATACAAGGAAATGAGAAATCCAACTCTTTAAAGAGAAATTGATTTCTATGGTACTTTTCAACATGGGAAAATAAACTGAGGTGTAGATGTTAGCATTGTATGTAATTAAACATGTATATTCGTATTAAATACATAAGCATGAATTCGTACATGAATTTCCCGAATTCATTGAATAATCCAAGATGACCAACCTGAAAATAAAACAAAGAAAATAGTTAAAACAATAGAAAGTCTTCTACTTTCTACTCATCTTTCTCAGATTGTCTAATGGAGAGATAATTTTGTAATCCGTTATATGAGTGAGAGTAGGGACCCCCTATATATAGTATTACTTCCTAGAATCCTAACCCATAAAGGATTCTCAACCATAATAGGATGGATAGTCCTAAAGAATACTAGTCTCACACATATACATTAGCCCATACCATATCCTACATTTATTTAATGTAGTTAAGGTACACCGAGCCCGACAAATTTTGATCACAATCAAACGGGCTTTTCTGATCAACTCTCACTTACTTAAACATTCCAATCAATTCGCTTTTTCATAAATATAAAATATAATGGCATATGTTGTTCACAATTTTATAAGAACCTTACATTCTCCCACTTGAGCTACATAGCCATTATTATTTTAGATTTAAAAATTCATTTTAGAAAATGACTCTCCGAATTGACAAACAGTTATATGTGGCCACAAGGAATGTTTAAGAGAGTAACATCTTCCTTCCCCTTAGTCCAATAGAACCTCAAGTATCCAACTACATAGATCATTACATCTTTAATTAACATAAGACCATATGTAATCAAAATACTCTTAGCTCTACCTACCAGGGTAAAATGGTATGTATGTGTGGTATGGAAATTACATGCAAATGTGATCATCATACCTATTTCCATATAGGTTAAATGAAGTATCTTAAGACGAGAAACTTAATGTCTTAAGCTTCTTACACTCATTAGCCAAACACTTTGACCATGAGTTCAACCTCCCTTTAGACGGGCAAATCCTTCTGTCTTAAGTAATATTCACTCATCGAAGGAAACTTTATACCTTATAAGTGAAGTGCTCCCTCAAAGCTAAAAGCTTTGAGATATCCTGCCACGATCCAAAACATACATGTGCGCATATCATGACAAATAACATACATATGCAATGTACAAATATATTCTCGAGAATAAAATTTTATTAAACAGAAAACTGCAGTTAATTTAAAAACAAAACATAACTCCCACTAACCAAGCATATCATAACTATCTACCAACCCCATACGGGTAAAATGCCCTTTCAAAACCTTCGGAGATAGTCCCTTGGTTAGGGGATCAACTATCATCTCTTCTGTGGCAATATGAATAATAGAAGTTTACAACTTTTAAACTTTCTCTCTAACCACAAGATACTTGATCTCCATATGTTTAGACCCTGAAGAACTTTTATTGTTCTTAGAGAAAGAAACTGCTAAAGAATTGTCACAATAGATTGTCAATGACTTAGAAATTGAATCCATAATCTGTAACCCTAAAATAAAATTTCACAACCAAACTGTTTGGATTTTTGCCTCATAACATGCCACAAACTCAGCTTGCATAGTAGATGAAGCTGTAAGTGTCCGCTTGACACTCTTCCACGAAATGGCTCCACCATCCAACATAAACACAAAACCTGAAGTGGATTTTATATCATCTGTACAACCAGCAAAATCTGCATATGCATAGCCAACACCTTTTAATAGTTCTGAACGCCTATAAGTGAGTATGAAATCCTTTGTTCGCTGTAGATAACGCATAACTTTATTTGTTGTTGTCCAATGATGCATGCCGGGATTACTTTGAAATTTTCCAAGTACTCTAATTGCAAAAAAAATATCAGGACGTGTACAAACCTTGCATACATCAAACTGCCAACCGCAGACGAATATGAAACATTTTTCATTTGAGAACGTTCTTGCTCATTTTTGGGACACTGTAGCTTCATAAGTTTATCTCCTTTCACAATAGGTACCTCACCTGGGGAACAAACACTCATGTTAAACCTCTCTAGTACCCTATCAATGTAAGACTTTTGAGATAATCCAAGCAAACCATGTGACCTATCACGTTGTATCTCAATACCAATGACATAAGAGGCTTCCCTAAGATCCTTCATTTCAAAGCTATGAGATAGAAAATTCTTGGTATCATGCAACAACCTCAAATTATTGTTGGCGAACAAAATATCATCAACATAAAGTATAAGAAAAATAAAAATTCTCCCATTGACCTTGAGGTATATGCAATGATCCATCGAATTTTCAACAAAACCATATAAAACCATATGATATAATGACTTTATCAAATTTCAAATACCATTTCCTTGAAGCTTGTTTGAGACCATAAATGGATTTTCTGAGCTTGCAAACCATATGTTTCTTTCCAACTACTTGAAAACATTCAGGTTGCCCCATGTATACATCCTCTACGAGATCTCCATTTAGGAAAGCAGTCTTCACATCCATTTGATGCAGCTCTAAATCAAAATGTGATACTAAGGCCATAATAATCCTAAAGGCATCTTTCGAAGAGACAGACAAAAAAGTCTCGGTATAATCAATACCTTCTTTTTGACTGAACCATTTTGCTACAAGTCTAGCTTTATGTCTCTCAACATTGCCTTTGGAGTCTCGTTTAGTCTTAAAAACCCATTTGCAGCCAATGGGCTTGCAACCCTCAGGCAGTTCAACCAAATCCCAAACACGATTTGTATCAATGGATCTCAATTCATCGATCATAGCATCCATCCATTTTGACGATTGAGGGCTCTGAACAGTTTGATCATAATTCCTAGGATCGTCATCCACTCCTAAGTCCAAATCATGCTCTTGTAAATAAACAATATAATCGTCAGGAATGGCAGATCTTCGGACCCTCTGAGATCTCCTTAAAGGAACATTAACAACTGATTGTAGCTCATTAACGACTAGCTGAGGTCCATCAATAACTGGCTCGGGCTCATAAATAACCAGTTCAAGTTCAACAACAACTGGTAAGGGCTTATCTTCTTATTCAGATAAAGAATCATCATGATGCTTCAAGAGATGTGGTATGACAATATCTAATGAAGTAGAAGATGTTGGATGACCCGATTTGTCCTCCTCAAACTTAAAATCTTGAGTTTGCATATTCTTCTCAATTTCATTACCTTCCAAGAATATAGCACGTTTAGATTCAATTATCCTCATAGAGTATGTAGAACAATAAAATCTATATCCTTTTGATTTATCCGCATATCCCATAAAAATTAACTAACTGTCTTAAAACACACCTTTTCAAATTATGATCATAAGGCATCACTTCCGCATGACATCCCCATACTCTCATGTGATTTAATTTTGGCTTCGAACCAAACCACATTTCGAACCGGAGTCTTAGGCACAGATTTGCTGGGAACTCTATTAAGAATGTAAGTTGACGTCTTTAATGTATCACCCTATAAAAATTTAGGCAAAGAACTTGTACTAATCATACTTCTTACCATATCCATTAATGTACGATTCCGCCTCCCAGAAACTTCATTCTGTTCAGGTTCACCAGGCATATTGTATTGAGCACCAATCCCACATTCTTGCAAAAACCTTGCAAACGGACCAGGATTCTGACCAGATTCACCATACCTACCATAATATTCCCCCACGATCAGATCTAACACATTTGATCTTTCTTTCTAATATCAATTGAACATCAGCCTTATATATTTTGAAGATATCTAAGACTTTAGATTTCTCATGAATAAGATAGATGTAACCATAACGCGAGAGATCATCGATGAAAGAAATGAAATATTTATATCCACCAAGTGTGACGGGTGAAAATGGCCAACATATATCGGTATGGATAATATCCAACAGATTTTGACTTCTGATAGCCTCTTTCTTTTTAACTCTTGTCATTTTACCCTTCAAACAATTAGCACAAGACTTAAAATCTGAAAAGTCAAATGAATCAAGAATCCCATATATGACTAATCTTTCGATTCGATATTTGGATATATGGCCTAAACGTCTTTGTCATAGCATGGGCGAACAATTTTCTCTCTGGCGTTTAGATCCGATGGTATAATTTATCACAACAGCCGAACGAGAACATTCACCAACAAAATCAGAGAGTAAATTCAATTTATACAAACCATCACACAAACAACCAGAACCAATGAGAATAGAACCATGATAAAGAGCAAATCCTTTATTAATGAATTCAAAACGATAGCCACTAATATCCAACTTAGAAATGGAAATCAAATTATGTCTGAGAGAAGGAACGAATGCAACATCAACTAAATCTATAAACTTTCCTAAAGCTAAAGGTAATCTAACAACTCCTATAAACATAACTAAAACCTTCTTTCCATTTCCCATGAAAATGACAGCTTCTTTATCCATTGGTTTCCTTTTGCTTCTGAAGCCCTGTAAAGAATTCGTAACGTGAATAGTAGCTCCAGAATCAACCCACCAAGAATTCAAAGGGACATCAACCAAATTAGATTCAAAAAACATACGAGAGCTAAAGGGGTACCTTCTATGTGTTTCTTAAACTTGAAACAATCCTTTTTCATATGGCCTTTCTTGCTACACCAGAAACACTTGCCTTCCATGTTTTCATTCTTAACCTTAATGAACCCATTAGACTTGTCAGCTTTCTTTCCATGATGTTTAAACTTCTTATCCCCATTGAACTTCTTCTTACCCTTGTTGATGTGAGTAACCATATGAGCACTTTGTTTCTTACTCTTGTGAATAGTCTCTTCCTCATGGACCACAAAAGCAGTCATTTGGTCCAAAGTCCATTCAGCCTCTTGAGCATTATAAGAGGTTTTTAGAATATCAAACTCACTTGGAAGGGACTCAAGGACTTTCCATAAAAGGTGAGAGTCAAAGATCTCGGTATCCAGATCCCTTAATTTCATGGTCATATTATTCATCTTCATAATATGCTCACGAACATCTCCGGTACCATCATAAGCCGTTGTCGCCAGTTGGATCAGATACTTTCCCCTCTCAGTCTTGCTTCTCTTCTTGAACTTGCCACTCACAGCTTTAAGAAAAGCCATTGCATCCTTACATTTTGGAATTCTCTTCTTAATAGTTTTAGCAATGGATAAACGCATGATCATCAGACATTTCCGATTAGACTCTTTCCACTTCTTTCGATAAGACCTCTGTTTAGCAGTACTCTCATCAGTGAGTTTAGAAGGCTTCTTCTCACGTAACGAAAGGTCTATCCCCCAAAGAGCTAGAACAACAGTGAGAGTCTCTTTCCATTCCTCAAAATTACTCTCATCTAATGGTTTAATAGCAGACAATTGCGAAACAAAATTGTTGATATTGAAAATTAAATATCAAAACAAAGAATTTCATGCACATAAGATATCAGTCAAAACATTTATAGAAAACAAAATTCAACATGTGATTAGGCAAAGATCAATACATTCTATAAATGAATTCCTCAAGATGATGAACCTCCTACGGAGAAGAACATCATCTATCACATGTGATAACCCTCCTACGGAGATGATTAAAACATGCATATAGTTTCCATTTTTGCAGTTCTATAGATAAATACCTTAAGATGATGGACCTCCTACGGAAAAGAATATCATCTATCACATGCGATAACACAAGCATACGGAGATGATTAACACAAGCATTTTTATTTTTGCAGTTCAAATTTAATAATTGATTACCGACGAATATCTCAAAATCTGTAATGATTAGTCACTACGTGAAACATAATCATCCAATTACGAGAGTATTCAATCAATTATTAAAACTATCAAATTAATAATCGTCAGCCAACTAAATTCTTAAAATCGAAATGATTAGCCACTATGTGAAAACATAACCATCCGATTCACGAGAATATACAAAACAGATTATTAATTTCAACAAAATAATCAATATGAAAACTTAATGATTAGTCTACTACGTAGAAACATAATCATTCGAAATCATAAAGATTATCAACTGTAATTATTCCCAAGACTCTTTTGAAAAATTACAAACATTGCCCCTGATTTTGTTAAATTACAAAAAGGCCCCTCAAGATTTAGTAATTACAAATCAAACCTTAAATTTTGTCAAAATTACAAATTAACCCAATAAGTTTTTATAATTATAAATTGGCCCCAAAACTTTTGAAAATTACAAAATGACCTTATAACTTTTCATTAATTATAAAACGGCTCAAAACTATTTCGAAATTACAAACTGATCCTGTAAGTTTTTGTAATTGCAAATTAACCCCAAAAGTTTATCAAAATTAAAAAAGGCTCAAAACAATTGCAAATCAGTCCTTTAAGAATATCAAATTCTCAAAGATGGTCCAAAGCAAAATCAGCCATGGAAACCCTAGACCTTCATGCGCCGCCGCCTTTACAGCCCGTCTGTCGCCTGAAGGGAAGGCACGGCGGCGTAACCTCGATCCACAAGTCGTGGATCTCAAACGAAGAAATCTCGGTGTGGATTGCGATTGATCCTCCTCCAAGCGTGAGTCTTGGGCGATCGATTCACGTGGTCGACCGGCCTTCGTCTGGTCGTGATCTTTGACCGTCGATCGGGATCATCGCCGTAATCGCACAAGATAGGAGCGCCGACGAAGTGTATCGGACCCGAGATGAAGGCACGATGGGTGGGTTTGGTTGGGATCGGGACTGGACGTTGACCAGGTGGAGAGGAAACGATGGGTATGGTGATCAGGTTTGGGCGTGACCCAAGAAGGAGACAGATGGGTCGATGGGTTGAACCAAACCAAACACTGGTGGCTCTGGTGAGAAACCTAGTAATTGCGTGGTCAATTCCTTCAATTATCAGACCATCGATTTTGGTTTTGCACAACTGTGATCTAAATCTAAAACCTAAATTCTTGTTCATACACCGGTCGAATCCTATCATCAGATTTCTATATAGAAACAAATCATCAAACAAAAGTTTTTCTCTAATGGATTCAACATATACATGTTAAAAACAGTAGACGGATAATAATGGGAATTTAATATCCGGCCGATGTAAAAAAGCGAAAGTTATGATGCCACTGTTATTATTGTATGTAATTAAACATCTATATTCGTATTAAATACATAAGTATGAATTTGTATCTGAATTTTTCTAATCCATTGAATAATCTAAGGTAACCAACTTGAAAAAAAAAACCAAGAAAATAGTTAAAACAATACAGAGTCTTCTACTCTCTACTCACATTTCTTAGATTGTCTAATGGGAAGACAATTCTGTAATCCGTTATATGAGTGAGAGTAGGGACCCCCTATATATAGTATTACTTCCTAGAATCATAACCCATAAAGGATTCTCAACCCTAATAGGATGGCTAGTCCTAAAAGGAATAATAGGCTCACACATATACATTAGCTCATACCATATCCTATATTTATTTAATATAGCTAAGGTGTACCGAGCTCAACAGATATTGATCACAATCAATCGGGTTTTTCCGATCAACTTTCACTTACTTAAACATTTCAATCAATTTTGTTTTTCATAAACATAAAATATAAGGACAAATGTTGTTCACAATTTTATAAAAACCTTACGTAGAGACTAGAGAGTAAAGATCAATTTTAAAATCTTTATGATCGCTGTAAGAATTATTTTAGGTGCCCCATGTTGATGTTGGGTGTTTGATCAAAGTTCCACGTTGACTTGACATGAAAATGATTACGAATATATAAATATGGATATTACCTCCATTGGTATGAGGTTTTTTTTATAGAGTTCCAAAAATAAATCTGTGTGAGCTTAACGGACAATATCAAACCAATGTAAAATTTGTTAGACCTTAAATTAAATTAAATTAAATTAAATTAAATTAAATTGTGAGTCACTTCAATGATGTCTACACCGTACTATCCATCACATTCCTCTCATTAAAATACATTAAATGATATCAAGACAACATAAAGCTTAAGAATGAAATTAATATGTTTAATTTGTATTTACTTATAGTGCTTAAATTCATTAGCATAAGATAATATGAGATTGGTTTAGTGGTAAGCTCATCACACATCATTTACCTAGACTATAAGACCGTGGATTCAACTCTTTCAACCTTCATAAAATCCAAGTAATTATAATATTTTAAAAATAAATAAATATATACAGCGGCCTAAGACAAGACCGGGAAGTTACCACGTCATCCATCCTCTTCAAAATATGAACAATTAAATAATATAATAAACTCAAGAAACCCAACATCTCTCTATCCCTTTACAAATCTGTACTCTCCAATGTGTCATTGACATGAGAGAAGTTGATAATAGTTTGCTCTGAGATATTGCTAATGGGTTCCTAGCTTCATTATTGTAAAAAAAAATGTGGACATTAATCTATTATGTGATGAATGATAATACATTTTTCTTGTTTATGTGCCCCACTGCCCATCTGTGTGGATTAAAAAGTGAGAAAATTTATAATTAATGGTTGAGTTTCTTTGTGTAAAATGAGTGTTTCATGGCATGGAAGATGTTTGTGAAAATTTCCTTGAAATGTTGTCTCAAAATTAATAAAGAAATGTCATTTTTACTTGCTGGATATTCTTTAGGCTTGAGCTTATTGTAATTCTTCCACTTTTTTCATTTGCTGATGCCCACTTCTTTCATGTGTATTATCAATTATGTTTCTGTGCTTTGTATAGTTTCCTGGCAGTGGTCGATACAAAATGTTATATGTATGCATGTAGATATATTACACATGTATGGAAGGTGTTCGACTAAATGTTTGAATGAATGTAGACAAATTCAAATGGAAAGTATGTGCATGGAAGCAAAATCCTTTAAATATAAGTTATCAAACGATTCAGAATCAATCCACTCATATAAAATACATAAGTGTTCACTCATATAAAATCCATAAGTGTGCACTTATGTGAACACTACCATATATACATTTGTATTCGTTTTTCTCTTCTCGTGATGAACTGATTTTATTTATATTAATTTCATAACTAACGACCATTATTTTTAAATACTTTAGTTTAGTCAAACTCTTTTTAAACTTTATTAATAATTCATAAGTTTTGTCGTAATTTTAAAAGATCGGTATGGTAATGAGGAGAGAAAAAATGTATTACATTTAGATGTACAACAATGTTACTTTATTCAAATATGACGTCCAAATATGGTGTCCAAAAGAGGTGGCAACGCTATAATCCATTTATTTAAATTATCCATTTATTTAAATTATATTATATTTTTAAGATTTAAATGAATGGATTAATGTATTTATACATCATTTGAACGTCAGATTTAGACACTAAATATGGACAATGTAGCACCACTCTTATATGTAAAATGGATTTGGTTGATTGAAAAATGGTATACAGCTACAAATTTCAGATGATTATGGCAAGTTCTATATTTCACGTATCAAGTATCAACCTGTATATTTTAGGGAGGGATTTGTTGGTTCAGGTTAGAAAAAATTTAAACCAACCAAATGGTGAACTCCAACAACACTTCCGAAACTAATAATAAAAAAGTTAATAAAAAAAATTAAGACTATACATAAGAAAGATACAGTCAAATTGTGGACCTGTCAAAACTGAAAATCAAATGCATTGTCGGACTCTATAGCTTGAAAGGCCTTACAATATTGTACTATTGTCGTACTCAGGGTTCATGCACCGATACATATTAAAACATATTAAAACTATATTTTAAAGAAAGATCCGAGATCTGTTAAAACAATAATATATTAAAGAATGATATAAGAAGTGACAGGAGTGGGTAAAAGCCAGATGTGACGCAAACCGGAACCGTGGGCTTTAGAACCGGACTGGAATTGGTTTTCCGGTTTCGGAACCAAAAACCGGATTATGAACTAGTACAAAAGAGGTTTCGGTTCGGGTTCTCTAAAATATAGAACCAGACTGGAACTGTCAGAACAGTTCCGATTCGAGAACCGGAGGTTCCAATCGTTGATTGCTGATTATTATTTCTTTTGAAATAATAAAAAATATATGAAAAAAAAAACGAACCGGAATCTCTCTGAGGGAGGTTTTGGTTCCGATTACGGTGAATTCAAAAATGAAACCGCCGATTCCGAACCAGAAATCAGACCGAACCCGAACCAGAACCAACGTCACATCTACTAAAAGAAAGGAAAAGACAACATAGTCAACAAAAGGAGATTTTGAAAATTTGAAAATTTCCTTCATTTAAACGCTATACTTATTGTCCTGGGTCCATCTCACGTATAAAAAATGTCTTAGAGAGAAGACTTAAGTGGCAATTCCTCATCCCACCTTCAGCCAGGACCCTGGAGTACTGGAGCCCCTTTAACATATTTTAGATGTACGGTTTAAATACTTTATTCAAATTCATTGTGAAAGTGATTTGCGATTGACATGTAAATTATAAGATGATTTAATGAATTTCTCAAAAAAAAAAATTTGATTTAATGAATGAATTTTCTACAACAAAAATTGAGCTAAATAGGTTTGCTTCCGGCTAGTTATTAATTTGCTGATCTTTAAAGTCATGGTTTATTTTGAATGATAAATAACAATAAAAAAAAACTCATTAAACAGGTTTTTTTTTAAAAAAAAACACAATTTAGTATGCACTTCTATGATATTTAAAGAGTTTTTTTTTTTTTTTTTTCAAATTTACTGAATTTGTTTCTTTTTCAATTACTAGCTTTAAGTGGTTTTTACTTTTTTTTTCTTAAAAGCATGCATCTGATTTCTGGAGAAGGAAATCGTTTGACCCATACCCTTGCCTCCATGGTTTTTTCCTCTGTTACGGACATGATTTGGAAGGAGGTCCTTACCCGTAGATCCCAGTGATTTCTTTTCCATTGTTTAGTTGTGATTTTTCTGTTCAAGAAAAGAAAACTAACAATATCAAATTACTTTCAAGTTTGAAGTTTCAATCACTTGAGTTATCAATAAAATTACTCAATTGATATTTAAAAATTTCATACAACTAGGGTGCAATATCTCTAAACTTTATTTATACCATGTCAAGTAAAGTTGATATAATAATTTCTGTTCTAAAAGAAATTAAAATACTAACTGTTCGACTTAAACATCCAACCATCTATTTATATTTAATACAAGCCTTATTATATTGTTAGGTTTTGAGACACATACAAGGCATGTTCTCGTACTAATACATGTCTATCTCAGTTATATCTTTATAAATTAAGAAAACGATAAAAATATAAATATTTGTGGAGTTTTTACGTTATTAATTGATATAAAATTAAAAGACTTTATAAACTTTCTAAAGGTGTTCTACATTATCTATATATATAAAATTGTAAAATCCAATTATTTGAAACAAAGACAGTCAATACTTATACATAATAGAAGCTTATGATGTCAAAATCTCATTTAACAATTTGGTAACCGTAAATAGATTTACAAACCCGGTTGTCAAATGTCATTTAAAGCAAACCCAATTGACCCGTGAATATAAAAATTTATTCAAATTCTCTTGTTTTGGTCTAGATGTGGGAGTGACTCTGATATCTATTTTTGTTGATGTCTATCTTTTGATAGCCATCATGATCTCTCCGCTGTTTCTTTAGCCAATTGTATATTTTCTTTAACAATTAATTATAAACTAATTAGCAGTTTTATAAACAGTCCATATTGTTATCATTAAAAGGACAATTTTAAATACAACGCTTCAAGTTTATATTTATTGACTTTTTTAAAAAAAATTGAATAGATTTTGCTTGTAGCACCCTGAGAGTTTCTTTGAAAGTGAAATTACAAATTTAGCCTTTAAAGTGTGTAAAATTACTTAATATATATGTTTTAGTAATAGTAATAAAGAAGGGACTAAATAGTAATTTTCAAAAATATTTGATTATAAATTCTAACATAGTGATTTTTCTTTTATAACCCTCAAAAGTTTCTAAATGACATTGACAAATAAGTCTATAATTGACATTGGCAAATAGATGTCAGATAAATAAATACAGTCCTCGTTGTGTTACTGTTACTAAAACATGTCTATTAAGTAATTATACAAATTTGAAGGGTTGTATTTGTCATTTGACTTCTAAGAAAATCTAAGGAATGCTATAATTAAAATCTTACTAAGACCGATCTACTACGTAATTATATAAAATTTAAGGGTTATATTGGTGATTTTACGGTTAAAGTATAAACGGTCCCTATTGTGATACGTAAATAATTATATAAACTTGAAGGGTTGTATCTGTAATTTAACTTCTAAACAAAAATGGAATGTTAAAGAAATTATATAAATTTTAAGGGTGATAACCGTAATTTTACATTAAAATAAATAAAACAAAATATGGGATTCTATAATCCACCGATGTTGGGTCTTTTCGTCGATGAGCAATCTAGTTCGCGTGATAGGTGGGTGTGGAGCTCTACTTGGTGGCAAGACGGAGGGGTGGTCCAGGGTCTAATCGGCGGCGAGATGAGAGGATGGTTAATCTTATTCGCGGCAACCAGATGTGAGGTGGTCATGACAGCGCAATTGTTGTGGGGGACGCGGGTTTGAAGCTGTCAAACTAAACCAATATGCTATCTCTTTCTTTTTCGGATTTTTAATTTTGAAACTAAGGGCCTGTCCGGCACCCTTTTTCTAATGTTTTTTTTTTTGTTATTGTAAATATGCATTTGTTAGCCGTTTTTTATTTTATTTCCAAAAAAACAAAATCAGGTTTAAAATTGAAAATTTTGAAAAAAAGTTTTAGATATTTTTCATTTTGATTTTTGTTTTGTTTTTCACTTTAAACAAAAAATTCACAATTTTTTTTCATTTTCTTCTTCTTCTTCGAGTCTTCGAGTCTTCGACTCTCCATCATTGCTCTTCTTCATCCTCTACTTCTCTCTTCTTCATCATCACTCTTTCTTCTTTCTCCTCCGATCTGCTCCTATAAGGGTGGAGGAGGATCTCACCTAATCTTTGGCTCTCTTCTCCTCCGATCTTCTTCATCGCTCTTCTTCGCCTTGTTCTTTGTTTGCATGTTTCCTCTTTTGTTTGTGATGTGTGGGGCTGGGGATTTTTGTTGTACTGATCTGGTGGTGTTGTTTGGATCACCACTTTTGCCTTTTTTTTTTCGTTTTTTTTTTCAATAATAGTACAATTTTAAAAAAAAAAAACTAAAGCTAAAAAATATGATAAATATCTTTCATATTCAATTTATTGTCAATTTTTTATATTTTTATTATTTAATGACAAGTTTTGATATTTTGGATCAATTTAATGTCAAATTTTAATATTTTTCGGTTCAATTACTAAAGGTGTTTCTTTTTATGTTTTTATTTTCAGAATACATCATCCAATATATATTACAATATGTGTTTTTTGATTCCGAAATTGATACCAAAAATACCGTTTTCATTTTCATTTTTATTTTAAAAAAACAACACATGAAAAACGTTATAGGACATGACTTAAATATTTTCTTTTTGAAACTAAATATTTAAGTTTATTAATTTTTTTTTGTGTTTTATATTATTTTTTATTAGTTGGCATAATGACATGTGGCATATTCATTGCGTATAGATAAAAATACCCCAAAATCTGTTATATTTGACTTACGTTTGACTTACGGATGGACCTATTTGATAAATTTTTGAAAAGTCAAAGACCATGGGTTTTGAAAACACAAAGTCGCTTAAAAAGTTGATCTTTCCCCGAAACTTAGGAACTAAATTGATAAAACCCATGTAATAAACTCAAGAAACCCAACTTATCTCTCTCTCCCTTTTCAAATTTGTACTCTCCATTATGTGTCATTGACATGAGAGAAGATGATTGTAGTTTGCTCTAAGATATTGCTAATGGGTTCCTAGCTTCATTATTGTAAAAATAAAATGTGGACGTTAATTCTATTATGCGATGAATGATAATACATTTTTCTTGTTTATGTGCCCCAATGCCCATATGTGTGGATTAAAAAGTGAGAAAATTTATAATTAACGGGTGAGTTTATTTGTGTAAAATGAGTGTTTCATGGCATTGAAGATGTTTGTGAAAATTTCCTTGAAATGTTGTCTCAAAATTAATAAAGAAATGTCATTTTTACTTGCTGAATATTCTTTAGACTTGAGCTTATTGTAACTCTTCCACTTTTTTCATTTGCCAATGCCCATTTCTTTCATGTGTATTATCAATTATGTTTCTATGCTTTGTATAGTTTCCTGGCGGTGGTCGATACAAAATGTCATCTGTATGCATGTACATATATTACACATGTATGGAAGGTGTTTGACGAAATGTTTGAATGAATGTGGACAAATTTAAATGGAAAGTATGTGCATGGAAGCAAAATCCTTTAAATGTAAGTTATCAAACGATTCACAATCAATGTATTCATATAAAATCCACAAGTGCGCACTTTTGTGAATACTACCGTATATGTATTTATATCGGTTTTCTCTCTTCACGACAAATTGATTTTATTTATATCAATTCCATAACTATCAACTAATATATTCACACACTTTAATTTAGTCAAACTCTTCTTAAACTTGGTTAATAACTCATAAATTTTGTTATAATCTTAAAAGATCGGTTGGTAATGGGGAGAGAAAAAATATATTACATTTAGATGTATAAAATATTACTTTGTCCAAATTTGGTCTTTAAATTTAGTATCCAAACGATATGCCAACACTATAATTCAGTCATTTAAATTTTATTAGATTTTTATAATTTAAATGAATGGAATAAAGTATTGTTAAATTATTTGGGTATAAGATTTAGATATTAAACATGGACAATATAACATTACTCTTATATGTAAAATGGATTCGATTGATTGACAAAAGGTATACAGCCACAAATTTTAGATGATTATGGCAAGTTCTCTATTTCACGTATCAAGTATCAACCTGTTTATTGTAGGGAGGGGGTTTTGTTGGTTCAGGTTAGAAAAATTTTAACCCAACCAAATGGTGAACTCCAACAACACTTCCGAAAATAATAATAAAAAAAATTAAGATTATACATAAGAAAAATACAGTCAAATTGTGGAACTGTCAAAACTGAAAATCAAATGCATAGTCGGACTCTATAGCTTGAAAGGACCTGATATTATAAAAAGAAAGTGTACTATTGTCGTACTCAGGGTTCATGCACCGAATCACCGATACACATAAAAACATATTAAAACTATATATTAAAGAAAGACCCGAGATCTGTTAAAACAATAATATATTAAAGAAAGAGATATAAGAAGTGATAAGAGTGGGTAAAAGCCAGATGTGACGCCGGTTTTCTGATTCCGAAACCAAAAACCAGACTATGAACTAGAACCAAAGATTTGTCGGTTCAAGTTTCCAAAAATATAGAACCATACCGTAATTGTCGGATTGGTTTCGAATCTAGTACTAGAGGTTCCAATCCTTGATTGCTGATTTCTTTTATTTTTTTTTATTTTTTTTAAATTAATAATAAGTATATGAAAAAAAAAACCAGAAAGGTTTCGATTCCGATTTTGTTGAGCTTGAAACCAGAACCACTAGTTCCAAACTTAGAACCAAACCGACCGGAGCCCGCATCACGTATACTAAAAGGAAGGAAAAGACAACATAGTCAACAAAAGGAGAATTTGAACATTTGAACATTTCCTTCATTTACACACTATTCTATTTGTCATGGTCCATCTGATATATATAAAATGTCTTTGGAGAAGACTTAACTGGCAATTCCTCATGTTGTTGAGAAAAAAATCGTGCACACGTAAATACAAATAATAAAAAGTAATAAGAAAAAAGAAGACATCAAAGATTTTACGTGATTCAACAATTTACCTACGTTCATGGAGCGCATCATACTCAATCCACCATTTTTCAGAGGTGATTACAATCTCTCTGTCTCTCTTTCAGTCTCTCTACAATTGCTCTTTCTTTAGCAATTTTTCTCACACTACACACTTTTTTTAGAGTACACATAATGGTAATATTTATAATGGAGCACTAGGGTTAGCCAAATCCCAATTGAAATCTATTTCCTTTTCTAATTACGTCTAGACGTAGGATTTCCTGTTTCTCACGAAATACGCACGTACCGCGGTCTGGACCGCTGTGTAGGCATGTGTCTGCACAGTGGTCCTCAACGCTTGACACCACTAGAGAACACCACTCTATAGGCCCGGTGTGATCACTATGCCCGCGCCGCGGTCTGAACAGTTTGTCACGCCTGGACACCACCACTGTGTGTGCCGCAGTCTGAGCACCTGTCTCCGCTGCGGTCTCTACCGTGCTACCTGTTGAAACTCGTTTCTCTGTTAGTTTCTGGCTTCACATATCCCAACAATCTCTCACTTGAAAACTGAAACTCAATGGACGTTCTCCATCATTCCTTGATGACTTAGTGGATAAATGACGATGCGCTCATTCCCCACGTCTTCACTCTTGAAGATCTACTAAAGTTGCGCACAACTCCAATTTTTCAATAGTGACTAGCTTGCTTAACATGTCAGATGAATTCTTAGTTCCTGCAATATTCACTAACTTCAACACTTCTTCATCGATTAACAATCGAATAAAGTGGTAGTACAGGTCTATATACTTGGTCCTAGAGTGAAACACCGAATTCTTGGCCAAGTGTATTGCACTTTGACTGTCACTATGCAACATTTTCATCACCCGATCGAATCCCAACTCAGCTAACAAGACCCTTGTAACCATATCAGCCCCTTGCTTATAGTCATGCCTTGTATCTTTTGGAACCATCATGTTCCTCTTTGATCCTAAACACCCACTTATTCTGAATGGCTTTCTTTCCTTCAGACAACTTGGCTAACTCTCAATTTTGGTTAGATACCAATGACTTTATCTCATCCTTCATTGCAAGCTCCCACTTGCTCGCATCTTCTCCCTGACAAGCTTCATCATAGCACCCAAGTTCTCCCTCGTTTGTCAACAGCATGTATTGTAAATACTTCCTATTTGGTATATGAGTTCGAGTTGATCTTCTCAACATATTATGAACCCGTGTCACTAGAACATCTTTAAGTGGGATAGGTTCTTATACATGGGGCTGCACACCTTGTTTTTCATCATTCTGTTTAATATGTTCCATGATCCCTCTATCCTGTACATCATTCAGCCCAAAATACTCTGGCCCTTCCGGCTTAGACACCTGTATGTTCCTGTCTTTGTATATAACCATTTCGTTGAAGATTACATCTCTACTTCTGATCATCTTGTGTTGGTCATCCCACAGCTTGTAACCAAATTCATCCTCTCCGTAATCCTTAAAAGTACACTTCACTGACTTGACATCTAGCTTACTCAGTGCATGATCACTTACATGTACATAAGAAACACACCCAAACACTTTAAGATGAGAAAGCTTTACATCTTTTCCAGTCCAGATCTCTTCTAGTATAGCGAGGTCCAAAGGCTTTGAAGGTCCTCTGTTGATCAAATACGTTGTTGTATTGATTGTTTCTGCCCAAAACTGTTTTGGCAATCTTGAATGTAACCTCATGCTTCTAGATCTCTCAGCCAATGTCTTGTTCATCCGGTCCACTTTGCCATTCTACTATGGAGTTCTAGGAATCGTCATACTGAGCTTTATCCCGCTCTGGTAACAAAACTTATTGAATTCATTGTCTTGATACTCTTCACCATTGTCTGAATGTAATTTTTTGATCTTCAAACCTGTCTCATTCTCAACTGTAGCTTTCCACTTCATGAAAGTCGTAAATACTTCTGACTTTTACTTTATAAAGTAAACCCATACTTTTCTGGAATGATCGTCGATGAACGTAACGAAATACAGTTTATCCCTGGTTGACGAGATTGAAGCTGGACCCCAAATATCGGTGTGCACTAGTTCTAGCTTCTCCTTTGCATGTGCTCTTCCGATCCTCTTGAAGCTCACTCGTTTCTGTTTTCTCAATATGCAGCTCTCACAAAAATCAACCTCAATACTCTTCAAATCTGGTAACTTTCCTTTCGAATGTAGACACTTTAGCCCCTGAGTACTCATGTGTCCAAACATCTGGTGCCATAAGTTCGGATCATCTTTACCTTCCGCTATAACGACTGAACTATAACCATCCGTGGTTATGTAAAGTGACCCAGTCTTACTCCCTCGGGCGATTGTCATAACTCCTTTTAAAATCTTCCACTTACCACTTGTGAAAGTCGTCACATAACCGCCTGACGCTAGTTGCCCAATGAAGGTCAAATTTTTCCTCAGGTCCGGTATATGTCTCACATTATCGAGCTTTCAAACTGATCTTTACAGTTGAATCTTCATATCTCATTTCCCGATAAAGTTGCATGCTTGATCGTTACCAAGATACACTTTACCCAATTTTCTGGAGACGTAGTTCTCGAGCAATTCCCTATAAGGCGTGGCATGGAAAGAAGCTCCAAGCAGATAAGGCAGTCATCAGAATCCTTCGATACACAATTTGCACTGCTCTTGCTCTTATCTTTCTTCTCAAATCTACACTCATACGAGAGGTGACCTTTCTTACCACAATTCCAGCAATCTACATCCTTTTTGCTTCGTTGTTGGTTTTCCGAATAGTTTTTCTGATTCTGACTTTCCTCTAAACTTTGATCTTCCCCATTGATTTTTGTTTCGATTTCTGCTTCTGCCTTCCCTACCTTTCAAATTCAATGCTGAAGATATAGATGCCCCTAATCCCTCTTCACGCATCATGATCTCTTCGGTCATGATCATGTTTACAACCCGCTAAAGATTCGATTTTTCTTTCCCAAACAAGTTGGCAATCGATTGGCTTGTCGTCTTTCAACTTTTTAACAATTGGGTGAGTAGAAACACCGCCATAAACTCCTCATCAAAACCCATAGACAAATAACACAACCCATCCTCCACTTCGTTGAACTGTTTCAGAAAATCTTTAAAGTTATAACCCTCCTCCATCTTCAAGGTAGATAACTTCTTAACAAAATGGACTTTCCTTACCGCAAAAGGTTGTTCGTATAGGTATGATAGGGTATCCATTAGATCTTTGGCAATCTGTTGATCCTTTACGTTGAAGGAGACCTGCTTTGTCAAACTGAGAAGAAATTGCTCCCAATGTTTTCCGGTCCAGGAGTTCAAAATCATCATCATCCATGTGTTTTGGTTTCTATTTCTTTTTCCAATCTTCATCGATCATATCTTTCGGTCTCTCTTTTTATCGGCCAATACAGATCCTACTGGTACAAATAATCCTTCATTTGTATCTTCCAGAAGCTGAAATTCGAACCATTGAATTTCTCAATATTGTGCGTTTCCTTCTCTGACACCATCTCCACGACGAAATCGATAACCTCGAGAAGACCTAGATTTGTATGAAAGATAATCTGCCCCAACCAGGAGCTCTGATACCAATTGTTGTTGACAAAAATCTCTCTCTCTCTCTCACACACACACACATCTAATCACAAACACAAATAATAGAAAGCAATAAAAAGAAAGAAGACACCAAAGATTTTACGTGGTTCAGCAATATGCCTACGTTCACGGAGCGCACCGCACTCAATCCACTATTTCTCAGAGTTGATTACAATCTCTCTGTCTCTCTTTCAGTCTCTCTACAATTGCTCTTTCTCTCTCTAACAATTTTTCTCACACTACGCATTTCTCTCTCTCTTTTTCAGAGTACATATAATGGTAATATTTATATGGGAGCACTTGGGTTAGCAAAATCCCAATTGTAATCTATTTTCTTTTCCAATTGCTTCTAGGCGTAGGATTTCCTGTTTCTCGTGAAATCTGCATGTACCGCGGTCTAGACCGTTGTGTAGGCATGTATCTGCACTGCGGTCCTCAACGCTTGACACCACTGGAGAACACCGCTCCATAGGTCGAGTGTGTGCACTATGTCCGCGCCACGGTCTGCACAACTTGTCACGCCTGGACACCACCGCTGTGTGCCGCGGTCCGAGCTTCTGTCTCCGCCGCGCCACCTATTGGAACACGTTTCACTGCTAGTTTCTGGCTTCACATATCCCAACACCTCATCCAACCTTCAGCCTGGACCCTGGAGTACTGGAGCCCCTTTAACATATTTTAGATGTACTGTTTAAATACGTTTTTCAAATTGATTGTGAAAGTGATTTGCGATTGACATGTAAATTATAAGATGATTTAATGAATGATTTTTCTGCAACAAAAATTGAGCTAAATAGGTTTGCTTCCGGCTAGTTATTAATTTGCTAATCTTTAAAGTCATGGTTTATTTTGAATGATAAATAACAATAAAAAAACTCGTTAAATAGGTTTTTTTTTAACACAATTTAGTATGCACTTCTATGATATTTAAAGATTTTTTTTTTTCAAATTTACTGAATGTGTTTCTTTTACAATTACTAGCTTCAAGAGGTTGTTAATTTTTTTTTTTAAAAAAAAGCATGTATCTGATTTCTCGAGAAGGAAATCGTTTGGTCCATACTCTTGCCTCCATGGTTATTTCCCCTGTTAGGGACAAGATTTGGAAGGAGGTCGTTACCAGTAGATCCCAGTGATTTCTTTTCCATTGTTTAGTTGTGATTTTTCTGTCGAAGAAAAAAAAACTGACAATATCAAATTAATTTCAAGTTTGAAGTTTCAATCACGTTCGTTATGAATAACTTTCAAATTACTCAATTGATATTTAAAAATTTTATGTAACTAGGGTGCACTATATATAAGCTTTATCTATTCCTTGTCAAGTAAAGTCGATATAATAATTTCTGTTCTAAAAGAAAATAAAATATTAACTGTTTGACTTAAACATCCAACCATCTATTTTTATTTAATCCAAATCTTATTATATTATATGACAAGCTAACATATTATTGTTATAACATATGGTAAGTTATTTTTATAATATGATAAATGATATGATTTAAATAAGGGAAACATGGCTGCTTTTAGTGCAAAGAAGCAGACGTTTTAATGATTAGGGAAATAAATAATTTCATTTTGAATTCTGATATCTATTTGATCACTAAGGTTGCGTTTTGATTTTTTATCTGAAGATTGAATAGTGCTGAATTGTATTAAAGACTGAATAGAGATTGAAAACATATTTTGCTAAATATAAGTGACAAATAGTTTTTTTTTAAGTTACAAATATTTGAAAATAAATACTTTACACACATGTCCTTTCAACTATTATTTGTTATATATTCACATTTTAATATATACATAATGACTCTTTTTTTAATCTATAATATTCTTATTTTATTTTTTATTTTTTATTATCTTATTTCTTTTTTTTTCTTTTTATTAAATTTTGAAAAACTATGCTAATAAACTAATAATATTGTCTATGATGATTTAAATCTTAAATAGTGACTCATTTTTATAAAGGTAAAAAGGATAACATGTCGAAGTTTAAATTTTAGGTATAGAAATAATTTTGTTATAGATTATTCAAGTAATATTTTTTTTAGAAAAAAATATGTGGGAGACCCTATTAGATTTGTGTGAGGATAGATTTGGAATTATAAAAGTAATATCAATCATTTATTTTTTAATTAAGTGAAAAGGAAAAAAAATCACTTTTATAAATTAGTGATTTTAGGAGTTGTTTTAGTGAATCTTTTGGAGATTATTCCTTAATTAATTTCCTTTATCACAAAAAACCTGATAAGAAACCCCTTTGATTCGGTTTTCTATAAGAAACCTTAGTCTACTCTTTATAGTATAGACAAACTTGTTTTTTTAAAAAAGTAATCTCACACAAACAAATTGACAAGTAGGTTTCTATAAATCCATCATAAAATTCACAAATTTGATTTTTCTTAGAAAGCAGTTGATCGGTGGAGACTATCACGAATCTCCATGGATGAGAACTGGCCCCATCACTAGATTTGGGTCTCCATCTTTGATCATCGGCAATGGAGATTGGACACGGAACTGTCTCTGTGTCTCCGATGTTGAGTCTTATTGTCGATGAGCGATCTAGTTCGCGTGATAGGTGGGTGTGGAGCTCTACTTGGTGGCAAGACGAAGGGGTGGTTCAGGGTCTAATCGGCGACGAAATGAGAGGATGGTTAATCCTGTTCGCGGCGACCAGATGTGAGGTGGGTCACGACGGTGCGATTGTTGTGGGGGGCGTGCAATTTTCATGTGGTTAAAATTAAAAATTTTGAAAAACAAATTTTAGATGTTTTTCATTTTGTTTTTTGTTTTGTTTTTCACTTTAAATAAAAAACTCATTTTTTCTTTTGTTTTCTTCTTCTTCTTCGAGTCTTCGAGTCTTCATCATCATCACTCTTCATTCTTCTTCTTCATCGCTCTTTTCCTCCGATCTTCTTCGTCGCTCTTCTTCGCTTTGTTCTTTGTTTGCTTTTTCATCATCTTCACATGTTTCTTCTTTCGTTTGTGATGAGTGGGGTTGGGGATTTTTGTTGTACTGATCTGGTGGTGTTGTTTGGATCACCCTTTTTGCCTTTTTTTTTTGTTCTTTTTCAGTAATAATGCAGTTTCAAAAAAAAAAAACTAAAGCTAAAAGTATAATAAATATCTTTCATATTCAATTTACCGTAATTTTTTTATATTTTTATTATTTGATGACAAGTTTTGATATTTTTGATCAATTTACTGTCAAATTTTAATATTTTTCGGTTCACTACCGAACGTGTTTTTTTTTATAATTTTTTTAGTTTCAGAATACAACATCCAATATATACGATCAGATGCGTTTTTAGATTCCGAAATTAAAACCAAAAACACTGTTTCCGTTTTTATTTTTATTTCCGAAAAATAACACATGAAAAACGTTATAGGACGCGCCCTAAATATTTTATTTTTGAAACTAAATATTGAAGTTTATATATATATATATATATATATATATATATATATATAGTGTTTTATATTACTTTTTATTAGTTGACATAATGACATGTGGCATATTCATAGTGTAAAGATAAAACTACCATTGAATCTGTTATATTTGACTCACGTTTGACATACGGATGGACCTATTTGATACATTTTTTAAAAGTCAGGGACCATGGGTCATGAAAAAACAAACACGCTTAAAAAGTTGATTTTTTCCCAAAATTTAGGGACTAAATTGATAATACCCCTATAATAAACTCAAGAAACCAAACATATCTTTCTCTCCCTTTTCAAATCTGTACTCTCTATTATGTGTCATTGACATGAGAAGATGATTATAGTTTGCTCTAAGATATTGCTAATGGGTTCCTAGCTTCATTATTGTAAAAAATAAATGTGGACATTAATTCTATTATGTGATGAATGATAATACATTTTTCTTGTTTACGGGTGTGTTTCTTTGTGTAAAATGAGTGTTTGATGGCATTGAAGATGTTTGTGAAAATTTCCTTGAAATGTTGTCTCAAAATTAACAAAGAAATTGATATGAATAAAATTTGGGAAGAAGAGGAAAAGAAGCAGAAAAGAATAACAAAGGGAGATATTTTAGGTTTAACTCATCATAATCTTTATTAATTAGTTCAATCCTATAAATAGGTATTTGAACAATAGCTGTAAACTAAGATATAGAATTACAATAGTAAGATAAAGAAGAAACATAGTTATCCTCAGCCTAACAAAAAATTATCTTCAACCTAACAAGAGTCCTAACTAAATTATTATTCTCCTTGCTAATTCAAAAACAAACTAAAGATCAATCAACCAAACTTCTATACCGATACCAATGGCTTGCATGTGTGTGCCCAGATGAGCACATATCATTCCACCCCTCTCAAATTATCCTTGTTCGCAAGGATAAAGTTGAGATAAGTTTGTGAGATACGTCACACGTTTTCTGATATTGCATCTTCTCACGGCACCCCATCCCATTTCACCATAATTTTTGACGTGGGCCGATATTTTCCCTTTTGAGTTATAACTTTCTTTGTTCTTCAATTTGTCAACAACTCAAATGGTTCGAGGATGGTTGGTTCCGACCATAGCATGGAAGGATATTTTCGGGATCGTTTATGTGAAAGTTGATTCGTTGGGTAATTCTTTGGGTGTGGCAGAAAAATCTGGTACACCTTTTTCACTCCTTTCACAAGCCTCCTGGTCTGTAATCCGATGGAACGAATTCTGTGTAGTATTTGAAGACGAGATCGATTTTTGGTTGGGTGGAGAACCAAGCAGAACAACGGTGGTGGAGCGGAAAGTGTTGGATTAGTTAAGGGATTGTTCGGATTCTCCAATAGTGTAGGGGTTGATTTTGGTTTCAGATGTGCTACGAGAGAGGCGTAGGGCTTGGAGTTCTATCATGATAGTTTTGAGGGTAAAACGTATTTTGTCAAATAGAGACTCTTAATGAGTCAGAATTTTGTAAACTCCGTTACGGAACTCGGCATCCATGAACCGGACGGCTCTGATACCACTTGATATGAATAAAATTTCAGAAGAAGAGGAAAATAACCAGAAAAGAATAACAGAGGGAGATATTTTGGGTTTAACTCATCATAATCTTTATTAATCGGTTCAATCCTATAAATAGTTATTTGAACAATATAAATATAATTACAATCGTAAGATAAAGAAGAAACATAGTTATCCTTATCCTAACAAATAATTATCCTCAACCTAACAAGAGTCCTGACTAAATTATTATTCTCCTCACAGAAGCTAAAGACCAATCAACCAAACTACAGTACCAATACCTACGGCTTGCATGGCTTGCATGCGTGTGCCCAGATGAGTACATATTAGAAATGTCAAATGTTATCTGTATGCATGTAGATATATTACACATGTATGGAAGGTGTTCGATGAAATGTTTGAATTAATATAGGTCAAATTCAAATGAAAAGTACTGCATGGAAGCTAAATCCTTTAAATGTAAGTTATCAAACGATTCATAATCAATACATTCATATAAAATCTACAAGTGCGCACTTATGAGAACACAACCGTATATATATTTATATCGGTTTTTCTTTACTTATGATGAACGGATTTCATTTATATCGGTTAAACAACTATCAACTAATATATTCATATACTTTAGTTTAGTTAAAATCTTCTTAATCTTGAGAGAAAAAATGCATTACATTTAGATGTACAATAATGTTACTTTGTCCAAATTTGATTGCATCCAAATGATATAGTAACACTATAATTTATTCATTTAAATTGTATTAGATGTGTATAATTTAAATGAATTGATTATATTGTTGTCATATCATTTGGATACCAAATATAGATAATGTAACATTACTCTTAAATGTAAAATGGATTTGGTTGATTGAAAAATGGTATACAACCACAAATTTTAGATAATCATGGCAAGTTCTATATTTCACGTATCAAGTATCAACCTGTTTATTGTAGGGAGGTTTTAGGGAGGTTTTTGATGGATCAGGTTTGTAAAAATTTAACCCAACCAAATGGTGAACTCCAACAACTCTTCCGAAATAATAATAAAAAAGTTAATAAAAAATAAAATAAAACTATACTTTAGAAAGATACAGTCAAATCGTGGACCTGTCAAAGTCAAATGCATGATCGGACTCGAATAGCTTGAAGCCTTGAAAGGACCTAATAATATAAAAAGAAAGTGTACTATTGTCGTACTCAGAGGTCATGCACCAGTACATATTAAAACATATTAAAACACATATTAAAACATATTAAAACATATTAAAACAGTATATTAAAGAAAGACCCAAGATCTGTTAAAACAATATATTAAAGAAAGATATAAGAAAGTGACAAGAGTCGGTAAAAGCCAGAAGTGATGCCGGTTCAGTTCTGTGGAACCAATCCGAAACCATGGGTTTCAGAACCGAGTTGGAACCAGTTAACCGGTTTTGGAACCTGAATTGGACATTGGACTAAAACCAGAGAGGTTTCTGTTCCAATTCCTCAAAATACAGAACCATATTGGAACCACTAGTTCCGTTCCAGTTCTGGAACCGACGATTCTAACCCTGATTGTTGATTTCTTTTTTTCTCAAATAATAATAAATATATTAAAAAAAAGGAACCTAATGTAACTAGTAATTCTAATCCCTGATTGTTGATTTCTTTTTTTCTCAAATAATAATAAATATATTAAAAAAAAAAAAGGAACCTAATGTAACTAGTAACCGCGGAACAGAAACATCTGGTTCCGAACAGTAATCCAAACCGAACCAGAACCTGCATCACATCTACTGAAAGGAAGGTAAGACAAAATAGTCAACAAAAGGGGAATTTGAAAATTTGAAAATTTCCTTCATTTACACGCTATTCTATTTGTTCTGGGTCCATCTCACATATATAAAATGTCTTGAGAGAAGACTTTACTGGCAATTCCTCATCCCACCTTCAGCCTGGACCCCGGAGTACTGGAGCCGCCCCTTTAACTAGATGTACGGTTTAAATATTTTATCCAAATTCATTTGTGAAATTGATTTGCGATTGACATGTAAATTATAAAAGCAATTTCAACCCAATACATCAATTTATTATAAAAAGAATATCTTTAAATAATATTCTTTTGATATAATAATATATATATATTTTAAAATATATGAATTAATAATTAAATTAAATATATATATTATTATTTTAAAGATCTTAATAACATTAAATTAGTAGATTAAAATACATAAATATTGATGTAACATGTTACAAAAAATAAAAATAAAAAGGTGTTTGGTGTAGCAACAATACCCACCAAATTTGGTGGGCACTGTAGCTCCTCCAATTTTATTTGGTGATTTGATATGGATGGTGTATTGGTCGGAGAAGATTTTTTGATGTTTTAGATATTTTTGACAGAAATGGTGTGTTGGCTGTACATGCTCTAAGATGATTTAATGAATGAATTTTCTGCAACAAAAAATGAGCTAAATAGGTTTGATTCCGACTAATTATTAATTTGATGATCTTTGAAGTCATGGTTTATTTTGAATGATAAATAACAATAAAAAAAACTCATTAAATAGTTTTTTTTTAACACAATTTAGTGTGTACTTCTATGATATTTAAAGAGTTTTTTTTTTTTTTTAATTTTTTTTACTGAATGTGTTTATTTATAATTACTAGCTTCTAGAGGTTGTTAAAAGTTTCACGAGAAGGAAATCGTTTGGCCCATACCCTTGCCTCTATGGTTTTTTCCTCTGTTAGGAACCAGATTTGGAGGAGGTCCTTCCCAGTAAATCTCAGTGATTTCTTTTCTATTGTTTAGTTGTTATTTTTCTGTCTAAGAAAAAAAAACTAACAATATCTAATTACTTTCAAGTTTCAGGTTTCAATCACGTACGTTAACAATAACTATCAAATTACTCAATTGATATATACAAATTTCATGTAACTAGAGTGCAGTATATCCAATCTTTATTTATATCAGGTTAGGTGTTGATATAATAATTTCCGTTCAAAAATAAAATAAAATATTAAATGTTTGACTTCAACATCTATTCATTTATTTATATTTAATCCAAGCTTTATTATATTATATGATAAGCTAACATATTATTTTTATAACATACGTTAAGTTATTTTCTTAATATGATATATGATATGAATTTTAAAAGCATTAAATAAGGGAAACATGGCTGCTTGTACTGCAAAGAAGCAGACGTTTTAATGATTAAGTAGTTTTTTTTCTTAAAAGTTATAAATATATAAAAATAAATATTTTACAATATTTGTTATATATTTATATTTTAATATATAAACATTGATTAGTTTTTTTTTTTTTTTTTGTAAATCTATAATATTCTTGTTTTATTTTTATTATTATTTTTCTCTTTTTTTTTTTCTTTCCATTTTTATTACTGAATTTTGAGAGACTATTCTAATAAACTAATAGTGTTGTCTCTGATGATTTGAATCTTGAATAGTGTATCATTTTTACAATGGAAAAAATGATAACATGTTGAAGTTTAAATTTTGGGTATAAAAATAACTTTATTATAGGTTATTTAAGTAATATTTTTTAAAAGAAAAAAAATATGTGGGAGACCCTAATAAATTTGTTAGAGGATAGATTTGGAATTATAAAATTAATATCAATTCGTTGTTTTTTAATTAAGTGAAAAGTGAAAAATTTTCCTTTTTATAAATAAATGATTTTAGGAGTTGTTTTAGTGATTTTATCACTTAAAAAATCAAACTAATGGAACACATTAAATACCATTAAATGTTAAGTGGAAAAATCAATCAGGTCCTAAGAAAACATAATCGGCATTTAATTAAAAATAGATCTTTTAGAGATTATTCCTTAATTAATTTCCTTTATCATTAAAAACGTGATTATCAAGTTATTTCCAAATCAATCCTTTTGATTCGGTTTTCTATAAGAATCCTTACTCTACTCTTCAAAGTACAGATTCTGAAATCACGAAGTACAGACAAAAAATAAATAAATAATTGTTCTCTTCCCATTCTTTTTCTCTTTCAATTATTGGTAAGTTCAAACTCGATTTAAGTTCGCTAAGAGTTATTGTACTTTGTAAAACCACAGTTGAATCGTTGTATCATGTGAGGCAATCGCTATACGCATGCGTTGTTATACGGTGAAATTATCTTAAAGACACCGAGTGAAACACGAGCCTCGATTCTAAACTGATTTCTAACATGGTGTTTATGGTTTATTACTTTTTGTTTTCTTCTAGATTTGAACCATAACTGTTTTGATTTACAACAACAATCTTAAGAAATTTTTTATTTATTTACGTTTTTCAATTCTTAAAACGTTCTGGTTTCTGGTCTTGTTACATATCGTGATGGACTTGAAACATTACTGTTTCGGCTTTCAAAATAACATTAACCGTGGAAATTGAGCCATTTTGAAGGCATTGGTTTTAAATAATTTTTTTTTGGAATATCAAGTCTGTTTAAAAGACACTGATTTAGAAATCAAGTGTGATTTCGACTAAGTAATCGAGTATGTGTTACCAGACACTGATTGATATTTCAATTGTGAAATCTGGAATCAATATTTGATTACCTGGTTTGATATCAAATAATTAACATCATTGTTGTAATATATATATATATATACGAGTTGTGTATATATTTGATATTTTAAAGATACAAAATTGTAGTTTATATTTGGAACAACCGGTAATAGGATTATATGTTTATATAATCTGATACAAACCAATTTATATATAATGGAAATTGTGAGATATGTCACATTTTGTTTGTGTGTTGAAATGATGTTATCGTTTTAATAACTTAAGTTTAAAAGATACCTATTACTGTGAACTACTCAAATTGTCCTTAAATAATCTATTTTTTATTCTCATTGTGCTTCCATCTACATTTTGAAAACGATAACTCATCTCTCCCTCTCTCTAAAAAAATTGTCTCTCTCCAGATCCTGCACAAGAAGATCGAGAACATATATTTATGATCTTCATTTATATATTTTTATATATTTCTGTATGGTTTAATAATATATCCATTAGTTATGATTTGTTATTCAGTCTTTGTATAAACATTTTAATTTTTAAAGGATCGAACATTTTATTTTTGAAAATAGAGTTTAGTTAAATCGAGTATATTTGTAGCCAAATCGAGACTTTTTTTTTAATATGATCAAACTTATTTTTGAAAGAATTGAAAGAATCAAGCATTTGTCAAAGGATTGAGAATTTTTCAAAGAATCGAGAATATTTTCAAAGGAGCGAGAAATTTTTTCAAAGGATCGAGAATTTTTTTCAAAGGGTCGAGATTAATTTTCAAAGGATCGAGAATATTTTTTTAAAGGATCGAGAATATTTTTTTAAGGATTGAAAATTGTTTTCAAATGATCGAGAATTTTTTCAAAAGATCGAGAATATGTTTCAAATGATCGAGAATATATTTTAAAGGATCGAGATTTTTTTCATAAGATCTAAAATATTTTTTAAGGGATCGAGAATTTTTTTTAAAGGATTGAATTTTTTTTTTAAAGGATCGAGAATTTTTTTTAGAAAATTAAGTTTAGTTAAATCGAGTATATTTGTAAAGAAATCAAACATATATTATAAAGAATTGAGGATTGTTTTTTAAAAGAATCAATCATATTTTTCAAAGGATCAAGCATATTTTTCAAAGGATCAAGCATATTTTTCAAAGGATCGAGAATATTTTCAAGAGATTGAGAATATTTTTTAAAGGATCGAGAATATTTTTTAAAGGATCTAGATTTTTTTTTTAGAAAATTAAGTTTAGTTAAATCGAGTATATTTGTAACGAAATCGAATATATATTAGAAAGAATCGAGGATTTTTTTTTTGAAAGAATCGAGCATATTTTTTAAAGGATCAATTTTTTTTTTTAAAATAAGTTGGTTTAGCTAAGTCGAGAATATGTCTTAATAGCGCCTCTTCGTCGCCGTTCGAATGATTGTCTGGGTTTGAACGGGACTTTCTCTCTACTTTACAACTCTATCACTATAAAATGAATTTAAGAAATCTGGTGTGAAACAACTATTTAAGATATTTTTATCTGTTCACTGTAATAAATACCCTTTAAATATAACTCATTAAAGCAATTATAGTGTTGAAATGCCATTTTCAAAACGTACTATTTATTTTTTAAACCCGTTATATATATATACGAATATATATATTAAGTTCACCGAATCTTAAGTAAGATTGTTTGTATACAATTATGGACCGGAAGTTTCGAACAGTGAAACTGTATTTTGGAGGATTTTGTGTTGATCAACGGATTTACATATTATCGGTTGAGTAAGCATTGGGCTATATCAGTGGTATATTTTAAAGTATTATAAATAATTGTTTGATCTTTTATATGTCGGTGTGTTTGATATATTGGCAAAACATACTGGTTGATGTATCAATAATTTTGGGGTACTGATAATTGTGAAACTAAACAATACGAATTTTAAAGCACTATCCGGTATATTGTTTGATAGCAAGGTTTGATATCAGCGTTTCATAAGAATACTCTATTATTGTTTGATATCAATTTTGATATCAGTGATGTGATGCCAGTCCTCGGTAAATTGATTATTATGTTAAATCTTACATCAAGTAGCAGCACTTATATATACACAATAAATTAAGAGGACATACAGGTTTTGTGTTACCAATATTTCATATTTAGTATTGTTTGATATCAATTATTATTATTATTTTTATATAAAATTAGATTGATCTAGAAGGAAAAAACATTACAAACGATCATATACTGAATATTGGCATGCAGGTCATAAAAACAAGAATAAGAACAGAAAACATCAATAAAAACGAAAAGACTCTCGACCCACGCAATCATTGTCAACCAACAAAGAGCAGAAAGACAGGTTGTTTGCCCATCACGAATCGATCTCTAACCCCAAAGCATGCTTTGAAAGAGTATCTGCAACCTGATTCCCCTCCCTAAAGATATGAGAAACCTGAAACTCAATTTTTGATATCTGATAGATACACCACTGTCAAGCTTGCCGAATCCGCCATGGAACATGCTCGGAGCGAGAGGAGAGCAGCTGAACCACATAAGAAGATCTCATACCAGATCCGATGCCACCCATTCTGCCAAGTAAAATTAATGGTCATCGAAGCTACAAGAAGTTCTGCCATAAATGCAAACACATGATCAAGAGGAACAATAAAACAACCATTTACAAAAGCTATACAATTATGGAAGACACCCCCACAACCCCCACAACCCCCAGCACCTCGAGAACTCAAGGCAACACTATCAGTATTAACTTTGGTTCAACCAGGAGCTGGAGGCGACCAAATCACACTTCTGATAACATGCGTCCTAGCCGAACGACGATCAAACTGATGAAGAATCAAAGATCATCTACACAATTACGCATACACCCAATCTTTAACTAATTAGCGTCAGATACCGCACACCAAACCAAAGACAAAGCAGATCTGAAATCCATAGCCTTACTCTTAAAAATCCACTGGTTACGGGTATGCCGCACACTCCAAACCATGGCATGAATAGCTGTCTTCCATAAAACACGCACCTGGTCGCTAAACGAAATTGACATGGCCTGAGAGAAGAACGAACTCCAAGTATCAGCAGAAATACGTCGCTGAAAAGCTGAGAAAACCGCCTCGCAAAGAGCAGCCGCTAGGGGCACCGAATGAAAAGATGATCAGATGACTCACTCTTAACCCCACAAATAATGCATCGGGAAGCTAAGTGAAACCCAGCCCAACACAAGCAATCCTCTGTGGGAAACCGATTCAACAAAAGACGCCATGTCAAAGCTGACCGGGAGGGAGGGATAAAACGACACCAAACATCTCTCCACCAAGGGACTTGCGGAGAATCACGAAACATACAGGAATTAGCCGACTTGTAAGAAACTTTCCCATCCCGAGAATGAGCCTGCACCAAAGAATCTGCAACTGGAGATATAATAATCCTATGGATCAGAGAACATAGATAAAAAAAATGAACTTGAAAACTATCGTCATGAACCCACATACCTTCGTAGATAAAATCAGAAACCCTTGCCTTGAGAAGGGTAGCCAAGTAATCAGGAATTCCTAGAAGCTCAAGAATGGGAACCCCCAACCAATTATCGTGCCAAAAATCTCGCTGGAAATTCTCACCAATAAGCCAGGTGCCCTATTTGAGAAGATCTAAATAGTGAGAGTGGAAAGAAGACCAAATCGACGAAGTGACATACCCCCATAAGATTTTCGAAGCTGCGTGATATACCGCTCCCTCAAAAATGAAAAATCAAAACTCTTAGAGGTCATAAACTTCCAGGTGAGCTTTTTTAAAAAAGAATCATTCAGTAACATAAGATCCTTCAAACCAAGACCACCTTAAGAGTAAGGCTTACAACAACGATCCCAAGCAACCCGAATCAGTTTAGTATCCTCACAAGAACTTGTCCATAAAAAAATTCTCAACTTGCGATTAACCAACCACAACAAAGAAGAAGACCATTTGTAGATCATGAATGAATGCACAAAGGATCTCGTAATGACCCACTTGATCAGAGTAGCACGATTGGCCAAGTAAAGGGTTTCCCCTTCCACTTAGCAAACTTAGACAGGATTTTATCCGTGATAGGTTGTAACACGCACTTCTTGGGCTTTCCACGTAATAACAGGACCCCTAAGTAAGAGAAATCTACATACCAACCAAGGACTGCAATCTACCAATATGGGATAGGGAAACGGAAGATCCAAAATAGATAGATGACTTACCCCAATTAACCAACTGACCTAAAATGTTACCATAAACTTTAAAAGCACTCATGATATTCTTCAGATTCCGAACTGTTCCTTTGTAAAAAATCAGAACATCATCTTCATAAAGCAAATGAGAAGGAGTAGAAAATTCTCTCGGAGAAGAAATAGGCAATAACTGAGAGAAATCCAGGATCCTCGACAACAACCTACTTAGGAAATCCTCCGCAATACCAAACAAGAGAGGGGATAGAGGGTCACCCTGACGAACCCCTCTAGAACAATGAAAATAATCCTCTAGGGACCCATTGATCAGCACCGAAAGCCTCAAAGATCTTAGGATGCAGTCAATCCAATCCATAAAAGCTGGAGAAAATCCAAAAGCTTGAAGATCTCTATGAAGAAAAGACCAATCCAAAGTATCGAAAGCTTTACGGATATTTATCTTCATGGCCAAATTGTCTCTATAACACTTTTTATGCAACACATTCACACAGTCAGAAGCTAAAGCGATACAGTCCTCAATGTGATAGTCCTAGATTAACCCAAACTGATGAGGAGAGACAATCATAGCTGCAATCTGACCTAACCGATCTGCCAAAATTTTAGAAGAGATTTTGAACAAGAAGTTACTAAGCACAATCGAACAAAACTGGTATATCAAAATCGAATCCTTCTACTTCAAAATATGAACAATGAAACTGGAGTTCAAGCCTGGAAAAATAACCCCTGTATGGAAAAAGTCCTAAACTGCAAGAAGCACATCACTGCCCACCACATCCTAGCAACGCTGATAGAACCCTCCAGAATAACCGTCTGGCCCAAGAGCAGAGGTTGCATCCATAGCAAAAACAGTATCATGGATATCGTCCGTCAAAGGAATGCTAATCAGAAAAGCATTTTCCACATCTGTCACCAAATAAGGAGTCACATCCTTCACCACCGAGAAATCTGTCTTAACCCGAGAAAGATCCGAAGAAAAGAGATTCAAATAAATCTCGATGATATGATCCCTGATAATCAAACGGTCATCAGTAAGCACCCCATTAATCGAAAGAGAAGACAAAACGTTCCGTTATTGTCTATGTCTGACTAAGGCATGAAAGAAGGATGAATTACGGTTACCATCTTGTAGCCACTTCACTTTTGACTGATTACGATAAAAGCACTCATGTCTGTGTAACAACACGTCAAGCTCATGATGAACATGAGACTCGACCAAGAAAAGCTTCTCTAAACAACCGAGATTAGACATCTGAAGCTGAATAGACTGAAGCTCTGTCGATTTCCCAGAAATGTTGGAATTTAGATCCCCGAAAACCTCTTAATTCCAAGTCTTGAGCGCATTCTTTAACCTCTTCAACTTGTTGATAACCACCTGAGGATGATTACCCACATAAGAGGAACTCCAAATACGACGAACTAAAGCCATAAAATCTAGGTGATCCAACCACATGCTCTGGAACCGGAAAAGCCTAGGACTAACGTTCACAATATCCGACAACCGAACCACCAACGGAAAATGATCCAAAAATCTATGAGGGAAAGCCACACAAGAAATGTCCCACCAACAGAAAATACAACCCTCAGAAACCAAAACTCTATCTAGCCTCTTCTTAACTCTAGTATGGGGACAATGACTCTAGCCCAAGTAAAACGAGCACCCTGAGAGTGAACACCAATCAAATCACAATCCTCAATAACAGACTTGAAATCCTCACAAGAGCTACAAGCTGGAGAATGAAGGTGTAAAGACTCATGAGCCCCCAAAACCGTGTTAAAATCACCCATAACTAACTAAGAGGAAGATACCAAACTGACCATGTCCCGAAGAGACGACCAAAGCGATCTTCGGACAACCACCGATGTACTCGCATAAATAAAAGTGAAATAAAGCAACTGTGAGTTAACCGTGATCGAAACAGTAAGCTGCTGCTTATGAAAAAAGACAATCTGAGTATCATAAAAAGAATCACAAGAAAAGGCCCAAATCGTCGGTAAAAGACCACCCCTATCATTCAAGCCCACCAAATGTAGACCGAGAGAAGACCAGAAACCAGAAGAGATAGAAGTAAAAGCTACCATAGGCTCAGCAATACAAACCAAAGAAGGTCGGTGTAAATGACACAAATCTCTGAGAACACGCATCATAGACCTATTCTCAATACCATGACAATTCCAATAAAGAACACTAATCATTAGAAACGCTAGAAGAAGTCTGCATCTTAGACTTTAGCTACGTTAGCAACGCTTAATCATCATCGTCCTTTGAGAAATATTAGTAAAATCTAATCCTTTTACCTCAGTTTGAGAAGACTATGAAGAACCAACAATGAGACGGAGCTCAGCCTGAGAGTCAGAGGCTGGAAGTCTAGATCTCTGGGTAAAACCTGTAACCGAAGAGTAAATCTGAGAAGATCCAGAACAGTCATTACTAGCCCCATGAGCAGTATGCGGAATCGGTGGATGCTGAAGCGAGAAAGGTCCTATAATAGTAGGAACCGTCTGAACCAATGAATCTATGACTGGAAGAGCCTGGTTCAGAGCAGTGGAATGACCATCAAAAACCAGACCCAAAGTAGTAGAGGACTCCATTATCGTCTTAGATCCTGAACAGGAAGAAGCCTGAGCCATTGACAAATACAAACTCAAATCAGAACCGATATCCACAGGAGAGTCTTAAACCACCAAGACATTAAAAACCGGGACTACTGTTGAGGACCTAGGAACTATCGGGATAACATTAACACTCCTAGATTGGTGATCACGTGAAACCGTCAAAGAAATAGAATCATATAAAATAGGTTAAACAACCGGATCTTAAGAAACTAACAAAACATCATTAAAATAATCATTACTTCCACCCCCCCTCCTTTCTGTTGTGGATGACTAACCTGTACATCCATAACTGAAATAGTAGGATCCGCCAAAGAAGTTAAACTTGGTGAAACAGCTATACTAGTAGAAGAACCCATAATCAAAACCGGATTGGAACCTGTTAGGGTTTATGCCCTAAAGATGTAATTTGTAAATGGATTTATAAAATAAATAAAAGAAAAAGTTCAATCCATTCTTGTTGTGTTGTTTATTTTATAACTTATGCATATATTTAACATCCAAGATTGCCGGATGTAATCTCAAACTGTGTATATAAGTGTCATATACAGATGGATCCAATAAGAGACGTGCAATCTAAAGAATCCATAGATAGCAAATAAATATGGGTACTTTATTTGTGGTTAATCTATAACTGCGGTCCATTCCGTAATATACGATAATTCTATCCTGAATCATTCATATGAGATATGGGAATGGAGGTACCTTGTAAGATGTGATCATATAGAACTGGGCCATGATCTATATGAATCTCTCACCAAGATCCATTTACTGATGAGATTCATATATATATATCAACTAATGATGGCTATATGTGGGTGATCTTAATTCTGAGTGTCTTATCGACTTTTTCAGGTTAGATCGTGGTCTTTGATATACCATGGATGAGGTCGATTGTATTTCCTAATCAATATACTTCGTATGTTGGGATTGTGGTTTGGCTTGGGGCTGGGAAGGTTTGTACACAATAGTGGAATCCACTCATTCTTGTGAGAAGTAAATTAAAGTTCCCTTAAGGGTTGATTCGGGGCTTGGATAATATGAGCGCTCTCCTAATTCCGTGAGGAAATAGAATTTATTGTCCATTAGAGAATCAACGGTACTCAAAGGATATATGTAATTAGAGGGGTATAACAGACTTTATGACCCAGTTCTAATTATGAACTACTGTGGAGGATCACACCATGTGTAATAACTATATCGATGTACACCGAGTTGTATCGGTCTGTGTAAAAGCGTCTGCAGTTGAAAGAGTACAGCTTCGGGTTTTTAGTGAAATAACACCAGAGTTAATAATCAAGGAATATTAATTAAAGAGTTTAATTAATGATTTTGAGGATTATTGGAGCTCAAAATACTGTGGGTCTATTAGGTCCCCTTGTTAGCCCGATTGATTTAGGTAACAAGGGTCACGGTTAATTAATTGGATTGCCCAATTAATTGTGTTACGAAAGTGACACATATTTTCGAAAAATTAATTGAATAATGAGATTATTTAATTAATGAATAATGGTGATTAAATAAATTAAATAATGAGATTATTTAATTATATTATTAATCAGTAATGGAGGATGTTTGTTGATATTTGTTTTTTGAATAAAATAAGATAATATGATTATTTTATTTTATTTTGTGAATTTAAATAGTTTAAATTCAAATTAGAGGACATCTTTTAATAAAAATAAAATAAAGATATTATTTTAAATAAAAAGATATCATGAGGTTTGAAAAAGAGGATATATATATATTCTTTGAAAACCGACCAAAATAAGATATCAATTAAAAAAGAAAAAAATATATATATATATATATATTTGATATATATATTCTATAAAAAGAAACACACAAACATGCAACATAAGGATTTTGCATTAGATGCAAATTCAATGTGTATCAATGAATTTGCATCTGATGTAAATTTAAGTACACGTGACAAGAAAAAAAAAGATTTTTTACATCAGATGATTTTTTTTTTGGTGTATATGAAAGAGATAGATCAAGAAAAACAAAAAGTTGTTTTTGTTTTTTGCATGTAGTTGTCACTGTGACACGAAAAAAAAGTGTGTGTGTGTGTATATATATATATATATTAAATATTATATTTTTTCTAGAATGGTTCTAGACAGTTTCCACATAGAAGAAAGAGTTTCTTCAATTCTCTCTACATCCTCCATTCAAGTTTCTGAGATCGTGATGCATCTACACGCAGTTACCAGTCTCGGGAGATAACGAGGAAGATCAAGTGGTTCAGACAAGAGCTTAACGTAAAGTGAAGAAGCCTCCAAACGTTGGTATGTTCTTCTCCTGATTATATCGATTTCAATTCCCTATGTTTACATATTGTATGTATTAGTTCCAAAAAATAATTACGATCCCAAGTTTATTGGTCTCAGATACAGATTATGATATGTATTAAAAATTTAAAACTTAGTTCCGATGTGTAACCGGTGAACAAGGTTCCAACAGAACCTGCCGGAGAATGAACTACAACTGAACCCAGAGACCCTAAATCCTGCTGAATAGCGGCAAAACATTAGAAATCGAAACTTTCATTTGAGGACCAGAAATAGGACGATAAACTAGTTTAGAAGCACGATTTCAGGGAATCTTAAACCCCTCATCAGCAACAATCATGGCCGAACCATCTCTAGCTGAATCGGGCTTACTAGAGCTAACATGAATCCCTTTACCGGATTCATTCCAACGACAATCATTAATTAAATGATCAATGGAGGAACAAGTAGAACAAAAAGCTGAAAGATTCTCGTATTCCAGTGAAATAAAAAAAAACTATGAGAATCATCTCTCTCAAGAAGCAAAAAAGATGGAGACACAATAGACATATCAATATCCCTCAGAACACGCGTAAAATGTCCAAAACCACATTCTACAGTAGCCCTATCCAGTCGTAAGGGCACTCCGATCCCTCTAGCTAAATCAGAAATAATCTTCGGATGCCAATATTCCCATGAAAGATCATAAAAACAGACCCAAACCTGATCATTTGAAGAATATGCCGGATTAAAATTTGGAATCCAAGGCTAAAGCCGTAAAACACTTGGTTTAAGATTAAGAGACCTCAAACTCCAAACCATATTCTTGTCATCGCTTAGAATGGGGAGTTTGTAGTTAGGCAAGTTAGGCGTTGGTTTTTCTCTTTCTTCTACAATTGTTTTTTTCTTACAGATTTGTTGTTCTGTTTGTTGTAATTTATGTATGGGCATCACATTGTCCGCAGTTCTCATTGTAAGGCTCCTATGCTTGTCTTCAAGCTTATTTTAATAAACTGAAGTTTCAAAAAAAAAAAAACTTCCAAGGCTTCTCACCGCTAGAAAGGACAATCCGACCAATGAGAGAATGCTTACAAACTTCCAATCTAGATTTATAAACAGAGGGATCCACCCGAACAACCACATAACCACCCTTTTTTGAAAGAATCGAAGGATCAGAAACATAATCCACTGGAGTTGAGACAACCTTAAAAAGATCCATAAAGAAGAGCATCTAATAGATGACGTAGGCAAGGAACTACCCACAAGCGGATCCACCTCGCCAACAACAGCTTTACCTCTAGAGCACATCCCACCAGATGCGAGAGGAACAACCAGATAAGAGGAATTCATTCCACTCATCATACTCAGACCAACCTAACTAGTCAAGATGGAAGACACTGCTATCAGAGATGAAAGAGACAAAGTGGCCTCCATGCACATAAGATCCATAGAGCCGACATACTATAGCGAAATCACTGTAGCAACCTGTAGAATGATGTAGCGAGGACATTGTAGTAGCAAAACACTGTAGCGATTCACTATAGTGATGTAGCGAAAACACTGTAGCAGCGACCACTATTCACTTTTTCTAAGGATCCCTCATCTTTCCAATAAATAAACCAAAACAGAAATCTTGAAACGAACGTAACTCAGTACTGTAAACCCCAAATCACAAATTTCTTGACTATAGGTTGCATAAAATATCACGATCTACAATCTTGAAGAAGGAAAAATGAATTGAATCTTACTTAAAAAGGGCCAAAAAATAAAAATGGTGATGTAACCCTAAAATAAAAGATAAACCAGTATAGAAACTTAAAATGGACGTAACTCTATGAAAAAACTCCAAATCATGAGATTCTTGATTCCAAGTTGGACAACTTTGATGAAGAACATAAGATCAAAATCTGATCGGAAGAAGCTCGAAATCATAAAACGACGCCATCAAATACTAGGTTTTTAATGTGCTCCAAACTTGAATATGATGTGACATATCGATATCAATTATTTGATAAATAATATTACATCGGTGTGTGATATATCTTTGTTTGTTATATAGGTTATAGTTAAGTAAATATTAGTAAACGTACTGGTTATTTATATTTCAAAGGTTGAAATTATATCGGTGTGTTATCAAATATATTTTAAATGTTGTATTATATATCAAATATAATATTTATCAAATATATTATATTTAATATATATTAACATACTAGTTTAGATATATCAGTGTATGATATATCGTTATATATATATCTTTGTGATTATATAAGTGGTACTAAAATATTTGATTTGGTTTTTGGAAGTGACTACCAAATCAACTGTGAACCCGAACATGGCTCAAGAAACTACTTCGATAGTCAACCCGAGTATGGGTCAAATAGAAGGATCTAATCCGAGGGAGTGGTGGATTGACACCGGTGTTACTCAGCACATCTGATCTGACAAAGGGTCGTTCACTTCTTTCGAGCCAGTTCAGAATGAGGAGAATTTGTTCCTAGGAAACTCCATGGATTCTAACATTAAGGGTCAAGGCAAAGTGGCCTTGAAAATGACTTGTAGGAAAGAGTTGGATTTGAACCACATCTTGTATGTGCCGAAACATTGTTAGAATTTAGTGTCTGGTTCGTTGTTGAATAAGCATGGCTTCAAGATGGTGTTTGAGTCCGTCAAAGTTGTTTTGTCCATCAAAGTTGTTTTGTCCACGAGTGGAATGTATGTAGGTACGGGTTATATAATTGGTAGGCTTTTTAAGCTCAATGTAACCATTGTTAAGCAAGTTCTTCTGCTCACTTGCTTGAGTCTTCCGATTTTTAGCATGGTAGATTCGGATAATCTAATTATGATACAATATGTAGATTAATTAACTTAAATCATACACCTACTTTTTTTATTAATTCCAAACACAAGTGTGAAATTTGTGTTGAGACAAAATTGGCAAGGTCATCATTCCAAACAATTGAAAGAACACCAAAACCCCTTGATTTAACTCACATTGGTGTATGTGATTTGAAATTTGTACAAAAAAGGGGTGGCAAGAAGTATTTTATTACTTTTGTCGATGATAGAACCAAATAATGCTATATATATTTGTTGAAAAGTAAAGATGAGGCTATAGAAAAGTTTAATCTTTATAAAACTGAAGTTGAGAATCAACTCCACAAGAAAATCAAGGTGTTGAGAAGCGGCCGAGGTGATGAGTAACACTGTTTGGTGAATTTTGTACACAACACGGAATCATCAAACCACAACACCGTATTCCCCTCAATAAAACGATGTTGCTGAACAGAAAAATCGTACCTTGAAAGAAATGATAAATGCAAATTTGATAAGTTCTGGATTGCCCCAAAACATGTGGGGTGAAGCTATATCGTCTAGAAATTAACTATTAAATAAGGTAGCTTGGAAGAAAAAAGACAATACCCCATATGAGCTATGGAAAGGAAAAAAGTCTTCCTATAAATTATTATGAATGTTGGGGTGTCCTGCCAAAGTAGGAGTACATACACCTAAGAATATGAGAATAGGTTTGAAAACCATTGATTGCATCTTCATTGAATATGCACATAACAGTAGTGTTTAAAGGTGGGAACCCAAATCGTCAAACTGATCAACTCGTCCAAACCAAACCAATTTAAAGGGGTTAGTTTGGTTTTGTTAAAGAAAAAAAAAACGATTGGATTATTTTTTAATAATCTGATAATTGGTTTGCGTTGGTTTGTGGGTTGTGTTTTATCAACCCATATAACCCTACCCAAACCATTACATACTTAGATATATATATATACATATACTAAATTTTCATATATAAAAAATTAAAGTTAACCTATTCTTAAACAAATTTCATCTCATCTGAAGTTGTTGGCACTATGCAAATTTATTGAGGATAAATAACCTTTTTTTGTTTCACACAAAAACATGTTAAGCAATGCGGTTTAGTTTATATATATATATAAGTTTTATGTATTCTACACTTGAGTTTTTTTTAAAAACAATTATTGTTATACACTTGGGTTAAAATTAGTATTTTTGTGTATCTTATTGATAATTAGTTTTATCTATTTATATTGATATTATTATTTTTGTTCAAATAAAAAAAAATATTATTTTCTTAAACCGTCAAATCATACTGAACCAAACATATTTTTATTGGTTTGATATGGTTGTTTTTACCTTGTGATTGGTTTGATTTGGGTTGCAAAAAAAATAATCTGATTAAATAATGGTTTGGTTTGGGTATCGTCAAACCCAACCCAAAACCCAACCTAAACCAACTCATGCCCACCCCTAGTAGTGTTTATCGATTTTTGTTGTATAAGTTTGACATCTTAGGTATACACAAAAACACGATAATGGAATCTAGAAATGCATCATTCTTTGAACATGTATTTATCTTTTGGTCTAAATTTTCTAACCTATTTGGTGGAAGCTGAACCTTAAACCTTCAAAGAACTGATGAGCTCTTCAGAATGACTCTTGTGGAACAAGGCTATTTTGAGAAAAATTGATTCCGTTTTACAAAATCATACTTGGGGATTAGTGGACTTTCATCCGGAATATAAACCGCAAGGGTCCAAACGGATTTTAAAGAGGAAAATGAAAGTTGACGGATCAAATGATAAGTATAAGGTTATACTTGTAATTAAATGTTACAATCAACAAGAATGCATAGACTACTTCGATACGTATTATCTTGTGATGAGAGTAACCTCCATTAGGTTGATACTTGCAATCGTAGCTTTGTGAAATCTTACATTACATCAAATGGATGTGAAAACAGTTTTCTTAAATGAAGATCTAGAGGAAGAGATTTACAAGGAACAACCTGAGGGTTTTTTTTTTACTATAGGACAAGGAAAGAAAGTCTGTCAATTGATGAAGTCTTTATATGGTATAAATCAAGCACCAAAATAATGGCATGAGAAATTTTATAATGTTATGATGTCAAATAGATTTAAAAGCAATGAATGTGACAAATGTGATTATGTCAAGTATACAGGAAATGCCTATGTCATTTTGTGTCTTTATGTTAATGACATGCTTATTGTTGGTAGTGATTGATAAAATGATCAAATCTAACAAGGATATGTTGAAATCAAGATTTGATATGAAACACATGGGACCGACTGATGTAATACTGGGAATGAAAATCTAAAAGACATCGAACAGACTCATTCTAAGTCAGCCACACTATGTTGACATGATTATTGAGAAATTCAACAATTATGATTCTGGAATATCCAGAATACCAGTAGCTACAATTCTATATCTATCCAATAATAAGAGTGAGATCGTCTTTCAACTAGAATATTCTAGAGTGATAGAAAGTCTGAAGTACTTAAAAAGTTGTACAAGACCAGACATAGATAATAAAGTCAACCAATTAAGTAGATGCACTAGTAATCTAGGAACCGATCATTGGAAAAGAATAGTTAGAGTACTAAGGTATTTATGATTCACTCATAATTATGGACTGCAAACTAGATATCTAATATGAAATATTTAAAATCAACTATTGGGTATGTGTATTCACATGTACACCAGGAGGTACAACTGTATCATGGAAATCCTCCAAACAAACATGTATAATCATATCCATTATGGAATTTGAGTTTATTGTTTTAGATAAATGTGACGAAGAGGCTAAATGGCTATACCAATTCTTAAAGGATATTCCAAGATGGACAAAGCCTGTGATGACGATTTGCGTCCACTGTGACAGTCAATCAACAATAGGAAGAGCACATAGCAACAAGTATAATGGAAAATCTAGACATATACGTCGAAGACATAATACCATTAGACAACTACTCTTAACTGGTGTTATTTATATTGACTATGTAAAGTCAAGAGATAACATTGTGAATCTGCTAACCAAAGGGTTAAATAGAGAATTAGTTGAGATATCATCGAGGGAAATATTACTAAAGCTTATGAAATAATAAGTCAATACAATGGAAACCCAACCTATTTGACTGGAGATCCTAAGATCTAGGTTCAATGGGATAATCAAGTTGTAAGACTTAGTTGGATCACTGTAGAGGTTATCCTTCAGTCCATTTCTACAAACAGTGATGCCCGTAGGGAAAAGGTTAAACTATATTTTTAATAATTCTTATGCATCGAAATTCCAAGCAATTGAAATCCGAGCAGAGTAATATAGGTTACTCTTAATTAAGAAATCATCTATGTGAGAGAGAAGTTGACCACTTTTAAAAGAGAATAGTGAAGGAATATATTCTTTAGCGGCTCTTACAGAACCAGACACATGTTCATAGCCAAAATGAACATAACAATGAGAACAATATTGGGTTTGGAAGATGCTTGTGCGAGGTATGCTATCGTTTACATAAACAACAGAATAATTCAAGTATATCATATTTACTGATCAACTAGTAAAGTAAGCATACCTTTGTGAGGGAAGGTTCAAAGGGTAACACCTACCTATCCTATGTATGTTTCAACCGTTTGAACTTACCAAAATTCATATCTCATGTCTCCTATGTCAATTTCATTCATGTGGGGGATTGTTAGAAAATTTGTGATAAACACACATTTTGAGAGTATTATTTGAGTATGATCTGTCATGAAAATAGAAGATCAAAGTGTATTCAAATTTTCCTTCGTGAAAGCTTCAAAATTGTATACTCAAACTCTCAAAATAATTAATTGGTGACGAGAAATTGAGTCCCAAAGTGAGCTCATTATGTATTGAAAATTGTACATCCCACATTGGTTAAGGAAAACACTTATATGTGGTACATAAGTGATTGTACAATAATAGTTTATTAACATGTGTAGCATAGATGCTCTCTCTCGTGCACTCACAGTTGGACGACTCATTTGTGGGCACGTCATGCGTACACGCATGTCGCACCGATTGTACCGTGAGAGTATAACCGACTTTTTACTACTATTTTAAAGTTCTTTTTCCCTAAGTCAAACGTTTTAATGATTAAGGAAAGAATTAATCATTTGGATTCTGATACTTACTTGATCACTAAGAAAACATAATAATTAAGAATAGATCTTTTGGAGATTATTCCTTGATTAATTTCCTTTATTATTAAAAACGTGATTATCAAGTTATTTCCAAATCAATCCTTTTGATTCGTTTTTCTATAAGAAACCCTAGTTTACTATACATAGTACAGATTCAGAAATCACGAAATACAGAGAAAAAATAATTAAATGATTGTTCTCTTTGAAGTCTTTTTCTCCTTCAGTTCTTTGTAAGTTCAAACTCGATTTAAGTTCTTTGAGAGTGATTGTGCTCTGCACAACCATTGTTGAATCGTAGGAGACAATCACTATACACATACGGTGATGTTTATTAGTAAAAGTGACAAGAGTGTCCTTAATCATTATATCCTGAAGGACTAATTGTATTAACACTCAATGCATCGACTCTCATCACTTGTCACATATATCTAAACTTTATTTATACCATGTTAGGTAAACTTTATATAATAATTTCTGTTCCAAAAGAAAATAATGACTTCAACATCCAATCATCTATTTATATTTAATCCAGGTCTTATTATATTATATGACAAGCTAACATATTATTATTATAACATATGGAAAGTTATTTTCATAATATGATATATGATATGAATTTTAAAAGCATTAAATAAGGGAAACATTGCTGCTTGTATTGCAAAGAAGCTATTTTTCGATTAGGGCAAAGGATTATCGGTTTATCACATGTGTTTATCCAAATAATTTGATGTTAACGGATTATCACATGTGACAATCCTCAGGTCAAATTTACTCCATTGAAGAGAGTACATAAATAAATGTCGGATTCCCCACTTTTCATCATTCACTGAAGGAACAAGAAAAAAGAAAGGAGTTATGTTATTTTGATCAAATTTAGTGTCTAAATCCGGTGTCCAAATGATATTACACAAATGAATCCATTTTTACTCGACAATAGTATTAGAAAAGATCTTGATTTTAAATGTGAATATGATACTCACAAAATGGGATTTTATTTATGTTTATTTTAATAATATTTTTTCTTCATTTTTTTAAAAATGGAATAAAACCAATGAGAAATGCTACGGGCTACTTAGCTTATTATCAAAAGTAAAATTTTAGATTTACCAGGTTAAAATAATTTTAGATTTTCCACTTAAAAAAATACATATACTTCCAAAAGTGTCAAAACAATCTAATTTTAAGTTAATCATAAAAAAAATACATATGCTTGCAAAAGTGTCAAACAATCTAATTTTAAGTTAATCATAAAAAAATACATATGCTTCCAAAAGTGTCATACAATCTAATTTTAAGTTAATCATAAAAAAATACATTAGTTTCCAAACAATCTAATTTTAAGTTAATCACATAAAGTCATTTTGTAATATATATATATATATATATATATATATATATATATATATATATATATATATATATATATATATATATATATTGCATTCTTTTTTGGTATCGAGGATTCCGGATTTCGTCCAGATATATATCCGTCTGTCATCCCTTAATTGTGTGACACTCGTCTGACATGTATATTGGAAGAGTGGCCCCTAACTGCGTGACCCGTTGATGCAGCGGAAAAATCAACGCAAACAACAATCGATAAAAGAAAGGGTAACCGATTCGAATCCGTTGATTCGTGCACCAAAACCGAAAGCGAACCCTACTATTGATCTGTTGATCCGCACACGGATACCAGAAAAACAGGCTTCAAGATCGTTGATTCTCAAAGAATACTGAAATTGGAAGATAATTAGAGAAAACTCTAAATTTTTTATTAATTCAACAACTGATTCTCAAAACCTAATACAAACTACTTAAATAGTAAAAATAAACCTGAATATTTTAGAATTCGATATCTCCTAAAATTCCTAATGCAAAAGATATTATTGAAGATTTTCTTAAAGACTTTTTATTTTAAAAATATTCTTGTAATTAATATCTATAATTATGTTTCTTTTAATTTTATATTTAATTAGGTATTTTTTTCCTTTTCAATTTAGAACTCTTTTTTTTTCTAGCTCTTTTTTTTTGTTTTGGGATTCTTTTCCTGTTTAGTTTTAGAAGTTTTAGAATTCTTTTATTGTTTAGGAATTTTAGGAGATATCGAATCATAAAAGATTCAGGTTTATTTTTACTATTTAAGTAGTTTGTATTAGGTTTTGAGAATCAGTTGTTGAATTTATAAAATTTTTAGAGTTTTCTCTAATTATCTCCCAATTTCGGTATTCTTTGAGAATCAACGATCTTGAAGCCTATTTTTCTGGCATTCGTGTGCGGATCAACAGATCAATAGTAGGGTTCGCTTCCGGTATTCATACACGAATCAACGGATTCGAATCGGTTACCCTTTCTTTTATCGATTGTTGTTTGTGTTGATTTTTCCGCTGTATCACCCGCTTTGGCCTGTATGTTAGATTTACGGAGTATGACCGATAAGAAACTTCAGCTAGCACCACTAACCCCACAATGATGCAAGCGGATAAATCATGACTCACCACCGTCTAGATAGGATTCGAACCGCTGACATTAGCCTCATTTCCGTCCTTCCACCAGTAGGGCTAAGCACCCTAAAAGTTGGCAAGGTAATTGTCAAGAGAAAAACCAGGAACTTGGGTTTCATCCCAAACCTGGACCACCAAGGCAACCACCATTTGGTTTATATACTACATTGAAAGCAATAGAAACAAAAATAGAAAGGTTCGACGAGAGTCGAGACTTCCTACAATATAATATGAACTTAAATTCAAAACCTAACCTTTTAAAAATAATAAAATTTGAGATATGATTTAAAATTAAAAATTAAAAAAACTGCCGATCGACTGCTGGTAGCAAATTAGAATTGCTCAAAACCAAATTATATGTGTTCCACTAGTTCACGTCTTTTTCCAAAATTAATTAATTGCTTAAGTGGTCAATTTGTCACTAGAAAGTAGAAATGGTGATGACCAGCTCCATTTCCAATTTCCCACAATGTTTTACTTACATGGAGGATGGAAACAAGAAAGTTAATTGAAGATTTCCTGCTGGTTCCCAGAATGTCGCTTGTGGAAGAGTTCTTGTTATTGTGGGTAGTTATTTAAATATACAAATTTTTTAGTGTTACATCCTCCTAATCCTATCCATCTACTGTCAAAATCTCCTGTATTTTTGTCCTGCAATTTTTGCTCTTGTAGTTCGTCTCTATGGCCAGTTCATCTACTCCTTCTTCCACCATCACACTCATAAAAAAGTATCATGTCTTCCTCAGTTTTAGAGGTGAAGACACCCGTGTTGGTTTTACTAGTCATCTTTATGATGCTTTGAGCCGAAAACAAATAGTAACCTTCATTGATTACGAATTTGCAAGAGGAGATGAAATCTACCCAGCCCTCTTGAAATCAATTCAAGAATCAATGATTGCTGTGGTCATTTTCTCAAAAGACTATGCTTCTTCCAAATGGTGTTTACGAGAGCTTACAGAGATTATGAAATGCAAGAAATTGCATCAGCTAATTGTCTTGCCTGTTTTCTACAATGTTAATCCATCTGATGTACGAAAGCAGACAGGCCCATTCAAGGATTCATTTGCTAGGCATGAAAATGAATCCCAAGAAGAGGTGATAGAATGGAGAAAAGCATTTACTGAAGCATCTAATCTATTTGGTTTGGCTTTTGCTAAAACAAGGTAAATCTAACTCTTTATTTTATCCATTTAGAAAATTAAAAGTACTAAATTTTGTTGAAAATAAGTAAACAAGAGTCCTCTCCTCGGTCTTCGGCTCATCTAAATTCACTATTCGATATTTTGAAAATTATTTCTTCTTTTCCTGCTCATTATTGTTTGCTATCTCCATTTGGTAGGTCGGAGTCCGAACTTGTTAGTGATATTGTCAAAGATGTTCAGAGGAATTTGATGAGTGAAATCGAATATATATCACCGTGCTTAAATGATTTTGAAGGACTAATTGGAATACATAAACGAATTGAGCAGGTCATATCATTATTATGTCTCAGTACAATGGATGTTAGAATTATTGGGATTTGGGGTATGGGTGGTATCGGTAAAACAACTCTTGCTGAAGCTGTTTTTAACCAAATTTCAAGTCAATTTGATGGTTCTTATTTTATTGAAAAAGTTGGGGAAAGATTAGAAAATAGGGAATCAAATCGTCTTCAACTTGAAGTTCTTTCTAAAGTATTACATGAAGAAAATCTAAAATTGTGCACTTTTTCCAATACCATTCCCCCATTTATCAAGGAAAGGTTCAATCGAGTAAAAGTTTTTATTGTTATTGATGATGTCAATAATTTTTTACAATCAGAAACTTTAGTTAACAGTCTTATTCGATGTGGTCTGGGAAGTAGAATCATAATAACTTCTAGGGATAAACAAGTACTTTATAATTTTAAAGTACTTGATTGTGAAATATATGAAGTTGAGGGACTTAACTTCGACGAAGCTCTTATGCTCTTTAGCAATTATGCTTTTAACCAAAACCATCCCACTGAAGATTTTATGGATCTCTCTATACAGATGATATGTTATGCTAAAGGCAATCCTTTGACTCTTAAAGTTTTGGGATCGTATTTGTTGGGAATGAGTAAACAAGAGTGGGAAAGTGCATTTGTTGACTTGCAAGGAATTGGTGATTCTGAAATTTTTAATGTCTTAAAAATTAGTTATCACAGATTAAATGGTAAAGAGAAGAATTTATTTCTCAACATTGCATGTTTCTTTAATGGTCATTTTGAAGACGACGTAGCAAAATTACTAGATTGCAAGTACTCTTTGAGAGTCCTCGTTAACAAGTCACTAGTCACAATAGAGGAAGGTGGAATAAAAATGCATAACCTACTGCAAGAAATGGGTAGGGAAATAGTTAGAAGAGAATCCCCCAAAAATCCGGACAAGCGCAGTAGGCTGTGGAAGCCCGATGATGTCATTCGGACTCTGAAGAATAATACAGTAAGTATATAATTATTTTGTATTGCTTTTACGTTAGTTGTCCCTAAAATATTGATGACTATGCATAATACAACAATTGTTACAATTTGTGTTTACTAGAGTATCGTCTTTCCACTCGCTACTACACAAGAAAATTCAATCACTAATTCACTGCATATTGACTGCTTCTCTGTTCTCACTCACGTGATTTATACATTCTTGTACTATTCTCCAGTGCTCCAATAGCTAAAAAAACAAGAACCGGAGGCTAAACATTCTTAAATATACATTTTATACTTTATATTTAAACTTTTCATTTTATACTGTAACTCATAAACTTTACTTTTGGTTGTCAGGGGACTAAAGAAGTTGAAGGGATATCCCTAAATATGGACCATCTAAAGGACGTACATTTGAATTTGAGTTGTCAAGTCTTCGATAAAATGTCTAATCTCAAATTGCTCTTTTTCACTTGTCCTTTTATGTCCAACAAAGTGCATCTTCCCAATGGTCTAAATTCTCTCCCAGATGATCTAATCATTCTTGAATGGTATAGATATCCTTTGAAAGCACTACCATCAAATTTTAGTCCAGAAAAGCTTGTTAAACTTGACCTTTCTTTTAGCAATATTGAACAACTTTGGGAAGGATCCGAGGTATAATTTAACCTATAATCATATATAAGTTTCATTCTTTCAAATATATTTTATTTAGTTCTCAAATAATTTATTACCTATTCCAGTCATTCTAATATTTTTCTTTTTTTTAACAGCATGCTCCAAAATTAAAGTGGCTTATTCTTATCTACTGTCAACGTCTCACTAGGATTCCAAACCTCTCACATTTCCTATCACTTGAGGAGGTAGATCTTCAAAGCTGCAAGAGCTTGGTTGAGTTTCCCTCCCCAGTTCAACAACTCAACAAACTTCGGTATTTATCTCTGGATGGCTGTAGCAAAGTAACAAAATTTCCATTGACTTCAGCCAGTATAGAAATGTTGAATTTGAGTGAGACTGCGATAGAGGAAGTTCCCTCATCAATTCAGAATCTAACCAACCTTAGGAGGTTATATCTATCAAATTGCACAAGGCTCAAGCATATTTCAGCCGGCATTTTTAAACTGAAATCTCTTCTTATTCTACGTCTTAATTATTGCTCCGAACTTGAGACTTTTCCAGAAATCTCGGAGACAGTGGAAATTTTGAATTCTTTAGAGTTAAGTGGAACGGCAATTAAAGAGCTAGGCTCTTCAATTGAACATACGAATGAGCTTCAACGCCTAACATTGTCTAATTGCAAAAATCTAGAGATGCTTCCAAGTAGCATCTGTAATTTGACATCTCTAGAAGATCTCCATCTTTCTAGTTGCTCAAAACTAAACAAATTGCCAGACAACTTGAGAAATTTAAAATCATTGAAGAATCTCACAGTTGAGGGATCTGCCGTAGGTCAACTACCTTCCTCTATCACATGTTTGGAGAACCTTGAATTTCTAAATTGTTTTGAATGCAGAAATTTGACAATATTACCTCCTTTATCAGGCTTACGCTCTCTAAGTAGACTGTTTTTAAAGAAGTGCAATCTAATAGAAATCCCAAAAGATATTGGCTGTTTATCCTCATTGACACAGTTAGAGCTGTGCGGAAACATGTTTGAGAGTCTACCCAAAAGCATCAAACATCTTACCAAGTTGGAAACTCTGTCATTAAGGGAGTGCAATATGCTTCGATCATTAACAGAGCTTCCAATAGGTCTAAGAAACTTGGAAGCAATTAATTGCAAGCAGCTGTGCCAAGCATTACCAGATGCATCTGAATTTAAGCGCTGCATTACTTCTAAATACCATAATTATGTAATATTCTTATTCACTAATTCCTTTAATATTGATCAGAAGGGAATCAGCAATATTTTTAAAGAATCACTCAAGGTTATTTCTCTCTTAATACACTCTTCTCCCTCATCTCTCTCACATTACAAATAACAATTATATTTTTGTTACAGGGATCTGAAGAAACACCTACTCATTTCAGCATTTATTTACCGGGAAGTGAAATTCCTGAGTGGTTCACCTATCAAAGTTCTGGATCTTCAGTAAATATTCAATTGCTTCGTCAAGATTTGGTTAATAGGAAGTTCATGGGATTTGCAATATGTGCTGTTTTGAGGATTGAGGAATATCATAGTGAGCATCAATTTCTTGGGGTCCGGGTTAATTGTCATTTTGAAACATATGATCATTATATATCTTTCCCACTATATTATAATATATATAATCGAGATGGCCATGGAGTATTCATTAACTCGGATCACATTTTACTGGGGTATTCTTCGTTTTCTAAATTTGATTACTTACATCAAAATCTCAAGAAGTTATTTGTCGGTGACATTGACTATATGCATATCTCATTTGAGATCAAAGAAAGGATTGAAGATTACAAGATGAAACATTATGCAGTGCATCCAATATATGCAGAGTCCAAAGAGATAATTGATGCCACCATTGAAGATATCGGGGAAACAAGTGGAAGGAGAAACGGTGGATCCGATGGTAATGAGGAGGAAGTGGAACCATATCTTATGTGATTTTGCACCCAACCAAAATTGATGCTCCCAATCAGCAATCAAAAACCTTGATCTTTTTCGTGAAGGCATTTTGCACTCTACATTGGCTTATCATCCTACTATCGTTTGACTTTTGTTCTTTGATCAATTAGATCGTGGACTTCTTGATCTCAAGGTAAGTCGTTGATGGAATATCTAGTATTTAATTATTGCGCATTTGGTGTTGTTTTTAAAATGGTGTTTTTGAATATTAAATTTAAAAAAAAATTGACATTTTTTAAAACATAATGGGTTTAATAGTGTTTTTTTTAATGTGGGTTTCACAAATGGAAAATGATATAAATGTGTTTGTTGTTGTTTTTAAAAAGAGTAACATAGTTGTTTAGAAAGAAAAATCGTGATTAGTTTTGAAAATGATTGAAAACAATAAATTTTTGTTTTAAGTTTTTAGATATAAATTTATAAAACTGTTTTCCATTTCCGCAAATGACTTAACAACACCTTATGTTTCATTTTTTCATTTTTTATCACATGTTTGGATTTGTTATCCTAAAGTTCAATAGATTTTCAAATTTTTATATAATTTTATTATTTTAACTTTTAACTCTTTTTTTTTGTTAGAGTTTAGATATATTTTAGCTTTAATTTCTAATACACATCACCATAGTGATTTTGCACCCAACCAAAATTGATGCTCCCAATCAGCAATCAAAACCCTTGATCATTTTCATTGAAGGCATTTTGCATTCTTCAATTGGCTTGTCATCCTACTATTGTTGGACTTTTGTTCTTCCATCAACTAGGTCGTGGACTTCGTGATCTCGAGGCAGGTCGTTGATGGAATACCTAGTATTTAATTCTTGCACATTTGATATCATTTTTAAAATGTTGTTTTTGAAGATCAATTTTTAAAATGAAATTCATGTTTTTAAAAACTTATTGGGTTTGGAAGCGTTTTTTTAAAGGTTGGTTTCAAAATGGAAAACGATATAAATGTGTTTGATGATGTTTTTAAAATGACTAACATGGTTGTTTGAAAAGAAAAATCATGGTTTGTTTTGAAAATGATTGAAAACAATAAATTGTTGTTTTAATTGTTAGTTATAAATTTAAAAAACTGTTTTTCATTTTCGCAATACAGTTACTTTACAACAGTTTAAAAAAAAAACAAAAAAGGGTTTTTAAAAACGAATCCAAACTGCACCTTATGTTTCAGTTTTTCATTTTTTATCACAAGTTAGGATTTGTTATCCTAAAGTTCAATAGATTTTCAAATTTTTATCTAATTTTATTTTTTTAATTTTCAACTTTTTTTTTCGAGTTTTTCTAGTTTCTTAAATTATGTCAATATTAGGGAAAAAATCACTGTTTCTTCTCTCTTTTTTAACTGAAGTAATTAATTCTCGGTAAATAGGAGTTGTAGTAATAAAAAGATTCAAATTTAGTATTAAAACAAATTTTGCTATTATTATAAGGGGATGAAAACTTAAATAGCACTTTTTGGATGGTTTTTGTGTAAATAGCATCACATTAATAAGTCTTGTTTTAATAGCACTAAAGATTCGTTTCGGACTAAAATACCCCCAATTTAACTAGGGCAACATGCATCTGATTTTAACTTTATCTTTTACTTTTATCTTTCTCTCCTATATTTTGACTGGTTCAACTTTTGAAACAAAAAGTTGTGGACCACCTCCAGCCACAACGACAACCGACAACGACAGCATCAACTGCAAACTGCAACGACAGCCGAAAGACTTCGACGAACAGTATGGCACCGATAAGTAAACGTGAGCAGTTGGACGACAGCCGTAACACTCAGGTCGCTATATCTCATCGATTGAGGTATTTTTGTTTGGGTTTTGTTTGGGTTTTGTTTTGAATTGTGATATTGTTGATTTTTCGATATGTATTTCATTTTTGTTGATTTTGATTTAGTATTTTCGTTTGGGTTTTCTTATCAAATGTGATATTGTTGATATATTTTGTTTTTGTTGATTTCGATTTTGGTTGTTGTCAATCTGATTTCAGGGTGATGTTTTGTTGTTTGAATATGAATGGTGGTGTTATCGAATTAGTTTGTTATCGATTTCGTTTGGGTTTTGTTGTTAATTTCAGTGGAGAAGAAATTATTCGTTTGGGTTCAAATATGTATGGTGGTGTTATCAATTTTGAATTAGTTTGTTGATTTTGATTTCAGTGGGTTTTGTTGTTGATTTTAGTGGAGAAGATAATGAACAAGTAGTTGTGGTGTTGGTGGGTTAGGGTTTTCGATTTCGATTAAGAGAATGGGAAGATAATGAACAGTAGTTATTCAATTAGGGATTAATGGTATAAATTCGTGACTTACTGGTATATATTCTAGACTTAATTACGTTTATTCGAGACTTATTTAACCTGTACTCTAGACTGTAATTGAGGTGGATTCGTGACTTAATTCATGTTTACTCGAGACTTATTACGTCTTTCTGTGACTTAATGTTAAATATTCTAGACTTACTTGTGTTTATTCGAGACTTATTTATCATGTTTTCTGGACTGTAATTGATGTTTACTCGAGACTTATTTCATGTTTACTCGAGACTTTATAGAGTCCTTATGTGAGACTTATTGGAGTCTTTATGTAAGACTTATTTTGTCTAAATTTGAGACTTAATGATGCCTTAATTTATGTATATTCGAGAGTTAATGGTTTATAGTCTAGACTTAGTGATATATATATATATATATATATATATATATATATATATATATATATATATATATATATATATATATGGTATATATTCTAGACTTAATTGTGTTTATTCGGGACTTATTAAACATGTTTTTTGGACTGTAATTGATATGGATTCGTAACTTAATTCATGTTTACTCGAGACTTATTTCGTCTTTATGTGACTTAATGATAACTTAAGTCAAATATATTCATGACTTAATGGTGTATAGTCGTGACTTAATGGTTTGTATTCGAGACTTATTTAACATGTATTCTGGACTGTAATTGATGTGCATTAGTGACTTATTTAATGTTTACTCGAGACTTATTTCGTCTTTATATGAGACTTAATGGTTTCTCTATATAAGACTTATTTCGTCTTTATGTGAGGCTTAATGATGACTTAAGTCATGTATATTCGTGAGTTAATAGTGTATAATCGAGACTTAATGGTTTATATTTGAGACTTAATTGTTTATATTCGAGACTTACTGGTGTATATGCAGATGGTGAAGTTGAAGAAGCTACTGAAAACTCTCGAGTCGGATTGGTATAAAGGGATAATTACTCTCCACAATCACATCGAAATTCTTAAAGTAATAGACGATACACTTTCCGGCATAGATGATAGGGGGGTCCAAAAGCAGAGGTTCATGGACTCATGTTTTGGACATTTCTTACGTATGCATCGAACCATGCAGTTTTCTAGGATAGTTGTGCTTCGCTTGCTGTTGCGGGAGATACGTCACAATGGTAGCTCAGATGAGATGCAGTTCTTGTTGGGAAATGTGAGTGTCCGTTTTTCAAAAATTGAGTTTTGTCTAATAACAGGGTTGAAGTTTGGAATCGTACCTGACACCTCAGAATATTTGGAGGTAGAGAATGGCATGCACCAAAGGTACTTTGGTGGTCGGAATGAAATAAAGATTTAGGAATTGAAGGAAAGGGTACAACAAGGTCAATGGACAGAGCAGTTTGACGTTGTAAAGCTGTGTTTGTTGTTGTTGCTTCATGTATTTTTGATTGGAGGGGATGAGAGAGGTAACGTGTCTATATGGCAGGTGCGGCTTGTAGACAACTTGGACGGATTTGATGCATTCCCATGGGGTTGCCTTGTCTACAGTTACTCTATATATGGATTCAAGACTGCGTTGTCTGATCAGAGAGGGCGATTTGAATAGAGATTGAGGATCAAAGGAAAAGATAAGCACCCAAAAGAAAAGTACAACATCTGGGGGTTTTCATATGCTTTATTAGTGAGGCTTACAATATAATATCATTATATGAAACATTTTATTTAAAATTCTTACTTATCTATTATTATATTTTGTAACAATTTTTTGTGACTTGAATGTTGTAGATATTTGCGCTAGAAGTCATTCCGGCATTGTCTAAGGAATTCGCCACGTGTCGTAACGTTGACCCATTTCCACGCATTTTGAAGTGGGAATTCACAAGGCGACCTGGACCGGACAAAGTCAAAAAGATTATTAAGGGTAGGGTAACTTGTTTCTAACCTATTTATTGGATATTATCATTTATAAAAAAAATTAGGGTTGTGCTTAATTGTATCTCTTATTTGATTTTTGAATGAATTTTTAATCAATTTAGATGTTTACGGAACCAGAAATCACCCCTACGAATTAGGAGGTTGGTAAGCGGTACTATGAAGGGGTACAAAATGTTGATGATTTGTACCCGGTTCCGGGTGCATTAAATAATATGCTAGATGAGAATGATGTCCATGAAGGCTGTTGTAGCACAAACAATCATACACCTGAATAGATTAGACCCATCAGCACTGCTGAGCCTAGTGGGACTGCGGGTGTAGCCGACATTCCTACCCCTCCACATCGACGTTTCATAGCAGGAACTATAGGAGGGGGAGTAGACCATGCAGTACGTATTGTCCAAGAGGTACGTATTCATAAGGTCTTGAGGTTTTTTTTTTTGCATTATTTTTGCATTATTTTGTTAATGTTCATTTCAGGGACCGACTAGAGTTCGTGCACATCAATTTGAGTCAGTGATGCATTCGTTCCAAGAGTTACGAGAGGAGTTTATGGATTTTGAGTCACGTCTATAGGATCGGATGGAGATAGTCTTAGATGAGCTTCGAGACAGCGATCGACGTAGAGAGGAATAACATGCTGAGATGATACGCATCGTTCGTACATATAGGCACATCGATGATCAACACCATACTCCTCTAGCTGGCTCACTATCCATGCCCCAACATGCTCGGTCTGATCCTCTATGTATGGACTATGATCATCCATTGGATTCTCCAGTGATCAGAGAACAGACTGTTGAGGTCCAAGATCATCCACTTATGGCCCAACAGACTCCAAAGGTCCAGGCTCCTCAACCGATGGCTGATAAGGCTCAGGATACAGTGGGGAGTACAAGTATGAATTTTAGATCAGTACGGTTACAGAAGCGTGGCTGGCAGTTGACAACTCCATATACTGATCCATGTAGGCCTAAGAGGGCTAGGTCGGCATCCCATAAATTCAAGCCAGATGAACCGGTTGATGCGGAAATGTTGGCGGAGTACTTAAAATTTAAAGAGGACCCAACTGGGAGGTAATTCTAAGATAATATTATTTAACATATATGTGTACATAGACTTATACGTATTCTAACTATTTGTTTGTTAATAGACGTGATGTAGACTTACAAGTCATAATTGATGTCCCTTGGTTCATTCAGTTCGAGTCCAACAACACCAATTTGGAAGACACAGTATGAATTATATTGTGAGATTACATTGCCAAATAGTTATGTTTATTTTCTTATAATTATATTTTTTGTCTATTTTCTTACAGCATTTGGAAGCCTATTTGAAGATAGTAAGGAAGCGTCAGTGCATGTTCCCAGAAGTGTACCAGCAGAATGTCAACATCGTAGATCCATATCTTTACGTAAGTACATAGTATTTATAATACTAAATTTATAAAATTTATAAAATTTTACCAAAATCAGCTTAAATTGCAGTCTTACATGGTAAATTGGTGGGATAAATTGATGTCTGCTGGAACAAGGGATAAACCTTTTCTAGAATGGTCAGTGTTGTCCTACAAGTGGACCGACGAACAATTAGCATGGGCAAGAGGGAACAACGAAGACGGTTGTCGTCCGTGGAAGGAGGTTGATACAGTATGATATGGAAACAATTATTTATTTGTTTTACATTGAACTACTTACATTGTTTTTTAACTCTTATGTCTGTGTTGTATCCAGCTCTTGATTCCTGTGAATGCTGGAGGCTGACATTGGTTAATGGCTAGAGTGGAGCTAACGATCCATCCGCCTGTATGATCCATGGCTAGCAGGAGGTTCAATACGAAATTCGGAATGAACAAGTTACATGTTTACGGTATTCGTTGCCCTTGATGCTGAATCAAATTGGTTTTTACAAAAAGAGACGGGGGAAGGACATAACATTGAATCCGGACCCGATTCACATGGTCATAGTAAGCAAACATAACATTCCACAACAAAAAACTAGGTAAATAGCATAACTTTAATGATGATTTAATTGAAATCCTTATTTTGTTTACAAGGTATTTTAAAGTTTTTTAACGTTTTTACAGTGGCGATTGTGGAGCTCACACATTAGCTTTGATTGAGCATATTGTGGCAAAGAGAAAGAAGTTTATTTGGAGTGATGACCAAATGCCATATATGCGACAAGAAATGGTTGTGGAAGTGTTTTCAAACTCCTCCGTTGTTGCAGACCAATGAAGTATTCATGTTATGGATGTTAAGGATGTTTTGTATGCTATGTTTTAGTATATTATGGATGGTTGTAAACTTTTGGATGGATTTTATGTTTTTTTGGATGGATTTTTTGTTTGTTATGGACAGATGAAATTATAGAATTATGGATCAACTTTTGAATAATTATATTTACAGTGTTATGGATGGAGGAAATTATTGTGGAAATTTTGCAGACCATATGCATCGAAATTAAATATTTCCAGTATGTCACGAAGTTCGATATTTATTAACTATATTTTCGGGACTTATTACTATTTTCGAGACTTTTTAGGCACATTTCGAGACTTATATAAATATTTCGAGACTTATCTTAATGTTTCGTGACTTATTAATCGTATTCGACACTTAATAATTTTCTATTATATAGTTTCAAACCGATACACTTCTTAATATAATAATGCTACATAACACTCATTACCCATCCACCTGCAAATTACAAGCCAAGAAATCCTTTATAGCTTCTTAAAAATTAAATTAAACATAGTATCTCACTTACCATCCACTTGCAAAATGAAAGCATTATAGGTTGTTTTCTTCAACAATTTCATCTTTTTTTGGGCAAGTTTGTTTGTTGTGCCCGATCTCATGGCATACACTACATCTCCGACGGTATGAATCTGGAATACTACTGGAGCTGGGGCCCGGATTCGGACATCGCCTGGAATTGTGACCATGTGTTTCACATTTTTTATATTTTTGTCTGCTAGGCCTCTTAGAGACGGACGGAATCAGACTTCTTCGGGGCCGACCAGTTTGTGTTCGGATATCTGGTATTAAGACAACCTGATTTCTAATGTCTGTAGGAATTACCCATGTACATGGATGACCCACAGGCATGATCGGTGTAAAATATGCATCGACAAGGACTTCCTTTTTGTAGTAATCTGCACATAATGAAGTGTAATCAAAGTTTCGCTCCCTGTGAATTTAACAACAAATAACAGTCACCGTAAGTGCAATCATAAAATATGCATGTTAATTCCAAAACCAATATAATACCTAGCAGCAGCAAGTGTATGAGCACAAGGTAGATGATCAAGATCAAAAACCTTACATGTGCATGTCTTTTCCAATAGATTTACTGTTCACTGGTCTCCTTGTAGCTTCACTAGAAATATGTTCCAATCAACATGACTCACGGTCATATGATTACACTCGGCAATTCGCTCTAAAATCTTTACATGTGCAGCATTAGTGAGTTGTGATCGCATGTTTACTGCAACTTGGTGACGACTGTAAAACCATTTCTGGAGTATATTAATAATAAACTCGGCCAATGTCATCACTGGTAATTTACGGGCAAATCGTAAGCATGAATTAAGACACTTAGCAACATTGGTTGTCATCATAGATAATCTCCACCGTGGACAATAGACACGTGACCATTTATGATGTTCGACTTCCAAGACATATTCATATGGGTTCTTATGCAGCTTCTGTAACTCTTCCATCTCCCAATCATAATCCACTTGCCTGTATGCTCTGGCAGCCCGTTCAAATATCTTGGCAACATCCTTTCTGTGGAACCTTTTCCTTACATTCTCGGAAAGTGCCAAATACAAAATACATGGGTTACATTTGGGAAGACTTTCTGTATCCCAACTTCAATGCTTGCATGACGATCTGACACCAAAACCAAATCGTCAATATGCCCAAGAGCATCATTCAATGTCCGTAGAAACCACTCCCATGAACTATTGTTTTCGAAATCCCCATAACCAAATGCTATAGGATATACTTATTCATTTCCATCTTGTGCTGTGGCGACAAACATTGTACCTAGGTATCTCCCATTTAAATGTGTACCATCAACATCAATAACAGGACGCATACATCGACGGAAACCTCGAATTGAAGCTCCTAACGACATGAAAAAGTACAAAAACTTATTATCATCTGTGCATTGTATGTCCGTAATTGTACCATGGTTTAGTTGTTCCAAAACATAAGCAAACGAAGGAAGCGACTGGAATGACTCCTCATGTGTTCCATATGTCAACGATAATGCATACTGCAATGAGGCGTGTGCCTTACTGTACAAGAGTTGGATGCCAAACATATACTTCATATCTACAATTATGTCTCTAGGACACATCATATGTCCATCGTGATCTTGAAGTCTAGGAGCTATAATTTCACCAATGATGACTGCACTAGCTTGCCGGTGCCGCCGGTGAACATCTTCCAATGGACATCTGTGCTTGTTTTCAAAACTTTGTACGTGAAAGTATGTCCTCTCGGACACTCTAACTGCTCTTAATTTCCAGGTACAATTTTCATGCTTGCAAACCAAATGTAAAACAGATTTGTTGGATCGTTTCACCTTCCATTCATAATTCTCTCTCATTGCATGAATACCTACTAACCGTTTTAAATCCTTCTTCCTTGGGAAAAATTATCCCTTGTAAATCATAACGTTAGGTATACTAGAACCCATGATGCTCATGTCGCCAAACGAAAATGACTCTGATCCAGGGATAACCCATGTTGTTGAATTGTTTGAACTAAAAATGTTAGGCTCTCCTTCCACACGTCTTCCCGACGCATGATGTTGTTCAGGACTATAACCAATATCAAAACGGTCATCTAACTGCGGTTCCAAGTCACTGTCAAAATGAGGTATAGTATGAGGTGCATCAAGGTCAATTGCCTCGTACGAATCCTAGACAACATTATTATCATATTGTCGTGTTTCTATAGGATTTTGATTGAATTGAATGTCATCACCCATGACACGTTCCTCCCATCTTCTTTCAATAAGTGTAACACACACTTTCGGAATTACCTTATCTTCCCCTAGTAGAAACTGAATGTCACCATCATCTACTATCATAGTGCGACATGTACTGTCTGGACCAACTGATATTGATTCTACGCCAATTTCATATTTGTTCGGATCATGTTTGACAATGGCCTTCACAACCCCCAACAGCTCTTCATATGTCAAATTCTTCTGAACATATACACCTTTATTAACGCCGCCGATATATCTTTGGCTTCCATCCAGTAGTTGATTCCATCGTCCATTATATGATATCAATATTCTAACTCGATCCATTATCCTACAAACAAATAACACTATCAAATTATTCACCACATGAAAACTAGTCCAAGATTAACATTAAGTCGAATTCATTCCAGTAAGTCTCGAATTAATGAAACTAAGTCTCGAAAATATTATATATAAGTCTCGATTGCTATATAAATAAGTCTCGACAATTACATAATTAAGTCTCGAAAATGATATACATAAGTCTCGAATGATATATAAATATGTTTCGAATGTTATATAAATAAGTCCCGCCAATTATATACTTAAGTCTCGAAAATTAATTAATTAAGTCTAACAAATATATAAATAAGTCTAGAAATGTTTATCGGTCTCGATTATGAAATAAAAAAGTCTAGAAGATGATATAAATAAATCTCGAAAATAATGTAATTAAGTCTCGATTACATCAAATAAGTCTAGAAATAACACAAATCACGCAGTTTTCCAGAAAACCAGATCGGAATGCAGAAACCAGATCGGAATGCAGAAAACCAGATCAAAATGCAGACCAAAAATGAAAAAATGTGGGTGAACGAGTTTCTTAACTAGTTTATGGACGAAATTTACCTTATCAACTCTTCAAATCATCCAAAGAAGGTTTTAATGGTTAGATCTACTCTTTAAAACTTGGCATTTATCGATTTTGAACAATGTTGGACGACCAAACAGTCGAAGGAGAGGAAGAACGACTCAATGGAGACTGACTGAACTGTCTAATGTCTGTAAGAAGAGGCCTAATGTTTGTAAGAATAGATCTTCAAGAACGCCTAGGTATTTGTAAGAAGAGGCAAACAAAAAATAAATTTATAAAAGTAATAAAAGTAAATGGAGGGGCATTTTGATCTGCATACACTTTTAGGTGCTAATAAAACTAGGTTTATAAAAGTAGTGATAGTTGCACAACTTTCATTTTAAAAAGTGTTATTTGGAGTCATTCCCTCTATTATAAGTGCTACTATTCTCGATTGGAGCAAATCAAAATAGTTTGAGTGCTAGAGCATTTGAAATGAGCACTTAATTTTTCTGTAGATAGATCGAAAATGGCTGATAATATGACCGCAAATTGCACTTTTTGTGATGTCTTGCTTCTACTACCAAGGTAAATGGATCTTTCAAATCTTGATATTCACCGATATTTCTGTTAGTAATCACTCCAACAACTTCTTCTCACATAATCTATTTTATTGACAGCAAGGAATATTTTCATTGATTGTGTAGATGTTGAAATACTTCAAGATGATCCTGATGCAGAGACCAAGTTTGTGGCCTATAGTAGGTAAGTAGTTACCATCACTAATTGGTTGGTGTTTCAAAATTAACTATTTTTTAAACAAATATGCATCAGGTTGTGAGATTTGTTGGTGGATTGAAGATGTCATTTAAATAACAAGATGAAGCATTATAAATTACAGAGGTTACATCTTAATCTTTTTTCTATTATTTTGTTGGGAGTGAAAAGAATTCAAAAAGTGAGCTTCTAAGGTGCTGATAAATTGAAAATGGAGGACAATCTAGCTGTGAATAGTATAGATGCAGGTCCACATCAATTGTTTTATGCAGGCAAGTGAACCTCATCTCGTAGGATTTTTTTATGTTAATCAGAATGCATATATGTTAGATTTTATATAAATATTGCTATTAATTTACAATATAAGTGGTAAATAATGAACTAACTTCATTGTCCACGATCATGAAAAGGATATATGGCTGTTGAGTACCTGAAGATGATCTAGAAGCAAAAAAGCTCTTTTATGATCCAACTGTTTATCTAGAACTAGTAAAACTAAATGATTCATTGATTTAGTTTTCAAGAAACATGAATTAGATGTGGTAATGTTGTGTACTAATTATGTCATCAAATTTTGAACATTTTGTATTTGTAATTAAGATATTTGCTTAGTTAGAAAGAGATCATGTAGTGATTATATATACTCAAGAGGCATTGTAAGTTCCGACTCTAGCTTCTGAGTATACATGTAATTTTTGGAATTGAAGTATTGACACTCTTCTAAAAATTAATTTCTTAACAATGCATATTCGTTTGACACTCTGGAATTGTACAAGAGCATAAACTGAGGAACATTCCGAGAGATTTGAATATTTATTATTATAATCTTGCCTTTTCTTCATTGTCATAAAAAATAACCTATTGTCTAACCCTTTATGGTTTTGTATTTGTTCCTAGGTTTACTTTGAATAAAGCTTTAGCTATTGGCAATAAGGTATATTCTGTAAGACTTTTTTTTTTCTTTCTTACCAAATGGTGGAATTAATTACTATTGTTAATAATATCTATTACAATAGTTCTGATAGAATAATGTATTGATGTAGCGGAAGCTCTGTCGAAAAAAACCTGCAAGAAATAAATAGAAACAACCTACTAAATTTCCTTTGATTCGTTCACGAATGTCGGAATTTTCCGCTTCAAATTCATTGATTCACAAGGAATGTCGAAATTGGGAGATAATAGAGAAACTTTAATTTCTATTAATAAAAAAAACTGTGTAACCTTTCGACTTACATGATTATTTAATGGTGATGGTGACACTCTTTCTCCTTTCTCAGATTCAAAAGACGAAAGGGGATTCTCTCAAAATCTTCAATTCCAGAAGGTTAGGAATTTAACTAAAGGTGGATATGGTTGACTTCAGAAGGAAGAAGTGTTTGATAAGCCTTCTCATGGATCTGTTACGGAAGCTGATCTTTCCCAGTTGACGGGCCTTAAGGGGCCCATTGAGAATCAGGAACTTCAGATGTTATAAGGCCCGATTGGTGGGGCTGATCCTTTTGAGGTCTCGTTGGGTCACGGTTTAGATTATGAATATAGTGAAATTATAAGCCCAAAAAATATGTCTAGTTGTGAGAATGTGGAACTTTGTGGAAATGACGGTGATGGCATGAAGCTATCTATTTTAGCTCCTGTTTCAGTTGATGTTCTGAAAAGTAAATCCCCAGAGAGACTTCCGATGAGATTAGAAGCTCCAATGATCTGATCAAAAAGGTTGTGGATGGAAAGAGTCCGGTTCGAAAAGATGGGTCCATGGTTTCTTCTGTTATTTTAAAGAAAAATTGGGGGAGGCATGACACGTTTTTGGCGAGGAGTCATAGCATGACTCTAAGGAGTTTCTCTAATTCAAAGATTCAAAATGACAGGACCCACTCCAACTCCTTTCTTGAGTATGAGGGAGGTCCTGTGAGCTGTACTTTTTACTAACATGATAAAAGAATTTCGACTAAAATTCCATAGAAAATACTTGCTTTTAAACATAAAAAGAATATAAGGGAAATATTGGAGCATACAAAATGTACATAACTACTAGTTTTTTATTGCCATTTTCGTTGATTACAAAAGTTGTCAACAAAATGACCGATCGGACCAAAAACCGACCGATTTTAAAAAGAACAGACCAAAAATCTGAGTAGGCCGAGTAGGAAATCCGAGTAGGCCGACCACACATCTCAAAGTATGTACATGAAAAGTTAAATGCATGACTTGCACTTCATGATGTCATCGAGTGGCCCATCTCAAAACTGAAGAGTCCGTACAAACCGAGCAGCTACCTGGAAAAATATTTTTAAAGTAAAAGGATGAGCGCTAACACCCAGTGAGTGAATGGAAAACTTTTAAAAACATAAGTTTTCTTCTGAACAATCTTTTTAATATGCATCAGATTTAACATACATGATATTACTGTATCTTGACAAATAATCCTATAAACATAATATAATTGGGTAGTTGAAGATAATATATCTACAATCACATTTAATAAACCGATGCACAATTCTTTTCTAATCAAGAACAATATAATTTATAAAATCTTAATCTATACCAAATTAGTACACATGGATATCTTTAATACGTAAGCCGAATTACTTCGTGCATACGTAGAGTCGGGAATAACTTCTGTCATACGCGTGCAGAGCGACTCAATACTCTTTAACATTTGTCGTACACATGCAGAGTGACTCATCTGACATACACATATGTAGAACGACCTCAAAAGCCAACAATAATCATAACTGGGGAAGAGTACAGACATGGTGCTTTTATGAAATCAATCATAATCCCTTCTGAATATTTATAAAAGTATATAACTAATATTTTGAGTACTAATATAAGCATAAAACATACTTTCACTTCTCTGTATAATCACCATAAATCTTAAAAAAAAAACGATTAAATGATTTGCAGTCAATTAATTTTAAGCATAAAACTGGAAACTTTTGAGTTAAAAACAAAACTGAAACTTTTTCACTCACAACTTAGACGTCAAGCTTAATTTGGACCAAATATGCTATGTTCCTCTACTTCGTCTTCTTTCCCTATCAATCGCACAATCCAAATTAGAATCTATTGAATTCAAGAAGAAATCAACCAAAAATCTAAAAATCACATTATATTCCACTGACTTATTTTCCCTTGTCTTTCTTGTCTTTCCTTTCTTCTACTCAATTCCACTGCTTTCTAGCTCTGATATAATGTTTATTCTCTAATATATATATAGGTATGGATAGACACAGCTGAAGTTGTGAGCTAGTTAACTAAGCTCGCAGCTGTCTGTCAACCAGACAAGCTACAGATGCTTACTCACCTATTCACTTTTCATTTCATGTTTATCTTTTTTTTTTTAGCCCCTCAATTTGGGACTTTATTGGGCCTGAATGACATGGACTTTACAATTCACCCCTACCATATAATAATTTCATCCTCGAAATTCACTTACCTAACCGAAATAGATGGAGATACTGATTTCGCATCTGATCTTCGTGTTCCCAAGTCGCCTCTTCTCTCGCATGATTTCTCCATAACACCTTTACTAGAGGAATAACCTTAGTACATAATATTTCTTTCCTTCTATCTAGAATCTCAATAGGTTTCTCTTCATAAGTCAAGTCTTCTCTTAACTTCACTTGTTGTTTGGTTAAAACATGTGTAGGGTCAACTATATATTTATGAAGCATGGAAACATGAAATACATCATGAATTCTTGAAAGCTCTGAAGGTAAAGCTAAATGGTATGCCACTTCTCCCATTCTGCCAATAATCTCATACAGACCAATGTATCGTGAACTCAACTTCCCACGTTTTCCAAATCGAAGTATACCTTTCCAAGGTAAAATTCGTAAGAACACATAGTCACCCACTTTAAATTCAAGTTCTCTTCTCCGCTTATCTGTGTAGCTTTTCTGCCTATCTTGAGCAACCTTTAGTCTGTCTCTGGTGATTTTGATCTTTTCTGTTGTGACTTGAACAAGTACTGGACCCAACAGTTTTCTCTCAACTACTTCATCCCAACATATCGGTGTTTTGCATTTTCTCCCATACAAAGCTTCATAATGAGCCATTTCAATGCTAGACTGATATCTGTTATTGTAGGCATATTCTATCAATGGTACATGCACATCCCAACTTCCTTTGAAATCCATCACACAAGCTCGAAGCATATCTTCTAATTTCTGAATAGTACGCTCTGATTGACCGTCAGTTTACTGATGAAAAGCAGTACTAAAATGCAGTCTAGTTCCTAAAGCCTCCTGTAATTTAGGCCAAAATCTATATGTAAACTGAGGATCTTTGTCTGACACTATAGATACTGGTGCGCCATGAAGATAAACTATTTCATCAACATAAATTCGGGCTAATCTGTTAAGAGAGTAATTAATACCGATTGGCAAAAAATGCATAGACTTTGTAAGTCTATCAACGATCATCCATACACTGTCGTGACCACTCTGACTACGAGGGAGTCATACCATAAAATCCATGGTAACATGTTTCCATTTCCATTCGAGAATAGGAAGTGGTTTCGAAAGTCCTGCTGGTTTCTTATGCTCTGCATTGACTTGCTGACAAATCAAACATTTAGAGATGAATTCTGCAATCTCTCATTTTCATACCTTGCCACCAGTAATGCTCTTTCAAAGTACGATACAATTTAGTACTTCATGGATGCATTGCATAAGCTGAAGAGTGAGCTTCCTCTAAAATTTCATTTTTGAGTTCCTTCATGTTTGTACACAAAATCTATTACCTAGAACTAATGTACCATCACCTCTCACTACAAAATCAACTCGTAAGCTTTTCTACACTTCTTCCTTCAATTTAACTAAATAAGAATCTTGAGTGTGCAATTCTCATATACGATCAATCAAAATATGTCTAACCTGAAAAGTAGACAGTAATGCTCCAAAATCACGTGCTTCTAGCTTAACTCTCAACATTCTTAATTCAGCTAATAATAGAAGGTAAATCATCTTCAAATGAGTCATAGAACTTGAAGATTTTCTACTGAGTGTGTATGCGACCACATTTGCCTTACTAGGATGATATTCAATCGTACAGTCATAATCTTTAATAAACTCAATCCATCTCCTTTGTCTCAAATTTAGTTCTTTCTGAGTGAAAAGATATTGCAAGCTTTTATGATCTGTATAAATCTGACAAGTGACCCTATATAAGTAATACCTCCAAATTTTCAATACAAACACTACCGCAGCAAGCTCTAGATCATGTGTTGGGTAATTTTGTTCATGCTTTTTTAATTATCTTGATGCATAAGCTATCACTTTTCCATACTGCACCAAAATACAACCCAAACCATGTTTAGATGCATCACTATAAACAACGAATCCATCACTTTCGGCTGGAAGAGTAAGTATTGGAGCAGAAGTTAATCTCTCCTTGAGTTCTTAAAAACTCTGTTCACATGCTTCTGGCCATTCAAACTTCACATCCTTCTGAGTTAATCTTGTCAATGGTGAAGCTATTTTAGAAAATTTCTCTACAAATCTTCGATAATAGCTTGCTAAACTCAAGAAGCTTCCAATTTCTGTCACATTAATTGGTCGTTCCCAATTCACTATAGTTTTAACTTTTTGAGGATCAACATAAATACCATCACCAGAAATCACATGACCCAAAAATTTAACTCTATCGAGCCAGAATTGACACTTACTAAATTTGGCATAGAGTTGATTATCTCTCAGGACTTGTCAAATAGTTTCTAAATGCTTTGCATGCTCCACCTCATCCTTAGAATAAATTAAAATGTCATCAGTGAACACAATAAAAAATTTATCTAGATAAGGATTAAATACTCTATTCATCAAATACATGAAAGCTGCTGGAGCATTAGTCAGTCTAAAAGGCATAACTAGAAACTCATAATGCCCATAATGAGTTCTGAAAGCAGTTTTTGGTACATCACAGTTTCTAATCTTCAATTGGTGATAACTTGTTCGTAAATCTATCTTGGAGAACACCTTTGCTCCCTGAAGTTAATCAAACAAGTCATCAATACGTGGGAGTAGGTATTTATTACGCATTGTTGCCTTATTCAATTACCGGTAATTGATGCATAAACGTAATGTTCCATCTTTCTTCTTAACAAACAATACCGGTGCTCCCTATGATGACACACTAGGTTTAATAAAATTCTTGTTCACTAATTATTTTAATTGAATCTTCAACTCTTTCAATTCGGTTGGAGTCATTCTATAAGGTGGAATAGAAATTGGAGCTGTGTCTGGAGCCAAATCTATTACAAACTCGATGTCTCTGTCTGGTGGTAATCCATGAAGATCTTCAGGAAATATGTCTGGAAATTTTCTTACCACATATATATCTTCTAACTTCACTTCATTATCCCTAGTATCAATTACATAAGCCAAATAAGATGAACATTGTTTCCTGAGCAACCGTCTAACAGTAACAACAGATATAACACAAGAAGAAAGAATCCGACGTTCACCACAGAAAATAACATCCGACTCTCCTTGAAGTGTAAACTTTACTTGTTTTCGAAAGCAATCTACTGTAGCATGGTGTGTACCAAGCCAATTCATTCCCAAAATAACATCAAAATCACATATACCAAGTGGAATCAAATCAACATATAGCTCATGGTTACTAAATATGACCTTGTTGTTTCTATATACATTTTCAGCCAGCAAAGATTCACCAGTAGGTGTAGCCAATGCCATACTAGAATCTAGTGGTCTTAATTCTATATCCACATACACCGTAAAAGATCAAGATACAAGGAATGAGTAGATCCAGGATCAGTGAGAACATGAGCATCATGGCCAAAAATGGTTAACATACCTGTAACGACATCGGGAGTGGTCTCTGCATCTTACTGAGTCATAGTAAAAACTCTTGTTTGAGTACGAGGTCTACCTGACTGACCTCTCTATTGGTTGCCTTCAACCCCTGCTGCACTAGCTTGGGTTTTCCCTATAGATGTAGATCCTCCAATTCAGGATCCCTTCTATTCTTGAATCCGACTAGCGCCACTTTGCATTGGTTAAAAAACTATATTTTTCTCTTCATTGCCCCCTTGCACTAATTCGGGGCAATCTCTTTTTAGATGTCCAGCTTGACCACATTGATAACAACTTGATATCCCCAAATAACACTCACCACCATGGTACTTTCTACATATCTGACATAGAGGACGCATACCTCTATCCATACTAGCACTCTGTTGACGACTATATATTGGTTGTTTGACTGATGTTTGGCTAGAACCAGGTCCACGACTCTGTTGATAGTTACTAGTCTGGCCTGAAAACCGTCTGTTGCCTTAGGCACTTTGCTATAAGAGCCCTCTGCTGGTCAATTGTTGCCTTAGGCATTGGTTGTTTGACTGATGTTTGGCTAGAACCAGGTCCACGACTCTGTTGATAGTTACTAGTCTGACCTAAAAACCGTCTGTTGCCTTAGGCATTTTGCTATAAGAGCCCCATGCTGATCAATTGTTGCGCTTTTGTTTCTGTTGTTCGAATCTACGAGAATCATTAAGGCCTATCTCCACTCTCATTGCAGCTTCAAATAACTTACCGAACTCAACATACCCAGAAGTAGTCACTATTGTCTTAATTTCTGAACGAAGTCTATCTTCAAATTTTCTGCACTTATTTACTTCCTCAGCGACTACATATGGAGCAACCCTTAAAAGTTCTGTAAACCTCTTCTCATACTCTTCTACCGTCATAGATCCCTGTATTAGTCTGAAAAATTTAGCTCTTTTCAAATCTTGATAGAAACGAGGATAATAACGATCATTAAACTGCTTCTTAAAATCCTCTCAAGTAATTCTTTCAGGAGTTCTTCATTGTACTGAGACCCACCAATCATGATTTTTCCTTTAGCAAAAACGTAGCAAAAAAAACCTTTTGTTCATCTGTGCACCTCATAACTTCAAATACACGTTCCAGTTCATTCAACCAAGAACTAACATTATCTGGATCTCCAATTCCATCAAAATTCATAGCTCCCAACTTACGTGCATGCTCAATAGAATTCTCTGCATCCGCTTTTGATACTGAACCATGGCAGTCAACAGTTCTACAATTCCATCCATTGGTTCCTCCCTATGTTCTGGCACATGAGGTTGAGCTATAGGTGGGTGAGGGTGTGATTCTGCCTCATTTTCACCTTGGTTATCACTCATCTCTCCTAGGTCAGCTACCGGTCTCGTGCGTGGGTGGCCAACTCGACTCATAATGCTGTTACAAAAATTAAAGATATGCTTAAATGCATGGAACTAAATGCAAACAATTATTCTGTGGTCTAAGGAATCATAAACCGCGTTCTGATACCAAGTTGATAGGACCCACTCCGACTCCTCTCTTGAGTACGAGGGAGGTCATGTGAGCTGTATTTTTTACTAACATGATAAAAGAATTTCGACTAAAATTCCATAGAAATACTTGCTTTTAAACATAATAAGAATATAAGGAAAATATTGGAGCATACAAAATGTACATAACTGCTAGTCCTTATTGTCATTTTCGTTGATTACAAAAGTTGTCAACAAAATGACTGATCGGACCAAAAATCGACCGCTTTTAAAAAGAACAGACCAAAAATCCGAATAGGCCGAGTATAAAACCCAAGTAGGCCGAGTAGGAAATCCGAGTAGGCCGACCACACATCGCAAAATATGTACATGAAAATTTAAATGCATGACTCTTGCACTTCATGATGTCATCGAGTGGCACACCTCAAGACTGAAGAGTCCGTACAACCGAACAACTACCTGAAAAAATATTTTTAATGTAAAAGAATGAGCGCTAACGTCCAGTAAGTGAATGGAAAACTTTTAAAAACATAAGTTTTCTTCTAAACAATCTTTTCAATATGCATTAGATTTAACAAACTAGATATTACTGTATCTTGTCAAATAATCTCATTAACATAACATAATTGGGTAGTTGAAGATAATATATCTACAATCACATTTAATAAACCGATGCACAATTCTTTTCTGATCAAGAACAATATAATTTATAAAATCTTAATCTGCACCAAATTAGCACCCAGAGATATCTTCAATATGTAAGCTGAATTACTTTGTGCAAACGCGGAGTCGGGAATAACTTCTGTCATACACGTGCAGAGGGACTCAATACTCTTTAACATCTGTCGTGCACGTACAGAGTGACTCATCTGACATACACATGTGTAGAACGGCCTCAAAAGCCAACATAATCATAACTGGGGAAGGGTACATACATTGTGCTTTTATGAAATCAATCATAATCGCTTCTGAATATTTATAAAAGTATATAACTAATCTTTTGAGTACAAATATAAGCATAAAACATACTTTCAGTTCTCTGTATAATCACTATAAATCATCAAAAGAAATAAAACGCTTAAATGATTTGCAGGCAATTAATTTTAAGCATAAAACTGGAACTTTCGAGTTAAAAACAAAACTGAAACTTTTTCACTCACAAGCTTAATTCGGACCAAGTATGCTAGGTTTCTCTACTTCGTCTTCTTCCCTATCAATCGCACAATCCAAATTAGAATCTATTGAATTCAGGAAGAAATCAACCAAAAATCTAAAAATCAAATTATATTCCACTGACTTATTTTCTCTCGTCTTCCTTGTATTTCATTTCTTCTACTCCATTCCACTGATTTCTAGCTCTAATATAACGTTTAGCCTCCAATATATATAGGTATAGGTAGACACAGCTGAAGTTGTGAGCTAGTTAACTAAGCTCACAGTTGTTTGTCAACCAAACAAGCAATAAATGCTTACTCACCTATTTACTTTTCATTTCACATTTATCCTTTTTTTTTAGCCTCTCAATTTGGACATTTATTAAGCCTGAATGACATGGACCTTACATTAAATGCAGAGATAAATTCCAAGGAAGTTTGGAACTTGGAGAAAGAAGTCACGAAGGTTCTGGGGAAATGTTTGGCCATCAGCCTCAAATTCAATAGGAGAAGGAAAGAGCTGCTTGAGATTATTGCTATGATGAAGGAGGTGAACGATAATAGGTTTAGTGACTTGGTGAGAAGTTTGGTGCAAAATCACAAGGATACTGTCTTGGTTGCTAATTAGTTTCTGAGGGTGGCAGACTTGCTATGTTTTACTTTTTTTTTGTTTCGTTGTTCAGTGTTGATGGTTTGGTTTCTTTTGTGTTTGGTGCGTTTGTTTGGTTCTTCTGGTTTTATTTTTTCTGGCATTGTGTGGGTTGTGCTCTGCTCCTTGTGGTTTATCATTAGTCCTTTCTTGGACCAGGTTCTTGTCCTTGTCTGTCTTTTGTGTTGTTTCTCCTTAGCCGTTTTGTGCCTCTACCGAATAAAAGTGTTGTTCAAAAAAAAAAAACAAACAAATCTCAACCCTAATTGTATTCCTTGCAAAACAAGAAAACGAGACTAAATACAAAAAATTACCAAAAAAGGCAAAATTGAGATTGACATGGAAACTAATTCTAAAAAGAATCCTAAGCAAGCCAAAATTGACGGAAGTCTATTCGGACTTGGAAAAGTAAAGTTATTGTGAAAACGAAACTTTCCTAAAATGGCAAAAATGGTAATTTCTGACCCTAAACATCGGAATTTGGCCAAAAAAGGGCATGTCACACGACCGTTGGTCATGAATTTGAAAGATCTCGACGATTCGTTTCAACTGTGAAAGTTTCACGCCGTTCTGACTTCATCGCCCGTACTAGTAGGATTGATTTGGTTTTTTTTTCTTGACCTTTTTCCTATCCCACCCCTCCAAGTAATCCAATTTCTTATCTTCAAGTGCTGCTGCATCATGTATTAATAAAATATTTAGTACCATCTTGATCCCCTTGTTGCCTGAGAAAAGGGCAGTAACAATGAAATTGTTATATGACTTGGTGACACATTACAGAATATTTGCAGTTGCAGTCATTAGCAGATTGGGTTGTTTGTGGATGTTTGTTTCGTCGAGTGCCAGAAGATATTAGCTAGTCATATAATTCCAAAGTAATTAGTCATGTAAGCTGTGATTTATTATTTGATGTTTCTGTTAAAAGCCCTGTTTGAGTAGTGATCAGTTGTACCATTTGTAGTAATTTATTGGTTGCTGATGCTGTCTTTTGAATCTATCTGGTTTATGTGGTTATGCAGTGGAGGATCTGGGAAACAGATTTATACAGTGACACTATTTTTGGGGCCAGGTAATGATGTCTTTTGCACTGCGCCCTTGTTTGCTGTCTTCAATTAATGGCGATGGTGATGGTGCATTGGTGCTGCAGTTGGAATTTCAAGAATAGATAACGCTGGTTCTTTTTGGGTTGAAGAAGATAGATCTGCAGATGTTTATAATCTAGATGATTTACCCAAGTAATATTCATTTCAAGTATAGTCGCATTTTGTCTTGAAAATCTAGAAAACAATGTTGTCAAACTTATGTGAAGATTGCAGACGAAATATATCCTAGATGTGTCTGGTCATTTCATTTTCTGTAAGGCAGCATCCTTCTAATGGCAGTGATTTGTATCACCGTAATCGATCTTCGTTTTTTCCAAAAAAATCGATCTTTGAAGACTGGAGGCCTCAGCCTAGCTAGCTTGGGGCACCTGTTACATTGTACGTATCAGTGGCCAGGGTACCATTTGGCAGCCTGATGCCAATGATGGCCTGAGTACCAATCATTTTCGGCTTGATCGTAGGATTCACACCCCACGCTAGCCATCCTATCTTGGCGTGCAGCCTGGTCCAGAAGAAAATGTCAATCTGGGTGGTATGATCTTGATCATGGTAGTTCCAGGCGAATTCAGCTCCAAGAGTTGGTAATTTCATGCAGTGAAACATTTTCCTTTCTTCTTTCATCTTTGTGAAGGCTTCACTGCATGTAGAGTGTTGAGAAGTGGTGGAGAGAAGAGAAAACAAGGCCAAAATGAAGATTATTACAGGCCTTCTGAAAATGTACATTGTTGTGATGTGATCAGACTCTAATGTTTTTTTTTTATGCTGATGGACGATGATGTTCAATATAACTATCAGTTTTTCCTTGGACTTGATATAACTTAACAAATGAACTCTTTCGTATGTGTTGCTATCTGGTTTTCTCCCATAGCCGTTGAAATCAATACTAGTCTGTGGTATGAATAATCAAAAGCCACTCGGACTTTTTTTTATAACAAAACCGTGAGGTCAAATTGGGTCAAAGTGAACAATATCTCGTTTTGAGTAGCAATCTCATGTGTACACAGTGTAAAATCTATGACGGCTGGTGTTAGGAGGTTTTCTCCCACATCTCTTGAAGTCAAGACACCCCGCACCTTAGTGGGGTCATGTGTGGTGCCTTAATGCACACACAGTTCAAAATTTTGGCCTATAATGAATCTCATAAATTTTTGTCTTATTCTCAAATTAGGCAGGAAAAAGTGAAAGAAGAAATTTGTTCAATCTCTATGAACAAGTTCTGGATGTAATTGCTTCCTCTTCACTTGTGTTTTTTTTTAGTTTCATCTGTGGGCACTTTGTTAAAGAAGAAAAAAGATGCCAAAGAATTTCACCGTACACAGTATTGATGATCTGTGTGTGGAAAAAATAAAAATTCTCTGCTAGGTTTCAAAAGCTCCTTAGCTATGTGGTGTAAAGAAAATACTTTTATTTTTAAAGATTCTGAAAGTTCAAGACTGATTTTTAAAGATTCTTACTGTCCATAAACGCCATGTGTAAATGGTTAAATAGGACACCGAAGAATCTACGATAAAATATGAAAATCGTGACTCAATAGATTCTTGTAGTGATTGGTTAGCCTATCACATTACATATTAGGCCCAAACAAGAAATCCAACAAAAGTCTGATCCAGAAGCCCAATCCTGATCCATCTCAAGTTTGATTTCAACCAAAAGCTTGACTTCAATTGACCACAAAATGAAACGGTGTGTTGTGATATCAGATGTATATTATTTGATCATGTGAAGAAAACCATTTTGGCAATCTCTCTTTGGCTAATAGGATGTCGGTGTTGACTCACAGCTAGAACTATATATATGTAAGAGAGAGAAGTGAGAAATCAAAATGTCATTTTCTAATTATACCCCCCTCTCCCTCTCTCTCTCACGAAAGTTCTCTGTGTATCTCTCTAGCAAATCTCTGTAAATCTTTGTGAATCCAAGTGTTTTCTTTGTGTATTTTGTGAGATTATTGCGTATTATGAGTGATCAGAGTGTTGATTTATATTGTTGTGAGTTCATGTGATCTCTCTATTAATCTATAATAGATCGAGGGTTGTTTTCAGGTTGATCTTGAGTTGTATTTAGAGATTTGGGTGGTAGAGGAAGGGATTTTGTTGGTGTGTTCTTGTTTGTAAGACAATCACATAGTGAAGAGGGTCTTCTTGTGAGACTCAACGTGGATATTGGGCGTTTTGACTGAACCACGATAATTCCTTGTGTGTTTTACTCTTTTTGTTCTTTGTTATTGTTGTTTCCCTCACTTATCTTGTTTCATATTTGTTCTATGTTTCTAGAACTGTAAATTGTTGGTACTTTGCTTGTGTAGAATTGTTGTGTAAGTGTTTCTTGCAGGTCTTGAAGCAACTTAGTTTTGGTTAGGGTTTGTATTGAGTGAGGATCAAATCTTAACGGTGGTATCAGAGCCAGAACATTACCAAATACGGACAATCAGAACCAAAATCCACCGGCGGTCGAGCCTTCAGTTGTTGATCCACCGATGGCCGAACGTTCAAGTCTTGAAGACTCATCTAAAGAGGAAAGCAATAACTCTACTAGTAGTCACGAGGAGGTAAAAGTTTCTAATTTTAGTAATTTTGGTAATATCTTTTCAAACTGTATGAATATGAAATTTGAAATAGACAAGTTTGATGGCTCTAGGGATTTTTGTATATGGAGAAGAAAGGTGGAAGCTCTTCTCTCTCAACAGAAAATCCTCAAAGCCATCGAAGGCCCTGAAAAATTGTCTGTTAGTGTATCTGATGAATAGAAATCTAATAAGTTAGAAATGGTCCTAGGAACTATAATATTGAACCTTTATGATGATGTGTTTAGGAAAGTTAATAAGGAAAAATAGCTAGTGATGTGTGGAAGAAACTAGAGAGTCTTTACCTTACTTAGTCTTTAACTAATAAGATTTACCTTAAGGAAAGATTGTTTGGTTTTAAAATGGAACCTAGTAAGAACTTAGGATAGAATCTTGATGAATTCAAGAAAATGACAATATAACTAGCAAAAGCTGGGGATAATGAGAAATTAAGTGATGAGAATGAGGCAATCATTCTCCTCGATTCTTTACAAGAATCCTTTAAGGATGTTAAAGCTGCTATTAAGTATGGCAGGCCTTCTCTCACACTTGAAAAGTGTATTTCAGCTCTAAAGTCTAAGGACTTAAGAGTTAAAAATAGAGAAGAAAGACAGTGGTGAGAATCTGTTTGCTAGGGATAGACAACCTACCAGAACTAGTAATAATAATCCCAATAGTAGCAAAGGGAAAGGTAGAAACAAGACCCCAAACCGCAGTAGGTCTAAGTCTAGGAATATGAATGACACTAGAAATTGCTATTATTTTGGAAAATAGGGTCACATTAGGAAGTATTGCTATGAGCTTAAAAGGAAAAACCAAGAAGCCCAAACTGATGGTGATGTAGCTATTGCTTCTAAATCCTATGAACCTAGTGAGGTTTTAGTAGTGAGCACTGAAGATATGAATTCTGAATGGATTCTTTATTTAGGCTGCTTATACCATATGTGCCTTAGAAAAGACTGGTTCACTGAGTTCCTAGAACTCAACAGTGGCAGTGTGCTGATGGGAAATAATCATCAATGTAGGATAGAGGGTATAGGTTCAGTAGGCATCAGAATGTATGATGGTATGATTATGGTGTTTAGAAATGTGAGATATGTGCCAAACCTTAAGAGAAATCTAATTTCTCTTGGTATCCTAGATGAAGAGGGATACAGTTATAAGGTTGAAAGAGGTGTTCTAAAAGTCTCTAAGGGTTCTCTTGTTATTCTTAAAGTTGACAAGAAGAATGGGTTATATGTACTAAGAGGTGAGACAATCACTAATGAGGCTGCTAATGGGGCTGCTAATGTGGTTTCTAAAAATAGTGACAAAAGTGCCTTATGGCACATGAGGTTAGGTCACATGAGTGAGAGAGGTATTCTAGAGTTGAGCAAGAGGAATCTCCTAAATGGAGATCAAGTGAATAAACTAGAGTTTTGTGAGAATTGTGTCCTACGAAAACAACATAGGATCAGCTTTAGTATTGCTCAACATACCTTAAAACAGATTGTTGAATATATTCATTCTGATCTATGTGGACCTTCAAAGGTCCCATCTCATTAAGGTCATAGATATTTCTTGTCTTTTACTGATGATTACTCTAGGAAAATCTGGATTTACCTCTTGAAATCCAAAGATCAAGCTTCTGAAAGATTCAAAGCTTGGAAGAGGCCAATTGAAAATCAAACCTCTAAGAAAATTAAAATTCTTAGGACAGATAATGGTCCTGAATTTTGTAATGAAAACTTTAAAAAGTTTTGTGAAGAACAAGGCATTTTATGACATAGGACAACTAGACATACTCCACAATAGAATGGAGTGGCTAAGAGAATGGATAGGACTATTCTAGATAATGTTAGATGCCTACTTATAGGATCTGGTTTAGACTAGAATTTTTAGGGAGAAGCTGCATCTACAGCAGTCTACTTGATCAATAGATCTCCCTCCACCGCTATAGGACTTAAAACTCTTGAAGAAATCTGGGCAGTAAGGCCTCCTAGTCTGAAACACGTAAGAGTGATTGGGTGTGTTACTTATGTGCACCAATCTGAAGGGAAATTAGAACCTAGGTCTTTAAAATGTGTGTTTCTAGGCTATCCCTTAGGAATTAAAGGTTATAGAGTTTGGTTGAGAGACCAAAAGGGTTTTAAGGTTATAATAAGTAGGGATGTTATTTTTGATGAATCTATGATGCCTTGTAAGGACAAAGATCAATGTACTGAGTCTTATCTAGATCCTTTAAAGGATGATAGAAACAAGGTTCAGGTGGAAGTTGGTAGCCCACCACTTGATCTTGTCCCTATTGAATCTGATCCTAATGCGGAGGATAGGGCTGCCCATTTTGATGATCTACATCAGGTGGATATGAGTCATAATCAATCAGAGAAAAGTGAATCTCTAGCTGATTACGAGTTGGTTAGTGATACTCGTTTTCTGTATCGTTACCAAATTACGATTATCAAAATATGTTAATATTAGTTCCTACGCAATGTGCTCTAAAGTTTGAAAACAAGTAAAACGGCAAGCGAGGGTATCGTCCACAGGGAGGTGGTTTCCATCGACCGTCTCAAGTTCTAGTGTTTATTGAAAGCATGTAAATAAGAATACGGATGTGGTGAGAATGATGTGTGTGAGAAGTGTATGCATTTTAATCTAGTGTTTATTAAAACCATTTAAATAAGAATATTGATGTGGTGAGAATGGTATATGTGATAAGTGTATGCATTTTACGGGTGTGTGCAAAGGAAATGAACCTAAAAAGAATGCAAATAAAAATAAAGGAATATGAAGGGGTGAGAATGGTGATTAAAGTGACAAATAATAAAAGGGTGGATAGGAGAGATGCATGAGAATGGTCACACAAGGTACATAAGGCTCACCGTACATAAGTGCATAAATAGTGGTTGTTAGATATTAAGGACATCTTGGTTGTAAATTTGTGTTTTATAAAAACAATACTAGCAAGTGCACGAATTGTGAAGATAAGTACAGCTGCTAGTAAGGATCGTTCCCACGAGGACTAGAGATTTATTAATTAAAAACTAGTTCTAATTAAAGCTAAATTAAAGTAACCAAATATTGATGATGATTGATTTAAAACTAAAACTAAATAAATTAAACTAAAGAAAGCAATTGAGAATTTTTGGTTTGTGATCAATGGAAAGAAAACACTAGGTCATCAATAATCCCCAATTATGAATACTCAATGTTTGGAATTAATTTGTATACAAAATTCAATTAATTCTAGGGTTCATTCTTTGTTTTTAATATGACTATTACCATATGATCGCGGGATGAGTCAAGTGTTCCCAACCATTATTCACCCTTGGTCTATGGTGTGAACAATGATCGGAAACCCGTTAAGAGTAAGAAATAAGAACCAAATTCTATACTTTGCTTGGTCTATACTAAAGATAAAATTCATTCATTTAAAAGAGCATTAATCAAGGTTAGATTTGATCTATACTCTAACTCTAATTCTCAGATAGTCTTAATCCTAAAATCATGCCAAATAATTATCCACCATTGGTCTATGGTGTGAATAAATATTAAAACTAATGAGAATTAAGCCATTAAGAACAATGAACAAATCAAGTATTGAATTGATGGAATAATGTTATTAATCCAAACATGAGCATTCACAAAATGTTCACATTGATTCCCTAGTTATGGAATTAGTTACACATCATGAAAACAAGAGAAGAGAAAGAAAAGATAAAACCCATTGAGGCCTCAAACAGATTCTTCAAATCTTCAATGTTGAAATCTTCAATGTTGAAATCTTCTAGTCTTCAAATCTTCGGATGCGTAACGATGAATGAAAGAATTGCTATGTGTTTTGAAAGATATGGAGAGGTGATATTGGATTATGTCTCCCTTAAAAAAAATAGATGTATATATATGGTCTCTCCAAAAATAGGGTTTCAGAATTCCCTAGAAAACGAGGAAACGCACGAACGCTCCCTAGACCGCGGCACGGACAGCTTGCTCATGGGGCCGCTGTACCCAAAGCGTGTGTTCTTCTAGACACTTCCGAGGTGTTGACCGCTATCTAGACATGACATGCACCGCTGTACATACCGCGGCGGGAAAAATTGGAACGCTTGTACTTCTTCGCTCGATATACCATGGTGGATGCTCTCCTTGGGTAACGACCTCCACAGCGGTAGTTGACAGATTTGTCCTCTTTTTGCCAATAATTCTCCAAACACAACACTTTGAACCAATGTCCTGAAAATGCTCAAACAAACAAATTAAACATCTAAAAAGACGTTCAAGAAACAAGCAATTTAAAGGAGGAAAGGGGATTAAAAATATATACAAATAATGACTGATCACATCTTATTAGTTAGGGGGTTGTTCTCACGAATAAGGAGTTCTGAAATCAAATCATCTCTTATTCAGAATCATTCGTTGATTAAGAAATATCAAAATCAAATCATCACTCCCCAAAGGTCATGGATGGAGCAATTGTGTCTTAGGTCAAAGACCCATTAAGCACAAGAACCTAGAGTCAACCTAAGGCATTAAGCACTTCTAATTCAAGTTAAGGGCTTGTTCTCTCAATTGAGAGATTCACAAACACAAATCACTTCCCAAGGTCATAGATAGAGCAATTGTGCTTGTAATCTCAACTAAGGGATTCGAGACACGAATCACTCCCCAAGGTCATGGCTAGAGTAATTGTGCCTTAAGTCTCTACCATTAAGCATATGAACATAAGTCAAAACATACTCTAGCAAGGTCATGCATAGAACAAGTTTCATCCATTCTGTAGAGCTAAGTGGTTAAAGTTATACACGGATTGGTCGTCCTAGGCATAACCAAAAACCCATAAACACTCAATACCCATCCATACATGGCATTTCAACCTTTCAAAGACATACACACACAAATGGGATATTTGATTACAACTACTTTTACAATTACATTAATCTACTCCTAATCTCATCCATGAACACATATCAATTTCCAATCTCCATACACAAGTATATCAAGGTAAGAGATTATTCAATAATAGCTAGAATGAATCAAAACCCAAATGAATATAAAAACAACCAACATATATTGAGCACAAATAAGATTTACAATATTTCTCAAGTGAGGATTACACAACTAGAAAACAAGAAAAACAAAGAGAAGAGTTTACAAAGAATACAACCCTTGAAGAAATCCCTCCAAGAGCTCTTTCATTTGTCTAGCTCAAAATTTGGTCAAAGACCATTCCTTCTCCTTGCTATCTACTCATAGATGTGGTGGATGATAGGCAAAAGTTATGACGATGAGGAGGCATCCATGGAGGAAAAACCACCATGAATGCCTTTGGAAGCTCCTCTCTCTCTCTATTAATTTGGTGGAGAAGATGAAGTGTGGAATTTTATGATGAATTAAAGACTAAAGGATTCCAAAAATCATGGGTCTTGTGGCAAAGTGATGTATTTATAGTTAGGGAAAGTTTGGGGATGGTGCAAAAGGTCACATTTTTCGCATTGAAAATGTCCTAAAACCAACATGTCATGTTCTGAAATCAGACGTGTCACGTCTTGAACCGTGACACATCAGGCGACAGCAATTTTTACGTCCTAAGTGTCGCTGATTGCAAGGCGGCGTTCAGCCACGATAGTAGTTTCCAACCTCGCACACTGTTACGAAAACTCACATATCTCCCTCTAGAAAACCCAAAATTGTGATCCGTAAAAACAGCTGGAAAGAATACTTCTGGGGATTTCTAAATATATTTAGATCAAAAAATGGTTCTATCTAAGGAGGGAGATATGATCTTCCAAAGTTAGATGTGTTGCATAAGCTTTTCTTATAATTTAAGTTCTTTTGCCACCAAATCTCACTTTTTGGCTGAAAAGACATTGAATGCCTAAAATGACAAGAATAGAGTCATTAAACATCAAAATATGCTCGAGATCAAGTTAAAGGATATGGAATTGAGAGCTAAAATGTATAAAAATTTTGGTCCGATCAAATACCCCTAAACCAAACATTTGCTCATCCTCAAGCAAACAGAAAGACAAAACAAAAGACTCAAACAAAAAGTCGCACGTCCAACTAGTGGTGAGATGCAAGGATGTGTGAAAGAGAGACGTAGACATATGAAAAATGTTTTAAGGCAACTCGAAGGCACTCACGGGAAACACGTACAATCACGAATCTCACACCTAAAAGTGCTCTCATATTAGGAACTACGCACTCTTACACCTCGAGCGTAATTAGTTTCGACTCTAAGCCTCAGTTGGATTCTCTCTTTTCTTTCCGCTCGGAGTCTTAAGTTCACAATCATGCAAGGTATACAAAGATAGAGTTATGCATAGGAATCTAATGCATTGCATACAATATACTAATGAAATAACGCTATTTTCTCAGTGAACTAGCCTAGGAAATGAATCAAATGCCATGGATATGGAAGATCATGCTTCAACAAACATTCCCAATAAAGACATGTTATGGATCAAATAGGATTTTTCCTTTTGTTGTAATGGGGTCATGGGGTTAGATGTGGTAAGCAAAGAGATAGGAAAATTTTGAGTTCAAAAATCATCAATCATGTCTAAACCTACTCACACACCCCACACAAAGCTCTATTACACATTAATACACTTAGCAATTAGGCATATACATACATACACTTGTGCTTCAAATTAAATTGTACTCTACATTCGAGTATTTAACATTTACTTTCAAGGATCTTTTCTTTTCTTTGCTTTTCTTTGCCTTTTTCTTTTCTTTGCCTTTTTCTTTTCTTTTGCACACTTACATATGACATCTTGACAATTAAACTCATAAGTGCAAATTTGACACTTTTACATATTGAGCCATTTCATGCACAATTACATTGTTGCCAACATACATGTTATTCTCTATTAGAGTTTTTTTCTTTAAATCCAAACAAATAACACACTCACACCCCACATGATTGGAAATAAAGGTAGGCTTGTGTTTGACTATGATTATATGGTTTATTTTGGTTCCAAATGAAAGATAAGTGTTTGGTCGCAAATTTGGCTATGAAGAACACATAAGGGATAAAGGAATGTGTTTAGACATTTTTATTAGTTAATCACACACATTGTCTAAAATCATTTCCATTATGAGTCTATCAAGCGAATGAATGCATCCATCAAGCAATCCACAATATATATGCAATGTATGTCCTATGGCTGATCGAAGCGATTTATATACCTTTTGAGGTCCCCATTTTCAAGCTTTTGTTCTTATTTTTGAGTATATTTTGGTATTTGATGTGTTTGTGAGCCTTGTGTAGGTACATGTTCTCTACGGAAGGTATTTGAGCTAAATTGAAGAGTTTTGGAGGTTAAATGCCAGAATTTTGAATAGCTTATGCAGACACCCCAACTTTGGAAGGTCATATCTCTCTCTTCTGATCGAAATACATTTCCTGTAACCACTTTTTGGAAAACCCCAAAAGTCTTCTTTCTAAAGCACTTTACAGATCACGATTTCGAGATTTCTGGAGAAAGTTATGACTGTTTTTGTAATGGTGTGCAAAGAGGTGTGGTACGCAACCGCACCAGACCAAGCTGTGTACCGCGTTTTGTACCACATTTTTGGGCTGCAACCTTCGAAAAGTGATGTGCGGTACGCTGTGTTGATGCGTACAGCATATCGAACCGCACTTCTTGGTAAAAATACATTTTTCAGCCATTTTTAGAGGGGTATTCTTGTCTTTTCACCTAAAAGTCTTGCCTTAAACTCCCACACTATAAATACCCATTTTCCTCCTCATTCTTGAGAGCTCTCTTCCCCTTTTTTCCCCTCTCACGTCTCCTCTTCTCTCTTCCATTTTCTTTCATCTCTTGCTCCCATGGAGGTTTTTCCTCTATGGGAGCTCACCATACACCTCCACCTCACTATTTTACATCTCCTCCATCCATCTTAGAGTAGATTACAAAGGAAATAGGAGTCAAAACCAAGCTAGGAAGGATTTGAGCATCTTTTGAGGGTTTACCTTCAAGGGTTTGTTTCGTTTTACTCATTTCTTTGTATTTTTTGTTTTCTTTGATGTATTTCTCCAATTTTGGGATATGGTAAACCTACACTTGTGTAATAAATGTATTGATTGTTCTTAAATTCATTTGGGTTTTGTTTTTCTCTTTGATATAGGTGTTTTTATGCTCTTAATATGATATTTATATGTATGAATTGTTAGAAATCAATATGTGTCCATGATTGGGTTTAGGAGTAGTTGTAATTTAGAGTAAAAATTAGTTACCTATGATTGTTTATTGATTGATGGATGACTTGAAATTCTATGTATTGAGTAATTTGAGTAATAGGGATTTTAACCCCAAAGAGTAGAAAAGGTTTCAGTTCAGGCTTTTAGTTGCTAAATTGACATTGGTTCATATCCTTGTTCTTAATGGGTCTTTGTATTAAGACACGATTATCCATCCACGTGACAGGATTGGGTGATGAATTGATTGTGGGAAAATTCCTTAATCAATAGGATGAACCTTTAATCTAAATTGAATGTTCTTAATGATATAACAGTCATATTGTTGCATGTAGTTGTTAGGTAAACTTGTTTCCTATGTTTAGCCATCCTAGGGAGTTGACTAAACTGAATCTTTGACCTAGAAGTAAAGACCACTGACATTTTTCTTGTTCTTGTGTTATATGAATGTTTTGAATGCTTAAAGCATTTGCTTAATTGATCACTTTGTAATTAATCTATGGTTAGATGTTATGTACCGAGAGGAGACGCATTTGACAATGCTTAGATAAACACTCAATATGCTTGACTAGAAAGTGCTAGAACCACTAAGCTAGCGTATAGGGTTCGATTTGTATTTCATGTGCTTAATGGGTTCATATATATTGTCCGGATTGCTCGTGAGAGATTTCAGGTATACATGGATACTATCTCTAAGACATAGTGAGAGATTATAGATTAATTAAGGGGATACGAGCCTATGATATACTTGCACATTTGAGGATTAGGTGAGTCTAGAACATAATTAAGAAGATTGTCAAGGTTAAGTCGTTTCACTAATGTAACCACATTTCATGCATTTTTCTATTCCAACTATCATTGTATATATTATTTATATAAGTTATTTAGTTATATTATTATTCACTTTTTCACACACGTAACACGCGAGTCCGCTCAGAGTGTTGTAATAATAGCTAGAACTAGAGACGGTCAGTGAATCCCACCTCCTTATGGATCGATCCCTTGCTTTCCGATGTGTTAGTCTCTATGACTTACGTTCTTGCGAGGCCGAACTTAAATGTTCATATTTGATGACACTGCAATGATGCGTCCTATCAAATTCACCCAGAAGTGTGGTTCGATGTGCTATACGCATCAACACTTACCGTACATCACTATTTGGAGCTTCCTGCCCAAAAATGTTGTACAAAACACGTTACGCAACAGCGGTATGCAACTTAATCTCACGCGGTTACATACCGCACTTCTCTGTGCACTGTTACAAAAACGGTCATAACTTTCTAGAAACGTCGGAATCGTGATCTGTAAAGTGCGTTAGAAAGAAGACTTCTGGGGCTTTTCGAAAAGTGGTAACAGGAAATGTATTTCTATCGGAGGAGAGAGATATGATCTTCCAAAGTTGGGGTGTCTGCATAAGCTATTCCAAATTCTGTCCTTTAACCTCCAAAACTCTTCAATTAAGCTCAAATACTTTCTGTAGCGAACATGTACCTACACAAGGCTCACAAACACATCAATTATCAAAATATACTCAAAAACAAGAACTAAAGATAGAAATTGGGGACCTCAAAAAGTATATAAATCGCTCCGATCAATGGCATGTGACACTTATGATGTGAAGAGTGTCTTAAAGAATAGAGCAAAATGTACACTTAATTATGCCTTTTTATAGGCTTGTGTGTGTGAACTCACGGGTGTCTCCACTGTTAGAATAAGGTGTTTGAGCACCGAGTCCCCTTAACTTGAACACAAAAAAGATGGGACTAGCCCATGAAGTGCAAGTGAGGCCCTAGAGTGACAACAAGCTACTCAATTAAGCACACTAAGCATAAATAAACTTGGCACAAGCACACGCTCAAGGTATCAAACCCAAGCTAATTAAAGCTCAAAAAATTTAGTCATGCATCAATTTGAAAAAAAAAACACTAAAAAGACTCAAGACACAAAAAGATGACTCACAAAGGCGTTTACACCCCCAAACCAAAACTTAACATCGTCCTCGATTAGGGGTGGTAAAAAACCGAGTCCTGGCCGGGTATACCCGGACCTGACCGAATACCCGGGTTTTGTGAGGCAGGGTATCCACCCGGAAAAAACCTGGATGTTATAATCCAGGTACCCGACCCGGGAAGACTCGGTCAGGTATACGGGTATCCATACCCAGATTTTACCAGGATTTTTAAAAAAAAAATCAAATTTTTTATTTTACTCGGATTTTATTTTTTAAAATATATATTATATAGATATAGATTCCTTTCACATAATATTTAACAAAGACTGCTAGAATGTGCATAAACATTAATTCTGTCTATATTGTTATTACTTGTTAGTATATATTATGGTATACATTGCTAGTCATGTGGTTGTATGACAGTTTGCTGTTCAATTTAAGTTGGATCAAATTCAAATTTAAAATTGCTCTGAGAGAGAGTTTTTGATGCCTAAATGCTATTCTCTAAAAAACCAACATTGGTTTTCAAAATATTCTGAGGTAGATGATCTCTTATAAGAAGTTGTGTTGCAATTTCTGTTAAAAAAACATGCCAATATGTGTTTTCATTAACAAGAAAATTCATGTCTTTAATTGAAACAATATTGTAGCAATGTAAATGTTACAACGAGCATCAACCAATTCCACATCAAACACCAGCCACGAATGTAAATACATTTAAGATAAATTTAAAATATGAATGTGATTAAATTTAAAACATTTAACTTAAATTTGAGTGTTCAATGGATTATTACTATTGAAATCCATATTTGGTTGTGATGACGACATTTCAACCTGTAAAATTTAATTAAAACGTTAGTATACAAAAAATATATCATATGGTAATAGCTAAGCAACAATGCAACACTCCACAGAAAATTAAAAAATAGGACTCTCAACATAAACATTAAAAAGAATAGAAATGCAAAGCCAAGCATAGACTTCATTAGACTAACCAACTTCCTACTTCTCTCAGATATTTCATCAAACACATAGCCTTCATAATCTTATACAAATGAAAATAAAAGAAGAAAAACACCTAAATCACTCATTATAATGATTAGAAATTTGATATGGGTATCGAAATTTCAAAAAAAAAAACTATACTTAGTAACAAATATCAAAATCAAACTTCAATGTGACACTAGTTATAATGATTTTATTGTCACAGTAGAGGAAGCATTCCATTTCCACATAAAGGAAGTTTGTTGTATTCTGATCAGGACACGTCGTTGCAGTGTTGTCAAATATGAACATTTAAGTTTGGTCTCGCAATGGCACAAGTCATAGAGACTGGCACAGCGGTAAGCAAGGGATCGATCCACAGAGAGGTGGGATTCACCGATCGTCTCTAGTTCTAGCTATTATTACAACACTCTAAGCGGACTCGTGTGTTGCGTGTGCGGAAAAGTGAATAAAAATATAACTCAATAAGTTATATGAATGATATATACAATGATAGATGAAATGGAGATATGCATGAAATGTGGTTACACTAGAGAAACGACTCAACCGTGACAATACTCCTAATTACGTTCTAGACTCACCTAATCCTCAAATGTGCAAGTATATCATAGGCTCGTATCCCCTTAATTTATCTCTATTCTCTCTCGATGTCTAAGAGATAGTATTCATATATACCCGAAATCTCTATCGAACGATCCGGATAATATATATGAACCCATTAAGCATGTGAAATACAAATGAAACCCTATATGCTAGCCTAGTAGTTCTAGCACTTTCTAGTCAAGCATAGTGAATGTTTATCTAAGTATTGTCAAACGCGTCTCCTCTTGGTGCATAGCTGATCTTTCCTAAATGAGCACCTACAATAGTACGGATCTGTGGGAGTAGTACAATGATAAATAAGATTCGTTCCACGAGGATTGATGAATTGATTACCACAATTGATTGATTAGACTACTATTTAGACAAGCAAATATTTGATGATTCAATTATACGACTAACACTAATTAACTATAAACTACTCCTAGAATGATACTAATGAAACTTAACAAACAAGCAAACAAGACAAAGTCACACAAGAAAGTGTTTGTATTGTTATTAGGAACTTAGGCTAAGACCTTGAATCCACCAAACCAATCATCACTAATTTATAGACACATCATTATGAATAAATTATGTAAATGTGAATGTAGACTCGTGATACCCTCTATTAGTCTCTACTCTCCCTCGAGTAATAGAGACAACACTTATATGCACCAATAACCTCTCTCGATGGTCATCCAAAATGCACACAAGTTCATTAAGCTTAGTGGTTCACTAAGTGAGTCCTAGAGACTAGTCTTGAGTATTTCTACATTACTAGACCTCTATCATGCATTTCATCGAGCACGTTGTGTGCTTCTCCTCTCAGTACATCACACACCAACCAAACACACATCAAATGCTAGCTAGACACTCAATGTAAATCAAATCATGAAATACATATACATAAACACAAGCAATATGAATAAAGTGGTGGTCTTCATTAGTAAATCATAGTAAAGGTTTCATCTTGGCTAAGGCCAAGATGAGTTTAGTTCATAATGTAAGGAATGGCTAAAAAAGATATGATTTTCATACAAGCCATAAGCAAATATAAGTGCCAAATGAAAGAGAGAAAGATTAAGAATAAACTAAATGTAGACGTCCTCTCTCTTGGTTGGTGGAATATGCTTGACTTGCTCCTTCTCTTGATGCTCCACTCTTGCTCCAAGGTTGTGATTTTGTAGTGGAAAATGATGAGAAGGTTGGGTATTTAGTGCTTGGTAGAGTGGATTTGACGTTTTGATGATGGATTAGAGGCTTGATGAAGTGATTTGGTGAAGGATTTGAGTGAAGGATTTGAGTGGAACATAAGGGATTTGGGTGAAAGGTAGTGTTTTTGGGGTTTTGGATTGTAAAGGGAGGATTTGGAGCTTAGGGTCGTGCAAGAGGTCCTCAAAATAGCTTAAGAAGGGGTATTTATATGTTTAGGAATGAGGCATGAAACCCTAGAAGTTCTGCTAAGTAGTACTATTGTGCTGGTGTTGCGCTGGTCGAATGGCGCCTCACCAGCGCAACACCACTGATCTTCTGCGGTTGCGCTGGTCGAGTGGCACCTCACCAGCCAACACCACTGATCTTGTGCATTGGTGAGGGTTGCGCTGGTCGAGTGGAACCTCACCATCGTAACACCACTGATCTTGTGCGCTGGTGAGGCGCCTCGTGGCCTATGACTTCGGTTCTTCCGCTTTGGCCCCAACTTTTCTCAATTTCGTGCTATTACCTTAGGATTACTAAAGGAACTTGCACAAGCTTAATACACCATTAAATACTCGATTTCTACTCAGAAACGAGTGCAAATGACAGGATATAGAGGCTACACCAAGTGTAGAAATGGGAGTTATCAAATACCCTCAAACCTATCTTTTGCTCGTCCCCGAGCAAAACCGAAGTAAACGAAAAAAATGTTAAATTAACCTAATCCGAACTAAACTAAGAGAATACCATTTTCAATTTCAATTTCCACTGAGCCAACTAAAGATGAGATGCGACATTGGCCGACCCATATTGTAGTAAAGAGGGATGCCAAGACATGTAAATCAAGGTGCTACAACACTAGAGATTACAATTCTGGACTTCTTTGTGGAGTTAGCTTCAAAAGCATCGAACACAAGAGTCATTAGATATCATTTCCCCTTAACTCTAAGCCTTTCAAGATTCCTCTGTTTTTTTTTCTTTTCACACTGAACCTAGGCTCGCTCATCAAACATATACGAGTTGGAGTTTATGTACAAAAAAAAAATTACACACATATGGAAAATTTGTAGGGACGCTCATAGTTTCATGCAAATGAACCTCATGAATGGAATCAAACATTAAGAACTCCCTTGTTTTCAAGCTAGACCCTTCCTAAAGATCAATTAGGACTTCTTTTTAGGTGCAAATGAGATTGATAATGGATGGTGATGGAGAGGTCGGGTGGGTATGGTTTTGTTGGTGAGACAATGATCACATTAGAGTCTTTTCCTTAATACTCTTTGCACATTCCCCCTTTTTAGCACCTAGACAATTTATTGACTTTCAAAGCTCATACATTTTAGTGGTTACTTTACATTTAAGCAACACTTTCACAATGGATTTTCAAGGCTCTACTTTTCTCTTTTTTTTTTCTTTTTTTCTTTTTTTTTTCTTTTTTTTTGAATAAATAGGTGCAATTTACACAATGAGCTTAAGTACACGCTAATTGAATACATTTTGGCACATTACTCTTTGGGGCTTCTATCTTTCTTTCCTCACGACATGATCATTGTTATGGAAAGGTCAAAAGTCTAAGTCTAGTGTGGTGTAGATATAACATGGGGTGGATATGGTGATTGGGTTTAGTGTGTGTGTTCACATTCTTTGGACATTTAGGCACACACAAGGTTTATGAACGTGTTTGGGTAATTTTAAATGGCTATCACACATTGTCTATATCATCTCTATAGGTACAAGTAAAGCAAGAAAACAAGGTAAATCATATGAGACCAACTTTTAAAAATTTGTTCTTTAATGTTCAATGCAATGAGAGGAGTTCCTTTTTCTCATTCCTAATATCTACATGATGAGTGTTTAGAGAGTAGAATTGAAATTCACTCTTGTGGATGCAATATTTAGGCAATGAAGCTCACTTGGGTAGTCTCCACCAATGATCTAGACATCTCAGGCACGCTACCTCATTCACTAATGCACAATAAGTCCAGTAAGATGTGTGTAAGCAATGTGGTGCAGCTTTGGCAAACACGGCCCTAGAGTGATACATGACATACCAAAAACTAACTACAATGGCCCCAGACCAAAAGCATCTCAACAAGCAACCCTTGTTGCTCAAAATTCCACCTCAAAATTGGAGGAAATTTGACCCAAAAGCATACAAGCATGCAAAAATTAAAGATAAAGCACACGAAACAATCAAGCAAGACATACAAGAGCCAAAAACTGGCTATTGAATGGTCGCACCCCCAAACCTAAACAAAACATTGTCCGTAATGTTTGCACAAACGAAATGAATGAACAATTTAAGCTTAGAAGCGGGAAATAGGCCAAACAAAACAGCACATAAAAAAAACAACCATCACGAAAACCTAAAAGCTAAGCACAACACAACTCTGCAAAATAACTGAAACAGAAGATAAATGCGAGACATAAAATAAATATGAATGAGAAAAAGTATAATAAGTGAGAAATTCCAACTGAAATGCAATAATAAAGAAAATCCATCAAATAAACATCCTAAAAACAAAAAAAACAAAAGTGCTAAAACGAAAATAAAAGCAACACGATTGGAGCAAACGGTGGCATGAAACAGTCTTCCGATCAATCCTTGAGCATGGGGTTCTTGCCCTTCCGTCCACTCTCGAGGTCTTCAACTAACATGTAGTCCGATATATAATCACCAGTTGAAAACCCCTGGTCACAGGAAGGTGGAGGTGGTTATGGTCGTCGACGCCGTTCTCTCCTCTGATAAGTCCGGAGGCCCAACTGTTGCCTTATGTCGGTATTGTCTGTTCTGATGCCCTCCATCTCGACCTTCTGGTCTACTTGGAAATCATAAAACTGTTAGGAGATGGTATCAATCTTGCCTTCAATGCGAGTCTGGACAGTCTGGATCTCCCCGACCGCCTTCACCAACCACTCCAGCTTATCCATAATTTGGCTATTTTGCTCATGACCCTCTGCATCCTCATCACCACCAGAAAGACCATAGTCATAGTCTTCATCCTCTGACCCCTCAGGTCCAGAGCCACCTTCAGGAAGGGAAATTCCTCTTGGTCTCGTCCGCCTATTAGTTATGGCCTTGCTTACTGAGTCTGTCCAATAATGGAGGTTTATAGGTCCCATACCCCCAGTGGTGATCTCATCATCACCATACTCCAGAACCCCTGCATCCCTGTATATTTTCGTAATTAAGCATGGGAAAGGAATAGGCCGACTTGCAGTTTTTTTCTTTTTCCCTTTAATGCCAATATCTCTCGCATCATAAATCTCTGCTTTAATGATCCTCCCAATGTCAACTGAGGCTGGAGTGATAAGACAAGCTAGCAACTCGGCCTTCTTCACTGGGATCGAGCTGATGTGGAGCACGGGCTTGAGAGATGCCGAGATAAACATACTAAAGATGGTCAAATCCTTTGATAACTCTGTATGCTTCAAGAGATGCTTTCTGTCCTATCGATTATTGCTATTTCCTCTCAAAAGCCCCGCCAACTCTGCTAGAGACCCGTCAAAGCTACGGTATCCCAGAGGTAGGGTGTCTTGGGGGACCAAAGTTATACCAAAGTGAGTGTTAATGGTGTCCTCACTGATTTGCACTGTAATCCCTCGCACCATGACTATACTGCAAGCAAAGAAGACTTTCTGGACCATGTTGGCATAAAAATCTCTCACCAAGGTCGTATTTACTGCAATTGGGTGTTGCACAAATGTCTCCCACCTCCTGTCTTGAATTAACCTAGGTAAAGAGGTGTCCATAAGGTCGGCCAATTGAATACCTCGTTCCATAATTACAGATGTTTGTCGGAGTTTCTGAAGTCTTTTATGGTAGTCTTTATTCTCAACAAGTGGCTCTGACTCTGTGGCTTGCCGTTTTCTGCCTCTAGAGGTGCCTGTGGGAACTTGATATAATCCCCATGTAGGAGTCCTTGATTTACCCATATCTAAACCCACATGGACAGAATTTCTGTTGAAAACTTGACAAACCAACCCCTAAAACGGCACGCAAAATAGCACTAGGTGCAACCGAGCACCTCCACAAACACTTCAATATCCACAAAATCAAATACCACACCCCAAATTCCACAGCCAATTAACCAATACCCATGGATTATGCCAAATTCACCACACACACAAAATCCGAGACCAATTTCACACCAACAAAGGCTCCAATGATGTGCAAAAATACAAATACACAAAACCCAAGCAACAAATCATCTAATTTTGGGCAATGCAAGTGTCTTAACTAGAAATCCCCAAATTATAAACCCTAACACATAAAAAATCTCAAATGTATGCTCTAGATAGTGTAGAAAGGAATTTACATGCAAGATTGAGAGGAAAGTGATGAAAAACAAGAGGGTTTATATGAGGACTTACCAATTTCATGCATGAGAGAGGGGAGGGGAAGAAGAGAGTGTTTTGAGTTGTATTTGAGAGAATGAACAACCGCTGCTCGACGAGAGGATTAAATCCTCACGCACCTGACATGTGCATTGGTCGAGCAGCGCCGATGTGCGCATGTGCACCAGCGCATATGCGTTTTGTGCCAAAACGTTGTCGTTCCACTAAATGGTTGGTCCAGCTTTTTGCTTGTGCGCTGGTGGACCAGCGCCACACCAGCACACACCATCAGCGCAACTCTCTAGGCGATTGGCGTTGGTGGTGCGCTTGTCCTGCACCGCTCGAGTGGCACAAAGCTTGTTTTCCTCTTCAATTGGTCTTCTAGTGATCATTTTACCCATTTTGAGTTCTCTTTCAGTAAAAAATTTCCTACACACTCATGAAACTCAACAAAGCACATCATTTCATGGGTTTAATACAATTCTTTTTTTTTTAACCCTCAAACCTAAATTATGCATTGTCCATGTTGCATCCAATCTTTTCAAATAAATTCACAATGAATGATCCATGCTTGGAAAGGGAAAAACTCAATGTTGCAGTAATAATAAACTCAAAGTAAAAACTAAATTTACGAAAGAAAAATGACCTAACTACTATTTACAATATGGTACCACCTTTTTTAGGATTCCTCAAGTATGTTCTTTAAGAAGAACCGTGTCCTTCGGCTCCTCCAAAGCACTCTCCCAATAGAGTTTTAGTCTTTACCCATTTACTTTGAACTTCTCCGTTGCTCCATTTTCAATTTCCACGGTTCCGTACGGAAACACTTGAGTGACAGTATAGGGACCCGTCCACCGACTTTTGAGCTTCCCGGGAAATAAACAGAGTCTTGAATTGAAAAGGAGAACTTAATTCCCCACTTGAAATTTTTTCTCCATAATTCTTCTATCATGCCACTTCTTGGTCTTCTCCTTGTATATCCGAGCATTCGTATATGCTTCAAGCCGAATCTCATCAAGTTCATTGAGTTGGAGCAATCTCTTCTCTCCTACCGCTTGCATATCAAAATTCAACTTTTTGATTGCCCAATATGCCTTGTGTTCTAGCTCAACCGGAAGGTTACATGCCTTACCATAGACAAGCTTATATGGAGACATGCCTAATGGGGTTTTGAATGTTGTCCTATACGCCCAAAGAGCATCATCAAGTTTCTTTGCCCAATCCTTTCTCCGGTTTCCCACTATCTTCTCTAGAATGCTCTTGATCTCCCGATTTGACACCTCTGCTTGACCATTTGCTTACGGATGGTAAGGGGTAGTGATCTGATGCTTCACACCATACTTCTTCAATAAAGTTTCAAACAACTTGTTGTAAAAATGAGAGCCTCCATCACTAATGATCGCTCTTGGAGTACCAAATCTTGTAAAGATGTTCTTCTTTAGGAATTTAGTGACCACATTAGCATCATTCTGCGACCCATTTCGACACTTAGTTAACCGCCACTAAGATATATTGGTTACCATAAGAGCTTGGAAATGGTCCCATGAAATCAACACCTCATACATAAAACAATTCCACTTCAAGCATTACATTGAGTGGCATCTCATTCCTCTTGCTAATATTGCCAGTCATTTGGCACCGGTCACATGCTTCCACAAAACTCCATGCATCTTGAAATAATGTAGGCCAATAGAACCCCGATTGGAGGACCTTCCTCATGGTTCTAATTGCTCCAAAGTGACCACCCCCACACTCCTTAGAGTGGCAATGCATGAGGATATCCCTCATCTCTTCTTCGGGTACACATCTTCGAATGAGTCCATCACCACAAACCCAGAAAAGGAGTGGCTCGTCCCATAAGTATGACTTTGCATCGGAAAGGAACTTCCTTCTTTGGTGGAAAGTCATCTCCACCGGCATGACCTCACTTGCTAGATAATTCACAAAATCGGTAAACCAATGAGTCATTAATTCTTGGACCACTAGTAGATGCTCATCTGGAAAGTGCTCATTGATGGGGTTTGAAGTTTCTATTTCTTCTACCCTTTCTAGTCTTGAAAGGTGATTCGCAACCAAATTCTCCGATCCTTTTTATCACGGATCTCTAAGTCAAACTCTTGAAGCAAGAGCACCCACCTTAGAAGTCGTGGCTTGGAGTCTTTCTTTCCCATTAAATACTTAATTGCCAATGATCGGTGTACACAATCACCTTAGAGCCTACTAGATAGGACCGGAATTTGTCAAAGGCAAACACAATGGCTAAAAGCTCTTTTTCCGTGGTGGCATAGTGCACTTGAGCATCATTAAGAGTTTGGCTTGCATAGTAAATTACATGGAGCTTCTTATCTTTTCTTTGCCCCAAAACGGCTCCCACCGTATGATCACTCGCATCACACATGAGTTCGAATAGAATGGCCCAATCAGGGGCCGACATGATAGGGGTGGATGTAAGTTCCTTTTTCAACTTCTCAAATGCGAAGAGGCAATCTTCATCAAAATTAAAGGGGGTGTCTTTCATTAACAAGTTGCAAAGGGGTTTTGTGATTTTTGAGAAATCCTTGATGAAGCGTCTATAGAACTCGGCATGTCCAAGAAAGCTCATAATGCCCTTGATTGAGGTGGGAGGAGGTAGCTTCTCTATGACTTCTATTTTGGCTCTATCTACTTCAATCTCCTTGGATGAGATCTGATAGCCTAACACAATGCCCTCTTTAACCATGAAGTGGCACTTCTCCCAATTTGGTACCAAATTGCATTCTTCACACCGTTGCAAAACTAATCCCAAGTACTTCAAACAATTATCAAATGAGAATCCAAAAACCGAGAAGTTATCCATGAACACTTCTATAAACCTCCCTATCATGTCTGAGAATATTGCCATCATTCACAATTGGAAAGTGGCTGGTGCATTGCATAACCCAAATGGTATTCTTCTATATGCAAATGTGCCATAGGGACAAGTAAATGTGGTCTTCTCTTGGTCTTCGGGGGCAATAGAGATTTGGTTGTAGCCGGAATACCCATCAAGGAAACAATAGTAGTCATGACCGACCAACCTCTCCAACATTTGATCTATGAACTGGAATGGGAAATGGTCTTTTCGAGTGGCGTTGTTCAACTTTTGATAGTCTATACATACTCTCCACCCGGTGACGATTCTTTGAGGAATCAATTCATTGTTGTCATTTGGAACCACCGTCATTCCTCCCTTCTTTGGGACTACTTGCACCGGACTAACCCATTTACTATCCAAAATTGGATAAATGATACCCGCATCTAATAGTTTCAAGACCTTCGCTCTAACTACTTCTTACATGTTGGGATTTAGCCTCCTTTGATGCTCCACCGATGGCTTGTGATCTTCTTCCATTAGTATTTTATGCATGCACAAAGTCGGACTAATACCTCTTACATCAGAGATGGACCATCCAATTGCCCTCTTGTGATCTCTTAAGACTCTTAGCAAAGAATCTGAGATGATAACCGGAAGTGAAGGGGATTCCCCTAAAAAGGCATACCTCAAGTGAGATGGTAGTTGCTTCAACTCTAGTTGAGGCGGTTTCTCAATGGATGGGGGTAGCTTTGGCTTCCCAACTCCGAGTTCTTCAAAATGGTTCCTATTTCTCAAACTCTTCAAGGTTAGAGAGCTCAAGTGCAAGGCACACTCCGTTATGTCCGCAACCGCATCGTCTTCACTTGCACCGTGCATAATGCAAGCCTCTAGGGGCTCCTTAGGATTCTTTTTTTATAAATACTGTCAAATTATGGGATCCACCACTTCAATTCTTGAACAACTCTAGGCATTTTTATGGCTTTCCTCAAGTCAAATTCAACCTTGTCTTCCCCAACCCATAAAGTCATTTTGCTATCCTTCAAATCAATCAAAGCACCCGCCATTTTTAAGAATGGTCTTCCCAAAAGCAACGGAATTTCAACATCTTCCTCCATCTCAAGGATAACAAAGTCTACAGGGAAGTACAAACTCTCCACTTTCACTAGTACATCTTCCAAGACCCCTCTTGGGTATTTCAGTGATCGATCTGCCAATTGAAGTGTCATGTGTGTCGATTTCACCTCTCCAACATTTAACTTTTCAAACACCGAAAAGAGCATCAAATTGATACTTGCACCAGAGTCGATCAATGCCTTTCCGAATTCTGATGTGCCAATGGTGCATGGAATGGTGAATTTCCCGGGATCTTGCAATTTTGGAGGCAACTTGTTTTGTAATATTGCACTACACTCTTCATTTAGAGGCACCATTTCACAATCCTCCAATTTCTTCTTGTTCGCCAAGAGCTCCTTCAAATACTTGGTATACTTGGACATTTGTGCCAAGGCTTCGGTGAATGGGATATTGATGTGTAGCTTCTTGAAAATTTCCAAGTATTTGGTAAAAGGTTGGGCATCTTATACTTCCTTAATCGTTGTGGGTAGGGAATGGGAGGAACATATGCCTTCACTTGTGGTGGTGGAGATAAATCATGAGAAGTATTTGGGAGCATATAAACTTGGTTCTCCTCCACCGATGGGTCTTCAAATGTCTCATCGTCTTCAACCACAACTTCTTGTCCTTTCCCAAAGTTCTTAGGAAGCTCAACTTCCTTACCACTTATCAAATTGATTTTCTTGCATTGCTCCTTGGGATTAATCACCGTGTCGCTTGGCAAGGTTCCTTGTTGACGAACTTGAGACTCTCTAGCCAATTGCCCAATTTGTGCTTCGAGATTTTGAATTGCGGCTTGTGAATGTTGTACAATGTGATCAACTTTGGTATCGAGTTTCTTCAATGCCAAGTCTTGGGTCTCCATCCGATTGTCAAGCTTAACCATGTACTTGGACAACAAGTCTTCAATTGTCGGCTTTCTCTCAGTTAGATGTTAGTGAGGTTGATTTTGGAAGTGGGGTTGTTGATTAGGAGGGGCTTGTTCTGGTATGGTAAATCCGGGTGGTTTGAAAGTTGATTGGTGTTGTTGGGGTTGTAGGTTGCTTTTCCATGAGAAGTTAGGGTGATTTCTCCACCCGGGATTGTAGGTGTTGGAATAAGGGTTATTGTTTGGGTTAGGGTTTTGGTTGTTGGAGTTATGGTAGGGAAAATTTTTGTTGTAGTTCACAAAAGAAACTTGTTATGTGGGTCCGTTTGCGAATGGGTTTCCGGATTGGCAATCTACACTTGCATGAGGCCCCGAACACCAATCACAACTCACCATATTCACTTGGGTTGCACTAGAGCTTGCCAACTTGCTAACTTTGTTAGACAAAGCCTCTATTTGAGCTTGCATTATGGTCATTTGATCAACTGCCACCATACCGGGTGCATTCCTTGGTACCTTTCGGTCATCCCCGCAATAACTATTTGCAATTGACATTGCTTCAATTAAGTCATAAGCTGCATCCAACGACTTGTTCATCAAAGAACCACCCGCCGAAGCATCCATAAATTGACGAGTGGACAAGTTCATACCCTGGTAGAATTTCTCTACAATTGACCATTTCGGTCTCCCATGACATGGACATTTTCTTAACAACTCATTGTCCCTCTCTCATGCTTCATACAAAGATTCTTATTTGAATTGGGAGAATTCATGAATTTCATTCATCAATTGTGCCGCCTTTCCAGGAGGGAAGTACTTGCTTAAGAATGTTTGGGCCAACTCATCCCATGTAGTAATTGATCATGGTGCCAATGAATCATACCAAGCCTTAGCTCGGTCCTTCAATGAAAAAGGGAAGATCCTCAACCGAATTACATTGTCTGTAGCCCCGTTGATCTTGAATGTTGAGCAAATTTGATCAAAATTCCTCAAATACCCGTTAGGGTCTTCACTTGGTAAACCACCATATTGTCCCATCATTGTCAACATTTGAAAGACATGGGATTTGATCTCAAAGTTGTTCGCGGCTATCGTTGGGAGTTGAATTGGTGATACGTTTGAATCCACCCTAGGCATCACATAATCTCTCATGACCCTATCATCTTCTCCGTTTTGCTCATTTTGCCCCCCTTGGGCTGCAGCTAGTATGGGATTTTGATCCCCCACTCCGTCTTCCATTGCTAGCCTTCGAATTCTTCTATTTCTCCGGGCCGTTCCCTTAATATCTGGATCGAACCTCAAATCCTGTAAATTGTTACTTCTTGTACTATAATGCATACAAGAGCAACCGCCTACAATCACAAGAAAATGAACACAAAGTAAAAAGTCTAAATTAGTAATGAATCAACTAGTAGTGATATCAATAAACCGCTCAATCCCCGGCAGCGGTGCCAAAAATTGATCTTTCCTAAATGAACACCCGTAATAGTACAAAGCCGTGGGAGTAGTACAATGATAAATAAGATTCGTTCCACGAGGATTGATGAATTGATTACCACAATTGATTGATTAGACTACTATTTAGACAAGCAAATATTTGATGATTCAATTATACGACTAACACTAATTAACTATAAACTACTCCTAGAATGCTACTAATGAAACTTAACCAACAAGCAAACAAGACAAAGTCATACACAAGCAAGTGTTTGTATTGCTATTAGGAACTTATGTTAAGACCTTGAATCCACCAAACCAATCATCACCAATTTATAGACACACCATTATGAATAAATTATGCAAATGTGAATGTAGACTCGTGATACCCTCTATTAGTCTCTACTCTCTCTCGAGTAATAGAGACAACACTTATATGCACCAATAACCTATCTCTCGATGGTCATTCGAAATGTACACAAGTTCATTAAGCTTAGTGGTTCACTAAGTGAGTCCTAAAGACTAGCCTTGAGTATTTCTACCTTACTAGACCTCTATCATGTATTTCATCGAGCATGTTGTGTGTTTCTCCTCTCGGTACATCACACACCAACCAAACACACATCATATGCTAGCTAGACACTCAATGTAAATCAAATCATGAAATACATATACATAAACACAAGCAATATGAATAAAGTGGTGGTCTTCATTAGTAAATCATAGTAAATGTTTCATCTTTGCCTTAGCCAAGATGAGTTTAGTTCATAATGTAAGGAATGGCTACAAAAGATGTGATTTTCATACAAGTCATAAGCAAATATAAGTGCTAAATGAAAGAGAGAAAGATTAAGAATAAACTAAGTGTAGATGTCCTCTCTCTTGGTTGGTGGAATATGCTTGACTTGCTCCTTCTCTTGCTCCTTCTCTTGATGCTCCCCTCTTGCTCCAAGGTTGTGATTTTGTAGTGGAAAATGATGGGAAGGTTAGGTATTTAGTGCTTGGTATAGTGGATTTGACATTTGGATGATGGATTAGAGGTTTGATGAAGTGATTTGGTAAAGGATTTGAGTGGAAGGTAAGGGATTTGGGTGAAAAGTAGTGTTTTGGGGGTTTTGGATTGTAAAGGGGGGATTTGGAGTTAAGGTCGTGCAAGAGGTCCTTAAAATAGCTTAAGAAGAGGTATTTATATGTTTAGGAATGAGGCACAAAACCCTAGAAGTTCTGCTGAGTTATACTGCTGTGCTGGTGTTGAACTGGTCGAGTGGCACCTCACCAGCACAACACCACTGATCTTCTGCACTGGTGAGGGTTGCGCTGGTCGAGTGGCACCTCACCAGCGCAACACCATTGATCTTCTGCACTGGTGTGGGTTGCGCTGGTCGAGTGACGCCTCACCAGTGCAACACCACTGATCTTATGCGCTGGTGAGGGTTGCGTTGGTCCAGTGGCGCCTCGCCAGTGCAACACCACTGATCTTGTGTGTTGGTGAGGGTGGCGCTGGTGAAGTGGCACCTCACCAGCGTCAGCCTTGGTCTATGACTTTGGTTCTTCTGTTTTGGCCCTAACTTTTTTCAATTTCGCATTATTACCCTGGGGTTGCTAAATGAACTTGGACAAGCTTAATACACCATTAAATACTCGATTTTTACTCAGGAACAAGTGCAAATGACAGGATATGGAGGCTACACCGAGTGTAGAATGTAAGTTATCAATAGCATCTAACCATGGATCAATTACAAAGTGATCAATTAAGCAAAAGCTTTAAGCATTCAAAACATCCATATAACTACACAAGCAAAAAAGAAATGTCGGTGGTCATTACTTCTAGGTCAAATATTCAGTTTAGTCAACTCCCTAGGATGGCTAAACATGGGAAACAAGTTTACCTAACAACTACATGCAACAATGTGATTGTTATAACATTAAGAACATTCAATTTAAATTAAAGGTTCATCCTTTTGATTAGGAAATTTTTCCACAATCAATTCATCACCTAATCCTGTCACGTGGATGGATAATCGTGTCTTAATACAAAGACCCATTAAGAACAAGGATATGAACCAAGGTCAATTTAGCAACTAAAAGCCTGAACAGAAACCTTTTTCTACTCTTTGGGGCTAAAATCCCTATTACTCAAATTACTCAATATATGGAATTTCAAGTCATCCATCAATCAATCAACAATCATGGGTATCTAATTTATACTCTAAATTACAACTACTCCTAAACCCAATCATGGACACATATTGATTTCTAACAATTCATACACATACATATCATATTAAGAGCATAAAAACACATATATCAAAGAGCAAAACAAAACCCAAATGAATTTAAGAACAATCAATACATTTATTACACAAGTAAAGGTTTACAATATCCCCAAATTGGTGGAATACATCAAAGACAACAACAATACAAAGAAATGAGCAAATAAGAGCAAACCTTGAAGACAAGTCCTCCAAAGATGCTCCTAGCCTTTCTAGCTCGAATTTAGCTCCTAATTCCTTTGTAATCTACTCTAAAATGGATGGAGGAAATGTATAGTGGGGAGATGGAGGTGTATGGTGAGCTCCCATGGAGGAAAAACCTCCATAGGAGCAAAAGATGAAAGAAAATGGAAGAAGATAAGAGGCGTGAGAGGGGAAAATAGGGGAAGAGATCTCTCAAGAATGAGGAGAAAAGTTGGTATTTATAGTGTGGGAGGTTAGGGCAAGACTTTTGGGTGAAAATGGCTTAAAAACGTATTTCTACCAGGATGTGTGGTATGATGTGTTGTACGCATCAACACAGCGAACCGCACATCACTTTTTGGAGCTTGCTGCCCTTCTACGCGATACAAAACGCAGTACGCAACTTGGTCTCGCGGTTACGTACCGCACTTATCTGCGTACCATTATAAAAATGGTCATAACTTTCTCTAAAAATCTCAGAATCATGATCTGTAAAGTGCGTTGGAAAGAAGACCTCCATGGTTTTCCGAAAAGTGGTTATGAACAATGTAGTTCGATTGGAGAAGAGAGATATGACTTTCTGAAGTTAAAGTATCTACACAAGCTTTTCCAAATTTTGTCCTTTAACCTCCAAAACTCTTCAATTAAGCTTAAATACGTTACGTAGGGAACATATATCTACACAAGGCTCACAAACACATCAAATACCAAAATATACTCGAAAACAATAATAAAAGCTAGAAAATGGGGACCTCCAAAGGTATGTAAATCGCTCCGATCATATTCACATAGCTAGAAAAATCAAGTAATTATGTTTTTATTATTATTTCTAGAAGACTTTGATTCAGATGAGTTTCGACAAAACAATTATTTTGTCCAGCTTGAAATTTCTTATGTCAGGTTCTTGACTGAAAACTCATAGCAAATATTAGGAAAAAGAAATGCATCTGAAATCTAAAGAGCAATGCTATCAAAAGGGGCCTCTCATATGATCAACCAGAACTCTCAATCTGGTCAAATCTATTAATGTTATTGTAATTGATATATGCAACAAACCAATACTTGCAGATTAATTGATATATCCTATTATTGCATATTGGTTCAATGTAATTTTTATTGATAAAGTATAAACTTTTGAGTCATATCAATTTGAATTTTCAATGGCATCTTTTATAGATATTTATCAATAATCTAAGTGAAAACAACTATTTTTTTTTCTTCTGCAAATTAGATATGCATTTGTGAGAAATGCAAACATAAGCAAGCACCTACCAATATCAAACAACTAGCAAAACCGTGGAATGAAATTCAGATCTCAAAAGAAATTATTGAACAGTTTATAAATATGAATCAGAAAATGAATAGAGAGAAAAAGTCGTACAAGCAATAAGACTTGGAGAAGATGACGATCTTGTGGGAAGAGATGGTTTTTTTCACAAAAGCAGCTTTTGGGTTTGTCTCAGAAGCTCCAGCAAAAGATGTCCAGAAGAGAAAGGCCGCATCGATCGTCACTGTTATCACTGAGATTCTATTTGGTTCATATTCCATAGAGCAAAAACTAAATACTAGGAAGAGATCGAAATTTCAAAAAAAAATGAAAGAAAGAAGATGAAATGCCAATAAGAGATCGAGAAGACAAACCTGGGAAAGGGTTGACGACGGAAGACAGAAGAGGTTCTCGACGGCGGTGGAAGAGGGACTTGTCGACAGTGGTCTGGTGAAAATGGTTCGACGGTGGAGATTTGGTAGAGAGAGAATAGGATGGGTTGCTGTTGTAAGTTGTAACTTTGAATTTGGAAAATTTGAAAATAAAATTAGGTTTTTTTAATTTAAAAATCTAAAAGATTTTTTTTTTTTTTAAGAATAAATCCTGGTACCCGACCGGGTTTTCGGGTATACCCGGACCCGGACCGGAACACAACCGGCCCGGGTACCCTGACAACCTTTACCCGGCACCTGGTAAAAAGAGTCTGGGTTTTACCCGGGATTTTCGGCTCGGGTATGGCCGGGTACCCGGCCCTACCGGGTACCTGACCCAGCAGGGTTGAGCTGCCATTTCTATCCTCGATGTTGGACATGAGAGCCCGACCTAGTGATGAGTGCCTAACATGACTCAAACAAACCTCTAATCATGCACAATCAATGCCCAAAAACAAAATAAAAGACTCAAAATGCTCATCATAAAATAAGGCAAACAATGCAATTACCAATTATGACGGAATGAGGCATAACAACCCCCAAACCGAATCTATCCATATGCATCAAGACCTCTATAAAAACAATGCATGCAATTCAACCCCCAAATCGAATTGGGCTATATATGGCAATGAAATTGGTACAATTGCATGCAATCATCCATAATAGCATTTGGCTCAATCATCAACAGAAGAATAAATCAATTATGTCCAAAAATCAAATATCATCATTTACAAGTGATCTATCAAAAATGCAATCCACACAAAAATCACCACCAATTATTTAACAAAGCAAATAAAAACAAAAATGAGAAAAATGAATTAGAAATGCAAACTTAGGTGGCTTGCCTCCCACAAACGCTCTATTTACAGTCTGGGCAAGACGTTGTTGTGGCACATCGGATCTTCAAACTCTAATTTGATGTTCTCCTTCCAAATGAGGTTATTGCCCTTTTTATGAGCACTCTTGACTTGCTTGTCCCTCCAAGACTCGCAAGTGGCCGATGTTTCTTCCCAAGAGATGAGAAACCTCGCTTTTAAGCACAAGATGTAAAAACATGCTAATCTGCACACTCATAAAATCCATTAGAAAGTTTAGGCAACTAAGAAGCAATCAATATATGTAAAATTGCCAACAAGAGCTCGAAACACCACTTATTGGAGAAAAAAAAACTAAACAACTAATGAAATATTTACATCACTATATTATTTGTTAAAACTAGTAACAATTAACGAATTGGCCACCTCCCCGGCAGTGGTGCCATTTTGATACTCGTTTTTTATGTCATTACTAAATTGTAATTATCAAAAGATACTAATATTAATTCCTACACAATGTGCTCTAAAGTTTGAAAACAAGTAAAACGGCACGCGACGGTATCATCCACAGGGAGGTGGTTTTCGTCAACCGTCTCAAGTTCTAGTGTTTATTGAAAGCATGTAAATAAGAATACGGATGTGGTGAGAATGGTGTGAGTGAGAAGTGTATGCATTTTGCTCTAGTGTTTATTGAAACCATGTAAATAAGAATATGGATGTGGTGAGAATGGTGTGTGTGAGAAGTGTATGTATTTTGTGGGTGTGTACAAAGGAAATGAACCTAAAAAGAATGCAAATAAAAACAAAGGAATATGGAGGGGTGAGAATGGTGATTAAAGTGATAAATAATAAAAGGGTGGATAGGAGAGATGCATGAGAATGGTCACACAAGGTACATAAGGCTCACCATACATAAGTGCGTAAATAGTGGTTGTTAGGCATTAAGGACATCCTATTAGTTAGGGGGTCGTTTTCACGATTAAGGAGTTCCGAAATCAAATTATCTCTTATTCAGAATCATACATTGATTAAGAAATACCGAAATCAAATCATCACTCCCCAAAGGTCATGGATGGAGTAATTGTGTCTTAGGTCACAGACCTATTAAGCATAAGAACCTAGAGCCAACCTAAGGCATTAAGCACTTTTAATTCAAGTTAAGGGCTTGTTCTCTCAATTGCGAGATTCACAAACACAAATCACTCCCCAAGGTCATGGCTAGAGCAATTGTGCTAGTAATCTCAACTAATGGATTCGAGACACGAATCACTCCCCAAGGTCATGGCTAGAGCAATTGTGTCTTAAGTCCCTACCATTAAGCATATGAACATAAGCCAAAACCTATTATAGCAAGGTCATGCATATAACAAGTTTCACCCATTCTGTAGAGCTAAGTGGTTAAGGTTATACTCGGATTGGTCGTCCCAGGCATAACCAAAAACCCACAAACACTCAATACCCATCCATACATGGCATTTCAACCATTCAAAGGCATACACACACAAATGGGATATTTTATTACAACTACTCCTACAATTACAGTAATTTACTTCTGATCTCATCCATGAACACATATCAATTTCCAATCTCCATACACAAGCATATCAAGATAAGAGATTATTCAATAATAGCAAGAATGGATCAAAACCCAAATGAATATAAAAACAACCAACATATATTGAGTACAAATAAGGTTTAAAATATTTCTCAAGTGGGGATTACATAACTAGAAAACAAGAAAAACAAAGATAAGAGTTTAAAAAGAATACAACCCTTGAAGAAATCCCTCCAAAAGCTCATTCCTTTGTCTAGCTCAAAATTTGGTCAAAGACCACTCCTTCCCCTTGCTATCTACTCCTAGATGTGGTGGATGATGGGAAAAAGTGGTGACGATGAGGAGGCATCCATGAAGGAAAAACCTTTATAGATGCCTTTGGAAGCTCCTCTCTCTCTCTCTTAATTTGGTAAAGAAGATGAAGTGTAGATTTTTAGGATGAATTAAAAACTAAAGGAATCTAAAAATCATGGGACTTGTGGCAAAGTGATGTATTTATAGTTAGGGAAAGTTTGGGGATGAATTGGGGTGTAAAAGGTCACATTTTCCCCTTTGAAAATGTCCTAAAACCAACATGTCATGTTCCGGAATCAGGTGTCACGTCTTGAATCGTGACACATCAGGCGGTAGCAATTTTCGCGTCCTAAGTGTCATTGATTGCAAGGCAGCGTTCAGCCACGATAGTAGTTTCCAACCTCACGCACTGTTACGAAAACTCGCATATCTCCTTCTAGAAAATCCGGAATTGTGATCCGTGAAAACCGCTGGAAAGAAGACTTCTGAGGATTTCTTAATATATTTAGATCAAAACATGGTTCTATCTAAGGAAGGAGATATGACCTTCCAAAGTTGGATGTGTTGTATAAGCTTTTCTTATAATTTCAGCTCTTTTGCCACAAAATCTCACTTTTAGCCTGAAAAGACATTGAATACCTGAAATGACAAGAATAGAGCCATTAAACACTAAAATATGCTCGAGATCAAGGTAAAGCATATGGAATTGAGAGCCAAAATGTATGACAATTTTGGCTCGATCAGTTAGGAATAGGGCTAGAAGAATTAGTAAACCTAACAATAAGTATGCCTATGCATATGTGATTTCTTTTGCATTGTTCAATCCAAGAGATAGAAAATACTGAGCCTAGAACCTATAATGAAGATATCTACTGTATTGACAATCAAAAATGGCTTCAAGCCATGAGAGAAGCGATGGATTCTCTTGAGAAAAACAAGACCCGGTCTCTTGTGGTAAAACCTGAAAAACAGAAAATTGTGTCTTATAAATGGATTTATAAGATCAATGATAGTATAGAAAACAATGTACCTCCTAGGTATAAGGCTAGGTTAGTAGCCAAGGGTTTTAAATAGAGAGAATGAATTGATTATAATGAGATTTTCTCTTCTGTTGTAAAGTATAAGACAATTAGGATAGTTTTAGCATTAGTTAGCTATTTTGACATGGAATTAGAATAATTAGATGTCAAAACAGCTTTCTTGCATGGAGACTTGGATGAAACCATCTATATGTCTCAACCGGAGGGTTTGGAGTCTAAAACTAAACTCTCACATTTGTCTTCTTAAAAAAATCTCTTTATGAGCTCAAGCAAGCCCCTAGACAATGGAATAATAAGTTTGATAGCTTCATTACTGGTATAGGTTTTAATAAAAGCAAGTTTGATGCATGTTTTTATTTCAACAGTGAAAATGTTAATAACTATGTTTACCTAGTTTTATATGTTGATGATATGTTTATTGCTAATAAGGACATGTCTAGAATTATAGAGTTAAAGAAGAAGTTGAGGTATAAATTTGATATAAAAGACTTAGGTAATGCTAAACTAATTTTAGGTATGGAAATTGTCTGATTTATGGAGGAAAATAGGTTGTGTTTGAAGTTGTCCAGTTATTTGAATAAACCGATAGATAAATTTGCAATGAGAAATTACAAGCTTATCAATGTCCCTCTATGTGCTAATTTTGTGGTGTCTTTAGCCCTGTCATCTAGGTCATTAGAAGAGAGTAGGTACATGGAAAATGTACCTTACTCTAGTGTTGTAGGATCAGTGATGTATTATTCTATGATAAGCACTAGGTCTGACTTAGCACGGGCTATTAGTTTGTTGTCTAGATATATGGTTAATCCAGGGAAAGGCCATTAGAATGCCATGAAATGGCTTCTTAGGTATATCAGTTCTACCACATCAGTAGGACTAAATTATGACTACTCTAATAGTGTGTTAGATATAGTTGGATATATGGATTCTGACTATGCAAGTGATAGAAATAAAAGGAGGTTTATATCCTCTTATTTTTTTCACTATTGCTAGCTATTGTGTTAGTTGGAAGAACCAACTTCAATCAGTTGTTGCTCTTTCAACAACTGAGGCTGAATATATAGTTGTTACTGAAGCTATAAAGGAAGTCAATTGGCTTCAAGGTCTTCTAAGTGAAATATGTGTGTTTAAAGGAAAGGTTATTAGCTATACTGACAGTCAAATTGTTTTACACTTGTGTAAGAACCCCTTCTTCCATGAGAGGACTAAGCACGTAGAGGTAAAGTACCATTTTATTAGAGATAATGGCCCAGTGTGGGATTGCTTCATAAGCTGCTTTTGGTCTCTTTTGGCTTCCCCTACAGTAAAAATTGAGAAGCTACAAATTGATGCTTTTAGAAATCAACTTCCTAAGAAGCAGAAATGAAAACACGCTCAATACTTTTATTAATGATTTTTTTCCAAACTTCCCATTTTATCCCTTGCATTTTAAGAAATTTACCACATACTAAAACACGCACTTAGCATTTATTTACAATTTACTATAACATATACTTTGCTATTTAGGATCTTTTGTTGTCTATTTCAATTGTGTAATCTCATGAATTCTTGAATCAAATTTTGTTATTTTTCTTGATATAATCACAATATATATGGCAATAAATAAATAAATATTAAAACAAAATTATATATTTTTTAACAAATTTTTTAAAAAAAAATTATAACAAGTTTATGGTCACATAAAAATAAAATAAATTATTTATTTTCAAAATATCTTAAATATTCATTTTTGTCCTTTCTAGTAATTTTGTTTTACTTACAATTTACCAAACACATTGAAATTGATTTTGGTTCTCACAGAACTTTTAAAAATCCGTTTACCAAACACTCAACTGATTCTTCTCACAACAAATCCAAAAGCAATTCCCCCACAACATAATCAAAAGTAATTTTTTCCACAACACAGCAATGTCAAACTGTACCAAAATCTCTAAAGATACTGTTGAGGTGGAAAAGGTTTCCACTGAAGAAAATCCAGCATATATAGGAACTAAAGGGGTTCCCTATAGCAAGCTTAAGCATTGCTTGAACTTGTTAAAAATAAGTGATTATGGCTGATTTGTTTGTTGTGTCTTGAACCAGTTATCACAGGAATAACTCCCTTTGCTATATGATGAAGATGGTCTAAGGTGAAAGTTTTAGTGATTGGGTTACCCCATCTCATTACATATTAGGCCCAAACAAGAAGTCTAACAGAAGTCTGATCCAGAAGCCTAATCATGATCCATCTCAAGTCTGATTTCAACCAAAAGCTTGATCTCAGTTGACCACAAAATGAAACGGTGAGTTTTGTGATATCAGATTTATCTTCTCTAATCACGTGAAGAATTCCATTTTGGCAAGCTCTTATTGGTTGATAGGATATCGGTGCTGACTCACATGATAGGACTATATATATGTGAGAGAGAGAAGAGAGAAATCAAAATGTCATTTTCTGATTAGGGTTTTTTAAAGAGACTGTTATGGTTTTGAAGATTTAAAATGTTTGGTTTTTATAGTTTGATGTTTAACATGTTTGCTTAATTAAAAAGATTTTTTGTTTTTTCATGTTATTTTTATTTATAAGGTATATTTATTTGTTTTATATATAATTGCTATTATAATTCCCTTATTTTAATTTTATTCATAATTGTTAGTTTGTATATTTATCATTTTGTTTCAATTATGTCACTTTTATTTTTTGTTTCATTTTTAGTTTAAGTTGATTTTTTACGGTTGTAATAATGATTATTTCTTTCCCTTTTTTCTAAGATATTTGTTTTGTTTTTTTTGTTTAGGTACCAAACAAGATTCCTAAAAAAAAATCATAATATGGAATTAGAGAGTTTGGTGAAGAAAATATGGATTCAAGAATTATTTAAATTTCAATTTTAAAAAATCATAAAAACTTATGGAATTTATGGATGGATAAAATTTGATATTTATATATTTAAACGTGAAGGTTTCTACAGCGGGCAATACCTATTTTTAATACACATTGGCAACACGCAGTGGCCATACTAATTACTAAATTTACTACGGTTTTTACCCCGTAATAAACGACATTATCTAACACATGCAATGTCTATTATCAAAAGACACTTTCTTCCATCACAGTTTTAAAGACAATGAGTGTTGCAACGGACAATGCTCGTAATAGATACACAAATACTACCACATTTACTACCGGCATTGCCCGTGGTAAATAAACGATTTTCCTGTGGCGGATGTTTTTATTCAATATGATTGATTGAGCATGTCAAATTGATTATTTTTATTCTTCCTCTTCAAAATGTGTCAAATAGTATGTAAAAGTACTTAGTTTAGATATATTGACAAATACAATTTTTTTTTGAATCAGATAAGAGCTAATTCTGGAATAAGCACAATTCATCATAGTCATTGAATACATCATTGGAATAGCACAATTCACAGTAGAATTTCCCCAACCATCCATCATCATAAGAAAAAAAATACATCATCACTGAAATATGCTTGAGAGAAACAAAACAAAAAAAACTGCTACTGAAATTTTCGGTTCACCGGTCTTCATCAGAATTAGCAAACTCATAAAATCCCTTATGCATCCTTCAGAGAGGGGTCTTGTTTAGATCATCAAAGTAAGGATGCTCCATAGCTTTCTTTGTTGAGATCCGTTTAGGGTTCATATTGCAGCATTTGTGCAAGCAGATCTAGTCCATCCTTGTCTAGATTAGGAACAGCTGAAGACAGGTTTTGAGGGTTCCATTGCGGGTACTCATGCCAATTCATCAGTATTAAGAAAGTGTATATTGATAGAAAACGAAAAGTGTTTGATGAAATGCCTTTTAGAGAAAGTAATGAACAGAACTTGTGAAGTAATACAGAGCAAGAAAAGAAAGAAGAAAACTTCTGAATTCTATCATTTCCTTTAATGATTCTTTGAGCTCAGACTCGTTTATATACAACTTACAAGCAGGAAAAGATTTAGAGAGATAAGGTTTTGGATAAGAATGCCACTTGGCAATTCTGTTACAGCTGTAACAGAATTTCCCGCCAAGAACATATCTTCAGAGTTTCTAGAAGCCTTATCACCAGATGGTCTTTAGTCATGATTAAGGTCTTGATGATGATTAAGAAGTTCAATGCTTGATTAAGTATATTACTAACTTGAGCTGAGCTGCTACTATTGGATTTTAACTAGCACGTTTCTTGCTCAGTTTGTTGCTCTGTTTTGGGCATTAGTCCGGCCTGTAGATAATTGTTGACTAATATTGTTGTTGCTGTTATCTCTAACAATCTGGCTGCTCACTCCAGGCCATACTTGTTCATTTGGAGTACCTAGTAACCTGAAAATATGCAGGAGCTGTTGCAGCTCAGAATCTCCTGGGAAGAGTGCTTGCTTCGTAACCAGTTCGGCAAAAATACAGGCAACAGACCACATATCCACAGCGGTAGAGTAATCAGTAATGGGTACACCCCAACAAGACTTCTGGAGCTCTGTACCACGGAGTTAAAATCTCATGAGTAAACTTCTTAATTGGAAGAGTAAATGCTCTTGCTAATCTGAGATATGCTATCTTAAGCATCTGAGTCTTTCGATCCATCAACAGATTGTGAGGCTTAAGGTCCCTAAGCAAGATTCCATGTCCATGGCAGAAAGCAACACCTTTGCATAGTCGGTACATCAAACTCTTAATAGTTTGAGCAGGAATGTTCTCTCCGCTTTGGCGGAATGTACGGATGAATTTCTTAAGATCAGTGTCCATGTACTCAAAAATCAAGTACAGCACTGTCCTTCCCTCTTTGTTCTGGCCTTGTTTGACATCCATCAACCTGACGACATGGGGGTCACGAGAGGGCAAGATCGAGACTTCACGGAGAGTGGTGGGTGGGACGCCTTCTTCATCTTCATGGAGACGAGTCTTCTTGAGGGCAATGATCTTGCCGGTGGCTTTCTCTCTGGCTATGTACACTTTCCCGTACGTTCCTTCTCCAACCTTCTCAAGCTTCTCGAACAAGTCCATCGCCATTTTTTATTTTTCTTTGTGTTTGTTCTCTTTTCTTTGATTTCTGCTTCCTTTGGAAATCAATCTCACTACAAATACAGATATTATAAAGCAAAACCAACCAACAAGGAGTTGCAGCACGTCAAAATTTACTTTACAAATGCAGATATTATAAAGTAAATTTTGACGTGCTGCAACTCTTTGTTGATTTGATTTTGCGCAACTCACTTTCTATCTTAATGAGTGAAAAGGGTTTGGTTCTCATCATGGCTTATATTTAATAAAGCAAGAATAATAGTGGCAAATTTCTTTTCTATTGTGGAAATATATATCGTATTAATTAATTCAGAAATATCTAGGCATAGCTACATTTATACCCGATCATATTTTTGGTGATTGTAACCATACAAGCTTTGAATAGGATTGGTCAAAATGGGTCCTTGGTTGCTCGATTTTTCTTCCGGCCTTCTTGACTCCATGAATAAAACTTTATTGTTAAAAAAAATATATATGATTTCATGTGTATAAGCTTATATATATACTTTACCCAACAAAGTAAGCATTCCTTACCTTTAATTTGATTCAATAACACATCAGATACAAAGAAAATATTCTTGTAGACTCTTCTTTTTCTTTTTAATCCTTTTGTTATATTCCATATTTGAGCATGCTCAATGTATCTCACAAGATTATATAAACTTAAAAGCGCTAAACACTTTATATTTATACTTTACCACTATCCCAACTCCTAAGATGTAATCACAATATGTGAATTAGTATGAATGTTGCATGATTGGATAATAATTAGAGTAATTGGCACCAATGTCCTATGAAGTGTACGCAAATTTGCATGTTGTCCCTTATCTTTTTGTAGGCATTAAACCCCTTCAACTATCACTTATTGGAACCAATGGAATGGTAACAAAACCTAGTTTCCATCTATCTTCTTACAACAAAATGGTCTTTTCCAACGGTTAAATACCATTGGAAAAGACGATTTTCTATCGGTAATACTCTTTTCTGACGGAAAAATAACGTAGGAAACAGTCACATATATGCTTGTCACAAATAACCATTTACCAACGAACCGTCATAAATACTACTATTTTTTACGGTCATGGCCGTCATAAACAATAAAAATACCATCAGTATTAGTAATTCAAGGTGGTTAAAATTATTAGTTTTTTCAACGGGATGGCCGTCGGGAAAAGTTGAATGATTAAAAAAAAGATGCAAGTGTCACATCACCCATGCCAATTGGAACTACATTAAACTCCATGCATTTTCTATGATATTAAATGATACTCTTACCATTTTGCTATAAGTTTATATTTGATATGTTTTGCATACAATTTATACATAAGATATTGATATGTTTGCTTATTATCTAACTAAATATATTTTTTGTATATTATTTAAATATAATTGTTGATATTGTTTTTTAAAATAATATTTTATTAAAATATTTCACTTATCTGATAGAAAATTACATTTTACTACTACTTTATATGATATGGTAGTGTCACTAAACATAATTAAAAATAAATAAATGTTCTTCTAATTACTAATAATTTTATATATTTTGTATTTTGTTAATTTAGTAAGATGTACACATAAAGTAGACGTATTATTAGTACCATTATTTTGTCCCCAAAGTCTGGTCCCTATTACCTAATTTTCTTGCAATGATCGTCATAAATTTTAAGTTTTTTTTTTTTACATTTATCTAGGATATATTATTTGAAAAATTCAAAATTAAATCAAAATATTTACAAAAAAAATTGACAAAGTAATTTCATTAAAAAAATAGTGATAAATAAAAAAACAACACATATAGTGATACAGTTAAAATATTGACCTATAAGTCATATTTGTTTTGTAGTATATAAATTGTCACATGCATTACATTATAATTTATTAATCAATAAGATAATAATAAATTAATTATTTTGTCCATGACAATGCCATAACAAATAATGTAGAAAATAGTACTATATTTTCGAAAGCGTAATAGCCCTTAGAATTAATTCGAATTAAATTTAAAGTACTCAGAAATGTTGTAATATTTTTTCCTCATTTCTGACGGTGCAAAGACTACTTTTGACCGTCATTGGGCCATCGGAAATGTGATATGACATTTTTACACATTTCCACAGTAATTTTTGTGATGTCGGAAATGAGAACAACATTGATCGCTTATTCGACTAGTTCTAATGGTACTTTGGCCGTCGAAAATATGATATTATATTATTACTCATTTATGTACCATTTCCATGGACAATTAGCACCGTCAGAAATAATTCATTAATAATAGACTTTTTTTTTTGTAACGTGTGGAGATCCACACTTAATAAAAAAAATTAAAACAAAAAACAAAAAAACAAAAATAAAGTTAACCTAATTAAAAAAAAATAAATTACAAGTTCAAACCCTAACCCTAAGAGGTTCAAACTTTGAATCTTTAACCCCAACACCACCTAACCCTGCCTCTCTCTCTTTTGCTTTGTCATTTTACTAGAAAAAAAAAATAAACACTATCAAACCAAACTTAAAAAATAATCAACCGATTGATGGATTTGAGAGAGAGGGATTCGAGATCGAGAAAAGGATTAGAGGGCGACAACGGGTGGTTGTTGGCTATTGGAGAGATTTGATGGGTGGTGGGTGTTGCTTTCTTGGTGAGTTTTGTGGTGGGTGGTAGCTTGGTTTTTGGGTGTTTCTGATGATTTTGGATTTTGTATGTGGCGAGATCGCAGAGAGAGAGAGTTTGGGTTTTGTTGATTTTAGGGTGGTTGAATGGTGGTGACGGTTTCAAACACTCTCAATCTCTATATCGTCTGGCTTTTGGAAAACTGATGGAGATAGGGAATTGGGTCTGGACGGTGTCGGTGGTTGACGGTAGGGATGGTTGGGTTTGGGTCTGGTGAAGTTGGTAAGGGTTGGGTCTTGTCTGGGTTTCATTGGTTCTGGTAATTTTTTATTTTTTTTGTTCTTTAAGTTTTAATTTTATTTTCTTTTTTTTTTGCTTGTTCTTCAAGTTTAATTTTTTTTATATAACAATCTCCACCTTAATTCCATCTTATTCAAATGGAAGGTGGATACTTTAATTATTATTTTTATTATTATTGTTAGGTGGAGATCCAGAGAGAAACTGAGTTTTGTTTTCATTATGTCGGGTTTTGTCGATAAGTGGTTAATGTCTAAAAATAAAATTAGGGGTAACATACTCTACAAAAAAAAAGTGACGACAGTGACAAATATTTTATCACTACAGCTAAAGAATTTATCACAATTTCATTATTGTAACCAAAAAATGTGTCACTAATAATCCGTCACTTTTATCCCGTCGCTATAAGTATTAATGACGGTTTTTTAGTGTTTATCATAAATCATAACTTTTAATAACATATTATCACATAACCTTAATTAGTGATAAAATAATAATCGTGTCACTAAATTTATATATAATAACAATTAACCGTTAAAAGATTTTGTCAATATATATTTTTTTTTTTAACAATTAATTGTTTAAAAATTTTATCACTATACAATTTTTTTTACTAACAATTAATTGTTTGAAGATTTTGTCTCTACATATCTTTTTAATGACAATTAATTGTTTGAAAATTTTGTCATTGTACATCTTCTTAGTGACAATTTATTGTTTAAAAATTGTGTCATTAGTCACAATCTTAGTAACAATTAACCCGTGGTGGATCCAAGAATTTTAATCAGGTGAGACACTTAAACAAAACAACAATTATATTAAAAAATTCTGAAAAATTGAGATCATAATAAAATGAGTTTTTTTTCAACAAAATTGATTTTTTTTATTCTTATATGTAAAAAGAAATAAAAACAAGATTTTTTTTTTAAGTAGTATGCAGATGGTGGGAATGTACGATACCAGTGCGGCTAAAAGGTGATGTGTAATAAGAAACATAATATTAATGAATAAATAATAACAAGGAAAGCAATATAAATTATAATCTAATTTTATAATACGAAATTTTGTTTTGTATTTATAATGATTTAGTTTAAATTTATACAAAATTGATTAATAAATATTAGTATACTTGTTTTAAATTTGTTATTCTTCTAATTATTGGTAATTTTTTGATATGTTGATTCTAAGTAAATTAAAGTTATAAAATAAAGAAAAATACATAGGATAAAATAAAATGAATCATAATAATATATGGATTATTTTAATATGATAAATTAAAGTTTGAGATTTTAGGGTTTATTAATGTGATGTGATCGGTATATCAAATTAAAACTATTTAAAAAATAAAGTGAAAAATAATATTATATTATTTAATATTTAATAAAATTGAATTAATTAACCATAAATTGTGTATAGCTAAGAAGTTGATAATGACAAAAAAAAAGAAAGTGAATTATTTTATTTTTAAAAAAATAAAAATTTAATTAAGGAATTAGAAAAGATGATAAAATAAATAGATATAAAAAAATTTAAAATCAAACAACACATGAGGACTTGAACCTTGTCATTTAAAGAAAAGACATTCTCTACCGGCTGCATTATTACTTCCTTTTTGCAATGATAGTTATATATATATATTGAAAAAATCGAGAAAAGGCACAGACCCCACCTGACCTTAATGTGGATCCGTCGTAGCAATTAACCATGTCAAAATTGTATCACTATACATAACATTATCGATAATTATTTATATAAATATTGTCACAATACCTAAAACTACTGACAGTTGACTATATGAAAATTATGTTTATTTTACACGAATTTACTGACAACTAAAAATAATATAACAGTTTGAAAATTCAATCAAAGTTAATATAATAGTTCATTCAATTATTATTAAGTACAATAAAACTTAAATATAAAAAGTACAACAAGGGATAGATAATCCGAATACAAGAAATAAAAGATAAGAAAAAAGAAAGCGAAAAAAATATTACAAAATTGTTAGTGTACATACACTAATTTGCTATAAATTTCGAGATAAATACATTACATCAATTATATCCGGATAACCATGATGAAGATTCTTCAAGCCTCAATAGAATACTCTCGTCAATGAAAATATCGGAATAAACTTTTCGCCTATATACAAACTGCAATAGATGAAAGTATATAATTAACACCTCAATTATATATTTTTTTTCAATACTGCATCAAACAATTGGTTGTTCCATAAGAGTGCGTTTGGTACAGAGATGAGACAAGACAAGGTGGGACAAGACAGGACAGGACATGACCCGACATGTTGTTCTATATTGTGTTTGGAAGGCCTGGACAGAACTGTAAACTGTACTGTTAAGCGTTTGGTATGACTGGGACGAGATGGAACAAGAGGCTCAAATAACCCGAATACCCATTTTATATATATAACAACATAGACTATAATATTATATATTAATATTAAATATATATATATATATATATATATATATTAATTGATATTATTATATATTGATATAGAATGTAATATATATATATGATATAATAAAAATTATTATTATTATTATATAATATATATATATATATAGGTAACAATATTATTAGATAAATAATAATAATATTATATTATTATTATTATAATATATATATATCCATATATATATTATATTTATATTAATAAATAATATATAATAACAATAATGTTTAATATATCAATATATAATATTATATTATATATATTGGACATGATTGTAATTGTTTGAAAATTTAAAGGTAAATTGGTCTTTTGACACTTGTCTCATGTCATGGGACAAGTTGTTCTAAGGTCTTGGGTGGGACAACTTTTTGTGATTTTTGTCCCATCTTGTCCCGTTCTGTCCCATGTTAAGGACACGCCAAACGTGGGACAAGAACAAACTGTTTCACGTTGTCTTGTCCTGTCCTACGTACCAAACGTACCCTAAGAATCATTTAATCAAACAATTAGTATGCACATCAACTAATATTGACATTTACCGTGGAAATCTAAGAACAAACAACTATAAATTATGAAATAATAATTATGGGTTCCTAAAAAAAATAAAAACAAATTATAGTTAAGAATCATTCCTAATATATATATATACGGTGGTTCTCTGGAAAGGAAGGTCCTGATATAAGATGTAAGGACGTGCAACCACAGTCACACATTGAGTATGAGTTTGAGTATTTATTAATATGGAGATGTGGATCCACTGCGAATAAGTGGTTGTGGTTATGGTTGAAGGTCCTGATATAATTAAGCCCTGACGGTCTTGATATGAGAATTATTATTATTATTATTATTATTATATAATTCGATATATAGCATACCTTATTTAAAGAAACTTTCAATATATGAAACTCGAATTTGAGATTTCAACCCTAAAAAACAAGTATAAGAAAACAAACCCTAAAAAAAAAATCAAGATAAATTTATTTTTTCTATCAAGATAAAATTTTTTCTACGATCTTTGTGACTTTTAAAAATGAAACATAGTTTCAAACCTAAAAAGTGTTTTTAAGGAAAAGAGAAACTAAAGAGAAAAAATAATAAAATAATAAAAATTAAGAAACATCCCTAAACATATATATATATATATATATATATAATTATACATAAAAAAAAAGATATATTATTCAAAGAAACTTTTATTATATGAAACTTGAATTTGAAATTCTAACCATAAAAACAAGTAAAATAAAAGAAACCCTAAAAAAAATTCAAATCAAGAGAAGCTTACAGTTTTCTATCTACACGAAATTTTCTCTACAATCATTATGAGTTCTATATATCAACCATAGTTTTAATCCTAAAAAGTGTGTTTAAGGAAAAGAGAAAATCTAGATATGACAGTAATAAAGGGAGAAACAAGAGACATGTGGAGAAGGAATACAGAAAAGAAAAACCATTCCACAATTGTGGTACTTTTTTTTTCAAATAAAATAAAATTTATCGATTCTAATACCTTTTACAAACCTAATGATTTATAAAATAAAAGCTTTCCATTTTTACAGAATATTTGTGTGACTAAGTATATTATTTATCATAAATTATCAAGTTTTTTAACTAATTGTGATAATTGTTTTTTAAAAGTCTCAATTGAACAAAACATAATAACAAATAATATAATTTGTCATAAAATAATACATATTGTGATACATTTGAAATTTGTCACAAAAAAATGTCACTATAAATCATTTTTTTTTTTTTAATGGTGATACGAATTCGCGTTTATAAAGGAGACTTTTGTGCCAATTACTCTAATACTTATTACCAGTGGAGTAAGTATTTCTTCTCCATTTCAGGTCGGATCATATAAATTAGAAGTATAAAACACCCTTAAAATAGGTATATTGATTCGCATCTCAAAGAGTAATTATGTTTTTTTTTTTTTGTGAATTATCTTTAAATTCACAGACAAAATTGAGGAAATTTGAGTGGGTATAATTTTTTATTTTTGTTTCTTTAATAATCTTGGACTGGCCAAATTATTTGTTCAAAAATATAATATCCAAATGATTTTTTGGATAATGAGTTAGCTGCCACTCATTTGATATATTATTTGAGTATAATTTTAGACAAATAATTTAGACAAAGTAGCAATTTTATTTTTTTCCGTTTTATATATTGAAATACTTTGCTCAATAAAGCATCCCCTTGAATTTGATTATATCTTTTGAAGTTTTATAGAAAAGAATCAAGTAACCTATAATTAAACTCAAAAGCTACTTGAAGTTATTTCCATTATGACAATTTTTTTTAAAACAATTAATAATTCAAGATTGAATATGGTTCAAATCTACAATTAACCTCCCTCTTGGATGTATATGTGAGAGTTTTACTGGCATACTATTGGATCAATCTCATTACCTCCCTAAATTGAACAAGATTCCCACACAGATCAATCTTGTCGAGAGAGACTGTCCAAGGAAAGAAAAAGGTTGACAATTAAAGTATAAAAAGCAAGTGTTTTTCATCCGCTCCCAATTCCCAAACATCCTTGTTTGCCTACATGATCTAATTCATCGTACTTATATGACAGCTTGCCACATCCAGAAAAAAATTGTCACGCATGTATGACTTTTTAAAAATTTATAATAAATCATGATTGATAACAGTCGGGATACATTTTTTAAAAATAAATACATATGATTGATTAATTTTATTAAAATAGCTAGGATGTATGCATAGATATATAATTTGGCACCCTTTTTTGTAATAACCCAGAAATTTCCAGAACCCGAGTTCGAAACTGGGGTAATCGCCAAATCCTACAATATGTGGGAAACATGAAATTACAGTCTTTGACCATATACTCATGAGGGAATTCAAACCTCAAACCTTCTGTGAGCAAACGACGGATCTGACCAATCTACTAACCCCTCATGACTGGTAAAGCTTCTTTCTCCCAAAGAGTTAGTTTTGAGCTGTGATTGTGTGACTTTTTGGGTTTTCTTTTTGTTCTTGCTTAAACGTAATCTAGCTATACATATTGTGAGACTACATAGTACATGTGAAGAAGCCATTTTTTAAGGGGAAGCTTTTACAATTAAAGAGTATATTCATGTGGTATAAAGCGAAATTAATGGGCAATTTACGGCGACTGAGAGAGCATCATTTTAGGGGGGACAATTCTTCTGTATTTGTATCTATGAAGTAACCTTTTTTGTGGATATTAATAAGAAAATCAAACAAATCAAAGCTGGCTTCTGATGGTCATATGCATGCATGTTGTTGATGTTGCCACTGATAATTAATAAGACTTCAGATCTTGGACCATACACCACCCTAAAATAAATATATATCGTTTGAAATAGTCACCTTTTGTTGTAGATACTATATAAATTAATAAATAATATTATATATTATATATAATAATAATAAATGAAAAATTAAAAGCTTGATCCATTTGAATTACTTCAATTTTCTTTGCTTCAATGTAAAAAAAAAAAAAATTGACAATATCTACTTATCCGGACCAGGTATATATATATATATGAAGTTTTTACTATTGGTAGGAGCCGCAGACTTGAGAGTCATTTACCTAGTTCTCAAACTCGTACATCTACCGGCTGAACTACACCCATATTGACTCAATGTAAAATAATGGAAAACTAATGGATGGTTATGTTTATTTAAAAGAAAATAAATGCCCCCAAATGTTTATTTTTTAACACACTTAACTAATTTAGTTCTTCAATTGATGAACTTTACATCATTACTACACACCTCAATCCAAATTTCTAATTAATTTAATTAAGCTCCTTATTTTTTTTCCTCAATGAGTAGCAACTTAATTTCAAAGAAAATTATTGCTTCAAGTGTAATACGATCATTCTTAATAATTATTTAATCTTAGTTAAGAACTCGAAAAAAAATTATCCATATTTGTCAAATATATAATTACAATAACTAAAAAAAAAAAGTTGTCTCACTTGTATAGATTCTTAATAATCTCCTTCTCTAACAAAAAATTGTAACAATAATAAGTATTCAATAAATTATACATATTTCTTGAAGTTTTTTTTTTTTTTTTGGGGTAGTATTACATTTAGACATAATAAACACTTGAGTATTTGTAAATTTTGAGAAAAAAAGTTATCAATTATTAACAATAGTATATTCTTTGATAACCAACCAAATTTAATTTTGGCTTTTTATTGTATTAAGAATTATAAATCATTTCGAACCTCATAGACCCAAAACGCACCGTATAGTAGTAATTAGTTAATCAATTAATTAACTATGCGTAATCACACATTCCATAAACACAGTATTGACCAGGCTCGCACCGGTTGTTGCAATGGCCGCAATGCCTCTTGTCGAACGATAAGTTGACACACTGTCCACGGCAGCAAGCCTGCGTGAACTTGCACTTGTTCTTGCAAGCGCCGCAGTTGTGGTTGTCAGTTGACAAGTCCATGCACTTGTTGTTGCAGCAGGTGGAGTTGCGGTTCTGGTAGTGGCAAACCTCGTTGTCCTTGTTGCAGTGGTCAGCAGCTCTAGGGTTCTTTACCTCTGCAAGAAACCGACTAGTCCTTTTAGACGGGAAAAGTAACAAGTCGTTGTTGTTTTCAATATGGGAAGCTGCGAGATCCTCTGCTGATACGTGCTCTAAGTTGCGGATGCCTTGCATGGTAAGAGTGATGGTTATAGCTATTGTTATAGCTACGGTGATAATGATTTTCATGACTGACATTATTGCTTTGATGAGACGGCGGGTATCGTAAGTTAGAGTTATGGTAAGGGTTAGGGTTTACGGTTTCAAAGAGAACCCTAACGGTTTCAGAGAGAGAAGGGGAGGGAGAGAGAGAGAGAGATGGATTTGTGGGGAGGGAGATTTGTAGGGAAAATGAGGAAGGAAGACTTAGGGTTTATAGTAGGACTAAAGTGGGGAAGGGGTTGACGCGGGAAAAGTGGTGAAAGATGGAAGCTCTTTGGGATGTGCTGCAAAGAGTGTGTTTTAATTATTATTTTTGTGTTATTATTATTTTAGTTTTTGAAACAGAGTGTGTTTGAATTTTATATGGTTTAATTGTTAAGAGATTTTGAATTATTAAGTTGGGCACTACTAGTTATGACAAGAGTGGCGAAAAGACCATGCTATCCAATAAGATATTTTGTTGCTTCTTTTTTGGATGATTAATTGATATTTGTTCAAAAAAAAAAAATAGATCAATAAAAAGAATTCAATTTACATCAAAAACTTCTATAATTGTACAATATTAATGCAATCAAAAATCAAAATCATGACAAAAACCTTCCTATATATATATATATATATGAGTGTGACTAATCAATATCCCACTCACCATTAGAAAATTTTAACACATTTACACATTATATAATTTTAAAAATATAGTCAGAGTCGGCCTTGAGGGGGGCCAGCATGGGCGCCCGCCTAGGGCCCATGAAAAAAAGGTTCAAAAAGGGATCCAAGTTTTTTATGTTTAGTGTTGAATTGAATGATTTTGGTTTAGATAAAAAGGGTTCCAATTTTTTTTTAAAAAAGCCCAAACATTAAAAATAATAATAACAACAACAAATGGTCTAATTATATGGATCAATATCTCATATCTAGGTAATTAAAATTTTTTTTTCTTTTTTATTCAATTTCGAAATTTCTTTTTAGTTATGTGTTGTGTACTGTATAGGCTCAGCCCCTCACAAGGGGTCCATTTTTTAGATTTTACCCAGGGACCTCCGAAAAGTTTAGACCAGCTCTGAATATAGTTATTATACTAAATCGTTAATTAAACTTGTCCGATAAGTAGAATTGTATTTCAATTGTGAGCTAATTTAGATCATTTAGTATAGTTTTTGATGTGCTATTATAAGATTTCAATTTTGTCTTAATTAACACTTGCACATCTCCTACCATACCCATTTATAAGTATATCGTCCATATTCTCTAATTGAATATTTGAGACACGTATATATAGTGTTTAATTTCAATTTCTTTAACACTTGAAAATAAAAAAGGGTAATTAGGTCATTTCATCATCTTTGACCTATGATGAAGAGGCGTCAAGAAGAGGCGTCAAGAAGGTGCGCCACACAGACAAACCAAACACAAGAGGTGCCCTTTGGGCCGACCTGAGGAAATTTAGGCATTCCGTGAGGTGAAGCAAAGTGGAAGAATTGATTAGCTCTCAATTAATTTTCCAGTTAAGAAAAAATATTGCAACCCAATTCAAGCAAACAACACCCCTAAACATCCTCCTTGGCCTATACATCACTTAATTTTTTTATAACAAAATCTTAAATAATTTATCGAAACAAAACTTGAGCTCAAAGATTGGTCTTTGTACAATCCATCTCATAAAATTTTATTATTTTTTGTGTTGGTGATTCAAGAAGTGCAAGTTAACTAGCAATCAAGAATTCATCACACGTCCACACGTCCACACGTCCACGTCTATTGTGTACCAAGTTAATTAGTATGAACACCATGGGACGCAATTTAATAAAATGGTGCCAAATGGCGTGCTGTCATAGGTAGATTTGACTATTTTTGTTAAAGTCTTAAATAAGTTTTATTGTTTTCTTTTTTAAAAAATATTATAATAATTCGGGTTTTTTTTTTAGAATTAGAGAAAGATTCGAACTCACAATCTCATAGTGTGAGTGTGAGAGTCTTAACCGTCGGATCCACATCATATTGTCAATAAGTTTTATTGTTATTAAAGAAAAAAATACAAAATTTACATAGCTTTATAAGTGTTTATATGATTATATCTTGAGAATGAAAGTAGGTAACAATCAATTTTAAATAATAATAATTAATCAAGCAAAAAATAATAATAATAATGAATTAATGATAAAATGGAGAGTTTTCTCAGTTTAATGTAAGTATAAGAAGGTCAACTCATTTAATTATTCACATGTGATCACTTTAAGCTCTTTATGTCAAAATCTTACTTTTAATTAAAGGTTGTGGACGTTTTGTTGACCAAAATTACTTTCTCGGATCTAGAACTGAGAATATTTTTGGAGGCTAAGTTTATAAAGAAAATTAGTAACATAATGTCTCCATGTTGAATCAAGAAATTCTTTTACCATATATTTTTGCCAACTAAAAATGTGGATATTGCTAGCAATATTTGTGAGTGGATTTCACTAATTAAGTTTAAGAATGAAGAAGGAAAGGGAAATAAGAATGAAGAAGGAAAGGGAAAAAATTTGCAAATTTTCAGGTTGATTATCCATCCTCGGATCTTCTTATTATCTATGTCTGGTTTTATACATGAAATTTTAGAATTGTGCATGGATTTGAGTGATGCATTTGTTGGATATATGAGTATGGGGAATATAGATACCTAATCTTGTACCCGGTTAACATGGATTTATTTAGTTTAATTCTATGTTTTTTTGTTCAAAATCATTGATTCATTTTATTCTTTTATTGTTCTTGTATTTCTTTAAAAACAAATGATATCGATCAAGATAGAGGTTTATTAAGATTTATCGAAATCAATCACTATAAGAATGATATAGAATGCTAACTTCCATAATATGAAGTAGTCTTCCCACAATTTGTCATTTAATGAACAAAAATGAGACTCGAACACCTATCACACTGGTATATCTAGAGTTGTCCGGTTCAACCACTATGAGTATAATTTAGAATGTCAACTTCCACGATAGGAGAGGGGTCTCCTCTACGCTTTGCGGTTTCATACAAATGTATGACTCAAACATGACACCCATATCAAAAGATTAATCAGAATCTAGTAAGATCAATCAATCCAAGCATAATTTGGAATACCAACTTCTATTATAGTGGAGAGATCTCTCCATACTTTACGATTTAATGGACAAATGTTAGACTCGCACTCCTTAAATAAAGAATTTGGATCCTTTACTGATCTGATTTTTTTTCCGACCTTATCTAATCTTATGACACATAAGCATTACAATAAATGTATGGTTAAGATATGTTTGGTTTCGACAACCACTTTACTAACAACCAATCATACGTTTTAAAAATATCAAGAAAAATATCAAATCAGTAGAAAATCTAAATCCTAAAATAAAAAGGGAAGTACACACCAACTTTTACTAAGAGTGAATATGATATTGCTCTTGCATTTGATTGTTGGGGAGATGAGAAAAATTAGAGACGATTTTATCATTTTGCATTAACCTGTTTGATCTTGTGTATCGCTGATTTGTGTTACATACTTTAAAAAAAAAATATATAATACTGAATGATTCATGGGCGTTGTCTAGATGAAACACCAACACATATTTACGTGTAACCCAAATATTTTCATAAATAAACCAAATAACTACTTCACAACATTATGGAAAAATCTTTTCACATAAATTGCATTCAAATAATTTTTTAATAGTATAATGTAAGTGGGACAAGATGTTGTTGGCTTATTACTCCTCACATCTGCATCTATGACAGTGGTTTTGGGTCATACTCATTCACCCAATCCTAAAATATTTTAATAGATAAATATAGATTAATATCTTATTTAATTATTTTAATTTGATCGGTATATAATTATTATTGTTTATTTATAATCTATGATCTATATTTATTTTATATATATATATATATATATATATATATATAGAATTGAGAGAACAACTGTTTATATATTATCTACAATCCACCTACAATATATATTTTATATCGGTGGTTCTCCCATCACGTCACTCTGACATTATAATTTCAAGACAACCTCACACAGCCATTGGATCAAATGTTCATTTGATCCAATGGAAGGTTGTTCTGAAAATTTAATTTTAGGGAGGACAAAATTTTGGTTGCAGCGGGATACACCCAATAATTTCTCTTTAGGGTGACAATAACTGACATGATGGGAGAACATCCCATATATATATAGTATCACCACGTACGTTAACGTGGCATAATCTCACAGGTTTTAGTTATTGTTTATGGTACGCTAGAACACAGCAAACCATTCCCTTGCACTATAAATTGTTTAATGTAGAACCCTACTTCCATACGGCATACTTTCCATTCACAACTGTTTCTTCCTCATTTTCATTTCCATCTCAATCTCCATCTCATAACTCAATCGCAGCACAAACGTGGATCAAAGATGCTGCAAAATCTTACCGGTAGTATCATATAACATGTTTGATTTTTGTAAGATTTCGCAGTATCTTTCATCCACACCTGTGTGTGAGGATTGTCCGTTCAAAGAGTTAATTACTAAAATATATATGATGCAGCTGATCTGCTTCCTCCTTGTTTTCGATCTGATCGGATCTCATCATTTCTCAGTTGCAACACAAACGTGGATCAAGGATGCTGAAAATTAAATCTTCAAAAAGTTTTATGTCGGATCTGGCGTGGTGGTGCAATGGAGGAGCCTGGCCGCATCATCCTCCATGATTTGGCGGCCGCCGCAATCTCCTCCGGAGGAGACTCACTGCTGTCAAATTGTTAAAATATTTTACAATATGAGTAAAATATTTTTTTAATTTCTTACATTTTATATGGAACTCCTTTTATATTGTAAGAATAAAATTTGTTTTTTTTTTTTTTTTTTTTTTTTTGCCAAAAATAATATATTTTTAGCCAAAATATTATTAATTTATTTTCACTTATACGGCATGAAACAAAAATTGATGTTGCTATATATTTATAATCACACCAATTGACGTCCAACAGAGTAGAGAAGGAAAATAATGTGTATCCCAAGATAGGGTAATTCACATTACAAAGTCGGATTTTTTCTCACAGAATCGAATTTCGTATTCATCGAATTCTTTCATACATAATCCAAGTTAATGATCTAATATAATGTTATTGTTAGTTGATATTTGATTGGTAATTGGAGTAGGGTTATGTATGTGATTAGAGACTAAAATTTTATAAGTTTTTTTAGGATATGTTTTTCCTTTCTTAATTTTCTGAAAAAAAAAATGTAAAATATTTCAAAAAAATAAATAGAAGTTAAAAAGTAAGGACCCCAAATCCAGTCTGGCCCACTCAGGCAGAGTCATCCTTATTCATTCTTAGGAATGACAATTTGATCCGCATCCACGGACATCCGTCCGAACCAGACTTTGCAGGGTAGGGTAGGGTAGGGTGTGGATGGTGAATTTATGATCCGTGGATCCGTGAACCCGTTTAATGAAAAATCCGATGGGTTCATGGACGGGTACGGGTTAAAAAATGAACCCGCGGGTTAGACCTGCGAACCCGTATAAATAAAATACTTATATATAAACATACATAGATATTTGAATTATTATTTTTTTGTTTTATTTTTATGTTATTATTGTTTTGTATAGACATTTGAATTATTATTTTTTTGTTTTATTTTTATGTTATTATTGTTTTGTAATGTATCAAGTAGGGAACTATAAATGGAAATTTAATTTAATTAAGTATTAAATATGTGATTACATGTGGAAAATTACAAATAACAAATCGCGGTTCGTGGGTTGTGGGTTTGTGGATATCCCGCGGGTAAATCATCCACCCGTGAACCCATATTGTTTCACGGGTTCGCGGGTGAGGGTATGTGTGCAGTCATAACCCGCGGGTTCAAACCCGCTTACCTATGCGGGTTCAAGGACGGGCGGGCGTGGGTGAGAAAAATTTTCACGGATGAGGGTTTGGATTTTACAAAATCCACCCGAACCCGACCCGCTGCCATCCCTATTCATTCTATTTCAAATTTTAGTGTTGCATGGATTTTTATTTTTAATGTTGATTAAATGATTTATTGTAATAATTCGAAAAATCTTATTTACGGTTGTATCTCATGATTTTATTAATTAATTCTGTTAATTTGATAATTTATTGTCTTAATTTGAAAAAAATATATATATAGTTATGTCTCGTACATGGTTTATAAGATCATATAAAATCATTTATATCTAATAATTGTATATCATTTGATAATATGAAGTTGATTTAATTGTATTCCTTACGAATTTATAGTAATAATAATAAAAGTTGGTTTGATTGTATGCCTTACGAATTCATAATAATAATAATAATATATATATATATATATATATATATATATATATATATATATATATATATCTTTTTACGAAACTAACATATACTCCTTTTTTACTTTTTAAAATCTAACATATACTCTCTCTTTTTTAAAATAATATATTGTATCAAATTTATATTCAACATAGAAAAATAAATATAAATTAAATATGACATCACCTTTAAGCATTGGTCTCATTATTTGACCCTAAATAAATGGTTAGACTACAATAATTTAAAAATTATAAAATATATTTAAATTTATAACTTCAATTTTTTTTTTCAAATTTGATTAACATGTTTCTTCAATTTAAACGTTCTAGTTCATATGAACATTAGATATTGTCAGACTTGAATTAACATCTTTCTTTACGACCGCTATTGAACAATAACTTATATTATATTTCTCTTTATTGATTAAAGAAGAATTAAATGGATAAATGTATAATTACAATTTTAAGTTAAAATTTTGAATTAATGTAGCTCACTTTAAGAAATATAATCGATCTTGTAAAAGAAAATTATTTTCATAAAATATTATAGTTTTTCAACGAGAAAAGGCAATTTTATTTTTTATTTTAAATTTTGATTTAAGAATAGGTGACTTCATTAATTTCTATTATTTAAAAATATATAATAAAAAACATTTTTATTTGAAATAATAATTTAAAATTTTATTACACTAAATACTAAAAATAATTTCACAAGAGCCATTGTACTTGTACTAACACAAATCTGAAACGGTGCGTTTCATATGCGATCCCGATCATAAATTACGAGGGAAAACGATCGGCTGATTGATACAGTACAAGCGAAGCTCCGATGGAGTTCAGGCCGCGAAATTACACCGCCGAACAGGAATCCCACGCGCTCCTTCGCTCACGCGCCGGCCACCACCCTCTCTTCACTCCACCTCCGTCTCTAATCCAGCACCAGGTCTCACTTCAATTCAATTTTTATTTCGTTTTGCAATTTATCGAATCTGTTAGCTAATTATATTATACTTGTAATTCAAACTTTGATTTCTTATAGCTTCACAATATTTGAATTTCTTAGCAGCTAAGCTGAATATAGTTTCGTTTTTCTTTTTTTTTTTTCTGTTTGTTTTGCGAGAAAATGTTAATCAAATTTGATTTCTCCACGTGACTGTTAGTTAAATTGAATATGTAGAACTCTTTGTCGTTGCATCGATTTTCTCTACAACCAAATATAGTGTATTTGCATCAATAAATTCACTGCAGTCTTGAACATGTTATATGGTTTATGTTTAGTTGGCTCGATTGTGCTTAAATTTATAAGGTTATATAATCTTATCGTAGGTGGATGATGTCGAGGATAGTGAAAATAGCAATTTCATTGATCCGCTAAGAGCAGCAGACACTAATTTGGCGGCGTCAGTTGAGGATAAACAATATGTTGAGAGTAGTTCTACAGTTGCAAGCGAAGCTACTGGTCAAGTTCCGGTAAAAGAATGGACCTCTTTTAAGAGATTCATAATGCAGAAGTTTCCTGTTTCCAAAATGGTCTCGGTTTCTTCGGTAATAGTCCTAATCCTTTATATATGTGTATAAGTATATATATTTCCTTAAAATCAATGATATTTACTTAAATTTAAGCATGTCAAATTGAAAAATACATGGTATTGAAAGATTTAGAGCAGACCTTTTCGTCTTCGATCTTATGCTTGTAAGTCATACTGTGACTTCTTTTTTTGTGCAGATGTCTGATGTAATAATTCGAACCGGCAAGGGTATGGGAACCCTTCTCATCTTTCTTTTTGTTACTTTATCGCTTTTTTTATGTAATCGAAATCATATTATTTATGTGACAAGTATTATTTATTTAATTCTTGTTACATTTTCTTAGATGTATGCAGAACAGTTGTTGTATTTTCATATAATAGTTATGCAGTTGCTTTGATTTGCAGCACACATGAAATCTTCAACAATTATGCATCTAGAGGAACTGGATGATCCAGAGAAGTTTGCAGAAGAGGGTTTCAAGGTCATAACAGGGCAAGAGTATGTCTCACGATTACATGAGCTGAAGGATGAAATTAAGTGTGCGTGGTGTGCTGAAGATCGTGTAACAGCTCTGAAGTTGTCTATAAAGGTGATTCTTATATTGTAGTTTAGGTTATTTTCTATTTAAATTTTTGATATTTTCATTATGATTCATCGAAGGGTTGAGAAGTTTTTGAAAGAAAAGGCACAGACATAATGATAGTGCTTTTTTTTTCCTCTTTAAAGATCCATCTTTATCTGATAGTTTGTGAAGTTGCCAGTTATTTATATATTGTAATTCTAGCTTTAATATTTTAACTTTCGTATTAACTCAATTGACTTCATTACTCTCGTTCCAATTTATGTCTGAATTTGATGGGATTTGTTTTTCTTTATTTTCTCTCTATTTGAGAGAAATTTTAAGTATAGCTGTTACATTATCATCAAAATTATAAAAGTGTGAAATGGATATCTGACTAGCGAAATCACTTCTTCTGTTGTGCAGGTCGCGAAGCTTCTGATGGATACATCGGTTTTACAGTTTTATCCCACACTATTTGTTCTTGCCACAGAGGTATTGGACATGCTTGGGTATATGGTATGGGAACGCATCAAGCAGAGAGCTGAATTTGCAGAAGATGGGACTAGACTCTGCTCCTTACCAGGTCCATGTCCATTTTATTAATTTGGATGTTTCTCTTTCTCTCATCTGTCTTTGTTTTTACGTAGGTGTCTATGCTTTTAGTTTGTGGTCATGCAATCAATTTACCATGATTTATGCCTAAGGTTTATTTCAGTGCTAGCTGTTTTCATAAATGAAGGAAAAGGCTATATAACCCCATGTGCATTCTTTATTAAAAGCCAGACAAGTTTTCTTGAAACCTTTTTGGGATTGATGGCAGAGAATTTTATAGCAAGTAATATTTGTGCTGATGCCAAAGAAACTTGCTACAACTGGTTTTGCAAAGTTGGTTCCATCCGGGAGCTTCTTCCTCGCATGTGAGGTCCTTATCTTCTCAAATTCTTTATATTTTTATATTCTTTAATTTTCACATATGATAGTGACATGAAATAGTTTTTTCTTTAATGTCATGTTCGTTGGTTTATAATGGACCTTTTTCCTTTGCTTTTATTTTAAACTGTTTATCTTGCTACTGCGTATTAAAATTTAACACTTTTGTTCTAATAGTGAAAACATCATTTTCTGTTTCAGTTTCATTGTGACTCAGTTGCAACTTTCTTGTGCAAATAGCTTTTTAGATTTAGATCTCACTTCTTATCAGAGTCATCTCATGCTTGGTATTACCTTGGTTCTAAATTATCAATACATACCTGAATCATATGTTGGATCTCTCTCATTATTTATTTTTTCTTATAGACCATGTTATGTTTACTTGTGGCAAGAATAAAGTAAGTTGAAGAATTGCCCAAATATAATCAAAATATAAAACAGTGTTATTTCTTGTACAACCTGTACAAAAGATGCTTGAGCATTTGCAAACCGTTTAAAATATTATTAAGGCAAGCTATTTTGTTTAGATGACGAGAATGAATCCAGGACGTAATAATTACCTATCTGCAATTTAACTGGATTTAAAATAAATTAGAGTTGGTTTCATAATTAGTTTTGGTTGAGTTTCTTTGCCACAATTAGGAAAATCATCCTGATACATGGTCAACTCATGTTGAACTGAGGATTTTTTTTTCCTGTGAGATAAAGTTTATTTTTTCATAATATTTGGAGGATTATTGCATTTCTATTGTTTTGTGCGAACAGTAGAAATGAACACATGTTTTAGCTATGCCAAATACCATAGTGGGTTGATATATTTATCTTTCAGTTAGTTTGTTATTTCATTCATGTGAGTTTGAAACTACCTGTTGCTTTTCCCCCACTTCTTAGTTGGTGTTTGCTAATTGTTTATTTGCTGCTGTAATTCAGTTATTTGGAGCTGGCGATATTGCCTTGCTGGCGTTTTTTGCTTGACCGACCTGCAGACAGTCTCCATCGACTGGTACAGATGACAAGAGGGTTAGCAGATCCATTGGCATCTGTCTATTGCCGTCTATTTATGGCCCACTGTGCCCAAAAGTTGCCCTCATGTGATACAGGTACCTGTATTTTAGACTTTTTGTACTCACGGAGACAACCATTCTTTTCTTCACATATGGCATAAATCTGCTTGTACATTTATGCTCTCATATAGAAAACAATTTTAGCATGTGTATTATCAGATTGAGTTAGGGCAAAAAATGTGGTAGGTTTAGCTCTATCTGCTCTAAGATTCAAATTCTGCTAGAATGAAATTAGATTCTTGCTATGCTGGCCATATGTGGTTAGATGTATCATTATTGATTTTTCCTACGAACACCATTTAAACAGTCATATGACTCATATCTATAATTTGCTTGGTTATGATTGAATGTCGGTTTTAGCTATCAAAAGGTTTTTCTAGAGCTTCTGACAATTTTGATATTTTTCTCTGAACATTTCTTTTCTTTTGGTGATTTCATCAGTCTATTAGGTTTTATGTTTGCAAGCTTTTTATTGTGTAAAATTCATAGGATAGTGAGTAGGACCCATTAAGATCCAAGCTTAATTCCCTATTGGATTATTATAAATTGGCCTTGGCCTTATAAGTTTTAATGGACCCTGGCAAGAATTACCCTGGGTTTAACTATTTCTGCTGTATTTTTATCGAGTTATTTATTGTAGCCTAACCCTAAACATGTTCCATGGTAAAACTGGTCTGGTACATTATCTATGCTAGTATCTTTTGACGGATTTTATATAAAGCTTTTTTGTTTTTGTTGCAACAGGACATTTGATTACTTCTGCTAATGACATTAAAGTTGTTTTGACACGGATTCTATCAACAAAGGAAACAGTGGATGGAAAATCTACAGGTGACAGAAAGTTGCTTGTCAATCTAATGGAACCAACCATCGAGTATAATATGAAATGCATTTTTAAGGATGCATCACAGGTCAGTACTCAGTAATGAGAGTTTTTTGCAGTAATATTATTTTGTATGAAACCATCTCTGGAATGTTTAGTTGTCATTGTCCAGAACTTCTTCTCTATAAAATGTAAGCAGTAAATTCATGTGCTATTACTGGTGCATGTTTTACTAATTTAAAATGAGCATTAGTATTTTCTTCGAACCCGTAAAATGTACAAGAGCGGTCAAGTGTACCACACTAAAGTAATGGTAGCATCTCATAAAAATTAACTAAGAACTCCTTTTATGAATGATTGCATTGAAGTATAATTTCGTCATCATTCTAATTTCCTATAAAAAAGAGAGTATAATTTTGTCTCTTTATTAGGCTGTAGGATGCTCATAAAAATTATCTGATTATGAATAGTTTCTCTAGAATCTGCTTATGTTTGCAATGTACTAAATTGATGATGAATATCTATTGAAAGAGGCAAGTAGGCAATGTCCTTGTGGAGCTTGGGTTGGGAAGGAATCAAGTTGAGTTATTTGGGAGTAACCCATGTGTCTCAATTGTTCTTCATCATCTGCTTAAGGAACTTCCAACCGAAGTAGTCAGCACTAATGCTGTGGATATCCTTAATCTGATTGAGTGCAGCAGTGATAACAGTTTCGATCAGGTATCCCTTATCCGATGGGTACACTTACACAACGAATTTCATGTTCCTATGATTTATTTTGTTACCATGTGATTACTATTTTTACTATCGTTGTTATTGTTCGCTACTTCTATTACTGTTGTTGCTTTCTTAACTATTATTTTTTCGAGCAGTGCTTGAATTACAGGTTACTTGGATTCAGATTGTGTGAGATGAGACCTCAAATGGACATCGTCAATGCAGTTGTTGATAGAATCATTCAGGTACTTATAGTTTTCTGTTCCTATTTGCTTGTTTGGAATTCTCTTATATGTTTTTTTTTTCAATTGTTTTTCTCAAGTTTCCAGATTTTAATTTCAGTTGTCTAAGGTTGGTACTATCCCAAATTATGTAAGGCTTTGGTGTGTGTTGTTTTTCTGTCTTATTTAAATGCCATATTGGACCACTCTTCTTAAGAAAATTATTAGGGATCTCAACTCCTGTATAAATATATCTCTTTAGTGGGCTGGTAAACTTTCCTATTAATATGTTTATACATGGAAACAGAAATTTGCAGACTCTGTGTCTGTGTGTTGGTCGGGGGTGATGGTAGTAAAACATTTGGTTAGGGGTTGTACTTTCTGTATATCTCATCATTGCTTGATGTTGCATCCTGTTTATTAATAAATCACGTCAGTATATGTTGAAATGTGACAAGCAGCATCATTGTCATGAGGACTAAAAATTAGTTATGTTACACTAATGACATTTAAAAAATAATACTCATAGTTGTTTATGTACTGTGATTCATTTCTTCAATAGAATTTTTGATAAATTTATTTCAGTGTTTAAATGTGCTTTAAATCAGGTTGTAATTTTGTTCGATAAACTTGATGACTACCTGAAGGTTGTGGATGCTTTTCTCGATATTGTCCTTCAGAATCAGATGGTAAGTTTGAGTACAATGTGAAATTTTGACATCTTTTCAGTTCGTGCTCCATTTAAGTTTTTCTAAATGAAGATTCTTTATTTGATGGCTTTAGTAAAGTTTTTGTTATTGATTGCCAGTTACCTCCTTGGCAACTTTTTTCTATAATTACCTCATAGGCTGAAACCAGCATCCTTCTTATGATGTTAACTTATAAACTAACTTTTTAAAGTACATGTGCTGCATGCCAAGTTTAATGCAAGCTTAGCAATTGTATATGTTTTAATTATTAGTTTCATCTTCTCTGAACTTAATGATTGTGCTAGGATAATCATCTGAAGACCATTTTAGAAGGTATGTCAGAGCGAGCATGCAATAAAGAGATTGTTGAAGATGAAGTGGTAGGCTTGCAGTCCATTTTGATGAAGCTTCTTTCTCATTTCAAGGACTTAGAAGATCTATTTGCTTTGGTATTCTTCTCAGTTCTCACTCAATTTCTGCTTTCTTCTGTGTCTCATTTTTCCTGTTGTCATACTAGAAAGTGTTGAGGAAAAACTTTGTATTCTGAGACTTTAGTGAAATTTTGAGATAGAAGAACTTATAAGCAATTGATTGATTGTATTATATATTTTGTAGTGTCATTTTCTCGAGATCTTAGATGTGATATATGGGAGCTCGAGGAATATTATTGATATGCAGATCCTTAATATGGCATCAAGGTACCATTCTCTCATTAGTTATTTATATTCTCATCCTAGTGATTACTCTAGTCAATGCCTTCCCTGCTTATTGTTGTATTCACTATGTAGTTTCCTGAAATTTGACTAATAAGGTCTTAACTTGTCTATTTTCATTAATCACCGCCTCTCTTCAAATGAAGACTGAGAAACTAGTTCCAAAGCATTAAACTATTAATGCCTTAGGCCTACTTTGATATTATTTTGTCTTCATCACAACTGTCCCTTCTGGATTTTTGCCTTGTACTCAGCTTCAACATAAAACAACTTTTCTTAATAAAAAATTGCTGAAGTTTGATTATCATGGTTGGCTAATTTGAATATAATTTTAATAATCCATTTTATTTCCTGGTAATAGTTATAACTTAAGTTTATTTTGTTGGGCAGAAACGGTAATATACATGATCAGACTACAATAAAGTTGCTTTTTGAAATTTGTCAGTCCCTACATGATGGTATAGATTTTGCAAACATGAAGGATGATAAATACCAGCAGCCAGCACGCCTTATTTGTCGTTTTGTCCATATGGTATAAGATTTAACGACATACTTCCTATCCTCAAACTTTAATATATTCAGTTTTTGAATGTATAGTTGCTATCAATTTCATTTGTTTGACATTAGTTGTTTGCTTTTTACTTCTAGGTTGACTATGGAGCAGAGTTAGAACGGCATTTAACATTTTTAGTTGAATGTCGTGAAGCTTTTGGTAGCATAAATGAACTCAAGGTTTGCAGTTATTTATACTGTTTTCACTGCTTCAAACATGTATGCAAATGGAGCCAACAAATTCATGAAGTACAACGTATTATGTAGTCATAATTCATAAAAAGTTACCAGTGTCTTTTTCTTTTTAATTCTTTTATGATAAGTTAAGCAATAGCGATCACCGATTATTTGCCCTGCCTGATAGGAAAAAAACTGATAAAAGGAGAAATTAATTATTATCTTGTGGGCTAATCTTATATGGGTTTTCATGTGGGGATTTACAAACTAATTTTCTTCTCGCAATCAAGTGGGAAATAATTATAGATAATAAATTTAATGTAACAGTCAATAAATACAAATTGAAAGTATTTATCTGTGAAGTGATGCCTTATCAATTTCTCTATTCTTACTCCTAACTCTGCATTTTGAATTACTTGCAGGAAACTCTTGTTCACTCTAGCAATTGTTTGGCAACTAAAGCTTTGAAAAATGGACAAAAACATATAAGCTTTGTCAAATCTTGTATAGCATTTAGCGAAGTCACCATACCTTCGATTTCAACTTACATTAGGCAATTAAATCTTTACGTTGAGACCGCAGAGGTAATGCTTTCTTCTTGTTGATGTATTAATCATGTCAACTTAACCATAGTACTATACTAATTCATGTTTTAGCAGAACAGGTTGCCTTGTTTGCTGGTTTAGTTTCTCATTCAGATGGACTGATAGATTCAGCACTTGGCTGTTTACAAAGTGTGGAGCTGATAAATGGTTAGTTCATTACTGTTGGCGGTGAAGCACTTTCTTAAGTAGTTACACCAGGTCTATCCTACAAATCTTTCATCATTTTGAGATTTGACATGTGAATTTTTTCTAACTATAACAATTATGTGTGCTTTAGTAATCTATGTACTCTTGCTTCTCTCTGTGAGGCTCTCAGTAGTGATTTTCTGGACTGTTGAATTGTCGGTTGTCTTCGAAATGTTAAGAACTACTATCTGTCAAAGGCTCTTAAAGCTAGAACCGATTGCATTAGAAATCTTTAAATACAAAAATATGTCGATTATTTGATGTAATATAATTGGCATTGATTTTGAAGAAAGATAGTCATATTCAAACTCACTCACCTGGTAAAATCACATCAATGACACTGTATATTCTGGAGCTGAATGTCCCCTTTTACAGTTTCTCTTCTGATTCTTTACTAGACAGATGCATTTTAGTTCGCAAAATAGATAAAAATACCTCTATGGTGAAACACTTGTTGCATTAATCATTTTAACATATTATTTTTGGATGGTTTTTTCAATACTCATTTTCACATGCCATTTTTGTTGTCCTTTCTTTTAATTCTTTCTTTTTGTTTATATTTTTCTTGCTCTTGTTAGATTGCTTATACTCCTTGTGTTTGTTCATTTCATTAGTGATGTGATGATCATTTATTGTTTGTGTTATATCAGTTATTTTCTTGTGTAGGTTCCTCAACACAAATTGATGTTGATGGGATAGTATCCTCGATTCGAAAATTATGCAGCCTCTTGGTTATGGTTCCAGGTCATTAATGATTTTCCTCCCTTCAGTTGTAAATTTCCCGTGGCATATTTATAATTGCTAAGCTTAAATTACATCCTTAATTATTTGTTTTCTTTGGTGATCTTCTATTAATCTCCAAGGTGGTATCATGCAGTTTTCCCAAACATCTGATTAATGATTGCGTACTTGTGCTTCTCCATAAAACCTCGAATAAACAAAGTGACAAAAAGAAAGAGTAAAGGAAGATAAAATAGATTTCTTGGCTGAATTATGTGAAATGGGAATCCTTCCTTTTTTTGCTAAATTTTAAGTTTTTATTTCTCAAGTTTCAAAGAAGTTAATTGGATTTCCTAATAACTGCTAATTGAATTAATAAAGAGATAGAAAGACTTATGGAATTGTTTATTTATACTATCCCAAATCTAACTGAATGTTCTAGATCTGCTGCTGAATTTTATTTTTGCAGTATTTTACCCGATATTCCTTTCTTATACATGAATCTTTGAACTTCTGGAACCATTGTTGATGCTACTTTTCATTAATTTAGTCTAGTGGTTTGTCGAGTTCTCATTTAAGCTATATGGTGTGCATGTGCGTATGTGGGAGGGTGAATATGTATCAATTTCTGCTTTCAGGTAATCAAGAACTTGGGGTTACATACACTCTGAAGAGCATACTTTCTCTCATTGATTCACAAATATGGTAAGCCTTTTATCTCATCTTTAATGTTGAAATCTTACTTCAGTTCCATTTCCTAATAAATGTTCGTTTTTGGTAATTGTCTGACGTTTTAGGTTTTTGTTCTAGGATGACATCAAGAATAAAGATAAGGATGTTGTGTGCAGTAATTTCATTGTCAGCAACCCTTTCTCAAAATAAGCTCCCATACCATCCAGATCTTGAGGTATTTACACACTAAATTTTTTCAATTTTGAATTTGAAGATAAGTTGAAAAAGATTTCCGTAACCTTGAACTTTGAGTTGGCCTGAATTTGGAACAAATTCAAATGTTTAAGTTCTTATGTTATATACTATTTTGGTGTCTTTTTTGTAAATTAGATTATCTTCCCTTGTTTGTAAATAAAAGGCACATCTGGGCACTCTCAAGATATTTTGTTACTATTATTGTTGTTTTCATTTCTGTTCTTATTGCATAGGATTTCAAATGGAGACTTTATATGTTTGAAAGGTTGAAAAGGAGAAAATCTTGGTTTCAAATCTTCCTGTCTCCCAGGAAAGAGGAGAAAGGAAGAACTTTAAGAGCTTGTTTGGTTGGACTTTTGAAAAACCTCTATTAGTAAAAGATCTATTACAAGTCTACAAGTAGATATATTAGAAATAGAGTTTTTTAAAAAATATATATAATTGTTTGGTCGGTAGATTTTTTTTTTTTAAATGTCTATTTGGAGAAGTACCTCCCCATGAGCTTTTATCTAGTAGAGGTTTAAACTCTACTACCCTCTACTCAATTAAAAATAGACATTCTTAAAAGGTCAACCAAACAACTCTAAAAAATCTAAATAGACGCCCGTAGACTTTTTGAGCCGGTAGAAAGCTCAACCAAACGAGCACTAAATCATTTGATTAGATTTTTATGATGTAAATCATTGGTTAACCTGTATTTTGAACTTGCTGCTAATCTATAAGCATGAGTACCTAGCAGTTCATAAATACTGTTTGCCTATTGTAGTTTGTCATTTGTACACGATACTTTATCTCCGTTTTTTACATCATTTGCTTCTTACCTTTTTATTTTTATTTTTTTGTCAGTTTCTGAGCAATGATATGTTGTTCTATGGCGATTCATCTTATGTACAAGAACTCGTCACTTTGTCTGAGCATGTACTTCAGAATCTAGTTGAAGCCGTTGAACTAGAGCCATCATGGGTAACCATTGCTTAGAGTAGATTACTGAAATGCATAAATATACCAGTTTTCATTTGTACTGACTTTGTAATTCTGGAACTAAGGCTGCTCGCGGAAGCATGACACTGGATGCTTGCAACTGCATAGCATCATCTTTCGAGGTTTGGTTTCTCTATTCATCTTTCGGATTGAAACACTTAATGTCATGTGATAAAACTTAATTTTAAGTCTTATCGAGTAGAGGCGTAGGATCAGGCACCTTCCCATGGAGGTTGGACCTGCCATGGCAATGATAATTATTATACTAATTGTACCACACAGCCCTGCTCACATTGTGGTAAGAGTAAAAATAAAATTGCAAAGAAATCAGAAGAATATTTAAAATCATTTATTTCTTTCATTATCAGAGAAACTTAAGAGAATATTTGATTATATAGTACGGATATTAATCGTTGTATGTTGAACAGATTAATCATGTTACACTGCCAGTCTACTCCAAACTCATCGAAACTGCCAAGTCGTGCCTAAGTGCTAAAGACAAGTATCTGCAGTCCACCATAAATTTCTTGGATAAGAACTTGTCGACTTCTGAAGCACGAGCTGCTACAGCCTTCTGATAAAAACACAACAATGGAGATTTTTACTTGTTTGATGATAGCTCAAGGTGTGTCATTCTATTCTGTGAATCTTTGATCTTTAATTTGCTAGTATCGCGGCCTCTTCATACATTTGCATATTCAATGGAATTACATTGAATTATATAATTCCATCATGTAAAAGGTTTTGGGTTGAATCTCACTCACAAATCCCGTTTAGTGCTTTATATTTAAGTTGTATTAAAAAAAAATGGGATTTTTCAGTACGCATCCTCTCTAACCTCAATTGTGTACGCGATACGCGATCAAACCGTTATTGGATGGTTAATTCTCGCCTAAGCTGTCTTTCACAAGTGCATTTGCTGGATTCGGTTGAATGGTCATCTCCATGTACATGCAGAGCCAGTCCCGACATTACTGAGGCCCGGGGCGAAAATGACAAATGTAAAAATAGGCCCCGTTCAAATGTTCTATAGCAACGTTTGAAGGAGGCAGGAAGTCCTGTTGTCAAACATTCAAGCAACTGGATTCAGTAAATCCGCCAGTCCGCCAGTCCGTCAGTCCTATTATGTTTTTCCGATTATACCATAAGATTGATTTTTTTTCTTCTGGAAAATACAATATAAAATAAAAGTTAATAAACAATTAAATAAAAATTGTATCTGTCACTAGAAATATCATAAAATAAACAGATCATTTAAATTTACAAACATAACATATTTAGATTATTAGAATAGAGTATTAAAATAAACATTAAATTATAAATAGAAATTATAGAACAATAAAATACTAAAACAGAAATTACAAATAAAAACGAAATTAGAAATTACCTGGACAGTGAGACCGTGAGAGAATGGGAGTATGGAACTTAGGTGAGTAAAGTGTGATTAATTATTAAAGATAAAGATGAGTAATTATTAAAGATAAATAATAAAATATATGTAATTATTAAAAATGAAAAGGAGCTGATATTTTACCTTAAACTACAGGCAGCTGTTTTTTGTCAGTACCCACAGCCCACTGTCCGAGAATAGTTATTTATTAATGTTTGGGCTTTCATCACATGTATTTGAACTCATCATGGGCCCTATTTTAAATCATCACATGTATTGATTTCATGTATCTTAAGGCCCTTAAAATCATGGGCCCTGAGCCGGCGCCCCTGAAGCCCCGGCCTAGGGCCGACTTTGTGTACATGTAGAGAAGGCGAGTTCGATCGCCTTCCATCTTGATTTCTTTATGTCAATCTGATAGTACTTTTGAGGTTCAGCTCCCACCATATAAAAAAATAGTATTTCCTGATGGAGATACTAAAGGTGGCAAAACGGGCTGCTTGGCCCGGCCTAGTTCGGTCGCAGGCCAGGGCTGGCCCGGCCCGCTGGCTTAACCGGTTAAGCCCGAGCTCGTTAAGCTGGCGGTCCGAGTTGGGCCTAGGATGGGTGGCCCGTGGGCTATACATATCCAAAATTACGGTTCGGTTCGGTTACAGTTTCTAACCGTCGGTTCCGGTTCCTGATTGAGCTTGAGCCGGAACCGGAATCGGAACCGGAGACCGAAGTTTCTGGTTCCGGTTTCGGATAGGTTTGGTTCTGACGATTCGTTTTTTTTTTCTTTTTAAAAAAAAAATCTTATCTAATTATATCAGATAACCCAACCCAGATCTTCAATCTCCCCAACCCATATCAGATTATATACATCAACCTCAAACCTCACCAACACAGATTTTATCAAATTATTTAATCTCTCTCTCTCTCTCTCTCACACACACACAAAAATCAACTGGTCCACCATCACATCTTCTCTCGGCCATCATCTTCTTCTTTCTTTTTCTTTCTTCTTTCTTCTTTCATCTTTGCCTTAACTTCTTTGTGACTTTGTTTGTGGGTCGATCAGTGGAAGAGAGAGATCTGTAGAAGAGAGAGATCGATGGAAGGGAGGGAGAGAGAGATCGATGGAAGAGAGAGAGAGATCCTTCGATGTAGATCGATGGAAGGGAGACCTATGGATCAAGGATGGAAGGATGGAAGATGGATTTGGGGAAGATGGATCTGGAAAGAAAGAAAGAAAGAAAGAAAGAAAGAAAGAAAGAAAGAAGAGAGAAAGAGAGAGATCATGAAGAAAAACGTAAGAAAGAGAGAAGAGAGAAGAGAGAAAGAGAGAGATTAGGGAAAAAGAAGAAATAGGGGAAAAAAAGTAAAAAAAATAAATAATAATAAGTGGCTTGGAACCGGCGGTTTCAGAACCGGAACCGGAACCGGAACCGAACCGCCTGTTCTAACTGTTGGTTCCTGGCCGGTTTTTTTTAATGAGAACCGAAACCGAACCTTCACCCCTACGGTTCTGGTTACGGTTTTAAAACCGGTTCCACGGTTACGGTTACGGTCACGGTTCAGGTTCATTTCACACGGTTACGTTACGGTTTGGTTCTACGGTTCGGTTCTACGGTTCGAATCAAACCGTGGTCGTGTCTACCGTGGGCCGGCCCGCCTAGCCCGTTAGGCTCGCGGGCCCAATACTTTTTTCAAAAGTTGATTTCTTGTGAGCCTTAACAGGTCGGCCCGTTAGTGCATCTCAGAAATCAAATTTTGATTTTTTTAAATTTAAGTTTTAAATTTTAAAATCTGAACTGAGGGGTGATTTTTATAATTATTCAAAAACCGTTATTGACCGTTGGGGGTAAAAAATGCCCAAAACTTTTAAATTTTACATTTTTTTAAAAACTTTTACAATTTTTTTTTCAATTATACCCGAATCTAACATTTACCTACAAATACCCCCACAACCCTCATCTCATTATCTACATTTTCTTTACTTCCCTACACTTTTATTCCCTCTATTCTCTACAATCTCCAACATCTCTCACTCATTCTTTCAACTATTTTGTAATTTATTTTATTTATTTAATATGTTATATTATTATATACTATATACTATTACACTAATATACTAATACTATAGTACTATATACATTATACATTATATATTATATACTATATACTATTATAGTCTCTACATATTCGAAGGCTCTTACTCTAAGGTATTGTCTTATTTTTTTTTTTAAAGTTACTTTCATTTGTTATTTAATTATTAACTATTATTAATATGTTTATAACTAATGTTTTATTTGTTATATTGTTAGGTATCCATTGTAAAAATAATAATATTGTATAAATAAAACATAAAAAAAAAAATCAAAGTTCATTACACGCCCGTTAAGGCCTTAGCGAGCCGGCCCGCCACAGACCCGTTAAGGCCTTAACGGGTTGGCCCACCTCAAAACAGGTGGTGGGCGCAGGTCGGGTCTACCCTTCTTATAAACAGGTCGGCATAAAGGTCGGCCCGACCCGACCTATCTCCCTAACAGGTCGGGCCTGGCCCCGCCCAATAAGCCAAGGAGCCCGGGCCGACCCTTTTTGCCACCACTAGGAGATACGCTAAGTGGTCATTATTTGTGTATTTTACCGGATCCAATGTAGGTAATACTTATGGTTTGCAGTAAGGTTCAATCGTCTTCAAAATGACTGTTGAGCCTCCCACGGCTGAAAAAAATAAACTAAATAAATAAAAAAGGAACCGGTCCGGTTCCAAAATATTTAGAATCGGAACCGATTCAAGTTCCGGTTTGGTTCTTCTGTCCACAGTTTCGGTTCGAACCGTCGGTTTAAACCGAACCGTGGTCACCTCTAGTTTCATCTAGATTTGATTCTTGCACCAACAAAGTACAATACTTGCATTTTTGATGATAATGATGATATAATAGTGTCCAGTGTTCTAGTAAACGCTAGACGCTAGTCGGTCGGCATCCCAACGTCACCGCCTAGGCGGCTGGTAATTTATTTATTTATTAATTATTTTTCCTACATACAAAACCAATATTCAATCTCTTTTAAAAAAATCAATAATTAAATTTTAAACAATGTAACTACTAACTAGGATATAAAAACGACTTTGATTCTGTCTAGATCGATTAATCAGCAAAATCGATCGACAAAATGACCAAATCGTCTGTTTTTTTACTTGCCGTCTAATATGACCCATTTTGTTCTAATCAGGACATTCGACGAACTTTTAGGTAGCATCTAGGCACGTATTTTGGAACGCTGATAGTGTCTAGTGCAACATAAACATAATATAGGATTAAAAATTGTATGTACAACTTAAATTAGTATTTTTTGAAAATCCAATATTACCCTTAAGTAAAATTACTTAAATGACTAAATAATTTGTAAATACATAGTAATAATTATTAATTGATTTTATATCAATCCTTTGAAAAAAAAGGACGTTTTTTATTAATTGTTTGATATGATAATAAAAACATTTCTAATTTATCAAACCATAACTTCTATTTTAAATATTAATTTCAATTTCTTTTAAGGAATACAAATTGATTGAGTTGACCAACAATTTACAGTTATAATTGTGTGAAATAAAAATTAATATAAATAATAAACTTTCTATTGTAAAAATAAAACAATAAACTTTCTTAGGAACAGAAGAATTAAGATACACCGTTGTGTGTTGAGAGCTATTAGTTTGTCAATTCAGAAGAATTGTAGAATTTTGAGCTTAAAAAAATTAAAGAATTAAAAAAAAAAAGTTTTAAAAAAATGATAAGAAATTTTTTTCAAACAATTTTGTAGGATGTCAAATGTTTTTGCAGGGGTTATAATATTTTTTTAAAAATAAATTATTTATTTGAATAAAAATATATAAAATAATAAAATTTTAATAAATCTGATTAGATAACAAAATAGTCAGGTGTGCTAACAAAAATATAATATAATAAAATTAAAGAAAAGATATTTCTGATATTATGTGGGGTTTATTTACGAAATATATAATTTTAAAATATTTTAGGGATGTACTTACGAAAGAGGTGTAGATACAGTTTTTGAGAGTTGTCAATATCGCCACTTTTACTAGAATATGAAATTAGCACAATATTCGAATCTGGTCAGGTACTATAGAGGCCCAAATTTGGCTTGGGCTTAGTGTTTAAAAGCCGAATTTAGATTGGGCTTTAAAAATTACTGTATGAGCTGAGTTTGGTCCGAACCCGAAAAATCCGGTTCGAATAGTAAATAATTATTTTTAATATTTTTATATTTAATAATATTTATAGTAAATTTTGAAGTTAAAAAGGAAATAAAAACATTGTCAATTTTTGAAGTTATATCGGATATGATTTGGATATATAACTATTTGTAATTTGTAAATGAGTAATGCTAGACATTCTAATTTTTTTCCTAAATTCTGTTCTAAATGATGTGTCACGTGAGGTTTCAGCATCTTATAAACCATAAGATTATGTGTTGACTGATCTGATACTAACACTACTTTACGTGCCACATAATTTAGGACAGAATTTGAAAAAAAAAAATTAGGACTTCTAGCATTACACTTTGTAAATATGTGATATATAATAAAATTTTAATTTAATCACATGTTTTTTTTTTCTTTTTTGAAATGATTTAATGACGTGTTAATGAGTACAACTCGGTGGTAATTGTTGCTTGAATGAAGCAGTAGGTTGGTGGTTTCGAAATCCTCATGTCTTCGAACCAAAAAACTTAATTTTATAAAAGGTCCAAATCCGATCCGGCCCAGCTCTCAAGACATTAATCTTGGGGCTGTGCTTAACAGCCAGTCTGGAATCTTAAACCTGGCTGAGTCCGGTCCGCAATTCGAGTCTGAATCAGAAATCCGATGGGCTCGAAAATTTCAGGCCAGGTTGCCGAGCTCGGCCTTTTTTGACACCTCTGTGGCTCTGTCCATGGACAATGCTTTATTTTATTTTTTTCAAAGCTTTTGATAAGCACTAATCAAATATCATTATCTGTTGAAGTAACACTACCTTATATTTAATGAACGCTGGTATCTATTTGGAATTGTGAATGAAAATACGTGTGAAATCTCTGACTCGAACGAAAAAACGTGTGAAATAATGTGAATAAAAACAAAAAATTCGGGGTTTTTTTTTAACATGTAAGATTCCAAATAGATGTCTACAAAATTTGGATTTGAATCATGTACTTGTTTTAATTGTTCATCTCGATAATATATTGTCAAGTGTGTATCTAATATAGCAAATTAATTGTTTTATTATTTCTATTATTATTATTTTTTTTTATGTTTTTATTCTAACAAAAATATAATTAATCAAGATATTGATTTAGGTAAGAAGGAGATTAGATGAGTAAGGGATAATTCAATTTGAATTTTCAATATATATTAAAAGCATTTATCAGTTATAGAATCCCGTATGAATTTTTAGTGGGATCACTAATTCCCACACACACAAAATTAGTAACAGTTCTTGATTTATATATCAAAATCCTAAGAATAACTTGTATGGAACCGTCTCATTCCCACTTAATAAAGAGTAATGTTATACAATCTAAATAGCTAATCTAAATTTTAACCTAAATGATATGGTAATTGACTTGTCATCACACACACAACATATGATGATGTGGTTAATGAAAAAACCATTTACCACATCATTTTGGTTGAAATTTAGACAATTTTTTTAAAGTTATCTAACGTTAGTGATTAATGAAACTGTCTGATACAAGTGTATCATTTACATTAAAAATATTAAATGGTTAATTGCACTAACTTACTCTTAATTTATTGAATCTAACAAGATTTTTAAAATATACCCTAAATTAACACGAACATACATTGTCATCAAGTTAATCCTTTAATTTTAATAGTTGATTAATCTTGACTTATAGAAAATCAAATATACATCTATTACATCATCCAAACATAAAATATTTTTCAATTAAAATTTAAAAAATAATAATATATATATACCGTCTATGAAAACATATTCAATTCGTTGAGAAGCCTCCTTTACGAATTATAGGAGATTAATCTCTAAGATCGACGAATATCTCTTTGAATACGTAGGGGATCGTCAAAGATCTCTTGGTTCCTTCGGTGGCAGAGCACCACTACCGGTGGATTATCTTGTTTTAAAAAAAAAATATGTATATTCAATTTTAATTAAAATATATATTTTATGTTTGAAATGATATGACAATATCGATATTTTCAATTGTTAAGGTTAATCGATCGTTAAAGTTAATGGATTAGCTCGATAGAATTATGGAAGGGGGTGTTTACTTTAATTTAGAGAATCTTTTTTAAATCTTACTTAGATTTAATAAATTAAGTATAAGTTAGGATACTTAAAACCAATATTAAATTATAAATTAAAATTACCACATGGCACAATTATATTGGACAGCCTCACTCATCGACAATGAGACCGTCTCACGAAAGTTTTTCTAAAAAATCCCATTTGGTCGAAAAAAACTTGTACGTTTATCAGGGTTTCATTCGATCCCACTCTCTCTCTCCGATATCGAACGGGCCGAGAACTCGATGGATTTAGAGGTGGTGGGCCGCCACGCGCTGCTCTTCGACGACGACAACAACGCTGCGTTCGTGAACTCCACGGCCGCCTTGGTCGACTGGAATTCCCTCTCCATCGACCGCTACGATGTCCGCCACCTCCTCTCCGCCCCTCCGCCTCGCGTCAAGCGCCGTCTCAACCACCTCTCGCCGCCTAGTCGTCCCGACTCGCCTTCCCAGTCGGAGCTTGATCATGAGAGATACCTCGATTTGCCTTCCACGTCACCGCCGGAGTGGGAGCACGAACAAGGTAAAAAAAAAAAAATCTACAGCACACTTCATGTAATTGCTACTATTATCTCTTTTGTTCTTGTTATTGTCATATTTATTATTTGATGAAATGTGAAATTTAAAAAAATATATATTTTGTGCTTCAATTTTTATATATAGTTTGGATTATGAATATGTATTTGAGCTTAATTAAGGCTAACTAGATGATGTGCCAATTCGGTTGGTATATTTCAAATCGGATATGTGGAAATTTTTAACAATTTTAATGGTCTTTGTTTAATAAATACGTTGTATTACACCTTTGAATGTGCTTGGTGGAGTGGTCTGATTTTGATTAGTAAGGAAGTCTTTGTAGAAACTCTCTATGGATGTAGCTCTAATCGAGAGTTATCGGAAAAAGGTTATGCAAATTTGTTGCATTCCAAGTGTTGTGTAAACTGGCATGCCATTCTATGTAGGAGAAAATCTTGGGTGGGACAGTCTCACCATGAAATTTTCATTTTAGAAAACGACATGTGGCATAAGATAACAGATGATTGGTTGGAGGTGTCACGTGTCGTTTTTAAGTGGAGGTCTCATGGAGAGAACGTCCCATCCAATATTTTCTCCCTATGTAGTGGTGTCATGTCTTGTAGTTCTTAATGTCATATCGGCTTAAGAAAAATAGTGTATTAAACTCGAACAATCTCTGTGTTGTTGGTATGATGTGTGTTGTTTGATGAAATTCGGCCATTCTTTGTGCTGTCAGTATGATGTGTATTGATGTATGATGATAGTTGGACAATTTCTGTGGTCAGTGTGACTTGTATGGTATAATGGCGTGGCCCGTTTTTTATGTTTATGCCTTTATCACTTTTGAATACAATTATGGGGCCAACATAGGGGGTTTTAGTTTTTAGTTGCATGGTTGTTTTATACTTTTATTGTTTGCATTAATTTTCCAAGGTTGCAGGAAGAATTGTTGTTTCCAACAGTTTCATCTTTCAGAAAGACAAGTAAGAATATTCTTACCTTTAAATTCCTTAGCCTCTTTGCTGCTACGTATTACTAATGCAGTCAAAAGGTAATGTGTACCTATGTGAACATGATTTTTAATTATATTTTTCTTTTCTTTCCAGATTTAGATGATGGAGCTGGACCAGTAAATGATGGTGGCTATCGTGCTGTTCCCTTCTCGTATGGAAGTGCTGATGAACCTACTGGGGGAAGGAATGCTGATGCTGAGTCTGGTTTCCGGCCACCATTCTCGCTGCCCGAAAATTTACTTCTAAACCTAGTAAGTATATGCCTTGCTGATTTTTTTGCGATTTCCTGCTCGACCAACCTATAATTGTTTGTTTGATTCTTAACCAGTGGCCAAGTGATAGCTGTGTAAGGTGAATTTGTTTTTCTAAGGCTTACCATGTCTAAGTTTCAGATGCTCGGAGCAGGGATGGAAGTTCTTGTGACCTAAGGTTGCCATTCATGTGCTCCTTGTTTCCTTTTGATGTCATGACAAGGGGCTGTGCAGGTGGGAATAGGATGATAGAAATTTGTTGCTTTTCAGGAATCTTAACCCTTGAGAGCAAACCGGATGATTCATATCTTCGTAGAGTTCTGTTTCTTGATCTATGTGGTTATCTTAAGTGAGATTCAATTGTTTATTTTTTATTCTTTTATTTCTTGGGATGTGTAGTAAGATTTTGCTGCTCTTGGAAATTTTCTGCTGTTATATGTTGCATTGTTGAGACAAACTATTTTTATGTTTGTTTTTTCAGCCTCCTACAGAGAAGCTACATCAGATCATTGCTAGGACTGCTTTGTTTGTAAGCAAGCATGGTGGACAATCAGAAATCGTTTTGAGGGTCAAACAGGGAGACAACCCAACATTTGGATTCTTGATGCCCGATCATCATCTGCACGCTTATTTTAGATATCTGGTTGATCACCCAGAACTTCTGAGTGAAGAGAACAAAACCGACAGTGAGCTTGATCAGACCAGTGGTGCTGGAAGAGGTGGTGCTTTGTCTATGCTTGGATCTGTATATGGATCTGGAGAGGATGAGGATGCCCCTGAACTTAAAAGAAATGGATCTGGGGAAGCAGTTGATGCTGCTAATGCGCATGTTTCAAATGGATCAGAACGAATGAATTCCCCTGTAATTGTAGCCAGGAAAGATGAGACTGTTTCCAAGCATTCACTTCCTTCAAAAGAAAAATTGCCTTTGATAAAAAGAAATCAATCCATTAGTACAGTGAAGACCAGAACTTCAGGTGGGACGAAAAAAGATGGTGATGCCATGGGTTCAGTTTGCTTTGCTGCTGTCAAGTCACAAGCTTTCGCTTCACCAAGCATGTCCAAGGTTGAACCACCTATTGTGGAGCCTCCATCTGATATAAAGAGAGTGGTTGATAAGATAGTTGAGTTTATTATGAGAAATGGGAAAGAATTTGAGGCTGTTCTTGTTGAACAGGATCGTAAACATGGGAGATTTTCATTCCTTCTGCCGTCCAATCTCTATTATCCTTACTATCTGAAAGTTCTTGGCGAAGCAGACGAGGTGAGTTTCTTTAGAGAATTTTAATATTCTCTAGTAACTGTGGTTGTTCTTTTAAGTGCTCGGTGTTGTGTTGTATTTTGTTTTGTTTCTCTTTTTTGCTGATATTTTTGTTTTTGCCTTCATTGACGGTCAAAGTTATCTGGCAAAGGCTTCAGTGTTGAGAAACATGATTCGACGGGACGTGGAGTGGATAAGAAACGTGCTACATTCAAAGAAAGTGATACCCATTCCGTAGGATCTGATATACCATCCGATTCTGACAGGAAAGAAAAGTTTAAGATGGTAATAGGCAAGTCAAAGAAGGATGGGCAGGACCCACCTACCAAAGCCACACAGACAAACACTGGTATCACTGTTAATGCTGCTGCAGCCGCTGCTATTCTTCAGGCTGCCACGAGAGGTATTAGAAACCCGAATCTAGAATTTCTAACGAAGATGTACTTTAATGGTAGCAGTCAGGGGTTTAGTGTTGAGGGTGGACAGGATCAGAAGCTGGATCCGAAGGGCAAGCCAGCTGCTAGTGAGGTCGACTCCTTGGAAACAGACTTGAGCAGGGAGGAGAAGTTGAAAGCTGAGAGATTAAAGCGGGCAAAGGATTTCGCTGCCATGATAAAAAATAAGGCCACCCCTTTAAAAACTGAACAACTGCGTGGCTTATCTGTAGAACCACCAGATTCTGGGTTATCCGGTTCAGCTGCAGATGTTGTAAATCTTGCGGGTAATGAAAGAGAAGGTTGTTCTGTTTCCCCTGACATTGATACATCTGATGTGAAAGAGAAGTCCGAAAAGAAAGATTTGGGTGATGATCAGGAACGAAGATCAAAGAGGAGTTACCGTTCAAGATCTAAAAGGAATGAAGAAGAGGAGGAAGAGGAGGAAGAAGAAGATGAAAAAAAGGATCACAAGCACTCGAAAAGGAAGCGAAAATCTCATCGATCTTCACATGAAAGTAGTAGGGACAGGAAAAGGCATTCCTCTTCCAAGGACATTGATTCTCTACATAGGCATAAGCACAATAAGAATGATGATTCTTCGGACCATGAGGATTGGTACTCTTCCAAACATCGTCATAGGCATGACAACACATCCGATGATGAGTATCATCGACAGGCAAGGGATCGGCATAGCTCCTCCGACGATGAACATCGACATTCTCAACATCACCACAAGCGTGATAGCTCCTCTCGGCGACGACATAGGCACAATAGCTCCGATGAAGACGAAGACGAGCATAAGCACGGCCACCACCGGAGAAGATCATCTAAGCATAGGAAGAGATCACACCGAGAAAAAGAAGTGGACTTGGAGGAAGGTGAAATCAAATCAGACCAATCAAAAGCAAGCGAGAGTTATGCTGATGCTGCTGTTAGTAGAGAAGCTTCTGTGGATTTGTCAAAATCATATCAAGATGCAAGGACGGCCTCATCATCATCTCAGCCGTCTTATACTAATGAAGTTTCTGATGATTTGAGAGCCAAAATCAGAGCCATGTTAATGGCAACCTTGTAATTAGCAGCAAAATATATTCAATTACTTTAATATATATAGACCTCTTTTGATTTTGCTTATAAAAAATGAGATACTTGCTTTCATTATATTTGCTTTCTCCAAAATTACCAGTCTATTATCCAGTGATATCATGATATATGCGATGGATGTATAGCCAATTAAACGTGGATTTGGAATGATTTATATCCAACGTGGATTTGGAATGATTTTAGCGACCGGGTGCTGTAGTGTGCATTGAAAAAATTTCTTCTATATGGTAATTGGTAAACTCGGTAGATTGGTTAATTTTAATTTAAGTTTAGGTTAGCATGTATTCTAACTCTAAATGCACGAGATAGTAACTCAAAACCCTTTTTTTTTTTTTTCAAGTCTTACAAGAACTATTATAATAAGACTTTCGAGACATGTCAAAAACAAACGATATATGTACGGTCTGAATATTTATTCTCATAACCCAAGAAAAAAACTGACTACACTGTTTATAAAACGTGTATTGTGATATTTGAATCCCTCATCACTTATATGAAAAGAGTGTGCTATGCTAAAAGGTGATGTGTAATAGTAATTCAAAACTTAAATAAACAGTATATTGGTTAATAACTCAAAACTTAAATAAACAAATGAGAGAAACTCTTCGTAATATTCTGCATGAAGATGTTTTTCAACGTGTTTTTCTCCCTTTTTTTTCATGAACAATTTTCTCATTGTACAAAATTGTAATTTGTAAGGCCAAGTTAGGTGAAGATGGTTCAATACATCCATAGAATGCCGCAATCAACAAAAAGTTGAATAGGGGGACCTGAGTTGAGCTGTGTTGGCTTCAACCAAAAAAAAAAATAGAAGGTATAGATTTCACACTCATGTATGTGGCAGACCTACCTTGTATAATGACAATGCCTATCTACCTTTATATTATATAACCAAGTCTACTTTTCTATTAGTTTCCACAAAGTGGAGCAACTACCAATCCTATCTTGACATACTATATATTTACCATATTTATTTAATTGTCCTGTTCGGACCAACAATTATTAACTCTGCTTCCAGGTACACTTATTCATACGTTGTATTCAACACCGATAATTAAATAAGCCTGGCAAAAGATGCATCAAACTAACAAAGTGCTAGTTTAAAATCTAGAAGGGTATACTACTACAGGACCAAGCCAACTTACTGGGTATTGCTAATTGTAGGAGCACCACTGTTGTAGTGTTGTGCCACAGTAGATGTTTTTTTTATATTATGTCCGGTACTGGTTTCGGGTCCCAAAGCTATACTATTAAGAAGGTAAATATTAATACCTTAATTGAAATATTTTTAATATTTTGGTTTTTGATTTAAAGAATATCTTTGAATAAATATCTCAGATATTTTGAGAATATTGACATTATTTTCAAAAAATTTAAAATGTTGGACTTACGGTATTTGTAGGGAAACCGATAGTGGAAATTTCTGAGAATGATTTGTGTATGAAAAAACCAAATTAACATTGAACTTAATTAGTTTTTACGGTTTTACTTGTGAGTACTGTTTTAATTTTGAATATAATTAATAAAGAGAGATTGTACGTATATATTCAAATTATGATTCTCATGGATAAAAATCAAGAAGTAATACATGGGATGATCAAGTACAGTATATAAGATTAAATTATTTTATTTATTTATCTGATCATGTTCTTGGACCACCTACTCTGAGCTGACTTATTACTTATATTTTCTTATGTAATATAGTCAAGAAATGAAGATGAAGCTTACACGAAAGGTTATACGAGTCCTGTTCGTTGATGTTCTACTATGTAAAAACTAATTATCATTCTCTTTGTCCATAATTTTACAAAAATTTTGATGCTCAAAACTTCGATGAAGCTTACAAGAAAGGTTATACGAATCGTCGAGTCCTGTTCTCTGACGTTGAACTACAATGTAAAACTAATTATCATTGTAAATGTGAAAATTTTTACAAAAAATTTGAAGCTCAAAACTTTGATGAAGCTAGCTTACAAGAAAAGGTTATACTAGTCCTGTTCGTTGTTGAACAACAGTGTAAAACTAATTATCATTCTCTTTCCATAAATGTCCATAAGTTTACAAAAAAAAACTGATGCTCAAAACTTCATTAAACTATTTACATTTTCTGATCAGTTCATAAGATATGATATGATTCAAATATCACATTTTAGTGTGAAAGTCTATTGTAATATTAAATTATGTATAGAAACTTTCTGTTCAATATCATAAATTTAGAGTTGGGTAATTACCAATTAGGTCTTGAATTTTTTTTAAAAAAATTCAGATTATTTACGATTTTTGTAAAGGTGACCAAATTGATCCTTACATTTTTTCCAAGTGTCAAATTAGTCCCTCTAACTTGTAAAGCCTGTAAATTGATATGTTAAGGTTTTAATTAGCATCGTCACTCTACTCTTAACAGAATACCGAGTCAATTGAATCTAGTTAGCAAGCTGATGTCATTGTTGATATCGTTCCTCACATAAGTAACAGAATGGGTGAGATTCTGTTACAATCAGGATTCCAGCTATAAGTATTGTTCATGTAATTGAAACTAAAGATAACGAGAAATGAATAAAAAAATTTATCCATCTTCTCTCTGTATCTCTTCTACTTCTCTTCATTTTCCCTCTTTTTCTTCTCCACTGTTTCTTAGAGTTTGTTCAAGATTGTTCTAGTATCAACATGGTATTAGAGGTGTAACGATCCAGTAGCCATGGGTTCCTTCTGCATCAGATCAAGAAGATGTACCAAGTCTGAATCAAGTAACTCATCTTAGGTCAAAGCAAGGAAAGGTGATTTTGATGAAGAAACAAAAAGAAGCTCGCTCTTCTCTCATCGCCAAGAATCTTAATTTCAGTCTACCTATAAAGTTGAATCAAAACAACTTTACATATTGGAAGGCTCAGATCTTACCGATAATTAGAGCTTTCGATTTGGAGGAATTCTTGTTTGGACCTGTAAAAAGTCCACAAAAGTATATTGAGATTGAAGATGAGGACACAGGCGAAGTAGTTCAGAGTATTAGTGATGAGTACCTAGCCTGGAAGAAAATCGATCAATTGCTTGTTGGATGGATTTTCTCAACTCTCAACGAGTCTGTCTTAGGTCAAGTTACTCAATGCTTAACTTCATATGAAGTATGGTATTACATTGTTAATTTGTTTGCACAACATTCTATGGCTAGAACTATGCATCTTAGACATCAACTACAGGCTCTCAAGAAAGGAGCTTTGTCTATTAATGATTGTGGTAAAAATGAAAGGGATTGCAGATTTGTTATCAGTTGCAGGACAAAGTATCACTGAATATGATCTGATTTCTTATGTGTTAAAAGGTGTAGGACAAGAATTTAATCCAGTAGTAGTTACAATCACAACTAATAAAGGACATATTACCTTACAAGAAGCTCAATTCCTACTTATGAGCTTTGAGTCACGATTGGAGCAGTTTGCGAGTGACACAATTGACTTACAAAATGTTGTTGCAAATTACCTAGTTAAAACTCAAATAAGTGATCAGAATAGCCAGAGAGGTGGTCAATATCGTGGTCGTGCAAGAGGCAGAGGTGGTAGAAGATACAATAACTCTAAGCCTACATGTCAAGTTGTCGGAAGATCAGTCACACTGTGAATATATGTTATCATAGATTCGATCAGTCTTATGGTACAAATGGAATCAAACAACCCACACCATTAGGAAATGTTGCACATCAAGCTGAGCATTCTCATGATGGTCAATATCAAGTTCACAATAGTAGCCTTAACACTGCAGTGGCCTCTTCATCTTCAGTAGGAGATCCCAGTTGGTATATACCAAATTATTTTTTCAAAAGATGACTAGAGTAGAATGCAAAGCATTGCCGATTCAAATGAGTTGACTACTATGCATATGTCTGTTTTGAATTCAATAAATCAACCTTGTAAATCTTGTTGTGACTCTGTTGAAATAAGTAGTGTACAAACACCTGAATGTAACACTTTTACTCTCTTATCAGACCTTCTAGCCTCTCCTAAGAATGTACTTGTACAAACTTGGCACAACAAGTTAGGTTATCCTGGTTCTAGAATATTGTCTTTGATATTCAAGAGGTTGAATATAAATGTTTTTTCTTCTGATATAGATGTGTTTTGTGATGCTTGCAAGTTAGCTAAAGCTCATCAGCTGCCATATATAGACTCTATATCTAGGTATCAAAATCCTTTAGAAATGGTATGTGCAGATGTATGGGGTCCTTCTCCTTTTCTCTCTACTCAAGGATATAGGTACTATGTTAGCTTTGTTGATGTCTATTCTAGGTTTTGCTGGATTTTTCCATTAGTTCTCAAGTCTCAGGTCAAAAATGTTTTTGTCAATTTTCATAGATATGTTGAACGACAGTTCTCTACAAAATTAAAATGTCTTCAAACTGATAATGGTAGTGAATTCATTGCCCTCAACACATATCTAAATGATCATGGAATTGTTTATAGAAAGTTATATCCCTACACCCCTCAACAAAATAGTATTGCTGAAAGAAAACATAGAAATATTGTTGAAGTTGGTTTGTCTCTTCTTGCTCAAACTAAACTTCTTTTATCTTTTTGGTGGGAGTCTTTTCACACAGCTACATATATAATCAATAGATTGCCCTCTGCTGTGATTCAGTTTTCTGTACCATACACTCGTTTGTTTAACAAAATCCCTTCTTACAATGATCTCAAGGTGTTTGGCTGCTCATGTTTTCCTTTTCTTCGACCATTCAATGCTCACAAATTTCAAATGCGATCCTCCAAGTGTTTTTTTGTTGGATATTGTGATACCACAAAAGGTTTCAAGTGTCTCAATCCAAATGGCAAAGTTTATGTGTCTCGTAATGTCTTTTTTAATGAGCAAGAATTGTATTTCCCAATTTTATTTTCTTCCAAGTCTAGTACACCTATATCTACAAATAACTTACCTTTCTCTGTAGTGTCAAACAGTGTATCAGATTTGCATAAAACCAAATGTACTAGCTCATCTTTTAAGGCTCCTCTACAACACTCTTCTCATACCTCACCTACTATTATTGACAAACCAGCTGTGCCCTTTCATATAGACCTCAATATACCTACCACAACTGCTCCTCCTATTAATACTCACAATATGATCACTCAGACCAAGAGTGGAACCGTGAAACCCAAAGTATATCGGGTTACTTCTACATTTGTACTTAGAACTACAGCGTCATACATTGTACCTATGACTGTTTCAGAAGCCTTACAATCTTCCGCCTGGAAAACAGCTATGCAGGTTGAATTCAAAACTTTACAATAGTCTAAGACATGGAGTCTTGTGCCTAGTCTTAATGGTGTAAATGTGGTTGGTTGCAAGTGGATTTTTAGAATTAAATATAACGTTGATGGGTCAGTAGATAGGTACAAAGCCAGACTAGTGGCCAATGGCTTCACACAAACACTTAGATTAGATTTTTCTAAGACCTTTAGTCCAGTTGTATATAGTGCAACTATCAGAATTTTTCTATGTCTTGATATTCATAATCAATGGGATATTCAACAGATAGATGTTAATAATGCATTTCTCAATGGTGAGCTTCAAGAATCTGTATACATGAGTTAGCCAGAAGGTTTCGTGAGCCTTGAGCATCCTTGTCACATTTGTAAACTTCACAAGTCTCTCCACGGTCTCAAACAAGCTCCAAGAGCTTGGTATGCTAAGTTAAGATCTGCCTTAGTCACTTGGGGTTTCACAAATTCTCAGTCTGATTCATCTTTGTTCTTCTACAAAACCCAGTCGATTTTTTTGTTGCTACTTATGTATGTGGATGATATATTGGTGACTGGAAATGATGATCGCACAATCTCAAAGGTTATCAAAGATCTCAATCACAGCTTTATTATGAAGTCTCTTGGGTCTCTACAATATTTTCTTGGCTTTGAAGCTCATAGGAGGTCTAATGGTTTGCTACTGACTCAGTCCAAATATGCAATTGATCTGCTTATCAGGACCAAAATGACTGATGCCAAGTCTTGTCCCACACCTCCTGCTGCTAACTACAGGCTCTCTTCTCGTGATGGTAGTGTTTTTTCTGATCCTACATTATATCGTAGTACTGTGGGGGCTCTACAATATATCACTCTCACTCGTCCTGATATTTCATTTGTTGTTAACAAACTGAGCCTGTTTTTATCTTCACCATCTCAGGTTCACTGGTTGTCAGTCAAGAGAGTCTTAAGATACATCAAAGGCACATTGGGTTATGGTCTTAGTTTCCAGCCATCTGATCAGTTCACATTGGAATGTTTTGCTGATGCTGACTGTGCTGGTAATATCGATGACAGGAAATCAATTGGGGGTTATTGCCTATACTTGGGTGGTAACTTATTAATTGGTCTTAAAAAAAACAACGTGTTGTGGCACGTTCTAGCACAAAGGCAGAGTACAGGTCTCTTGCTTCAGTTGCCATTGATATAATATGAGTTCAGTCCCTATTTTCAGAACTTCAACTTCCATTAGTTGGTACACCCGTTTTGTAGTGTGATAATCTTGGTGCGAAATCTTTGGGCCTCAATCTTGTATTTCACTCAAGGACTAAACATATAGAAATTGACTTACATTTTCTGAGAGATTTGGCATCATCTAGGAAACTTGATATTCGTTATATTTCTACAGAAGTTCAAACAGCTAATACCTTCACCAAAGACCAGTTCTACTTGAGGGGGAGTGCCGATGCCGCTGAAACAGATCAATTTTCTAGGACCAAGTTCAAATTGACTGATTTAATGCAACTCAATTTGAGAGGGAGTATAAAACCTGTAAATTGATATGTTAAGGCTTCAATTAGCATCATCACTCTACTCTTAACAGAATACTAAGTCAGTTGAATCTAGTTAGAAAGTTGATGTCACTGCTGATATCATTCCTCACAAAAGCAACAAAATGGGTGAGATTCTGTTACAATCAGGATTCCAGCTATAAGTATTGTTCATGTAATTGAAACTAAAGATAAAGAGAAATGAATAAAATTTTATATCCATCTTCTCTCTTTATCTCTTCTATTTCTCTTCATTTTCTCTCTTTTTCTTCTCCACTGTTTCTCAGAGTTTGTTCAAGATTGTTCTAGTCTCAACATAACTAAGTTTCGTCAGTCAACTTTAGCTGTGTAGGGGTAAAAATATACTTTACTCCTTAATAGTATAATAATGACATATACATAATTTAAAAAAAAACATGTATATTTTTGTTTATTTTATTTGTGGGTTTTGATTTTTGAATAAGTTTGACAGCAATGCTTGTATAGTATTAACAAAAAAAATAATTATATAAAAATAGTAAAAGACTAAACTGAGAATGAATAGTAACTAAGTGTATAATTGACATTGTCTTATTAAAATATATTTAGAATTTGTTTAGAAAATTTTAATTCAAAAAGGTACAAATGATGTTTTCTTAATAATATTTTTTTTTGTAATTATAATGGTTAATTTAATACACAAAGGATAAAATATATTTTTTCCAATATGATAAATAAAGGGTATTTACGTACTTTAACTAAAATTATTAAAGTAAACTGTTATATTTAACATCGTTAAACCATTAGAGAGACTAATTTGATGACTTCTTAAAAGAGATGGACAAATTGGCAATTGAAAAAAAAATATAAGGACCAATTTGGTCACTTTTGTAAAAGTCATAAACAACTTGAAATTTTAAAAAAGTTCATGATCTAACTGGTAATTATCCTTTAGAGTTTAACTTGGAAAGTTGAAATAGTGTATCTGTTTAATAAAAAACTGATTTTTTTGACCACATAATTTTCATAATAATGACTAATGGTATATATATATAAAGAAACACCGTAAAATTATATTGATTTGAATAAATTTGGATATGATTTTATTTTATGGATGATAAATTTATCGAAATCTAGTTATGAATAAAATTTGATAATTTTTTAAGCTCTAGAACTATTATTTCTTGAATTTTCCAATATATTTTTATGATATCTTTATAGATTTCAATAAATTTATTATCCATAAAAAAATTCATATCAAAATTCATTGAAATAAATATGATTTCATGGTGATCTTTACCAAATTAAAATAAAGGATTAGTATATATATATATAACTTTTGCAGGCTTAATAATATTATTTATTGATCGGTGGTCAAGGGGAAGGGGTTTATTATGTAAGGAAATATGTTTGAAATTTAGAAGATAAGATTTCTTTTATTTAACATCATATTGTATTGAAAACAACTTTGCAACTTATAGAGGAAATCTCTTTTTTCCCAATGGTCCAAGAAAATTTGGTCATAAATTGAAATTTTGAGTGAGAACCTAAGCTACAAGGTTTATTTTAACATAATAGAGCTTTGATTGATTTAATGTTTAGTTTTGTTAATATATATATATATATATATATATATAGAGAGAGAGAGAGAGAGAGAGGTATGTGCATTATTAATGCTTCCACAGAAGCCCGTACTATACCTTAACGGCTTAACTCAAAAAATTAATTTTATGTCAAAAAAAAAACTCACAAAATTAATTTTAAATTCTTTGTTATAATTTAATTTGAAATACCATAGAGCAGGTCTACTAACAATAATAGGCATTTAATATTTTTTGGATTGAAATTCAATAATCTAAGAAAACAATTTATTTATTTTTTAATAAAAAATGAAAAAATTGATGAACTCTTTATCGTAACTATATATGAACTACTTTACAAGTCATAAATAGTAATAGAACAAGTCATATATAGTAATAATAGAACAGAATACATTTGAGAGTCTCTAATTTTGATAACAATAATGCTATCTTGTTTAAATTTGGTGTCTAAATTTGAGTTCAGATGATGTGGTATCAGCACCTATATGCACAAGTGGTTGTGCACCTTCTTTCCATATTGATGGTCAGGGGTTCGAGTCTCACCATATGTATTTTAGAAGTATGTGTGAGAAGTTTTCTCCTGATTTGTGGGAGTAGATATCTGAACCGTAATATATTGTTTGATCTGTCAAGATCTCGATAGTCCAATTGTAATAGTTGTAAATTGTAATACTTCAAACCAAAAAAAAAAATGATTTGGCATCCTTGATTTCTCTTATTAAAATTGGATGAATCATTGAGTTCTAGGGACACTATATCATTTGGACTCCAAATTGAGGAAAACAATATTATTCTTTTAATAAATTTAGGTCATGTAATATTTTTCATTCTTACATTTTTTATTTAATTTGTTTAAATACTTTTTAAATATAAATATTTAAAATAGAAGTTTAAATAAACGTGTTGAGATTAAACACTATATGTGATATGTCGCCGTGGGAAGGTTACCTAGTTATGCAAGAAACTAACAATACCAAATATAAAATTGTTGTATCTTATTTTGACCATCATAAGTTAATGATAGTCATATATAATTGGCAAATCTAGTTTCATCGTCATCACACTAACCATATATTAATTATATCATGAGGTCCTTGATTCCTTGTTAGTTCCTTGTGGCCCTATCTATCTATGTTATGATTTCAGTTTATTTTTTCAAAAGTCTCTAATTAATCTTTCTTCTTTCACATTCAACCTAACCCTAGCTAGCCGTAGTTTTCAATATACTTGACATGCCAAGTTTAAGTTTTTAGCTATATATAAAATGTCAACTCAATGAAGCTACATAATTAATACTCTTGTATCAGTCAAATGTTGAAGCTTTATTTCTTCTTCTTTTTAATTAATTATTGAACTGTGTAGTTTTGATTATATCTTATAACTGTTTTCAAATAATAATAAATTTTAAGGTTGATTGTGGGAAAGCATGAAATGAAAGAGAAAGTCTTCACCCGATCATGATTCATGAAAGTTGCACATCATCTATATATATCTTTCCAATAAAACACAGTCGTAAAATATTGTTTTTTAATAAATTGAAGATGATTCAGAAGTAAACTCTTTAGATATAAATATTATGAATATACGTATTCGAGTCATATTTTCCTCCTTAAACTTTGAATTTATTATAATAGTAATTTTTGTTTTCAAATTATATAAAAAATAATAACTTTTGTATTTAAATTTATACATATATACATATCAAAAATTTAGGAGACACATATACGGATGGTGCATGTGATATGTTTATCTTGGTAATCGTGGAACAGAACAAATATATCTAACTTGGTCAAAGTTTCATGTGATAATAAAATGTTATAATCAATTGAATTGAAGAATGAAATTCTAAGTAGTTGTGATTTCATTTTCATACGCAACGGCTAACATATAGTTTCATAGTAAGAGACAGATTTTGCCAACTAGAGAGACTTTAAATGTGGACTTTTTGAGTGACTCCGTGCTTTAACTTGTTTTTTTTTTTCCTTACTTTTTTATAATTTCAATTTCTTTTCTTTTCATTGATTCAAACTGCTAGCTACAAAATTATTAAAAAAAAACGAGAAGATATAAATATATAATCACGAGAGAAATAAATGTAATCCATTGTGTGCGTCTGAGATTTAATGTAGTGGTAATACCATCAAAAGTGATTTTGGATATTGAGATTATCAGAAGTACTTTTAATAAATAAATAAATACACACTTAAAAGATCAAATTTTTAAGAGGAAAAAATGTTTGAAATGTTATATATATACGGCTGACACTAAAGTGTATATATAGAGAGAGAGAGAGAGGGAGTTGACACTAGAGTTAAAGGTATGAGAGTATGAGTCGAGATGATGAGGTTGATATAATAATAAAACCTCTCAAACAGATACTTTGAGATTGAATGTACGTAGGTTCGAATCTTTTCTACCTTCGTTATAAAATCATGATTTATTGTAATATTTATAAATAAATAAAAAGTAAACATGATAAAAACTCATAACTCATAAACAAAATGAAAATTTTTCATACCATTCTTAGAGGGAAGGTAAGATTCACTGATTTTCCCATTTTCCCATTATATATATAACAGGCCACGAGATACATCATATATGCATGCCTGTTAACAAAAATTGAGTAAACATATGAGTGGAAATTGTGAGTAATGTTACATTTTTTTTGGTCAATTGCAGTGATGTCACCTTTATAATAAGTTAAGTTTAAAAGATACTTATTATAGTGAGCTACCGAAATTGCCTTTAAATAATCGATATTTTATTCTTTAAAGGTTGTCGTGTAATAAATTTATCTGAAAATCAATCACCTACTCCATTTTTTCTTCACAAAACGAGTTTCATTCCAGATTTATTGTATTTCAGATATTACACATATTCCAGATTTTACACAATAAGGTAAAATAATATTTTTGATCTTCATTTCCATTTTTTATTGTATTTTTGTGTGGTATAACACTGTATGAACATTTATGAACATGTTGTCGGAATTTTTTTATGTTGATGTCCTGGAGTTGTAAACATTTTACAAAGAATGAATGAACATGTATGCAAATTTTTTTGTATATATATTTGGGCGAGTTGAGTTGTAGTGGTGCAAACAAGTTTATAATCTTGGGCATACAAGGTGAAAATGTTTTAAAAAAAGGTCGAAACATTTGTAAAAAAGCTCGGAAATGTGAAACTAAGTCTCGATCAAATTCTAAAAAAGCTCGATTCCAAAAATAGATGCTGGATACGTAAAAAGAAAAGTTCGATCCCTGGAAAAAAGGCTCGATCCTTAGCAAAAAATGCTCGATCCTTGGCAAAAAAGCGCATGCTTGAACGAGTGAATAGAATGCCTGTACACGTAGGCACCCCACGGGAACGCGTCGAACGCATCTAGGTCCTCAACCACCCGAAACTGCCAAACTGGAATCTTGAATCTCTCATCCACCCCCATCAGTATCCAGTTCAGCATATATAAGAGGCAGAGCTTGACAACATTGTACGCCTGTCCGAAATCTGTGCCGGTGACAACACCCCTAATCTGCTTCAGCGACACCTCCTCGGCTCTAGGAAAGTACCGCTCATGTATGTCATTCTCCACTGCTGCATACATTGTGGTCTCTGGTACAACTCCAAACCGCAGTCCAGTGATCAGGCAAAATTCCACCTTCGAAAATCTCACCGACTGGGTTCCTAACATGAAGTGCATCTCATCTGTGGGGCCGTTATGATGGAGCTCCCTCAAAAGCAACCGATGGATAATACCACCGGAAAACTTCATCTCCTTATGCATCGTCAGGAAATGCCCGAAACAAGACGCCATGAACCGCCGACGGTCTTCATCTGCAAATTCTACAGGGACACGGTTCAGCGCGTCGTCTATATGGGCGAGGGCATCAAAATGGTTGTGTCGTGTCAGTTTGCCCTCGTACCAGTATTCTTCTGGAGTTTTAAGTGAATCTCTCAACCTAATTCTCATCTGCAATGTAACAGAAATACAACATCATTAGACATAATTTTATTAAAAAGCTCGATCTCTTTCAAAACAGCTCGATTGCTTTACAAAAAGTCTCGATTCCTTTTCAAAAAGGCTCGATCCCTTTCAAAAGAGCTCGATTGCTTTACAAAAAACCTCGATTCCTTTTCAAAAAGGCTCGATCCTTTTCAAAAAGTATCGATCCCTTTCAAAAAGTATCGATCCCTTTCAAATAGGCTCGATCCAATTCAAAAACAGCTCGAAACATATTCAAAAAAGCTCGATCCCTTTTCAAAAAGGCTCGATCCCTTTCAAAAAGGCTCGATCCCTTTCAAAAAGGCTCGATTCATTTTCAAAAAAACTCGATCCCTTTTCAAAAAGGCTCGATCCCTTTCAAAAAGGCTCGATCCATTTCAAAAATGCTCGATCCCTTTAAGAAAAGCTCGCTCCCTTTTAAGAAAAGCTCGCTCCCTTTTAAGAAAAGCTCTCTCCCTTTTAAAAAAGGCTCGATCCCTTTCAAAATAGGCTCGATCCAATTCAAAAACAGCTCGAACCTATTCAAAAAAGCTTGATTCCTTTTTAAAATGGCTTGATGCCTTTTAATAAAGCCTCGATCCCTTTTCAAAAACGCTCAATCCCTTTCAAATAGGCTCGATCCAATTCAAAAACAGCTCGAACCTATTCAAAAATCCTCGAAACATATTAAAAAAATCTCGATTCCTTTTCAAAAAGGCTCGATTCCTTTCAAAAAGACTCGATACCTTTTAAAAAAGTTCTATCCCTTTTTAAAAAAGTTCGATCCCTTTTTAAAAAAGCTCGATCCTTTTAAAAAAAAAACTTAATCCCTTTTAAAAAAAGCTCGATCCCTTTTCAAAAAAGCTCGATCCCTTTCAAATACGCTCGATCTAATTCTAAATCAGTTCGAACCTATTCAAAAAAGTTCGAAACCTATTCAAAAAAGCTCGATCTTTTTCAAAATGGCTCGATTCTTTTTTAAAAAAGCTCGATTCTTTTTTAAAAAACCTCGATTTCTTTTCCAAAAACCTCGATCTACCAAAACCTATTTTTCATGACAAAAATAGCTCGACTAATCAAATAAGCTCGATTTTCTTGAAAAAATTCTCAAAAACCCAGATTTCATCTTCCTCAACTGATATTCAACAAAATTACAAACCCTAACCTAAACCACAACCATTCTCACATCTATATTTTAACCGGTTTCTACAATTCCTATCAACAAAACTCATTTCTAACATGTAATGCAAGTTAACAACAACAAAAACGAGAAAAAATAATCAATCTTATCTTTGTCAATCGCAACTCTTCCGGTCACTTCACCGTCGATTAGTTTCCCGTCGGTTTGACTGTTGCTTCTCTCTGACTTTGAAAACGACAACTTCCTCACTGTTAAAATATTTTGGGGTATTTTTATCTCAAACGCTTTTTTAGTGTTTTTTAAACATACATTAATAAAGTGATGATATTTACACAACATACCCTTCAAATAATGCCAATAATTTTTTAACCCCAACATTTGATGGCGTGCATGTGTCATGCAATGTGACATTTTAACTTTTCGGCGACATTTTTCAACTCTTAATATATAATAATATATTACTAATTTCGTGTGAATTTGGTTAATTAATTGCACAATCATTTTACCTAATTATATTTCTATTATTTCTTGTCTTAAGGGTGTAACTCTAAATGGATGAGTTTGAGACTTTAAACTTTTGGACTTGACAAATAACTTTTAAATTAGTCGTTTAAATCTTACTAATAGTAAAAGTTAAAAAAAAAAAACATATAATCCAAATATGTGGATGGATAAATAGATAGATACTATAAATATATATATTTTTTTTGTTTATGTAAGCGTCAACGAAAATTATTATTTTTATCAACTTTTGATTGAGTAGTCGTTTATTTCATATTTGTATTAGTGACGCGTTGTATTGAATTGAACGAATCAAATGGAAAAAAAATGGACTTGAATCGAATAAAATTCTAAAAACCCTAATAAGCAATTCTAAATTTAATTAGTTAGACAAGTAATTCTCCATTAGTTTATTCGATCCTTAATTAATTAATTAATTAATTTTCCATTTTTTATATAAGAAATCATTTCCAAATTAATGCATTAATTTGGGGACTTTTTGAGTTTACTTTATCCATGTGCTGCAACTGTTATTGAATTCCAAGCAAACCTGCCGGGCCGGCTAAAAAATGTAGAGAGCAACGTTTTGACTTTACTTGCCGCAGCAAGCTAGCAACAGCTTAATTTTAACTTTTATTTTTTAAAAATCTGATACTAATTAAATAAAAATTTGTTGAGATCTACCGATATTAATATCTATAAATATGGTCTAGATTATACAACTCACACCACGTAAGAGTGTTCTCCCTAACTTCATTTAACGATTTAATGGGCAATTGTAGGACTTAAACACTGTCACGAAAAGTGAATGGGAAAGTGCATGCACATCCACTTTCAGTGGATGATATTTTATAGTACTTTCAATTAATTAATCCTCATTGTGTTTAGATTTCAAATTAATCAAGCTCATGAATGTATAAAATGCCTTTAATATAAGTTTAACTAATGACATGTTAAACAAGGTAATTAAAAGAATGGTACGTACTAAATTCAGTAGTCTATATGTACGTGATCTTACTAATTCGGTGATTATAGTAATATATAAGGTATCGAATGTAAATATTAATCAGAAATTTATATCATGACCAATGATATATAGTCTTATAGACATATTAGTACTAGAGTTAGGTAAGCATAAAAGAAAAATCAAGACATTAATTTCTTTGGTTGTACTCGATGTTTTTATCAAATTCTAACCGACATAATTAAAATAAATAAAAACGAGGGTTGGAATATGTATCAAACTGTAAATTCACTTTTAACTACTATAAATGTAGTCGGGTTCAAATCTGATCTTACGGACTTAAAGGTGAGGGGCTCTGTCTATGACTTATGAGAGTGCTAGCTATTCAAAGTTGTGCTTGAAGTTTTTGATCTCGTAAATATCCAGTAGACCTCTGTCCCGACTCTATTGGTGTCACCTCTAATAAAAATAAAAATAAAAATAATTCCAAAGTCTCCTTGTTTGAGTAAATGAAGTTCCACCACTAGAGTTCAAGTCCTGATATTGAATCCCGATATTGTAAATATAGTCTCACATTATTTTGTTTATCAAATCACAAAATGCAGGAAGACTCATCTCCTAGCGTGGAAGTTCCAATTCAGATTATTTATGTTTGTAGAGTCTAATTTCGTAAAATCCCAGCACCCCTTGACCCACGATGGTGTCAGTTTTAAAAATAAAAACAGAAAAAAAATATATATATATATAGCAGAATTAGAGCATGCATTGTTTTTAATTGGAAACTCACCTCACAATTTTTTTTATATTAAAAACAGAAAAATTATATTTACATACCTAGAACCTAAATATGCATTTTTTTTTTTTAGATTTTGCCTCCCCTAGTTATGATTTTTGTACAGGTTGGTCAACCTTAAACGAATATTTTCAGTATTAATATTGTTTACGATGTAGTAAATATTATTGCTGGTCAGGTTTTGTATTTTTGTTTTAATTTTTTCAATTAATCTTTTAATAAACTATGAAACAAAATTTTTATTAGTACACAAGAAAAGTTCACATATATAAGCGAATAAATCTTGACAATGTCCACATCCATAATCACCGTGGGGGCGTAGGGCCCATGTTAATCAACTTATTATAAATATCACTGGTCATATAGAAATTAAATCTCTCTGCAAATAATGGGCATACCATCCAATATATGACGTATGTAACGTCCTTTAATTTCGTATTATTTTGGAATATAATTTTAGTTGTGAATTTTTTCTTAACCTTAGAGATAGACCTAACTAAAAAATAATTACAATATATATCAATCATTATTTACATGCATGCATTTTTTCTTCATGCATGCTTTAACATGTTTTTCTTCAATCAATTAATCGGCCAATTTTCCAACCTTAGTATGGCAGCAGAACTCGAGTACTCATAATGAGTCATGAGTGGTTTTTTTTTTTTTGAATCGTAAGTACTTCATGTACCAAATTAATTTGGTCCAAAATGAAATGAAGATATAATTTATCATCATTTCTAGTACATAAATTTCCAAGTATAATGGTAGAACTCAAGTCTACATAATCGTCTGCTGTAACACATGCATAGACAAAATGATCATATGGAAATTTAGATATTTTCACACTTTAATCTCTGAGAATTAGATTATCAAGGATATGGTAAGGTATAAACCTCAACAAAAACAATTCGAAAAGCAACCTCACTGTAATAGAGAAGTCTTTCCCTATTCTGTAATTTTATAAATAATTGTGATATTGTGATTGATATTCAAATTCATATCACAAATCTAAAAAAGATTTAAATGTTAAATTGTTCAACCCACTAGAGTTATAAATGAATCTACTACTTACACCAACGTTTTTAAATGATTTTTTTTTTTAATAAATAAATAAAGATCATATAGCTATAAATTATATCACAATTTGATATATATAATTTAGATCGGTAAATGTATTAAACTTTTGAAGGAGGATTTTTTTGATAAATAAAATTACATCTTATAACATGTTAATCCATTTATCTAATACAATTTAAATGAATGAATTATAGTATTATCACATCATTTGATTCTATAAATGAATTATAGTATTGTCACATCATTTAGATATCATATTTGACCACCTAATTTAAGTAAAATAATATTATTAAATATACATATACTTGTACCTATTTAATATCTTAGATTTTACTTAAAAAAAAAAAACGATTCCTACAATGCCCAATCTGATCTAAAACGTAGACATTTGAATTACATGTAAACGTCAAACAGGCTTGCTTGGCCGTCCATATCATTGACTTTTGTTTGATTTCGATTTTTCACACCAATCAATACCGTGCATTTGTAGAATCAGTCAAAACTTCACACTATCTTCATTTTATAAACAGTAAGGGATATATTCAAAGTATATTCATTATTTTATTGGGTGATCTGCCATAATTTTGGAGGTCAACAAATAATATGAAACTTGAATTAGCATTTGGCAATCAATAATTGGATTATACTAGTACTATACAAGTTCAATAATTTTACATACAATTTATTCAGTGAAATCTTATACCCAACCAGATATTTACTCCTATAAATATTGGGAATAATTTTCACTCTCTCATTAATAATTATATATAGTGAAACTTAAACTCTACGCCATCGGAATAAAAGATAAAAATAGATGTGATTTACGGTTACTTTAAACAAAGTATATATATATATATATATATATATATATATATATAAAAGTTAATAAAATAATAATAAACCTTTCAAAGACACAGTTCTAAAAAAAATTACTTTCAAATAAATATCAAATAATCGAAAACTGATGTTAACTTTTACAGAATACGAATTTGCAAGTAGGAAATGGTAAAGCTTTGTAAATTGTAATACACACTCTAGTTTTCTTAAAACAAAGGAAAAAAAATGATAGATCATACTTATAATATGTATGAGGGTCTACTTAACAAATGTTAATGTATTGTAAATTTTCCTAATTAACTTAATATTTTCCTAATTATTAAATAAATAGAATGTTTGATTCCCTATGTATTTTATAAATATAGTGGACAGTTTATACAGAGTTTTTTCCTTAAAGTTGTGTGAGTATTAAATATCAGATTTCACGGAAAAAAAATGTTGGTATTAAAGTTGAAACACATTAATTTTCTGTCATTATTATTTTAAAACAGTATAAATTCATTTTTCATATTAGGGTTTTTTACGGTATCTATCTATTTATCTAGACTAGTCATTTTTTTGAAGATTTTTGTTATCGATAGGATTCGAACCGTTAATTTGGGATTCATTTACTCAAATCTAAAATTTATCTATTTACCAACTGAACTAAACTCATGGAGCCATTTTTCATATTTGTTATTCCTTTATTTAAACTGCTGTTAAACCCCATCACATTTCATCAAATTCAAACATAAATTCTTGAATAACATTTTTTTTTTCTTTTTAAAACCTATTTAATTAATTTTTAAAACCCATATCTCTCTATATATTTTTCTCTCTCCTATGACTCTACACTGAATTGCCACGTGTTCAATTGACGCACGACCTTACCTCATTAGTAGTATCAAAACTCAGCAAGAATCTTGTTTCACATTTAAAATCATGTTCTCTAATAAAGTCCAACACTAATTTTTATTTATTATTTATTTATTTAAATTTTAGTCTTAGTCCAATTTAAACCCCAATTTTGTTGCCGAGTCCATGGCTTCTTTATAATAACAAGACTTCGTTCAATGATCTCTTCACTTTCTCTTTCAATTTTTTTTACAATTATGTATTTCTAAATATAAATTATAATATTCTCTCATCATTATTTTATCAACTTATATATGGACAACAAAGCATTACTAAGACTCTCTCATTAATACTCATCAACCTAGAAGCAGTTTAATTTCCTCCTCCTCTCCAAGAGTACTATTACTGATCATATCGATCGAGATCGTCGTGCCATGGACAACATCTCAGCTGGTCGCGGTAGCGGTGGTGGTGGTGATCTGAACAACGGTAGAGATGATTCTGATCGCGATCATGATCACGAACATGTTTCTCTTGGCCAGATCCTATCTGGGAAAAGATCGGTGGTCAGTGAGATGGACTTCTTTGCTGGTGAAAAACCAGCTGCAGCTTCAAAGGAAATTTTAAGAGTCAAAAAAGAAAGTGTTCAAAATGAAGATGATCAACTCCATGTAAATGTAAGTTTATTATTAGTTAGTTATATTATTTTTATTTTTATTTTTTTGCTTTTGAACAATAATATAAGGTGTTTGATTTATTTTTTCTTGTGTTTTTCATTGCAGACTGGTTTAAATCTTTCGACAACTAATCCCAATATCCTCGACAATGGAACATCAAAAAATATCGAAAATAATTCGCAAGAAAACAAGGTTTTAATTAGAATCAATGATGGGAAATTATCATTTTGCTTTTGGGGTTTGATTAGAGATAAATTTATTTATTTTAAATATGATTATATATTAATTGCTTATATGTACGTATATGATGCAGTTGGCTGTTCTCCAGGCTGATTTCGAGAAAACAAGCGTAGAAAATCAACGTTTAAAAGGCATGTTAAATCAGATGAACAGCAACTACCATGCTTTGCAAATGCATCTCTTTACATATATGCAAAGGCAAAACACTACAAGACCTGGAAATGATGATCACACACAAAATCATGAGGTAATTAATTATAAAATTTGGTGTAATTAATTGATTTCACCATTTACATGTCTATATGTTCTTCTATATGCTATAATTATCCGTACGGATCTTTCTCTAGTCAAGTCAGACCCCTGATTTTTTTCGTATGAATTCACCAATATTTTTATATTTCTGTACTAAATGAGATAACATATACCGGTGTTTTTTTTTTTTTGTTTAGATGATTTCGAATGGAAAAGCAAGACAATTTATGGATCTGGGTCAGGCTGCTGCTGAAAAAGATGAAGTAGTTTCAATTCAATCTGCTTCTTCAGATGAAACTAGATCAACAGATTTCTCTATAGTTGAATCAATGGAGATCAGTAATCAAAAAATCAATTACAGCAATATTGATTTGGAGAAGAGTGCTGATAGTGATCATCGAAGAAGAATCGTAGAGAGAGAACTAGAGATCCCGGAACGATCAACACAGCTTGCCGGTTCATAATAATAATAATAATAATAATAATAATAATAACAACAACAAAGTTCCTGGGTTCAATTCTTCAAGAGATGTTGAACAGACCTCACAGACCATGGCCATGATCAGAAAAGCTCGTGTTTCGGTTCGTGCTCGATCTGAAGCTACCATGGTACGTATGTATATCAATTTTTCGATTAAGAATTTAGGGTTATCAACAGTAGTCTCCAGTTTAACTATAAGTTTCTAATATATATGAATTATGAAAACATGTGTATAGATAAACTAGATGTCCGACAAAATACTATTGAGAATCAAAATATTTGATTGTTTCAAGCAAATGACTGAAAGATTTACCAAACCACACGTGAACGCACACAATTATGAGTTGGCAGCGGCTGCTTTTGTTGAAGTACAAATTAAGGAAGTCAAAAGACAACAGTGCCAAAAGTGAAATTTAGAAATCAAATGAAAATAATAACAATCTCTGTAGTATAGCTTGATTTTTACTGTTCCATTGAAGAATATTATGATTTTTATTATTTTTTTAATATAGCTTTTTTTTCTTCACTTTCTTCTTTGAACTGTTTCTCTATCTATATTACTATATATCATCGATCGCATGCAAAAATTCAGTAACCCAACTCATAAAACGTTTAAATAATTCATATTAATAAAAACTCGATCTATTAATTAATTATTTAATTTTCATCAATTAGTACTCTTCATGACTGGTTATTTCGTACAGATCTCCGATGGATGTCAATGGAGAAAATATGGACAAAAAATGGCAAAAGGAAATCCGTGTCCTCGAGCTTATTATCGTTGCACCATGGCTTCTGGTTGTCCAGTTCGCAAACAAGTAAGTATTATTAGTAGTACTGGATCTGCAACTCTTCTAGCAGTCTAGTCTAGCTCTTTTTATTGTAGTCATGTTTTCAATAATAATGCTCGTATTAATTATGAGAATTTAATAACTATATGCCCTAGAATATGTTTGCAATCTTATAATTAATTATGGTTTGTGTTTAGAGTCATTATTCAAGAAAAGAAAAATGTTTTCTATAAACAAATTTGTAAATGAAAATAATAAATATTCATAATAATAGAAATGATCGGTGCAACATTTGTATTTTTATAGTTTTATTATCAACAAAATTACATTTTTGTTAACATATGATATTACATATTATAAATATACGGATGGTGGTGCAGTGACTTGAACCAGCTAAGATCAGTGGCGAAGACCCCTTATAATACATGACCCCCAAGCCTACAAAATTCTTTAAAAAGTTTATTTTTTTGTTATTTACATTTTTCTATTAAAATTGTCCACCAAACCCTCCATTAAATTTGATGAAGTATGCTTCGCCACTGCCTGAGATATTACATATTGTTTAAATGACAATATATACTTGTTGTATTTGTATATTTTTGAGATTAAATAAGATCGGTACAATGGTAAACCTCTTACACATGTACCATAAAATTTGAATCCTCCCCTATAAAACTTTATATATATATGTGTATATTTTTGAGAAGTGGTATATAATATGAAATATAGCTAGTTTGTTGGTTTTAAATTTACAAAACAGGAAGCAATTTTTGAAAACAAATTATATAGAGTGACAACTAATTAGGGTTTAATCCGTTGAATTCAATAATATAGGTACAAAGATGTGCACAAGACAGAACAATCCTCATGACCACTTATGAAGGCAACCACAACCATCCACTCCCGGCAGCTGCCGTGGGAATGGCGTCGTCCACCTCGGCCGCTGCATCGATGCTGCTCTCTGGATCATTGGTTAGCACAGATCATCAACACGGGCTCATCATCAACTCCAACGATTTTCACCATGATCTAGCCAAATCTACTCATCATCATCCTCTCTCTAATTTCTCTCCTAGCTTGGCTTCTCTTTCTGCCTCAGCACCATTTCCCACTGTCACGTTGGACCTCACTACTCACAATAATCACAATCACAGGCCCAACCAATTTCATCATCAACAAATGCCTCTGAGCCAATTTCATCTCGCTTCCTCAAACTCACCGACATTGCCTTCGAATATTCTGACCTTGCCCCATCTTTTTAGTAACCATCAGACACAGGCGGCGGCGGCCTCCGTGTCATCAGAGACCATTAGTGCGGCAACGGCGGCCATCACGACGGATCCAAGCTTTGCAGCAGCTCTAGTGGCAGCCATTACTAATATCATGGGGAATACTCATCATCAAAGCCACAACAACAATAACAATAACAGTACTACAAGAAACAGCAGTGATAATAAAAACTCATGAAAATTCATAGCTACGTGGAAATTTTCTCTCTATGTTAGATTTTTTTAGTATGCATGAGAAATAGGTACAAGTTTCATTTGTTTTTCTATTCGTAATTATGTAGATGATCATGAAATTCATCATAATTGTTGAATTTTTCGTTGTAAATTTTGTTATAAAGGTATGCAAATAATTAGCAGAGATAAATATTTATTTTCAGTTGCTATATATAGTTCATGACTATATATTATGCAAACGTAAGTCTATATTTGTTGAGTTATTTACTTAAAAAAAAAAATCTGATGAACATCACACACACATATAGGTCTCTATTCGGGATATTCCATACATTTTTTTATACGGAAAATCTTTACTTTTACAGGATTTTTCATAGAAATATATATGGATCGATCCCACACTTGACGAGAATTTCTATGTATATGTACGTACACATGTAGTCATGCAGATAATTTTTCTTTCATAATATTATGATTATGCGACCCAGAAACTATACGAATGAGTAGTGAGATATTCATAATATTCTTGCATTTTAAACAAGGAATAATTTATACTTTACATATATATTAATTTAGATCTTAATTTATACGTATTAATTATGAATAAAAGTAAATCTCTTCAGATTATATATATATAACTGATCACTGACATGTAAGATTATAGAGACAACCGGTAGTCATTAGATTATATGCAGAAAACATTCACATAACATAAAAGTATTCTAATAATAATTCTGGCTTTAGAGAGCAAATAAACAAACCAATTACGCTCTGATCTCCAGAATCTTTTAACCGAATGGTCTAGCTAATTAATTTACCAGTATCTTATACATACATCTAAATTTAGAATTTTTTAGAGAAGATGATGACTCAAACCCACAGCCTCATGGTACAGGTGTAAGAGATTTATCATCGGGTCAATCTCATCTCATCATATAATATAATGGTTTTAATATTTATTATTGGATTGAATTCTTAAAGTTACTTTGTCGGTATAAGCAAGACCTATGTGTAATATTATTGTTAGAGAATTAATTGATGTGAGAATGGCACTTAATTCTACTATAGGTTAGTTAGTTTAATGTAGGTGCAGATGGCTGTCTATATGAGTTAGGGTTTTATGTGCTTGCAGTTTGCATCCTCTCTAACAAATATATATATTTTTCAAGTCAGTGCGTACTAATATAAATTCGTCAGTGCGTTGAATATAGACCATTAGATTTACATATTTTGACTCAAAATGTAGGCACTTGTCAAAACTTCTCCATAATCAACGGTCCACATGCAACGCACTGATATAAGTTATATCAGTACGTTCTGACAATAAAACAACTAAATATATATATATATATATATATATATATATATATATATATCGAAATGAAAAGTAATTACTAATTTGAAATTTCTAAGAAAGATGAATAAAAAATAATATTCTTTTCTAGTTGGAAAACTTGTTTCTTAAAATAAAATTAAAATAATATATAATATATTTTTACCGGTTAACATAATATAGTTGAAAATTACACGAAATTGATTGGTTTAAGTTAGATCTTATTGGGGTTTGGATCGTTAACGGATCAATACGTTAAATTTATCAAGTAAATAAATCGTCTTCAACTTGAACCCCTCTTAGCCCACTAATTTATTTAGCATCATTGAATATTGATGATAAACAAGTAATTTAGAAATATATAAGAGATAAATAACTATCTTAACATTTAAAATGTTTATTAAATGAGTAAGTATATGTTGATTGAATTCAGTTTTAATTTAATGAATCGGACTTAAATTTTGAACGAGAGTACTTCTTCCCATTCTCGACGAGAATTCGAAGACGATATATGGATGACATAATTAACTTAACAGATTGTGTACAAGCTAGTTTAGTAAAAATAAATTAGCTAATTGTTTTTTATCGATACAAACATAACATGATTATCATACTTAGGGTCAGTTTTGGGTCCGGGCTCTGGCCCAAGGCTCATTATATAATGGGCCTTTTAAAGATATATTTTCAGTTTTTAAGTTGCATGGATGAAAAACTGTTTTTCTTTAAAAATCCAACTATTTCAAAATTTAAAAATAAAAAGGGCCCCAATTCAAGTTTTTTTCTTCAGTCAAATAAAGGGTCCCAAGCATTTTTCTAAACAGTGGCCCAACTATTAAAAATTTAAAAATAAAAAAGGGTCCAAAAGCTTCGGCCTATGAACAATAAAATTCAATTAGGTTAGGGTTTCAATTTAGTACTAACTTTTTGTGTGCTTAATAACATTATATTCTCAAAATTATTTGTTCAAAATATTTATAAATAACATAGCACTTGAGTTGTAATTACTCATTTACTTGTTAATTTGGAGAGAATGTGTAAATGGTATGTTAATTACGGTTTATATTGCCACATGATTTCGACTAATAATTTAGTCAATCTAACATATTAAATTCATTGGATTTTACGTAATCAACATTCAATTCGATCCAATTATAACGAAGAAATTACAAATATATTTATCATTTATTAACATTTTATAATTAATAAAATTATTTTATATAAAAATAAATTCTATATATAACGATAAATATGAACAATCGACTCTGTTTTAGATTCTTACCTCAAAGTCAGAATCGATACCGTAGTATTCTATCATATCAACCGTATGCAGAAGTGATCACAACCGAAATACACGGTGCACACCAACGTCCTCTCATTATTTTGCAAACACACATGTATCAGGCTGGTACTTAAAAACGATAAAATTCCATTAAAACTTAAAAGTCAACACTCTTTTCATATCGACGTGGATCGTTGCGTCAACATTGGCCCTCATAGGTCTGCGAAACATGACAACGAAACCTCTTAACAATTTCAAAATCTTAGCAACAAAGCAAAGAATATCCGATCGCTTACGTACACGTGTACGGTCCTCGTGTCGCCAAGCACCCGCTCAAACTAACTCAACACTGTCTCATTTAAAGAACTCGATAGCAGAGACTAGAGAGTCTTCAAATTATTCGGTTTTTTCAATTTTCTCTCTTCAATCGATCGTCGACGAACTGCTGTGAGTAATATAATTTATTTTTCTCGATCATACAGTTTGCTCTCTTTATTTCTTATTATTAGATTTCGATTGCTTTTTTTTTGTTTTGTTTTGTTTTGTTTGTGTTTTATTATCAGTGATTTTTGTGAGTTTGACTTTCTGTTTTGCTGCCGAGAAAATTCGAGAGAAAGTAAACTGATTAATGTTTGTAAATAGGCTAGCTGATGAAACTGATTATTATCTCTGTTGAGTGTGTTTTAATCATTTTGAGTTTAATTACTAGATATTTAGGAAGGATCAGGTTTTTATTCTAATGTTCTGTTTGGTTGCCGAGAAAATCTGTGAAGGTAACATGATCGGTATCTGAAGAAGCTAAGTATTGTCTCTGTTAGTCTGTTGAGTGTGTTTGAACCATTTTTACTCTAATTTTACCATTTTAGAAAGGATCATTTTTTTTCCTAATTTTCTGTTCGGTGGCTGAGGAAGTTTTGGATGAGAAAATGATCAGTAGTCGAAGATACCTGATGAAACCGGGTGTTATATACTTATATCTATTGAGTGTGTTTTAACCATTTTGACTCTAATTTTGCTGTATTTAGAAAGGTTTGGTTTTTTAACATTTTTTATTTATTTCAATTTTCCGGAGGTTTGAGACTTTTTGGAAGCTGAAATGATATAAAATGTTCAAATTTTAATTTTAATGGTTAGCTAATGGCTTGTATGCTATAATTTTGAGTTTTATATTTGATATTTTAGTTTCTGTTTTGTTTTATTTTGTTTTTGTTTCTTTTTATTGTGTCAATAGATATCAACTATATTTGCAATAAAATGCATAACTATTGTTTGTGTACAATAGTGTTTATCTTGATTCTGTTTAAAGTTGATAATCAAGTGTGAGTAAAATCAAATTTCTGGCCATGAGAGTTGGCAGTTTTTTGGGGGACAGAAAAAATTAAATGTTTGTAATATCAGTTATATTGCCATTAATTTCTCATTTGTATACTCGCGGAGCATTTTTGTGAAATTAATAGGAGTTGAGCTTATATGCAGCAATATTGAGTTTGTAGTAGACATCGCAATTCTTTTTTATTTTGGAAATAATATTTCGTTAATCTATAATTATTTTTGCTGTAATTTGTCAGTTATTATCAACATGGGAACGATATTCAAATCCATTACGGCGAGTGTCTTCCTTTGCTTGTTTCTGTTTCCTGTGGTTTTCTGTAACCCCAATGAAGGACTTTATAGAATTGGACTCAAAAAGAGGAAGTTTGACCAAAGCAACCGGGTGGCTGCACAGCTTGACTCCAAGGAAGGAGAGGCTTACAGAACTTCTATTAGAAAATATCATCTCCGTGGAAACTTAGGAGACTCAGAGGATGCTGATATTGTAGAACTTAAAAACTACATGGATGCTCAGTACTTTGGTGAGATTGGTATTGGTACACCCCCTCAAAAATTCACTGTGATATTTGACACAGGTAGCTCAAATTTGTGGGTGCCCTCCTCTAAGTGTTATTTATCGGTGAGTTTGTTTTTTCTTTTCTACACATCTGATACTGTGAAAACGTGCATGTTTATTATTTTGTTTGAATGACATGATCTTTCTTCTGGGTGCAGATCGCTTGCTTTTTACATTCCAAGTACAAGTCAAAGAGTTCAAGTACTTACAAGAAGAATGGTTTGTTTCTGCTGCTTATCTGTCTGATTTGTCTTCTTTATTAGTATTTAAGTATTTGAGTTGACATGTTCAGTTCATCATTGCAATCATATGTTAACTTTTTAAATTACAACACTTTTCTTTTATTATGTCCTTAAATTGCTCAAGTATGTCGGTCAGTGACTTAGTCTTACATTTCTTCATAAGCTATTTTCTTTTGTAGAGTAGCAGCTTATATGTTGGGTATTTTTCTTTAATACCCTTTTATGACTTGCTTTTTTTTCCTTGCTTTGCTTGATGTGAGTGATGGATTTTAATTGCAAAAGTAATTTTATAATTTGATTTCCTGCAAATTTGCTGATGTATATGGGCGCTTACGTTGCACTTTTAGATACCTGTGGTCTAGATTTTTCCCATCGAACGTGTTTAGCATATTCATCATATAGAATAATAGAACTTCTTTAGTGATGTTCCGATATATAGTGCACATGGCATTGTTGATGGGTCCCTGCACAATATGCATTACTCCTTTATATGTGCTTGTATGCATGCCCCATAGTGTTTTTCTGGATTTCATATATTGATGATAAAGCCGTTATTTTTTTTTTTCAATCTCTCCTCAGGTAAATCAGCAGCTATCCATTACGGAACTGGAGCTATTTCTGGATTCTTTAGTGAAGACCATGTTAAAGTTGGTGATCTTATTGTCGAACATCAGGTAACTTCATGGTCTTCATATTTGGTTATTTTCTAACTATTGTAATTGTAATTTACCTCTTTATTGCTTGTAGTTTGCATTTGCTAATAGTAGTGTTTTTTTCAGGAATTTATTGAAGCAACCAAAGAGCCTGGCCTTACATTCTTGGTGGCCAAGTTTGATGGTATCCTTGGGCTTGGATTTCAAGAGATTTCAGTTGGAAATGCTGTGCCTCTGTGGTATATTTCAGCACCGTTTCTTTAATTACGTGCTGTTGTAGAATGTTTTTCTGAGTTGTTTTGATCAGGGATCTGTTGATGGTGTAGTAGTTTTGAGATTTCTAACTTAGAATTGCTTCAGGTACAATATGGTAAATCAAGGTCTTGTTAGCAAACCAGTTTTCTCATTTTGGTTTAACCGGAATGCTGATGAAGAAGAGGGGGGTGAAATAGTTTTCGGTGGGGTGGATCCCAACCATTACAAGGGTGAGCACACATATGTTCCCGTGACACAGAAAGGGTATTGGCAGGTTGGTGTACTAAACTTTGCTTTTGCCATGTGTAATTCAACTTTAGTCCATTGATTTCTAAATATCGCCTGCTGTTTCATTTGTTGGCAGTTTAATATGGGCGATGTCTTGATTGATGGCAAAACAACTGGTAAGTAAAAAATTAATTCTATTATGACTTGGGACTTATTGAGTTTCACAATGCTGCTGCTAATTGTTCCTGACTCTTTAAAATTCTTTTTCAGGATTTTGTGCCAGTGGCTGTGCTGCAATTGCTGATTCTGGAACCTCTTTGTTGGCTGGCCCTACGGTGTGTAATATTATGTGTGTGTATTCTAAATTGTATGTAGTTAGATAGGCTTGCATCTCTTGCTCTTTCTATCTATAAACCTATAGTTTGGTTTTGTATGCATTACATTCTGTGTCATGCATATAAAAGGACTGTCTAATTTGACAAAATCCCAATTATCTATTTATTTTTAGTGTATGGATGCATCCTTCTCATATATTTTTTTGTTAGCCAAATTTGTTTTCTAGTCCTTGTACCTTTAATTGTGACCAAGCTCTAATGAGGCTATGACTTTGGGTCCAAAAGTGGATGTGGTTAAAATCTGATACTTTAAACTTCTTTTCCAGAAGCCATATATGAGAGATGGTTCTCTTTCCTCCTTTATCATTGTTGTCATTGCACATTTGAAGGCATAATGTGTGCTCTCAGCCTTTTTGGCCTTTATTATTTTTCCTCTTATCATCAAGCATATAGAGCTCTTTCTGTTCTGTTTGCTGTATGGTTTTAATTTGTATATCAAAATGACTGAATTTATCAGTGTTTCATATGATACTGATAGAGTTATGGCATTGAGCCAGGGATCCTGTGCAAAGTCAGCTGGATTTGCATATCCATGATTTCTCACTGCCACCACATGGTTGATTAATTTTTTTATTTTTTATTTTTCACTTGCAGTCTATTATAACTGAAGTCAATCATGCTATTGGAGCTACAGGGGTTGTAAGTCAGGAATGCAAGGCTGTAGTTTCTCAATATGGAGAAACCATTATTTCGATGCTCTTAGCTAAGGTAGTTATCTGCTAAATTGCTACCTTGCACATTGCAAATGGTTATCATTATTGTGTGTTTGGTTTTTTGATGTTTATTGGTATGTCTGGGCAGGATGAACCAAAGAAAATTTGCTCACAAATTGGTTTGTGTACATTTGATGGGAATCGAGGTGTAAGGTAAAGAACTCGAATCTGTTTCTTCTTATTGTTTATGTTGAGGGGGTATATTGATTCTTCTTCATGCACTGACGATGTTATTCAATAAAAATACGTTAATTTGTATTTGTATTATATTATTATATATAAAGAAGTATACATTACTTGCTCTGAATTGTTTTGTGAATGTGATGGTAACAGTATGGGCATCGAGAGTGTAGTGAATGAAAATACTCAAAGAGCATCTGGTGGTTTGCGCAATGGAATGTGCTCTACTTGTGAGCTGACAGTTGTGTGGCTGCAGAACCAGCTAAAGCAGAACAAAACACAGGATCTTATACTTGACTATGTCAATGATGTAAATAACCCCCACTTCTATCAGTATATATTTGTACGTTTCCCATAGTGCTTGCTTGAACGTTAATTTGTATGTAAATGCAGCTCTGTGATCGTTTGCCTAGTCCAATGGGAGAATCAGCTGTTGACTGTAACAATTTGGCTTCCATGCCTAACATTTCCTTTACAATCGGTGGAAAGATATTCGAGCTCACACCTGAGCAGGTATGGTATATTGTTTTGAATTTATTTAAAGTGCTTGGATACAAGCTCGGACTTATGTGCAATTTGGGGATGTTATTCTGTAAATAATCTTATGATTTCTTTTGGTGTTGGAAAACAGTACGTCCTGAAAGTTGGTGAGGGAGATGTAACTCAATGCATTAGTGGATTTTCAGCTTTGGATGTGCCCCCACCACGTGGACCTCTCTGGTACCCGTTTGTTTTGAATAGGAGATAGTTAATCGTATTGCTGGTAATTTTGTTTGTGCTAAAATTTATTATTTATATTTGTGGCAACGCAGGATCTTGGGTGACGTTTTTATGGGCCAATTCCATACAGTATTTGATTACGGCAATATGAGAGTGGGATTCGCAGAAGCTGCATAAACAAAGAAAGTTATTTGTTATCTTTGTTTTGGTTAAAACCTGTTCGGTCAACTTTCTATCACTATCATGGATTTTCAGTTGTTTCTTTCAAATGTTTGCTAGTAAACCTTAAATAACTATCATATGTAAATATCTGTGCAGTATCGTACTTAATAATCAACTAGTTCGAAAATGCGTAAACATGATTTTCTTCACTTCCCAGTTTCCTCTCTCGTTCTCTCATTGTGTTTATGGATGATTCTGTATAATATTGTTTTGGTAGAAAGGTTATATTATACCGAATTGCATGATTATAGAGTGGTAGGGTTGTCGAAAGTAGTGATTTGTGTTGAACCTTTGTGTCTAGATTATGATTCAACTACTTGATTTCTGATTTGCAAATATATATGAATTATAATGTATATATGACTCTGCAGGATTGTTTTGGGAATTGGTATTTTGCCAGGTTGGTAAATGGTTTCATTTCATGTGCTGTGAGCATATGATAAAAAGGTGTGACAAGTGACAACCTTGATAATATTGTTTTGTTACTAGTGTTGGATTTTAATATCTCGATCATCACAAGTCACTCTCTTGGATATCGCATGTCTTGGTGGTTGGATTTTGTCCTTTATTTTCATCATGAGGTAGATTCTTTCTTGATATCGATTGTAACAATTCATGCTTTTGTCTTACCTTTTACAACTTATATCAACACTAAATCGATCTCGTTTTATGCATACAATAGAATGAAAATTATTGGGTGTGGACTGTTTATGTTTTAAACGGCATAGGGATTGAGGGGTATATCGACTTGATTTGAAAGACCGAGGAATTGAGGATACGCAATATGTATTGTCTGTGTTGTATTGCTAGTGGTGCCAGTGCGTCTAGTAATTAAGTTATGAATTCTAAGCATAAATCAGTAATTAATACGTGTGTCGGTACTCGGTAGTTACATCAAAGTCCCTCATTATTTGTTTAAAAAAGTGTGTATATCCTTTCAAAAAAAGTGTCTATGTAACCAATGACATAATCTTCTGTAATCAAGTGACAAATAAATTTTGGCAACAGACAACATTTTGCATTATTGCACATTATTATTATTCACAAATCACAACCGACAACATATTGCATATTGTTTATTATTCGTTCACATCACATACAAGTTTAAATCCCGAAATATTGGTTGCCACCAAAATGTTCAACTTTGCTTATAATAGCCTTTGACTCAAAAAAGTAGAACCGATGAGTGGAAGCATGAAGTGGGTGCTAGTGTTGGTGATGGTGCATATTCAACACACAAATTGCGTAACCGAAAGTTGTGTTGTTGGCCTTTGACCAAAAAAAAACAAAAACAACAAAAAACATAGAACAAAAAAATAATAATGATTCTATCTTCTCTTTGTGCAAAGTAGTTCCCAATTTCGTTTGAAAGGTCACCCTTTAAGACTATCATTCGAGTTTTCCAATAAAAATAGTCAGCGCCGTTCATTTGTATCATACATAGTTTTGGAACTTTTAGGTTTTGGGTCACCTAAAGTCAGGTACATGAATAGTAGTTTACTTCATAAAATAATGTGATTTGGATATTATTTACTAATGCAAGTTTTATATATATTTGACTAAATGTTAGAGAAAAGAAAAAGTATATATACCGCTGATTAAATGAAATGTATCTTACACCACATCAAGAGATCGTAAAAATGAAAAACGATATACTTTCTATATTACATTATATCATAAGATTATAAGTTCGAATCGTGTTCCCTCTCTCCGACTCTTAATTTATTGTAATAGTTAAAAAAAATTCTAATGTTATATTCAGATAAAAAAAAATAGATGAACCGTAATTATATAAACAAATGATCTTAATCCAAATTAGTGAATCGTCTAAGAGTAAACATGGCCCTTTTGGAGTCTTGTTTCTCTTAAGAAATTTTGTTATTGACTTGTATAAAATCTTCAATTCGAACCGTGTAACATGATTTTATTGTTTGATTGAGTGTGAATATATGACCGTCGTTTGAGTCTACTTCTTCCACCTTATGATTCCTTCCGCTTGTACATTTTAAGACTACTTATTGAAAATGTAACAAAAAAACTCAAAATGGTGTGAATACGTTTACCCAAACCCAGATGGAAAATGCAGTTGATGACGCATGATCCACCTAATGTGTCGTTTGTGTGTGTGTATAGCTGGAAAGTTAATGTTTTTTGGTTACAATTGCTGCAACTGTTCAAAAGAATATCACCGGCAGCTGATGATGTTCAAAGTGGTGTGTGTGTCTTGAGATGGGTGATTTGATGTAATTTAATTTGGACCCACCATTATTTTGAAACCGAAAAGAAGAAAAGCATAGGCAAGCAAGCAAAGCTAATAAGCAATGAAAATAATTTGATTAAGTGGATGAGCGCAACATGAAGAAAAGGACATTAATTACTTGATAGTTACTCTTACTCATTATTCATTCACACACCTGAAAATTTTTGATTCTGAAATCTGAATCTAACCCACCACTAATCCCCACTACCGCCAATAGCTTTTAAACATGGAGAGACAGAGAGACTGCAACCAACGGATTAGTTGTCTTTGTAAATATCTTTGCTTTGATTCCTCACTTCAAAAGTAATAAGTTGTGTTTCACAATTAAAAATCATGAATATTGCATTAACTCAATTCAATGTTAATAATAATAATAACAATAATAATAATAATAATAGTGAACATGTAAGGATCGAAATTAAAAAATACATGCACGATTCATATATATATTCCTATAATCATGAGATATCTATTTCCACAATATTAATGAGAAAACTTATTATACATATTTTGTAAAGAGGTGCACCATTATAACTAAAGAGAAAAACTTATATGTGACAGTCTTATTGAGGTGACAATGAAACCGTCTTGCACGATTCATATATATATTCCTATAATCATGAGATATCTATTTCCACAATATTAATGAGAAAACTTATTATACATATTTTGTAAAGAGGTGCACCATTATAACTAAAGAGAAAAACTTATATGTGACAGTCTTATTGAGGTGACAATGAAACCGTCTAATGAAAGTGTGCTACATAGTACTTTTAAAAAAAATACTTTTATACTCTCGATATAAATAACACACTAACATTGCAGGGTCACATTAACACCCATTGCCATATCAATGAGACCGACCCATGTAAGTTTTTATCTCGATTAAGAGGAAATCTGACACTCTTTAATGTTATTGATGTATAATCACTTCTGACGCATTTACTGATCGGTAATCCTTTTAAGAGAAATGAAATTTAATTATAGATTTATGATTACATTATCAACTCATTGGGAATCAAAATAATATCTACACACAAATCAAATTTAAGTTCACTTTTCTAATCACCTCCCTTTTTTATAAATAATACTTGGATACTTTCCGGTCAGTATTCAAGGTACTGACCATATCAATGTAGTGTTGCCATGTGGTATTTTTTCTTTCATTTTTTATATTTATCTCATTGTATTAAAAAAAAGGTCATTTTGTGACACCCTATTGATGTACCCAGTATTGTTCTTTTTTATTTTCATTCTCAGTTATTAAACATATTCTTATATTTGTTGACATAACATGCTCTTTGTATTGAAGAGTAAATTGGAAAAAATGGAAAGAAAAAAAAAAAAAAGGTCATCATGGTAAATGTCTACGTATAATACCGATTATTAAAACAAATTAAACGTGTAATTTTACCAAGAACCCTTCAAAGTTCAACTTAATATTCAATAACACTCTGACATAGAAAAAATAATCGTTTAAGATGGCATTAATTTCTTGTAAAGTTTACCTAACCTACCTTCTCATATATATTTAATATATAATAATTAGTTATATACCAAAGACTTCAATATATATATATATTCATATTCATTCAAATTAATACAACTATACACACATAAGAAAACAATGTACAAGTTAACGTATAGTTTAACATTGAAGAAGAAAAAAGTATATAATAATAATATATAGATGTTCATTAATGTATACACATGCATGTAAGCCTATCATGATGAAGTTACATGCTTTTAAAAGGCGTGATTATACATATTAATTCAAAATTATGTCTTTAATTTAAATTTCAAATTCAATCACCCATCCATTCACTCTTTAATTCAAGAATCAGAGAAAATTAATTGAGTCAATTTTATTTATTTTAAATATAAAACCATTAAAGTTAGGACTCTACTGGAACCTGACTAGATCAATTGCTATAAGAACAATTCAAATAATGAATTTTATATCTTGGTTTGGAGTCGGTTTAAATGCATTCAACCATTATTTAAAAACTCCTTTTATAACTTGGCTATAACATAACTGTACCATGTATGTTATTATTTTGTACAATTTATATAATGTGATAATAATTAATCGATAAGATGATGTTAATTCGGTGGTAATCAGTAAGTTCTTCAAACTTACACCACAAGATTGTGGATTCGAGTCATCTTTCTCTTTTAAATAAAATTCAAATTTATATAATTTTATAATACTTTAAAAAAAATTGATAATAATTAATCAATGGCCTTGAAAGTAAATCCATAATTAAACATTGAAGTTTAAATTTAAATCATGATTTTCAAAATAACATTAAAAAAAACAAATAAAAAAAATTAACAGCTTGCAAACACAAAAAGTGAAACGCGGGTTCACATTGTTATTTTTTTTCTTTTTTAATTTTGCCGCCGCAAAGATCAACTTCTTCTCAAAGGTCCACAGCAACAAAAAAAATAAAAACCTGACCACCACCGGCAATAACGCAATCTCGGTCACGTGCTCACGTGCCTCCACGTGCTCTCTATTCCATTTTCTCTATCTCCAAGTAACCGCCGCTCTCCCGCCAGCAGCACTGTACAGTTGGCCAAAGCTGTTCTGTTCAAACACTCCCTCCCCCTCTCTTCTCGCCACGTGTCCCACTCCAAATCCTCAAAAAAACACCCGCCTTACAAAAGTCATGACGTGTCGCATCCCTATTTGCCAACAACTTATGATTCCATCGAAATTTTATCAATCCTTTGTATTTCGATAAAATGAAGTTGATTCGTCGGTAAACTTCATACATTTGTATCATAAGGTTATGAATTCGAGTTTTTCCCTTTTTACTAAAAAAAAAAAAAATATCGAATTAGTGTAGTATAAAAACAAATCAGTATTTTGTAATCTCATTAAATAAAACTAAAAAAATACTTCCACAACCATTATCCGAGGTTTGACATATTATATATATATGACTGTTTTAAATATATTGACAAAAACATCACATCAGTTTAGAGAAATGTCGGACAAACATCCTTTCCCCGTTAACTTTTTACCGTTAACTAATAACAATCAAAGGTAAAATGTAAAAAAATGACTAAAATGGCCATTATTTTCATTTTGTAATAATAATAAAAAAATCTTTATCAAACATCAAAATCTCTAAATTAAAAAAAATAGCAAGATGAAGAAAGTGAAGATTTATATATATAATAAAAATAAGGGTATTTTAGTGACTTCCAACTTTTGACCATTTACTATTTGGAGTTGGGCAGAGGATGATTATACAGTATTTCTCAAACGTTTGGTGATGTTTTTATACATATGTCCAAAACTACCATATTAATGTAATTATGTCAAATATTAGGGGTATGTGTGCAATTAGCGCTTAAAAAATACATCAAATTAACATATAAATTCACAACACACGCCGTCTATTTTTATTTCACTTATGTGCTCTGTTTTCTTCTAACATATGGAGTGGACAAGAGGACCCATCATCGGCTTCGGCTCCACCGCAACCGTTTCACTCGCCACCGTCATCTCTTCCGGCGAGCTTATCGCAGTGAAGTCCACGACGGAGCTTTCCGGGTCAAATTTCTTACAAAAGGAACGATTTTTACTGTCGAAACTAAGCTCATGTCCTTATATTGTAAAGTACTTGGACTTCAATGTCACGAGAGAAAGCAGCAAGTCGATGTACAATCTCTGCATGGAGTATCTGCCACGTGGAACTCTCCGAGACGAGATACGGCGGCGAGGAGGGAGATTGGAAGAACAGAAGATCGGATTCTACACGAATCAGATCGTTAAAGGATTGAATTACATGCATGTGAATCATGGTTTGGTGCATTGTGATTTGAAAAGCGAAAATGTTTTGATTGGTAAAGATGGTGGAGCGAAGATTGCTGATCTGGGTTGTGCTAAATTCGCCGCCGGAGGAGTTACTGAGTTTTCCGGTACACCGGTGTTCATGTCGCCGGAGGTGGCGAGGAGAGAAGAACAAGGTTTTGCAGCTGATGTTTGGGCTGTTGGGTGCACAGTTATTGAAATGGCTACTGGGAAAAACCCTTGGCCGGAGCTCGGCTGCGACCCGGTTTCGGCTCTTTACCGGATCGGATTCTCCGGTGAGGTACCGGAAATTCCCGGGTGGTTGTCTGAGGAAGCTAGGGATTTTGTGAGCAAGTGTTTGAAGAGAGATCCGGAGGAGAGATTGACAGCTGAAGAACTGCTTCAACATCCATTTTTGGCTGATCAAAAACAGGAAGAGCAAGATTTTGATTTTGAGAAAGTGGAGGGGTTTAATGCAAATTCTCCATGTACTGTGTTGGATCATGGCATTTGGGATTCTTTAGAAATGCTGGAGAATCCAATACAGAATTTGAATGATCAGCAAGTTTCGTATTCGTGTTTGCGTTCGTGTTCAAATTCTCATTTTAAGAGGATTCAAGAATTGATTGGAAGTTTTTGTTCTTCAAATTCTAGTGTACCCAATTGGAGTTTTGATGAAGATTGGATCACAGTTAGAAGCAATTGCATTGAAGAACCAAGATTATTGGAAAATGACACGGTTTCGGTTTCAGAATTGGTTTTTCTTGAAGAGGAAGAGCTTCAAGATTCAATTTTTGATGAAGATTTGATGTACTTAGAATCATCTGTTGAAAGTGTTACTAGTAGTAGTACTACTACTAGCAATGTTATTGTTAGTTTCAGTGGTGATGATTTTGTTTTAGAAAATCTAAATTTTGAGACAAATAATGAAAATTCTACTTTAATTCAATTCAATTCAATCTCAGTGCAGATATGTTTCTCCATTGCAATCTTTCTGGTTCCCTTTTGCAAAAAAAAAAAAAAAAAAAAAAACCGATTTCTCTTTTCCGGTGAAGACTTGAAACAGAGATCATCTAATCAATCAATTTTCAATTTTTTTTTTTTTTTTAGACTTATTAAGTGTGAACAGAGGAGACTTCAATTTAAAAAACTGCAATAAGTCGATGAATGTGACATAAGACCAAGTTGATTCAAGTGTTTTTCAAAGTCCACGCTGGTGTCCAATGGAGATGGTCAACCGATCAATCAACGGCTGGTGCAGACTGGCATTTGGTGTGCAAAGAATTAAGAATACAATCAAAAGCACTTTTTTGTAGAAGCAGTTCGAACCATATTGCATTAATTTAGGGCAAAAAGCACTTCTGGGGTAATATGAATCCTTATCCAAAAATAGTTTCTCAAAAGCAATTTGTCAAGTGCTTTCAAAATCACTTAAAAGTTGCATTGAATTGATCCATTCATCTAGTTGCATTAGTGTTTGGTGAATAAGGCAGCAAATTAATCAGTGAGTGAGAAAGCATTTGTAATCAAGAAATCCAAGAAATTTAACAAGTCAACTATACTTTTCTAGTGTGAACAAAAGAGATTAAGAAACTCAAAGACCGTGTCTATGCATGTATTGCAATTGGGAGTTTAAGTTCTCACCATCACATTTTTTAACGGTCAGCTTTATAAACAGTAACCGACTATGAATGAAATACTTGTCTGTAAACATAACAAATCTTGACGAGTGTCGTATTAATAAAAAGCGAACAAAATGTCATATCAGAAGAAAATCCTAGTGGAGGGTCAACCAACATGCTTACATTACAATTATCCATTCATTCTAAGTTCTAGAATTGGTAGTTGAATTGGGTACAAGTCAAAGACAACTAGATTGATAAAGTCATAATTGAGAGGAGAGAGAGAGAGAGAGGAAGGCAACTTGGAAATTGGAATAGGTTTGGTGAGACTTGAGAGTTGAGATGAGAGAGAGCTCAACTTGGGTCGTTTGCTGATGTAATGTGATGATGTATATATATCATCTTAGAATTACAAGCTCAAATATGACAAAGTTACTTCACATTATAAATCTACATACCTTGTTCAGTAGTTTTTTTAAAATTTTATTTTAATTGGATTAATGTCTAGATTTTAACGTTCATATGAATAAAAAAATCCATTCATTGAATGATATTTTATGTCTATTTTTGTCGAGTTTTATAAGTCCAATAATGAATTTTAAGTTATTAAATATAATTGAGGACTGAGTTTTGATATTTAGACGAAGAAAAACATTTGAATGCCTACATTAGAAATCGACTCTTATTAAGCCCATTTGTGTGATTCCCTCGTATTTATATCTAGATAACTTATTCTCTTTATGAAAATTTTCATATTCGGATATCTAGATTATATCGTTCATATGAATTAAAACTTCACTCATGTGATTATATTAAACAACTAAGATTTCTTTTACCTTTTTAAGAATAACAAAGCGTGATGAAAATTAAATTGAATCTTAAATCGATAAATCCATTATGCATCCAACTACTGAGTTCTGACATTCAAACAAAGAAAAACATTTAAATGTCTACTTACACTAGAATTAAGCTCCTATTAAACCCTTTTGTATGATTCCCTCATATTTACATCTAGATAACTTGTTCTCTTAATGAAAATTTACATGTTTGGATATCTAGATTTTAAATTTCATATTAACTAAAACTTTTCTTCATTAGATGCTATTAAACAACCAAGATTTCTTTTACTTCTTTTAAGTATAAAGAAGCTTGATGAAAACTAAATTGAATCTTAAATTGTTAAATGCATCCGACGATTGAGTTTTGACATTAAAACGAAAGAAAATATTGAATGTCTACTAGAATTCGGCTCTTATAAAACCCCGATTCCCTCATATTAATTTTCAAGCTCCAAGTTATTACTCTCAATTGGATTAGTAGGGTCTCAAAACATCAATAAGACATTTATCTGAAATTTTTTGAGGACATCATATGCAAGATAAATAGAGTATTCAAGTTCTCATATACTTTCAATTGAACTTAACATCGTATATATGTACAAACAAATTCGTATATAATCAAACAAACATATATAATAATCAACAAACTGATCACAGACATTGAGACCTCTTATCAATATGATCTATCTTTTGTTTTCAGTTTCAATGGATAATCTTTGATCTCTTTGGTTTCCTCCATTGCTCTGCTCTTTCGGTCCTCCTCATGTAAACGTATCGGGTTCTCCAGATCTTCCCTTGCTGAATAAAGCTCTTTGATGTAGTAGTGAAGTCTGTCTGTCATCATTGCAAGAAACAAGGAAAATCCTGCAAAATATCCAATTGTAAAATTGTTCAACTTTGAACCTGGATTTATATATATACATTGGAGAAGAAAAAATACGAATAAAAGAAGGCACCTCTTTTAAGAATTTCCAAGGCTCTTCAATCAAAGACAACTATAGTCTATACATGTATGCATTCTGACCTTGTTGTAATTGCTATAATACATTTCTATGCAAAAGATTATTTATAATCTTGAATTAAGTTCGTATTAGTTGAGCTATAATATTTCTCACGTACAGATCCCCAGATATAAGATTATGTCAAGATTGTAGGAGTAACGATATAAAGTAAAATAATCACTTTTTAAAAAGGCGTGCAAGACACTTTATAACTTTACGTACACGGTTTGGAAATAATCTTACGTCCAACTTGGCTACTAATTTTTCTAAATTAGCCCTACACATAGAAAACAACAAAGGGTTGATCCTGGAAAACATAAGCAGGAAACATGTACTTGTAAAACACTAAACAAAACATTCACAACGTTATCGATAATTATTCGAAAACTCAGAATTCAGACATCCTGGAAAATAGAATTATACCCATAAGAGATGCTTCAAGCATGAGATTTGCCATGAGAACTTCGTCTGTCGGATTGACAGCTCCCCCGCCTTCCCTGGAACGTTTTTCGATCTCCATTGCACCATATAAGACTGAGCTGAACACAACCAGCACAGTCACGGCAACAGTCTTCGCGATCAACGGACCTTTGCCTTGCTTCAGCTTGTCCAGCCCCAAGATCACCAGCTTCCTCAGAGGGGTCCTGAACATGAGACTCAGAATCAAAGCCATTTCAGTAAATACAATTGTGAATAGAAGATTCAGATAAATCATTTTCTCTATAATAATAAAGTTTCCAAGAATTTTTTTTGTGATAGTTATTGTTTGTAGGAATGACAGTGAATTTATTATGTGTTAAGGATGGACAATAGAAAGTTGTGACACATTTTGGAGTGCCTTCCTGTGGACTTCAAATGCTTTTTTTGAACTTGTAGTTTAGTTAAAGAATTATACTTTCTATGGCTTTGGAGGTACAGAATTTCTTTATAGAAGTATAAATTGAGATCCTTCTGAATTCCTTTTAAGAAGGGAAATTTTCCTCTGATTCTTTTTTTATTATAATAACCAAACTACATTAGGTTACGGTCTTTGGTTTGGTTTTGTTTTTAGTTACAAGTTTAAATAAAACAGTATTACTCGTATTACCGTAAAAAATTTTATACAGTTATTAAGCTGTGAAGGTAAAAAAAAAAAATATATTTTTATTTTTAAACTGTTGATTATTTTGAATAAATTGAAAATGAATTCAATGGTATTAAGCATTAACTGCTCAATAATTACATGATTGTATAATAATTAATAGCATGGATAATATGGGAAAGCAAATCGTATTATATATTTATATTCAATTATTCATCGTTCTAATGTTATATATATATATATATATATATATATTATTGAAATTTGACACCAAAAAAGTAAGCACTTTCCTTAAACGAAAAAAGTCAGCTCCCAATGAGTAAGACCTTCTCACACTCATTTGCTCTTATGGATAATGGTTAGATAATATATACAAAGTTTCATTGCTTGAATCTTTAGAGGTTGCAAGTAACCCAACCAAAAAAAGTACTATTAATACTACAAAAAAAAAAAGTAACTCAAAAATCAACTGTAATGAAGATTTTTCTAAAAAACATTTTTTAAGAAAATATTGTTATGAACCACAGTTTCATAATTTTTACTATATTATTATTTTATTTTTTTGAAGAATATTATAAAAAAAAAAAATTAAGTCATTAAAAATTCAACTTGAATCATCTCTCAAATCATGTCCATCCATCATGTGTAGGCATTAAACTACAGACTGGTTGCATAAGCATTATTATTATTATTTTAACTACCAATAAAAAAGTTTAAAAGAAAAATAAAAGCACAGATCAACCAAAAAAAAAAATTCTTAAATTTAGGCTTAGTTGTATAAGCATACAAATGTTGTAATTCTTTCCAGACGTCATCATGATTGAAGTAATTATCACATTCAAACAAGTAATAAAGGATTTCTAAGTAAGGAAGACCAGAACAAATAGGATGATGAACAGAACTACCAAGAATAATATCATCATCATCTGACCCTTCACACCAGCCTTCTTCATCACCGTACCCACTTTTTTCTGCAAGGAAAAAAAAAAGTTACTTCAATCTCTGTCTCACTAGATAGATCACTTGTAGTTGTATATAACTATGTCATTGATTGAAAATTAGAGGAAGAAAATCACCTGAACAAAATCAAGACGGTTTGATGTACTGTCCATTTCCGTACCCAGGTCATCTATAATTCTCTCCTGAAGCACCAAAAAGTTTACAAGTTAGCACTAAAGATCAGCAGAATTGAAACTTGATTGAAGTTAGACAAGATCAGTCAACAACGTAAATGACATTGTAGAGAGGGCCTAGGATCAATACAAGTAAAAAGGAACAAGGAACATCAATTCATAAATGGTAACCTGTGCAAGGAGTTCGTCGTGTATAGTAAGTCCGACAGATCCAATTCTTGTCACACTTGCACTAAGCTCATCCAACTCGTCATCTTGTTGCCTACGACAATGATTAACAGGAAATCAGAAACAAATCAAGCACATGGCAAAGACCTACAATAACTTATAAATTTAAGAAAATATTTTTTCCAACAAAGTTGGCTTATGCATATCAAAATAATAAGAAACAATTTCCTAAACGTTATTCAGCCCCTTAAAGAATCAAATAAGGCAGGAATCGTTAAATAGTTGAAACTTCAAGAAAGATCACTAAGATTTTCAGAAACCTTTAGCAGCTCCATATGATTCAGTATCAAACTATAACATATTACCTAAGCAATTTCTCTACAACTTATTTTGCAAGTGAGGTGACCTCATTTACATTAATTCGGTTGAATGAAGATACATGTAGGTGTAAACTGAAGCAGTTGCAAACACAAAATACGTAGAACAATGAGAATTTTAAAAGGGAGAAGATAAGAATGACTACTTTATGAGAAGCGTTTGTCGATCTGATTCTGACTGGACAAAATCATCATTGCCTTGGGCAGCGTAATGGTTCGATGTAGCTGCTTGATGAGAATTTGGCATCCTCATCAATTCTCGCCGCATTCCACTGGCACTAGCAGGCCCAGTACCATTAAGCTCCTTTCCAGCTAATAAAGCCTTCTTCACATTGCCAACCTAGCTAATAAAGTACTAAAATCTTTTAGATTCTATAACTAAAATAATTAAAGCTCAGGATATATCATGTAATACGCAGTTCAAATTTTATAACTGACTTGAGAGTAACATACAAAGTTTATTGTCAATTTTAGCAACTAAAAACCACGAGACACATTTTTACATCGATTTCAAAATTAATGAAATAAGATTTTATTTTTTATTTTTTAAATAAGAAACATAATACAATCATCAAGATGCTACCTTGGTACGTGCAGTGCTGGTCCATCTCCTTCGTTTTTCAAGTTCTGTTTCATTCATGCCATACCATGAAGGATCTCTACTTGCCACACCAATCACTTTGTCCAATTCATCCACCTTCCTATCAAGAAAGAAAGGTCTCAGCAGTTGCACATATCGATTGAGTAGTTTAATATTCAAGCTATAAAGATCACTTCAAATTTCATGCAAATTAGTCTTCAATAACCAATGAAGAAGTTCTACTTATAAAAGGGAAGACGAGATTATGCATAAATTTCATCGAAAAATAAATTCACCAACTTGAGGTTACAACTTGGGGTGCATGTCTACCGAACTTCTAATTAACTTCTTTGAACTGAATGAAAATCCCGTTCATATGATTTCTTAATAACCAATTCTAGCTTAACCTAATTCGAGGCTTCTCAACAAATTAACAATTTACGTATAACACTTAATACTTGCACAGTATATGTCATTAAACTCATAACAAGTCAATATTATATTCATTTCAGCTCAAATTCAAGCTTGAACTGGCTTCATATCATAATGGAGCCAATTCAACCCGATCTTGAGCTTTAACAAATCCTTCTCTGAACCCAAGTTGAACAGGGCCTAGCATTCGGCTGACCTCAACTTGACTCCCGATTGTGCCAACTTCTACACATCCAACCACACAATGATAATCTCTAATTAATTTCTAATGAATAAAAACACAATAATTTCGGTTACCTGCCACTCAATGCTCTCACAGCTAGCTAGCAGCTCCTTCGCGAGACGCGATCTCTCTCCATAATCAGAAGAAATACGTTCCCATTGATGAAAAGTAGACTGCAACTTTTCAATCTGAGCAACAAAGCAAACAAAAAACGTCATCTAACTAAAATTTCAATCAATAAATCATATATGCAATAGATTTCAGCAGAGCAATTAAAATTGACCACACCGATCCACTAAATCAAAACCAATCATATGAAAAAAATTATGATCTTACGATAATAAAACTAATGTAATCATTGAAGGCATAGTAATTTGAAAAAAAAAACAACTTACGGATTCTTGAATCTCCTCTTTCACGATGTAAAATGGATCTTGAGCCGTGGACATTATTCACTGTAAATCAAACAATTATTCTTCACACAAAAAATATAAATTTATCAATAAATTTCAATTTTAAATTAAAAAAAAATCAAAGAAAAAGAGAATTTTTTAATTTTACCAATGACGGTGATATGGTTTTGTCTCAACTCTCAACTCTCCTTCTCTTTTAACTGAACAAAACAATGTAAAGGAGCGAAAAAAAAAAAAAAAACCGTTTCCGTGAAAAGACAAAAATGCCACCATAGAAACGATAAATTTTCTTTTATTTGGATATGTACAGTAAATATAAAATTGTAATTATCAATTTCATTTTTACTTAGATTTGGCTCGTGAGACATTCTTCGAATAGATCTTTTTAAGTGTTTGTTTGGTTGAGTTTTCTAATGATTTAAAAAGTCTACGAACATCTATTTAAATTTTGTAGAGTTGTTTGGTTGAACTTTTAAAAATATCTATTTTTAATTGAGTAGAGGTTAATAGAGTTTAAACCCGTACTAAACAAAAACTCATAGAAAGCTACTTCTCTAAATAGATATTTTTTAAAAAAAAATTACCAACTAAACAATTTTTTTTTTTTTTCAAAAACTCTATTTCTAATAGATCTACTACAAGTAGATTTTTAAACAATAAAGATTTTAAAAAACTCAACTAAATAAGTTCTAAATAGACATTTTACAATAAAGTTTTTAATAGAAAGATATTAATCGTTTTGTTATCGAATAGAAAAAACTTTTTAAATGATAATATTATTAAAATATTCAAAACTATTTTAAATTATACAATTATATTAAACTTTTTAGAGTTATTAAAAAAACTTAAAATGATTTACTTGAAAAAATTTAAAATTTAATTTTTTCTATTTTTAATCATTTAAAATTTTACTAAATAACAACAAAAATGATATAATATCTTTTAAAAGAATTTTTTTAATTAAAAAAAATTCGTTTTACCGGTAAATAAATTCATCCAAACGAGACATTTAGAGTGCCATGTAATTAAACGGTGCGTTTTGGTCTTAAAAAGGTTGAAATAAAAGTGAAGACTGTAGAGAGCAGCGAGACACTGAGACAGTAGCAGAGAAACAGAGAGCCGAAAATGGAGGCGGCGCCGTTTACATCAGAAATCACAAAGAGTCGATCATTGTCGTCACTCTCGTCAACTTCATCGCTTCTTTTTCTTCGCTATAGCAATTTCTACAGACAACGCAGTCGAGTCATATTCAAATCGCACAGAGCTCTCTCTCTTCGCGCTTCCTCAGAATCTTCCGGTACTCTCTCTCTCACTCATTGTCTCTCTACTACTTGTATTTTACTCGGGTTTTGTTGGTTGTGTTTTGATAGAAATTTTTATTTTCCTTTTTTTCGTTTTTCGTTTTTTTTTTTTTTTTGCATGTGCAGTTGTGACTCTGCTTGATTACGGAGCTGGAAATGTTCGTAGTGTGAGAAATGCAATTCGTCATCTCGGCTTTGATATTAAAGATGTGAGTTTTTTTTTTTAATGTTTTGTTGCTTCGTTTTTATTTTCCTTTTTAAATTCAAATGCTGCTTTGTATTTGTTTGAGCGAACAAAAACTGGAAAATTGTTTTTATTTTTAAAAAATATATATTTATTGTACTTTTAAATTCAAAATGCAGGTGCAAACTCCACAAGACATCCTGAACGCAGAGCGGCTTATATTTCCTGGTGTCGGGGCATTTGCGGCTGCAATGGATGTGCTCAACAAGACTGGGTTCGTGATTTTGTTTAACTTTCGTTTGTTATAGGATTAGTTTTCCATTAGATGGTTGGTTAAAAATATTGTAATTGTGTATAAATACAAAGTAAAAATATTAGAATTTCAAGTATACTAAATTGTTGGTCTTTTGCAATGTGATATATCTTTGGTTACATGTTTGATGTGTCAATTGGAAAGGTTTTGGCTGTTTTCGTGTTTGCAGGATGGCTGAAGCTTTATGTACATATATTGAGAAGGATCGTCCCTTTTTAGGCATATGTCTTGGACTTCAATTACTTTTTGAGTCTAGCGAGGAGAAGGGACTAGGTTAGTATTTGGATGCCGCTATTTTAGATTATTGAATTGTAATATATTATACTCCAAAATATGATAATGAATTTGTCTGTTTATCATGGTATGATGACGGACATCTGGGATGGAGGGAGATCCGTAAGTATCAATAAGATGAAAGTAATCTGAAAATAGTATTAGAATGGCTGGTTATAAATTTTAGATATTCAAAGTTAGTGATCAATTCAAATCTATGTATATATAGAATATATAAATGATAAACTCATGGTTACCTGTGTTGCAGTGAATGGTCTTGGCTTGATACCTGGTGTGGTTGGGCGTTTTGACTCAACAAATGGCTTCAGAGTACCACATATTGGCTGGAATGCTTTGCAAATCTCAAAAGACTCTGAGATCTTGGATGATGTTGGAAATCAACATGTTTATTTTGTCCACTCTTACCGTGCCATGCCAGTAAGCTTCTCGTTATCTTGCTAATATGGTTGTTGAGCACATTGCCTGTGTTTTTTCTTGATTTCATTGCATGCTGTTGATTTGATTTGATTTGATTTGATTTGGTGATCCCCTCCATTAATTTGTTTTTTTTATTATTATTAGTCAAATGACAACAAAGAGTGGGTTTCATCTACGTGCAATTATGGTGACAATTTTATAGCATCTATCAGAAGGGGAAATGTGCATGCTGTTCAATTCCATCCAGAGAAGAGTGGAGGCAAAATATCTTTGATCTCAGTTGTCTTGTTTTATTGTTCTCATGTGCCCCCCCAAACTTCAAAGTTAGATATATTGGAGAGAATTTATTAAAAAAAAAAAATGACTTGCTAAGATTTTTACTTCACTGTTTTCACTGATTTTTTTTTTCTCAACCTTTTGGAATAACAATATGGTATGGGCAGAGATTTTAGACTTTGCATTTTTTTCTTTGGGTTTTGGTGGTGAGTGTTCCCAGATCTAGAACACTCACACACACAGATGGATAGATGGATATATTATATATATTTCGTATATGGAACAATAACTGCTTTTTAAAGTGTTAATTACCCGGCTGAGACATTGACGTTGATTATACAAAATGTATATTTCAGATGTTGGTCTTTCTGTATTGAGAAGATTCTTATATCCGAAGTCACATATGCTAAAGGTAGCTTTTGTATATCTACTTATGTGCATTACACATTTTCCTTTGCTATCAAGTCATCTAATGACTCAAATGGTTCACTGAAGACAGAAGCCAACTGAAAGGAAGGCCTCGGGACTTGCAAAGAGGGTAATAATTGATGAACCTATAATGCCTTACAAATCTTTTTTGTTCTTTTAAGAATTTGTACTATCTAATGCTTCAGCCAGTATATAGATAATTGGGCTTAAACAATTATTTTTATCCTGTTTTGTTTCCTATAAAAAACTGATTATTTCCATCCTGTTGTATACATACTTCTAGTGCTAATATGAAAGCCCTTTGCTGTTATATTCTTTTAACAGGTGATTGCTTGCCTTGATGTGAGAGCAAATGATAAAGGAGATCTTGTTGTAACTAAAGGAGACCAGTATGATGTAAGAGAGAATACAAAAGAGAACGAGGTACATCATAACATTATTTTGTATGGTTATCAGCGTCTGATTGTGGGTCAAGATGGTTATACTCACATAAATGTAACTAGCATTGGTCTCAATGCACCATAATTTATCAAAATTGATGGTGGTAAATGTTTGTTATGATGCTGCTGAAACCCCGCACAACCTAAAGAGGGATGCTCTGTTGGTGTGTCTCCATCTCAATCATTTTTTTATAGTTACATCTTGTTTAATACTGTTTAATACTTTAACTATCTTTCACATAACTACATAAGGTATCTTTTCGTAGACATTTATGAGAACTTCATTTCCCAAGGTAACTAGTGGCATTAATGGGTGTGTTTTTTTTGTCTCCTTATAGAAAGAAGCATGATAGTAGTTGTCTAGTTGAATTAAATAATTTGGTGCAATGGACATTCATTGTGTGAGATTGGATGTTACTCCTCCATTTGTCTCAGTCTGTTTTTTAAGTTGTGATTATTCCGGTAAAAAATCATAGTTACATTTGATTGTGATATAGTTCGTGATAAACTTCTGCAGGTGAGAAACCTTGGCAAGCCAGTAGAGCTCGCTGGACAATACTACAAAGATGGGGCTGATGAGGTATGCCATCTTATGCTTACATGCTATTATAAAGTAGTTAGACTGTTTCTGATTTTGTTGTAATCTGAAAGGATTTCTTTCTTTGTATTGTTTAATTTCAGATTAGTTTTCTGAACATTACTGGATTCCGTGACTTCCCTCTAGGCGATTTGCCGATGATACAGGTTTGTCATTCGTGATATGGAAATTGCAAAAAAAATTGCTACATAAACTATTTATTGTGACGAGCATTATAATTCATTGTTTTATAAATTTTTTGACCTGTGTGTTGTCTTTTAGGTATTGAGATTGACTTCAGAGAATGTTTTTGTACCGTTAACAGTTGGAGGTGGGATAAGAGATTTTACTGATGCAAGCGGCAGGTATACCTCTAGTTGTAATAGCCTGTATCAGTCTTTAACGTAGTTTACTATATGTTTTAGTCTCCTGTAAGTGGTTTTCTTCATAAATGTTGTGATTTTGCAGTTTCTAATAAACCATCATATGACATTTTTAACATTGAGCTGTTATTTTGCAGGCACTATTCAAGTTTGGAAGTAGCATCAGAATATTTCAGATCTGGAGCTGATAAAATTTCGATTGGTAGTGATGCAGTTTATGCAGCAGAAGAATATATTAAAACTGGAGTATGCAACAGTTTTCATCATCTTTTTACTATACAGTTCTGGGGTTGATATGATTATGCATATGTGAATTTGAGTACATACTAATAGTCTTAGTAATTCTTTTAGGTGAAGACTGGAAAGAGCAGCTTAGAACAGATATCTAGAGTTTACGGAAATCAGGTGGTTACTTTTCTAATTGTTGTCATTTGCATGCCCCTACACATCATCATTCTGTTCAAATATGTTCTATTTTCATTTGTGAATATACAATTTGTGGTTCTAATCAGTCTCAAAAGTGTTACTGCTTTAGTGCTAAACCTGAGTTTTAAAGATGATCTACTAAGAACATGTCCATAAAGGAAGATATATACATATACCAAATAACTCGATTTAGATAGTGGGAACAGAGCAAATTTCTGTACAAAAGATACAGCATTTACAGTAAGCTCAATTTGAGCACATCTTTGGTCTTTTTTTTTTTTTTTGTCATGTATGTTATCATATTCAATAAATCTTAGTTTAATGTTTCTGCGCATGATGATGACATATATTATTACTATGTGATATGTTTTCAATCCTTATTCTCCTTGGTGGATTATACTCTTACAAATGTGGATCAGTTCTCATGTTGTGCCTTCTCCCACCTGCTTCTGTTGTCTTTCTCTTCCTTTTCTCCTTCTAAAGATTTGATGAATCTTTTCAGTAAAATGCAATCTCCAACTAAAGCTGAAATGGAAGGTTTTCATTTCTTCTATAAATATCATTTTGATGAAAGTGTGTCAACTGATATTGGGATAGTAAAAGTTTAAGTCAATAGGGACCCTTCTTTTTTCTATTTTTATTTATTTATTGTTCAAAACCAGGTAATTTGATCCATAACAGAAATCATGGATAGTGTGTTTATAGTAGTTGATTGGATAATTTGTTTGTAGGCGGTGGTCATTAGTATTGATCCTCGTAGAGTGTACCTCAGAAGTCCTAATGATGTGGAGTTCAAGGCTATAAAAGTGAAAGACACAGGTGACAAAGCAGTTTTCTTTTTCTTCATCATTCTTTGTACTTTTTGGCTTGGATTTGTTATTCGATTCTCTTCATTGCCAATTCTACCGGGATTTATACCAAGTTGAGCTCCTATTTTGACTTGGATCTTTCCATTTGGCTATTAACTTATTTTTCTTTCTCTATTTCTTTGAACGACTTATGGGTAGTTATATATTCCTTTGTGGAATACCATGTTCGTATGGAGATTTCTGTAAAGTTAACAGTATAACCCTTGAATTTTATTATCGTAACCTCTATATTGTTAATCAACATTATTCCAATGTTGGTGGCAGGTCCAAATGGAGAAGAATATGCCTGGTACCAGTGTACGGTAGGCCTTCTTTGCTGTTTTATTTTACATTCTTTACTTGGTTCTTAATATATTTTCAGTCACATGTCACAAATTTGCTTTGTTCTTGAACCCGACTGTAATTTAACTGGTACTCTCTGTCAAAGTGGTAAAAGGAAGTTTAGAGGTTGTAGTACCACTTGGTTAGGCTATCTTAACTGACCTCCTCTTGTCTGTTCTTAAGGTTAATGGTGGACGAGAAGGTCGACCAATCGGAGCTTATGAACTTGCAAAGGCAGTTGAAGAATTGGGAGCCGGAGAAATACTGCTGAATTGCATTGATTGTGATGGTATGGACAAGCTCCCATTCTATGTTTTCTTTTTTGCATCAACTTGTAAATTGCATCATGAGTGGTAAAGTGGATTTAGAAACTTATCGTGTCCAATTTATTTGAGTGCTTAATCTGCAATTTCTGGTGCTGTTTTCATGGCTTTTTTTTTTGTTAGTTCAGATCATTTCTGAAGGGCAGCAGCACTGCAGTCAAGTTTTTTGGTTGATTCAGAGAGAAGCATCCTGTCTAATTGTAATGTCTTCATGTCACTTTTTCAGGTCAAGGGAAGGGATTTGATGTAGACTTAATAAAATTGATCTCAGATGCTGTGAGCGTTCCTGTGATCGCAAGTAGCGGTGCAGGCGATGTTGAACACTTCTCCGAGGTGTATATGAAAACAAATGCATCTGCTGCCCTTGCTGCTGGCATTTTCCATCGGAAGGAGGTAAAAACTACATGATTATATAACATCTTTAATGCATTCTACTTTCGAATGTGATATCTGAGAACCAAGAGAACGTGTTCATCTAAGAACCGGTTCAATGTGTTATCATATTTCTACTGTCTACCGGAATTCATTAAATCCTTACACGCACTCCATATAATTTGCTAATAGATGGAATGAAAAAGTAAATTTTTGTTTATTTAAAAAAGGTATGCGATGTTCATGGCTTCATTATTCTGTGCGTTGCAGGTGCCAATTCAATCCGTAAAAGAGCACTTGTTCAAGGAAGGAATAGAAGTTAGATTCTAATCTCTCATTGAACCTGTGAAATCAAAGGTTTAAAGTTTATAATTACGTAGAGATTGTACTAGTAACTTATCTTTGTAGCCTTGTAATTGATTTCTAAATGAATTCCATTTGATTTTGAAATTACTTGAAATAAAAATTATGGATTTCTGGAACAGGTAAGGAAGTGTTTAGTCTATGTTTGTCATATTTCTGTGGATTAAAATTTTGATCTCTTCAAAAAAAATGATTATCATCTTAAAAAACAAAAAATATAATTAAAAAAGAAAAGGAAAAAAATTCCCATGATATTCTCTTGTTTAAAATAGAAAGTAGGGTTAATAGCACCAATGGCTTGAAGTATTTGTGAAATAGCTGTGTCTTTTAAATTTTTTTTGTTGACATTAAACTTCTTGAATAAATGTTTATTGGTAAAATCCGATTGTAAATGCTCTCTCATAGGGGAGAATAAACCTAAATATTTACCAATAAACAATAATTAAAGGGGTAAAATGTTAAGTAAAAAAAATTGTGGGGCATATTATTACTTCACGTATAAATCAATAGTCATCGGAGCTATCAACCCTAAAAAGAATCGTTATATATATCAAAAAATTTGTTCAAAAATCAGTTCAAATAAGGTGGTAAATGATTTGAACATGACTGAGTAAGGATAAAATGATAAATTATTTGTAACACCATTGGAATTAACCTTTTCATTGTGTTGCATTATCGCATATGGTCGTGGCTTTATGCCTCTGTTTCAGAAGTGTAAATTAAAACTGTTTTTGCTGGTTACTATATATTAATGTGGGTTATGATAAAATCTAAATTTGAATATTTCTTAGTGGAGGTTAAAAAAAAACAGTTAAATAATTGAAATATATATAATAAAAGTTCGTGCCTTAAGTTCAATAAAATTTTAGTGACATTTTAATGAAATGAAATTCTGAAAAAAAAAATACAGTTAAATGTCAATTTTTTTATTACAAAAAATGTAAACCCTATCATTTCTATCTTTTAAGTATTCCTCTGCAAACAACTGATTTTTTTAATTCCAAAGATTAATTTGTTTTAATTAGGATTCTGTTTCTTATCAAATCAGTTCAAACTGGAATCATGATTCTGTTTTGTAACATGTTTAAAACAAATATTTTCACCATTTTCATATTCAACGGTCTTCAATCAAGCTTCAAGATCTCAAATTGTTTAAATTCTCAAAAGTAGTAGTCTACAAGAACAAAGATTGTGTTGGTTAATTTGGTGCAACTTTTACGGTAAAATAGTACAACTTCCACAATATTTATTTGAGTACTGTTTGGTATCCTATTTTTTTTCCCCAAATTTCATTCCAATTATATAGCACGTGAGATGTCAACATCATATCAGTTACAATCAAATCTCATGATTTATAACATGTAGACACCTCACGTGCTACATCAATTGGGACGAAATTTAGGGAAAAAAATTGAAACGTCTAGCATTAGTCTTTATTTTTTCTATATCCAATCCATAGAATCAAATGTTACACTAAAAAGAATATTCCCTTAAATATTTTCTTTCTTTCCCTTTTTTAATTATTTTTCAATATTGCAATAAGTAAAGAAATTATGAAATCAGTACATTAAGAAATTTTATTAAATTTTATATTATACACTTAATTTTAGTTTATTACAAATATTAAAATAAATAATAATTAAGTTGAAACAACTATAAATTAAATAAAATCATTAAATAATAAAAATGATACAATTAGAAAAAGAAACCATTGATTAAGGGTAAAACTGTGATTAAATAAAACTTTTAAATAAGAGATACAATCCGAATAGATTTTGTTAAATAAAACTTTAGGGATGAAAAAAAAGTACTGCTCCAAATGAGCAGAGTTGTGTTTGGATGCGGCTACGCTGTTCAACAAGGCAATTGGCGCAGGAAACCTGGCTGGAGAGCAAAAGCTCTATTTTGCTGATTTGCTCCAACATGGGGTCCGGTTGGAGAAACTGTAAAACAAATAAATTTGAAAGAAGACCAAGCTCAAGATTGAATACAAGTGATATGGATGCAGCTAGATTACAAAATATGATTCTGCAATTCAGTGTATATGTATACTTCATTTCCTTTAAACTATTATTATCATTATGGCTATTTCTAGTCTCAGATCTAAAAGGATTATTAATTTTCACCAATATCTTAAGCTTTTTACTTTTCATACCTCTAGATTTCAAAATCATTTTTCTGGAGCAACAATTTTTTTTTGGTTATGATGGTTCATTTTTATGTAACATTCATTCTATACCATATTAATGCAGCACTCATTATAATTTGAATGCCTACTGAATTACTATTTCACTCAAACATCATATACAATATGCTCACAAATAATAAAATAATATCGATTTTGGATGGGAAGAAAAAAGTGCTTACTATGTCATTTTTTTAGTGTGTTATTAATGGAAGAAGAAATTCAAACAGTTCTCCTCATCACAACGTAATTATGAATTCTTTATGCAAGTTTGCAAGTTTCCTTGGTGTTCAAGACGCTGATAAAACTGCCTGTTAAATACAATGGTTTTGTTAAAATATGCGATTTGTTTAACATGAGCTTTTGTATTTCTGTTCATTAAGTTCATATCTATTGAATCACAATCCAACCCAAAAAAACCTAATTTATTAGGTTGCAACTCCAGACTCCCGACTTCATGTAAATCCTTCGTATTTCATCTAACACGCGATTTCCAACATACGCCTTCATGATATGCCAGCTAAATTTATATGTGCAGTTAACAGTATGAAAATCAAGCACAAAAAAATGGAACTACTATTTGCACAAATATATAATATCTATTATAAACAATCTCATTTTCAGATTCAATTCTAACCAGCCGCATTTCAAAAGCTCATTAGCAGGGTAAATTCATGAGTAAACAACAAAAATCAATCTGAAGATGCTTATTCTAGTTTCCATAAAATTGAAGTCGACCCAATTCTGGGAATAACGGAAAATCATGATATGAAACAAAACAGCAGCTTTCGCCTTTCATATATCAAGGAGAAGCCTTCGCGGGTCCTCAACGACATCTTTGATACGGCGAAGGAAGAAAACCGCCTCTCTTCCATCGATCAGCCTATGGTCATAAGTTAGGGCAATGTACATCATTGGCCTCGGAACTACATTGCCACCAACAACCATTGGACGACTCACTATTGAGTGCATACCCAAAATAGCCGACTGCCAAAATGTTAAAGTTAGAATTTGTTTTAAAACTAATGTGATATGTTAATGCATTTGCAGTTTAAAATCCAAATAAAAATGTCGAACCTGCGGAGGGTTGATGATAGGTGTACTTATAAGGCTTCCATAAACACCACCATTGGATATTGTAAACGAGCCTCCAGCCATCTCGTCGATTGATATCGATCCATCATTTGCCTTCTTTGCAAGGGTGTTGATCTCTTTCTCTATCTCAGCGAAATTCATCTTTTCAGCATTACGAATAACTGGTACAACAAGGCCCTGTGGCGGCAAAAAATGTAAATTGAAAAAAAAAAAAAATGCATAGGAAAAATGAAAATTTACAATGCGCACAGGAAGAATTAGGAGTTGATAACAACCAGCACGGTATCAAACAAAGAGATAAGCATCATCTTCTACATTCTTGTTCCTAATTATGGCATTTCAGAAGCAACATCAACCCATTAACTATTTTTTTTTTAAAAAGTACAAAAATAAGAAACTTATTGTAATTCTGTCCTCTTTGGTAACAATTATTATTGTAGGGCAACAAACATTGAAGTCCATTAACAAAATAACATCAAAGACAATAATTGTACATTTGTACCCAAGTTGATTTTAAGGAAATCAATGAATATCTACGATGAAAGAGAAGCATAATTGTTATATAAAATATTTTGGTTATTCGAAAGAATCTGTTGGGTTCTTAGGTGATAATTGATATAATTCTAGCTCACCCACTTTTTAACCAATGACACTGGTCACACGTTTGTGCAACAAAGGTAAAAAAAAATCCATTTTTGATAAACTTGAAGTATCAATGCAATAAATGTAATACACCAACGAGTTCTACAAGCGCCTATATACGGTAGTGCAAAAAAATACACAACGGCAAACACTTGTTTAATGCATAAAATGGTAATTTATAAATATCATTAAATATAAAAGGTAATAATGTAATATTAACAAAGCCCATCGACACCCACACCTCATGTGCATGGAAAAGTCCACGTAATAGCTTATAAGTCAATTTATGTTTTCGCTGAGCTTATTATATTCTGAAGAACTCTCTTGGAAATTTAAGGGAACATGAAGGTATCAACATGTTAATCAGAATACTGCAGAACACAAAAGCTATCAACAAAAGGAGCTGAACGAAAATCATTCAATTCAGATTTTCACCATTCTATTTTGTAGTAAATGTGGCAAGAACTAATCAAATCAAAGAAATGCAGACAAACCTTTGGAGTACCGACGGCTATACTGATATCTATATAATCTCTATATATGATATCATCTCCATCAATAACTGCATTTATAATTGGCTGGTTCTGGAGCCCACTAACAGCAGCCTGAAAATATTCACAAGTAAAACATGTTAGGTCACAAAAAACATGAGCAGTGTTTATCTATATTTCCCATAAGACATTGAAAAGGTCCAACATAATGCATACTTTCACAAAGCCAGACATAAGTCCCAGTTTAACTCCATGCTTTTCAACGAAAGCATCCTTGTAATCAGAGCGAAGCTTCATCAAATTAGTCCTGCAACAAAAAGTGTACGAGTATGAAAGAATAATCTTAAAATTTTATCACAAGATTTATAGTATGGAAATGTGGTTCAACTTGTAGATATTATCTATTAAAGAGCACTGCATATAGATCTGGTACAGCCATAGAATACACTGGCCAAGCTCTCAGAACACACTAATTAAAACCTCAATGAATACCAACTCGAAGGTTTAAAATCATTTTGGACCAGAGGTAAGATGCAAAATACAAACTGAACGGTCAAATTTATGGAAAGAAATATAATATAAAGCAAGTATTAATAACAATATCGAACTTTAATTTCAATGTTAAGCTGAGTAGTAAAGACACTTCTACAAGCCATGTCCTTGTTAGGCACATTATGGCTTCACACACCACTAAGTCTTAACACTTCCTGGATGGCTAGCATGACAACATGAGATTACTCATGCACTGATGGACACGTCAAAAGTTTCCATTTGTTAAAGAATGTGTGCACATTAGAGAGACGGTCTGTATAACAATGGGGTTGAACTTACATATCAACTTCATTGAATGTTGTCAACAATGCAAATGTGTTTTGAGAGTCTTTCAATCTTGTTGCAACACGTTTTCTAAGCCTTGTCATAGGAACCTGCAGAGACAAGCATGTTGTAGAGAGGCGAGATTTATCAAGGTTTATTTACTGAGATGGCTTATTAAATTTGTCTATATAACATTAAGGAACATTCAAAACCATTATTTTGAGATATGTATATAAGAGATTGTAAAAGACTTACACGTCTTTCTCTATCCTTGGGAGGAAGCTGGGGCTCAGTAGCAGACCTTTTAGGAGGTGGGGTAGAGGGTGATTTAGGCTTCTCTACAACAGGAGCACTTTCGACTTTGGCCTTTGGCTTCTCATCACTTGTCTTTTCAGCAGGAGACGGCTTAGAAGCAGCTTTCTCTGGTATTTTCTCTGAGGGAGCTACATGAGCAACACCTTCACCGGACTTTGAAATAACAGCAATCTTGGTGCCTGGTTCCACAGTCTCACCCTCCTTGGCTACAAACTGCCAATAATTAAGTACAAAAACTATCATTAACATTCAGATCCAGTCCACCCAACAAACCCCAATTAGAAATAGGTAACAATATGAGCAATAAGCTACCAGAAAGTAACAGTAATCATATTCACAGATGAATTACCTCTTTAATCACACCTGCTTCTGGACTAGTAACATCAATTGTTACCTGAAGAAAAATATTAAAAAAATGCATTAGACGTATCTGTCAATCTTCCATTCAATAGTAAGAAGTAAGAGAGGTGCAGCACCTTATCTGTCTCGATTTGCGCAATTGGTTCATCAGCTGCTACCGTATCACCCGGATCTGTTGTCAACATACCAGAAGTATGCACAATCAAGCATTTACAATCATGAACAACATAGCAATAAATGTTTTAATGAACAATGGTACTGAGAAATAGATACTGGGAGAACATACTCTTCAAGAATGTCGCCAGAGTGCCATCAGTTATGGATTCACCCATAAAAGGGACAACAGCTTCAACAAAATCTCCTTCATCACAAACAAAGCAAAGGGATACATCAGGGAAACTGAGATTCAATATAACTTTGATATAAAAAGAACGGAGGGCCCTTCAAAACTGCTGCTTCCTCTTTATTACTAAAATGATAAGAAAACAGCATACCACTCATTCAGAGTGTCATAAGACTAGAAATTAAAATATATACGAAGATAATCTAGGCCACTAAATGAAGCAAGTCAATGTCACACCATTCTCTGATGAAAATGTCCTGCTCCATATTTGCAAGTTAGTTGCTGGCTGAATGCTGGTGACAACCTCCCTGTCCACCGGAAAAGTGAGAAAAAAAAACGAAGCAGCAAACAAACAAGCAAATACAGGCCTGTTCACACTATCTTTTATTATCTTTTTAACTTCTTAAGCAATCCTCACAGTTTCAAGTGATGGAAAAAAAATCAATACTCTCCGGTCGGTGTATTTGCAATTCAAATGCAGCAATCTCACTCAATGTTTTAAAAAGCGTGTGGCGGCTTGAGGCATTTTGTACTAGTGAGGCTAGGCAGACGCCTCGATTTAGAAATACTAAATAATGTAAACAAATTAAAATAATTACGAATGTGTGAGATTTGGTTGAGGTGCTGACTGTGCTGTGGTTTTTTTTTCTAGCCAGAGTTGTTTTCTATTTTTTTGAAAGCCGATTTGTTGTCGTTTGAGGATTGTGAGCAGGGACGTTTGATGACGGAGTGTTTTGTTAGGGTTTTAAAATATTAATTCTAACTTAGACAACCTCAAAACGGTGAGTTTTGATAAAAATAAAAAAAATAAAAGCCTTGATTCAAAATTCACCGTTTCACCACCCTAACCAAATTGATATGGCGCCTCAACGTTTCACCACTCAAAACCAAATTGAGGCGATCACCTCATTGCCCCATGGCAAGGTCATTTAAAAACAGCCTCAAGGCGGTGAAGGGCCGAGGCAGACGAGGCGCTTCAAGCAGCCGCCTAGACCAGTTTTTAAAACATTGAACTCACTTACCCTTCTTACAATCTCACAACGCACAAAAAAGAAAAGGAAAAATTAAACTGTTAAAATGCATATGAAATGAAGCTAATGTCTTATAATATTTAACAAATTCTTCTTCCTTCCACACATTTGTACCAACTCTGAGCCTAAATCTCAGGTTAGAGATTGAATATTTCACCGAATCCATTCTAACATGGGTTCAGGGCATAGCAGCAAAAAATGTGCACAAAAGAATATTGTTCCATGGAATCCCCATTCTCAAATGCAATTTTCAAAAACATTGATTAGAATAAAGTTTATAAAGTGATAACTGATAAGCAATATGATAAAGCAGTCTCTCTAACCTTATCGGCCTAGAACCGATTGAGCAGCCTGCAATAACCAGAAAATTGTTCAATCATTATCACAAACACGGTCAAAACGATACACCTAGGTACATCGGCCACTGCCATACGAGGTATAACAAAATACGAAATAGATTACCTGGAAAAATAACATGACTGTAATTCCGGACATATCCAACTCCTCTCGCACCAAGTAATATCTGTTCACATACTCCAAATGTATAAATTTTAAATTCAAACCACAATGCAATGAATGTTGCACTCTTGATCAATACAATTTTTTTTTCTTTAATGCAAGCGAAAATTGAACCTAAGACGACAGTAATAATAATACCACTGGACTAAAATCATAACTATACATAAAAAAAATATATAAAAAAAAAACTAATCAGACATGATCAAAACTAGAGCTTGAAAAAAATAATTCAAAAAAAAAAAATGTACCTCCGCAGCCGGAGCAGACGAGACTCTAGAAGCAGACACTCCAGGTCGAACTGCCTTCAAAATCTGTCAAAAATGAGAAGAAGGAAAATCGATTAAGAAGATAAACAAATTCCTAATAAAACAACATAAAAAAAAATCGAAAATTAACAGAAAATAATGAGAGTTGTAATCTAACCGGAGCAGACGAGCCTCCACCCCTCGCGACTCTTCGTCGAACAACTCCAAACATCGTCGTTTTAGATCTCTGCCGCCGTCAACAGTTATGCAAAAAAAAATGTGGAGAATCGCAAAACACAAATCAAATAATGGAGACCTTTCTTCTTATACCGACTAGAATACGTAATATAACATATACCTTTTATGGAGAATTTTTTTTTTCTATATATAATAATTGAATCAAAAAGTAGCTTCACTGAAAATAATCGGATTCTTCAGATTTTTATAACCTCAAGTCTCAACACTATTTTACTGTTTGAGCTCTCCAAATGTTGAGATTCTAAAAACTAATCAATCTAAATTGTGTCTGAAAGTTATATATCATTTTTAAAATAGTTTGATTTAGGAAAATTATAAATATATATATATATTCTTTTCAAAAAAAAAAAAAATTTGATCAATTTTGTTATAAAGTTAAAATTAAAATTTTAAATTATTTTTTAAAACTAAAGTGAAAGGTTTTCATAGTGTTATTATGTTAAAATATTTGTATCTTAAGTACTCATTGCCTTATTGGAATAAAAAAAAATGGATTTGAAAAAGGACTACAATGGACCAATGGTGTAGCAGCAATACCACTTTGTCAATTTCAACTCTCATTTTGAAAAATTATCTTAAATATAAGAATTATTTATCTTAGTTATACACTTGCACTACAATATTGTTAAGAAATATCAGCCATAAATACATTTGAAGTATTTTTGGAGTTATAATTGATACATAATTTTTTGTTTTTTTTATTTAGTATGAGTGGTGCATTGCTACTTGAGGTAAACCGTTAAGTTGAACATTATTGGATTGAATTAATGTACTTTTAAATATTGTGAAGTTGAATTAACGTACTTTTCCACCGAATAATATTTGATACCGAACAATATTTGGTGATGGTATAATTGCTATAAAAATTATAGTTTAAAGTACCCACTGTTTCCATGACATATTCGTTCATATTTACATAATTTAAGAATACCAATATATATATGGGATGAAATATCTTGTTTTTAAAATATACGAAGAATATCTGTGATATATCTAAAAATATATATCCATATCAGAGAATATTTAATGTATCTTTACATAATATCGTCGATATGTCCATTAAATATCCATGATATTTTCGTGAAATATCGGTGATATTTCTGTTTTGACGATATTCCCTAATATGTTTATCTACTTTTTATTTATTTATTTTAATTTGATGTAATATATTTCTATGACATAAAAATTGAGTATGTAATATAATTTAACGGAAGATTTTCAATTTTACATTGTTTGTGTGCATTATATTCATATGTATACCATATAGTTGTTATATATTTATTATGTCTTCGAAACAAATGTGTTTTTTTGTTAGATTATCGATTATTTTACCTAATTTTTAAAGTTTCATTAAAAACTTTAATGTTTTTGGCTAAATTTCTGTATTTTCCGTAAATTTTATATAAATATCCATATTTATTGATATTTCCATAAAATTGAAGTACCAGTATATTCAACTATATGGATATTGTCATCCTTTTCAAATTAAATGAAAAGATGATGTAACAGTACTTTAGTTGTGAATATTATTTTATCTGACAAAATAATTCACTATCTCTAAATGACAAATTAGATATTGAATTAAGATCGTATTATGTTCCAAATCATGGTCAGGAGAATTGCATAGTAATGTTTTTCGGTCCATTAAGTTATTGTCTTCTTTGTTTACCTTCAAATAAGAAAAAGGTAACTGCCATTTCCAAAAATTAAAAATAAAAATATTGTCCCACTAATATTCAATTATTTATTTAGTCTCCAATAATATATAGAACATGTGGTCTCAAAGGACATTAGACTGGATTTTTGCTCCCATGCAATTGCATGCTGCATGCATATATGGACTAACGCTTACTACAATGCTCTAAGTTCTTATCTTTTATCCACAAAATCAATCCCTGTAAATATGATTCGAAAAAGCTATTATTACAGGGAGAGCAGTCTCACCATACTTGCGATTTAATTTATATCCATATGTGACTAGCTGCGAGCCTGCGACTCTTTGTCATTGTACTCATCCAACTTTCCCTTTCAATAGAAGCGTGTATACCAGTTACTGAGTTGAATCTAACTCTACACAATCTTATATAAATGTTGGGTTCGAACCTATAAAACAACTCTTACTATAGAGAAAAAAAGTTTCTGAATATTTTATATATAAAATAAATGTGAGATTCGAATCTCATTACGAATATTAAAGAATGAATACACAATTACTTGAGCTATAAAATATACGAGCGGTTATATATTTTGAAAAGTTTTAACCAGTGGAATTTCTATAGAAGGAATAGACAACCACTTGAGCTATAAAGTTTATGAGTGGTTGTATATTCTGAAAAGTTTTAACTAGTGGAATTTCCCATCTAGTATATATATCCATGTAGTATTTACTATTTAATAGCGATATACGTTCTTCATAAGTTCAAATTAATTGATGAAATGCAAGCACCACCAACCCAAAGGTGTACCCTTGAGAGGGCTGACCCAAGCTACATCCCGGGCAGCTTTCTGAAAAAAAAAATTATACAATTTTCCTTTAAGCTTTTTGTTATTAGTAAATTACATTTAATTTCAACCATATTATTAAACTTACCTTTAAATATAACATTATTCATTGTCTTTTATTTTCATCCAATATTATTTTCATACCTTATTTTTAATTTTTTATATTCGATATGTGATATTTATTCATTTATTTGGATTGTAATATATAAAACTTTAGTCTTAGATTACTTCTAATATATAATAGATTTTAGTAAGTCGAATGATTAATAATTTACCGATAATAAAAATCACAATCAATGAAATACTTTCTAATTTAAAGCTATAAATTTGTACCGGCACGGCCCCTTAAGGCTTGCTGCCTTAACGTGTCGTGTCATACAGTGCCGAATATGATAAGTTAAGGAAAATTGGGGCACGACACGGCACGGTAGCACGACCGCAATGGGTCAATGGTCGGTGCTAGTTTATATATCCTTTCGTGTCATGTCGTATTGAATCATTTAGGTTACATGAAAAATCTATTTATATCCCTACACATATAATTTTAGCTCGAACAATAAATATTTTATAAATCCGCTCTTGTGACCAACCCATTGTCTCCCTTCATAGATAACACGAAGCATCAAACTCTATCAATCCTTGATCTAAACAAAAACCCACTTATTTTAAAAATACATGTTAGAGATACTTCCTAGAGAATTAATTAAACAATTTTATTTTTCTCACTTTAAACATTTGTGTAATACAAGAGATTGATTCAATATTAAAATTGCATAATCAGAAATTTTACTTACTATAATGTTAATTTTTCTATTTCTTTTTCTTTTATTCAATAGAAGATTTTCTCCTTAATTTTCTCATTAGGGTTCTATAGTTTTCCTTTGAATTTCAACAAAAAATAGAGAGAGAGGTCTAGAGAGATAGAGCAAATAAGGAGAAAACATGTAAACAAAAATACCAGAAATTAAGAGAGGGATGAGAAATGTGGTACTTTGAAACTTATTTCTTCATTAATATTTGAAACTCAAGAACAAAGAAAAACACTGATTGATGAAACAAAACAGATAATTTAACAATTAATACATCTTTAAACAATACTAGTGATTCATAGTTTAAAGATTACTTTAATGACAGTTTAATTTGGCTGATAATTATAATAATAATAATAATAACTGGTTATTTAATTGGTCTTCAAGGGAGTCCACCTCCAAGTCCACCTCCAGCTCCACCACCAAATCCACCACCAGCGCCAAGGCCACCGCCAAGACCCCCACCGCCACCAAATCCTCCACCACCTCCTCCTCCAGCTCCACCACCTAGTCCTCCACCAGCACCAGCACCACCTCCAAACCCAGCTCCTCCACCGAAACCAGAACCACCGCCTAATCCTCCTCCACCGCCACCACCTAAACCTCCACCGCCACCTCCACCAAGCCCACCTCCTCCACCTAACCCACCACCAGCTCCAGCTCCTCCACCAAACCCAGCTCCAGCTCCACCACCTAACCCACCACCACCGCCAAGTCCACCACCACCTCCTCCACCAAGTCCACCGCCAAGTCCACCATGGTGGAAGTTCTTCTGATCATCAAAAGAACTCTTTTGATCACTTACAAGCTTCCTGGCATTGATAGTGCAAACAAAAGAACCAATAAGCAAAAGAACAAGAAACCTAGAAGTCATCTTCTTTGTTATATATATAAATATATTCTTGAAGATGACTTGTTGTTGTTGTTGTTGTTATTGCGAGAAGGGGAAGATCGAAGGAGGGATTATATAGAGAGATTATGGAGAAGAGGATTTGTTATTTGTGTGTACGGTTGAGGTCTTAAATTTTGTTCATCTTCTCATCTAAAAACCGTGTTGAGAGAAGTTAATGCACATGAAATAATATTGAAGAATACAACTGTCACTTTTGAAAAAGAAAACCCTAACCTGCCCCACTAGTACTAACACTGACCAATCCAAAGTGATATTCACTTTGATTTTTATGATTGTAGCAGGATCTGTAGTAGTAGAGAGAAGACTTTTGATCTGGATTTGCATGGATTTTGTTCTGTCTTTGCATGGGTTTTTAACTGCCCTTTCGATGCTATTAGCTTCTTTTTTTTTTTGTACAAACTTTATTTTTTCTATGATATTCCATGAACATTTTTGTTTCTCATTGCACGGATTTGGCTACATCTAAATTCCTAAAAGTGTCTCTTTGTTGGGACAAGGGGTTTGTCCAGACATGTCAAAATCAATCATATGTCATATATGGTTGGAAAGTAATAACTCCCATTACAAAGATAGGGAGTCTCTCCGCACTTTCTTATTCTATAAATAAACGTGAGATTCAAACTCTCTATAATAATAGATAATGGTGTCAAAACAGGCCGGCTAAGTCCACTTTGGCCCGGCACATCAGACCCATTTTTCTAAACGGGTTGGGGCCTAACACAACACGACAAATTTACCATGTCAGGCCCGGCCTGTTTAGGAAAATGGGGGCCTAACACGGCACTTGGGAATGGCCCTAGTGGGGCGTATTTTGTTATGTCGTGCCTAAACATGGGTCGTAACTGGTCGGCTCATTTTTTTTATAAAAAAAAATTGTTAAAAATGATATCATAAAGTATGGACATTACATAGTATTGGGTTATGACCAATAACCCTTATCTAAGTAAATATGTTTTCTTTTACTTTTCCTCATCTTTAAACAATACCAGTGATTTATAGTTTAAAAAGTATTTTAATGACATTTAATTTGTTAAAAATGACATCATAAAGGATGACATTATAGAGCATAAGGCATGGCACACTAGCCGGGCCTGACCCATATTGATAGCATTAAACATAGACGAATCTAATTTTATCAAATTCGTTAAATCATGGGTGTGAAAGCGAAGTGCGCGACAACTTGAGCTACGAGGATTTGCATTTTCTTTATATTTCTCCACTCACATAATATGTACAAATGTGTGTTCCTAGCTATATACAATCTCTATAGTCGAATTTGATCATTTTCATTTAGATATGCAAATCTATTGATATTAATTTTTACTTTAGAATATGATTACAAAGCTCGTGCTAGTTGCTTCCAATAATAATTCTATGTTAGATAACATTTAATTTAAAGGCTCAATATGTTTTTTTTTTTTTAAAAAAAAAAAAACTCAAAAAGAGCTCATATTATAATACTTGATCTATCATGATTCATTCATCAGACTTTGCTCGCAAAATTATAGCCTACAGCTAATAAATCTATGTATAGGATCTCAAAATTTATCAAAAACTTTCTATGTTAAAAAATTATTATAAACCACTTTTCAATAACAAATTTTATAGCAGATGTAGCTTGGTAACCACACTTCTGTGAGATTCCAAGTTTGGACCAAATTTTTATAAACCTCTCCCCCAATTAAAAAAATATAATATAATATAAATAACAAACAAAACTTTTTTAGAATTAGAGGTAGACCAAAGTTTAGAAACTTCACCTACAAGTACGACTAACAATAATAACCTTCAGCAAAAAATACAAAATATTGTTCATCAACATCAATCACCCTCTATAATTACATTCAATATTTCCAAGAAAAGGTTATAAAATTCAACTGATCAAATATCAATTTATCAACAATTTTACAAATCAAAACATTTATTATCATCTCTCAAAATTACATTAATAAAATTGTGAATTCAAATCATATACTTAATAATAAATGTCTTATCGATCACTCTTGATCTCTTTCGTTTTTCACATGTCAATAATATTTATCGGTGCATGCACATGATCCCTCTGTGCCCAAATCTTTCTACCAAAAAGCAATAATTGTAATCTAGTCATCCTATGTTATAAATAAGTTTTAATTTCTCTAACACAAAAAGTCGATATACATATATATATATATATATTTATTTATTTATTTTGAGTGCATATAAGTCTACGGGTCCCTCAACCACTCCTTGCATTTACACAAGAGTAGCAAAACCACTACCACTGTCCAGACACCAGTCGACAGTGTATTAATGTCCAAGAAATTTGAGCTAGGGAGGTGAGAAATTAATGAGAGAGAAGAAGAGTTGATAGAGAGAAAACAATATATATACTTGGTTTCTGGTGATACACAGTTTTCGTGCTTTGCTGGCTTTGTTTGAGGTTTTTAATTCAAAGCTTGATCAGTTTTGATATCAAGTTTGATTGATATTGCAGCTTGGAGATCACATGTGTACATGTGCTTATTTAACTTTGTGGGTACCTCAATAATAAGTTTGTTTCTGAGTTTTATTGAATACCCAATAATTGTTGGTTTCGAATAATTGTAAATTGATGGTGAGGTTTTTATATTGGTATGTATAGAGCTATTTTGGGCATTTGATTGAAATTCAATACATAAAAAGAACATGAGTGATACTATTTAATTTGTATATTTTGTATCTCAAAGTACCTCGATATAGTATTCTAAAAGGATTTGAATCATCTTCTTACCTTGATCAATGATCTCACAATGTCTTTACTTTCATAATCTATTGTCACTTGTCAAATATTAAAAATCAATGGTTTGGATTATTTTTTTATTTATACATCTTTACACTACAAAACAAGATAGAATTAATTCAGACCATTAATTTAAATAAGGATAGAGTGATGACAAAATAAGATAGGGAGGGGGATCCAAATCCATTCAAAAAACCGTTGTCAATGTTATATATATATATATAGGGTTAAACTATATTAATTTTAAATTTTAACTTTAATTTATTATTTCAACATCTATCTATCTATTTTTACTCCATTCAAAGATTTTCATTAATCTTAAATTCATTTATTTTTTTCACCCATTCAAAGATTTTCATTAATCTTAAATTCATTTATTTTTTTCACCGTTTGATTAAATGAAAATAATTAAAAATTGAAGTCACAAATTGAAGTTAAAATTTAAAATTAATATATATATATATATAATATAACACCAATTTAAAGGGTTTGCCCGGAATTGTTATAAAAGAACTCAAAAGTCAAAATATGGGTTAGTGATTTTCTAGGAAACCCGAAATGTGGGTAAAGGGTTTGTCAGAACCACTATAAGCATAACTAAAAATACAACTCTTATTATATGAGAAGAGGCTGACCACACTTTTCAATTTAATAAGTGTAAGTCTTGAAGCCCTATTAGAGAAATTGAATGAGGAGTATCCAATCACTTTAATAAGGCTAGATGTATAGTACCGTATTTATATATATATTCTTTTTTTTTCTCATAGTTTATACTGATACGATTTATATCAGTACATTATATGTAGACCATTGATTATGAAGAAGTTTTGATTAATACATATATTTTGAATCAAAACATGTAAATTTAATGGTTCACATTCAACGCACTACCAAATTTATATCAGTACGCACTGATTCAAAATTTTATATATATACTCGGTATTTCCTTTTCCAAAAAAAGACGGATTTCTTATTAATGAAAAGTTTTATTGTTGTGCGAATTGATTAGATAAATGAACTACAAAGATGAAGTACAAGTTGATAACTTGAGCTTGATCATTAGCTTGAAATAATGCTAATTTTTTACTTTTATTATTTATTTATCCATATTATAACCAAAGACCTAGCAGGCCATGCTACTATACATAATTAATGTTGAAATCAAAATCCATGAATAGAATCCAAAATATGTTGATGTAAAGAAAATGGTATTGAAGAATCCGTAATTAATACTATAATTATTATTGCCCATCTCCATCTAATAATCATTTCCATATTTTAAATAACTAAATTTTCTTAAGCAGTAGTCTTCCATATAGATTAAAGAAGAATTAAATGTATCACCGATCACCACCGACTTTTGGTTGAGTTAATTGTGATATTCCATATTGGAAAATACTTGGGTATTATCTAATGTGCTGACTATTTTGTATTTATTGGTGGAAAAATCCATCACCAATCCCATGTATTTAATATCAAACACTATAAATTGTTTTTTCACCAATTAAAATAAATGGTCAGTATTTTGGATACTAACTGGTCGGTACCCAAGTATTGTCCTTCCATATTAGTGATAGATATGGATTCTTTCCTCACATTTTTTTCTCATCACCTTTATAATATATTGATCCGTGTCTAATATAACAAATCAATAATCTTGATTATTTATATTAATTTGTATGTTTTATTCAACCAAAAGATCTAATTAATCAAAACCATTGATATAGATCGGACATATGAGGTGAGAAGATCCATTAATGATAGAGGTTCAAATCTTAACTTATAAAAAAACAAGTATGTATAGATATTTTCTCAAATGTGGATAGTTCTAGTTTTCCTTTATAAAAAAATAAGAGACGTTTTCTCAAATATAAAATAAATATACAATTATTCAATCCAATTATAATGATTAATTTAGACAGATTTCAATAAAATTTTAACTTAATCCATCGATATACGATGAGATTTTTAAAAATATAATATATATCTACGGGGAAGATAAATTCGCTTAAATCATGTTATCTTTTTAGATAATTTTACCGTCTATATACACTTGTTAGGTTTTTAGATGGGGTATTGCTCAACCCTTCAAGGGGGTGAGAAAAATGGTCTGCTTTTGGCTTTTTCAATTGAATGCATAGCCGATGAAGTCAACATCAAATATTCAAACTGTTTGAAAGAGTCCAAGTCTACATCTGGTAAGAATTTAGTGGGCCTACACGAAGTAATGGATCTGGCCAGCGGACCCCACTCAGCATAACGCTAAGACGATTGGTCCCGGAACCATTAACTTTGGACCGTTGGATGGAATTTGTACATCAAAAGTTGAAATAATTACTCGTATATAATTATAGCTTCTACGTTCTGACCTTAATTAGTGGGGCGAATAAATGCAAAAATAATGATTCGGTTATGTAAAATACTGACCTTATAAATAGAAATATAGCCGTATATTACATTATATAACTATGAGATAAATATAAAAAATATAAAAAAATATCACGTATTACATTTTTTATAGAATCAGTATTTTGAATATTAATCGATTAATACCCAAACATTATTTCGTTAAATGAAATTTTAAATTCGATAAAATTAGGTTCAATTCACACATATATCATATATGTTTAACTTTATGTCTGTATATATCGGTTCATTGACTGTAGTAAGGATCTCTATAAAATCTATTGATTTTAATGAATATCGATCTGAATTTTGTTTGTATATTATAATTTAAATATAATCTATTTGTAAATAAAATCTGAAAAAATTGTAAACACTATATCTATTTTTTTACCCACCTTTTGGAATATGAAACAACATAAAATGAGGCAAAAAATAGTTATACGTGTCGATTTTTTAAATTTATTTATAATTGAATTTCGATAAACTTATCTTTTAAAAAAATTGAAAATAAAATTAGTTGAAAATTAAAACTCTCTTTATTCCTCCCTCTATGTATATACTGTTTAACCTCAATGAATTAATAATATAGATTAAATAATACTTTTTATCGATCCCAACTTATGACCAATGTAATAAATTAATAATTCACTAAATTTATAAGATAATATATTAAAAAAAACACATAAAATCCGCTTCGTATATAAATTAATAATCTTTTTATACATCAAAATTATATATATATATATATATATATATATATATTTATTTATTTATTTATTACTCGATTAGAAGTACTTTATAAAATATGACACCAATGTTATTTGATTCCTCTTGAAATTGATTTATCTTTGGATCTCATCTCTAACTTTTGCTTAGTACATCAAAAAACTCTGACGTTTTTGTTTGACTTAAACATAGATGTTTTTGTTGACTTAATGTTCATGAAGTATATTAATCAAGTATAAATCGAATGTACTTTTAGTTTGGTGCAGAAATGGATAGATCCATAACTTTTATTCAATAAGATTAATTACATTCGAGAACTTGTATCGGTTAAACACATGTATAGAATAATGATAATTTGTAAGAGTAATGTAAAACAAACTAAATAATTAACTCAAATAATATATCAAATGATATGACAAACGAGTTGTCATCACCACACACACAATGAAATGATATGATTAATAAAAAAATCACTTACCACATAATTTGGGTTAAATTCTTGGTTTGTCTAGTATTAGTTTAATTCGTAATTCGGTAATTATATAATATTTGTATAATCACAATACACAAGACACAATACTAAGTTCATTGTTTTGGAAAAAAAATAAAGAATACCAAGATAAATTATTTTTTTATTTATTAATGTATAATTAACACATTATTAATTTATCGATTAAATCATATATCGATTAAATCATAAATTTTCATGGTCTCAAGGTATTAATTTATAGATATTTAACTATATGATTCTTTTCTCTAGTCTTGTCGGAACTGTTTTTAATTTTTTTGTATGGATTTACGGATTATATCATGTAATAATAAATAGTGTTGTAAACCTTTTTATACGATAATCGGTATAAATTGAATGTAATTTTAGTTTGTTGCAGAAATGGACAGATCCATAACTTTTATTCAATAAGACTAATTACATTCGAAAATTTGTTTTAGTTAAACAAATGTATAGAATAATGATAATTCGTAAGAGTAATACAAAACAACCTAAATAATTAACTCAAATAACATCTCAAATGATGTGACAAACGAGTTGTCACCACCACACACAACATGAAATGATATGATTAATGAAAAAACCACTTACCACATCATTTGAGTTAAATTTTTGGTTCATCTAGTATTAATGTAATTCGTAATTCGGTAATTAGGTAATATTTGTATAATCACAATACATAAGACACAATATATTAATTTCATTGTTTTGGAAAAAATAAAGAATACCAAGATAAATTTTTTATATTAATTAATGTATAATTAATACATTATTAATTTATCGATTAAATCATATTTCGATTAATTATTAAATTTTCATGGTCTCAAGGTATTAATTTATAGAGATTTAACTATATGATTCTTTTCTCTAGTCTTGTCGGAACTGATTTTAATTTTGGTACGGATTTACGGATTATATCATGTAATAATAAATAGTGTTGTAAACCTTTTTATGCGATAATCAGTATAAATCGAATGTAATTTTAGTTTGTTGCAGAAATGGATAGATCCATAACTTTTATTCAATAAGACTAATTACATTCGAGAACTTGTTTTGGTTAAACAAATGTATAGAATAATGATAATTCGTAAGAGTAATGCAAAACAACCTAAATAATTAACTCAAATAACATCTCAAATGATGTGACAAACGAGTTGTCACAACCACACACAATATGAAATGATATGATTAATGAAAAAACCACTTACCACATCATTTGGGTTAAATTCTTGGTTTGTCTAGTATTAATGTAATTCGTAATTCGGTAATTAGGTAATATTCGTACGATCACAATACATAAGACACAATGCATTAAGTTCTTTGTTTTGGAAAAAAACAAAGAATACCAAGATAAATTATTTTTTATTAATTAATGTATAATTAATACATTATTAATTTATCGATTAAATCATATATTGATTAATTAATAAATTTTCATGGTCTCAAGGTATTAATTTATAGAGATTTAACTATATGATTATTTTCTCTAGTCTTGTCGGAACTGATTTTAATTTTTTGGTACGACTTTACGGATTATATAATGTAATAATAAACAGTGTTGGAAACCTTTTTATGCCATAATCAGTCAACCTGAATAAAAATTAAAAGTTCAACATGACTAATGAATTATTTTATATACATATACCCATCAATTAGTGCATATGAATTAAATTTCTAAAATAGTAAGAGTAATGCTAAACTTTAAAAAATAGATAGATAATACATGAAAATAATAATAGATAATTAGTATGGTCCATCCCTCTCAAATTTCCAATTAATTGTAATAGATAATTGTAATTGACAAGGGTGCGTTTATTAGTTTGGAATGAAAGAAATTGGAATTAAGTTTCACTAAAAAGGTGATTGAGGGGAACCAAAATTAAGTTGCAAAATTTCAATTCAATGTTTACAAACTTATGTCTTCCAAGATGAAGTCGTGTTATTTTATTAGTCCTCTTTTCATCTATTTATTCATATCAAATATATATATATATATATATATTACCCAAATAAAAAAAAATCAATTTTTTAAAAATAGAAAAATGATATAAATCAATTTGAAAGAAAAAAAAACTAATAATAGAAATGGTACTGTTCAAGTCTACCTTTTTGACAGATTTTAAGGCCGGAAAACAAGACACGAACCTGGTTATGAGAAAGATATTTATGTCTCTAGACTTTCCCGGAGAAGTGACACCAATCACCAACGACTAGTAGCGAAACCCAAAAAATATGAAATTGAAAAAATATGTTACATAATAAACTATGGAATATTACATGTTTGACTATCATTTAACGTTCATCAGAAATTCAAAATTTTAGAAAACCTCAAAATTGGTTTTAAAGTATTAAAAGCTCACCGTATGATATCCATATGGAAAATAAAAGGATTTTGGAGAAAGCAAGTGAAAAACTAAGATAGAGGAAAGAAAGGAAGAAAAAAATCTATAGGGATATTTTTGTCACTTTTAGGTTACTTTTTAATAGTTTTAGGAAGTTTTGGTTAAATATAGTTTTATTTTAAAAACAAGGTTAAAAGTGAATTTTGATTTCAAAAATATGTTAGACCTGTCTGTTTCATTTATTTTATAATTTTGATATAAAATGATGATTGGTAAATTTTTTAAAAGTGATTAATTGAAAATCCGAAAAGTTTTGATAGTAATTTAAAAGTAGGTGATGTTATTTTTTGAAAGTGATTATAGAATAATTTATCTCACCATTTAATGAATATTTTAAAATATCATTATTATTACTATTAAATCAAATTAAAATAATTTATATAGCTTATTTCATTTTAAAATCAAATATTTTACTTCAATATTGATTTGATTAAAATATTTTTATTGTTCTTATGAAATTTTGTTTTTCTAATTTAACTATTGATTTAATTTATATAATTAAGGGGAAAAAATGTAGTAAGTTTCTAAAATCATGTCTATTTTAGTTATGGTAACTAATCACAATATTTCTATTATAAAATTATCAAACATATGTATACTGCTTTTGAATTAGTATAATTAACTAAATATATATTGATTAACTTCACAACTTATTATTCCTTCGATACAATTAGCAATGATTATTATAAAAGTTATATCAATACCAAACTGACCCTTAATGAATGTTGATGTGAATCTTTTTGTGTTTGATAAGTCCAATGCTATCTATTTGTAAACAAAAATTGAATTTCATTCAAATACTACAACTATTTTTTTTCTTTTAAAATGAAGCCACGGGGCGAAAAATATGAAAATGGAAAAATAGGTATGCTTAACAATTTTTCAAATTTTGTTTGTAAGTGAATTTTAATGAAGTTATCATAATACAAAAATTGAAATCAAAATTAGTTAACAATGATTATATGTAGTCATTTTGTCATTAGTATGCACAGATGAAAAGAAATTTTAGGACATCTAAATGTTCCGTGAAATGATTAGATTTTATTCTAAAAAAAACACAAATTTTATGTAAAACTTAAAAGTTACTTTTATCTCTTTCAAACAAAAATAAAAATAAAAATAACAGTTATCCCTACTAATAAAACGATTCTCTCCCTTCAATTCTCTTACGTTTTCTTCTCAATTTTTTTCCTTAATATATTAAAATATAAATATATAACAAACAATAGTTAGAAGGATATAGATGTAAAATATTTATTTTCAGATATTTATAACTTAAAAAAACAAACAATTTATCACTTATATTCAGTTTTTAGTGAAAAAAAACAAACATGTTTTTCAGTTTTCAGTCACTATTCAATCTTCAATAACATTTAGCATTGTTCTGTCTTCAAATAAAAAATCAAACGGAACCTTAGTTGAGAAAAAAGAAAAGAGAAAGAAATATTTATTTCCATGGGTACGTATAGGAGTTCATTTTTGCTCACCCCCTTTAAGCAAAAATGGACTCTATGTATAGGAGAAAATGACTATTATATATATATATATATATAACAAATAAGTGGAATGGTGATAAATGTCACCTTTTTTTCGTTGGACTGATGTCAGTACTTTAATAAGTTAAGTTTAAAAGACACCTATTATGGTGAACTACCCAAATTGCCCTTAAATAATCAATTTTTAATTCTCTTTGTACTTCCATCTCCACACTTTGATCAATCACTGAAAGCAGTAACCCCCCCCTCTCTCTCTAATAAACTTGTGAAAAAATCAATCTACAACTGAGGGAATGGTTCCAAATAGCACATTTTCAAAGTTGAGTTGTGCAACTAGCACTACTTTAATAAGTGTTGTTTTGTTAGCACCTAAAAGTGTGTGTTGACCAAAATACCACTCATTTTACTTTTACAGTATTTTCTCTATGTTTCTTTTCTCTGTCTCTCTCTCTCTCTCTCTCTCTCCTCTTTCGTTGTCTAATGAACGAACACTTTAACGGAGCTAGTTTGGCAAGAGTTCTCGACCATAGAACAGTGGCGATTGAAAACAATATTTTTGGAAAAAAAAAAAATTTTGGTAGGGTTCTGTTTTCAAATTTAATTTTGTTGATTTTGAGATACCCATTTCGTTTTTGCTGATTTTGAGTTTTCAATTTAGTTTTTATTGTGAATTTGTTATCAATTTGATATGAATGATGAGTTTGTTGAATCTGAATTGAGGTTTGTTTGAATCTTGAATTTGTGGGTTTTTTGAATTAGAGAAGATGAGCAGTAGCTAATGTTGAGTATTTTTTTTTAAATCGAGACTTATTTGTTCATATTCGAGATTTATTTATGAATACCCGGGACTTACCGCACTTATTCGAGACTTAATTTATGAATACCCGAGACTTGTTAGTCTTATTCAATACTTCATTTATGAATATTTCTTTACTTAATTTCGAGACTTATTTATGAATACCCGAGACTTATTTATGCATTTTCGAGACTTATTCATGTGTTTTCGAGACTTATTCATATTTTTTCGAGACTTAATTCATTTTACGTCTTCTTCTTCATCCCGATGGAGGTATTTTCGACCTCCATCAATGGTGAAAGCGACGAGCCGACGACGATGCCCGTCGACTCCGGAGATAGTCGGATTTGAAAGATCGGACGACGCCGAGTTCGTTGGTGCCATCGGTTTCGTCAGGTTCGCAATGGATCGTCATAGATCTGACGATGAAGGATCAACAACGGTTCATGTTTGGCTTCGTTTCTCTCTCCACACAGCTTGAAACTGAAAACAAACACTACAGTTTACAACGATTGGCATTGGACGAATGATTTTTCGATGGTTCTGTCCGTTAACTCACCGGTAGGCGGCGACAACTCCATTTCTAAATTTAAAAAAAAAAAGATTGGTAAGAGAAAAGATAGATAAACAGGGGTATTTTTATCCAAATCCCATCTTTGATGCTATTTAAACTAGAGTTATTAAAGTGATGCTAATTGTACAAATCAACTCCCAAAAAGTGTTGTATAACTTTTCAACCCATTTACAGCTTGTCTGGAATTCGACATGTTTCAACATAATAAGGTATTCTGAATCTTGTAACAATTTGTTCATTCCTTGTGATTTTTTGACCGAGTATTTGTGTGAACATGAGGCTGATATTGTAAAGTTTGAACCTTTGAAATTTGAATCTCTGAACCTTTTTAAAGGTTGTCTGTGACTTTAGTTATAGCGTCAGAGCATATGTGTAAATTATCCGAAACTTTGAGTAAAGGCTCCGAGCTTTTTAGTAAGGGCTCCAAACTTTTTAATAAATGCTTCAAGCTTTTTAACAAAGCTCGGATACTGTTTTAAAAAGCACGAACCATTAAAAAAAGTTTAGGACACAGTTTTAAAATGCTCGGAGCTTTTAAAAAAACAAGCTCGAAGTTTTTTTTTTAAAGTCTGGAGCTTTGAAAAAAAAATCGGCTCTTTGAAAAAAAAAAACTTGGGTCTTTCACAAAAATGCTCAGACACTACAAAGTTTAATCAACCTAATTTTTCTAAAGAAAAAACTCGGACATATTTCAAAAAGTCCCGGATATGGTTAAAAAAGCTCGGATATGTTTCAAAAAGTCTCGGAGATTCAAAGTTAAACAAAAATAATTTTCCTAAACAAAAATCTTAGACATGTTTTAAAAAAGTTCGGATTAGGTTCAAAAAAACTCGACAATGTTTCAAAAAGTCTCGAAAACTCAGAAATTCAACTTCCTTAAGGCTCCGAGCCTTTAGCTCTACCACCGCGAGTTCGACGGGGAGCTCAACCTTTGAATGCGTCTGCGTAGCGCTACTTCGTCGTCGTTCGAGTGATTGCCTGAGTTTCAACGGAGCTTTCTATATTTACTTCACAACTCTGTCACTATAAAATGAAATAAACAAATCTAACGTGAAACAACTATTGAGGATATTTTTATTTGTTCATCATAATAAGTGTCTTTTAAGCATAATTGATTTAAGCAGTGAGCCAACAGTGAGTCAGTAACAGTTAATGCTGTAAAAATGGACTGGCCTAGCCCATTAGGCACGGCCTGACCAGTCCATTTTTGGAAAAAGGCCTGGCGGGGCCTGTTTCCGAAACATGAGGCCCCGCACGGCATGCCGGTCTGCCTCAGACGGGCAATGCCAGGCCGGGGCCACGGCCCGTTTTGGCAGGCCTGGTCCGGAGGGCCAGACCTGGAGGGTCCGGTCGGCCTGGTCCGACGGGCTTGACGGGTCTGGTCCAATTTTTTTTTTTTTCAAATTATGTTTGTTTGGATTTAGGGTTTAGAGTGTAGGGTTTAGGGTTTAGGGTTTAGATTTGAAATGAATAAAGAGAACAAACAATTTTTAGGATTTGAAATGAATAAAGAAAACGAATACTTTTTTATTTATTTAATTATTTTTCACTTATGGAATTCAGTATTACATATTTACATGATTGCCTTATTAAAAACCTTACAAATAAAAACTCAGTGGGATAAAAACTTGGTAAGGGAAAAGGAGTGCAACCGTTTTACAACTTACGAGTAAATAATAAATACATATGTAAAACTATAACCTAGTTCTGATACTGACCACTACCTGCAGAGCCATCAATATATAGATTGTCGAAATTTAGAATAAACCCTTTATCTACAGTTAGATTTTACAACCTTTTTTTAGCATGCTCTCAATCCCGAAGGCATGTTAGTGCCTCCACCATCTCTGGAGACAAACAGCTTCTTCTTGGTTCAATTATGCATCCACTGGTGCTGAAAGCTTGTTCTGAAGACACCGTTGACACTGGAATAACCAGTACGTCACGTGCTAAGTGTGACAGAACTGGATACCTGTACGTATAGGTCTTCCACCATAACAACTTTGTTCGAATGTCAGTAATTTGTTCTGAATAATCAATTGACAAATTAATACCAATAAACTCAATAAAAACTTCTAAACCATATAATTTAACCCTAGGATCTACTATAGCACTTAAGGCATAAAGTAGAGGAATGTTAGCCCAATATTTTTTCAACTTTGTCTTCATGGCAACAACTGTAACTCCTAGATGTTCATCTTCTCTATAACTGTTTAACAGTTCAGACATTTCCACTATCTGATGGATTGTCTGGGAATATGTGGGGTAAAATACCCCGAAAAGAGTTACAGCGGCATTGTAAAAAACCTTTAAAAATTGAACAAAAATCTTTGCCACATACCAATCGTCTGTGGTAAGTATTTTTGGACTATGTTGACCTGTTTCGGTCAATTTCATGTTATAAAAACATGTAATGGTTGTATCATATTCTAAACAATTTTGCAACATTAAATAAGTAGAGTTCCACATTACCGGCATATCAGTTTGGAATCGTCGGGGTTTGAGACCGTTTAATTTACAATGTCTCTTGAATTCACTGAATCTAGGATTAGAACTGCAAATCCAAGAAATGGCATCTCTGATGCGATCTATTTGGTCGCTTACATGCTTTAAACCAGCATGTACAACTAAATTTATAATATGACATGCACACTGTTGATGAAATAAATAACCTCCATCTTACAGAATATTTCTTGCAACAAACAATGCAATAGAGCTAGTATTTACAGATGCATTATCTAATGTGATTGAAAAGATGCGATGCGTGATTTCATAAGTTTCTAAAACATAAATAATGACATTATAAATGTTTTCCGCGGTATGTGCAAAATCCATAGGACGAAAACCAATAATTCTTTTTGTTATCCTCCAGTCAGAATCTAAATAATGTTCCGTGACATATAAATAGTCATGTTTGGGACATGCATTCCAAATATCAGAAGTTAATACAACATAGACACTTAAATTTTGTATTTCAGCAACTAAGTCATCCCTTTGGGTTTCAAACAATCGTATCGAATCATTTATAGTGGTGGTTCTAGAAACAGGTTCAAATTGGGGGTTATATGCAGATGTGATTAATTCTTTATAAAATGGACTTTCACCAATACTGATCGGTTGATCAGTTTGTGCAATGTATCGTGCCAAACACTCTCTAGCGTGCATGGCGTCGAATTGCCACGTCGTAACAGACCCGTCTGGGTGCCGTTGAAGTTGTGTCTGGGTTGTAGTGTCTACCTGTCCATGTGCAAGCATACATTTGGACATATGCCGTCTCAGATGTCCGGTTCCCCTCGTACTTGTAGCATAATCCTTATGACAAAACTTACATTTAGCTCTTGGGCCAGATGTCCCGTTTGAGAGTGTCATTTGGACTATGTTGAAACATTGCCACACATCTGATGTTAATTTTCTGGGACGTGATGTTGGTGTAACGGCGGAACCAGAAGGTCCCGCTTGAGTAAGAGTCGGCTCTGAAATATCAAATTCATCGTTGAGTATATTCAAACCGTTCGAAAAATAAGACTGCTGGTTATGATCCATTATCTAAACTAAAAATATGAACACTATAGTAGTTAATAGTCAAATTAAAAATCAATAGTTACTAACAATAATCTTAATTTACTAACAATAATTAATATAAATAATACGACACTTACAATTATTATTTTACTTAAAAAAAAAAACAAAAAAATCATAATCTACAAATAACAAATATTAAATTCACTACTACAAATAAAATTGATAAATTTACTAACATCACATATGAAATGAAATACTACACATAAAAATCTGAATATACTAATAAAACTTATTAAAATTAACCACTACTCTTAAATTCATAATATACTGAAAAAAAATATTATAATAAACAACTACACAAATAATTCATCATCTGCTAACAAAAAATATTAAATCTACTCACCAAAAATATTAAAATAAACAACTACACTAAAAATTCATAATTTATGAATAAAATAATATTAAACGTAACTACTACACTTAACATTCATCATTTAGTTATTACAAAAATTAAATTCAGTAATATAAATTAACTTTCTAAATTTACTAATAACAAATATTAAAATTACTACTAAACTTAAAAATATTAATATACTAAACAAATAATATTAACATTAAAGCCCAAAAATTGATAAACTAACTAGCTAAATAAAAATGTTTTCATTTAGTAACTAAAATCTAAACATAAACATATAAATTTGCTATGAAAATATGTTTAAGCAAAAGTAATAACAAAATTGTACCTTTAAAATTTGGTGTGTTGATGAAAAATGTAGAGAATTTTGTACAGAGAGTAATAATGAAATTGAATGAAAAAGTTAAGAGAGTTGGAGAATATATTAGAGATTGAGATTTGAGAGAATGAGAGATTGAAAGAATGATAGAGAGAGTGATTGGAAAATAAAATGGATTTAAGTATTTATAGAAAAATTTGATTTATGGGTCAAAATGTAATTTTGTAGATTTGAGGGGGGTTTTGTAATTATTTTACCCTCCAACAGCTGGAATTTGAATTCCAGCCGTTGGAGAGTTTTTTTTTTTTTTTTTTTTTTTTTTTTTTCTTCCTTAAATTGCTTGGTGGGAGGGACCGGCCGGCCGGCTGTCCCAGGGGCTTGGCACGCCGGCCTGCCGGGCCTCGTACCAGCCGCCCCGCACGTGGCCTATCACGGGCCGGGTTGCGGCCTGACTCTCTTCCTTCACGGGCCATGCCAAGCACGGCCCGTTGGCTTCGTGGACCGGTCGGACCGGCCTGTCTCGGGTCGGTCCATAATTACAGCACTATTAACAGTTTTGAAATGTCACCTCCAAAAAGTGTTATTTGATTTTTGAACCCAACAAATAATTATTATTACATGAGATAATCTTAAGTTTTATCTCTAGTCTTGTCTGATATGATTTTTTTTACAATTATCTCATGGAATAATAATTGTTTGTTTTAATTAGGGTGTATATGAATCAAGAGTAGGAGTAATGCTATACAAAAAAAAAAAAAAACTACAAAAATAGATAATTAACTAGTAAAAATAATCATAGCATTGGCCCATGAGTCCGTCCCTCTCAAATTTCCGATTAATTATAATAGCTAAAAGAAAAATAGATAATCAATGAAAATAATTCCTTAGTAGGAGTTAGATCAAACATAACCTGAATATTTGAATACATCCCAAAATTAAATAAAAAGAATTAATTAAAATATTACGATAAATAATTTAAATTTGGAAGAAAGAAAGGACACGATAGGACCATACAAACCACACAACCTCATGTTTTACATGAGAGATATAATGTTCGGCCTATAGATAGATCACTTCTAAAACACATCTGTTAAAAAAAAATGGCTCAAAAGAATTTTAAAAATAAAAAACTTGTATTAAATTTATTTTTTTGAAAAAAATTAAAATAAAAGCAAAAATGAAATTGACTTTAAAAATCAAAATTGACTTAAAAATCAAAATTTGACTTGTAATACAGAGTTTTTCTTACATTTTCTGTACGCGAAACCCCATGAAAATCTCTCTATTAAGTATTACCTTTAAGCGATCTCACAGAAATGTAATCTGATTATCACTGAAACCCTAATTCAACCAATTAACTCTCCACAAATCTCACATTAACGAAATTGCAATCCTTTCACGCTCTTTGTGGTCGAAAATTTCCTTTTGAAGCAAACAATTTCAACAGTCTTCCATCTACACGTTGTGTTTCAGCTTCGGATTCGTCAGATTCACAAAGGTAAATTTGATTTCAACACGAATTTGTTCTTCAATAGCTTAGTTTCATGGATGCACTTTATTCTGTTTGTGTTTAAAGATCTTTGTGATTTCGTTTTTGCTGTTTCTGTCTTGACTCGATGGCGCTTTTGTCTCGACAATCGAGTCGGAATCGGTGTTGATATGTATATCATCTTATCACATCAACACTTGTAGTTGTTAACTACTGATCTTGCTTGCTTTTAGATGAGAAATTTAGAGTGATGGAGACTGATTTGTTACTTTGATTTATTGCCATTTTAGTTAGAAATCTAGAATGAAAATTAGCAATTTATGTATGTAAGCCTGAATGTAGTGAGCTTTCGAATCGAATTTGCTACTTTACAAATGTGTTTGGAAGATGATCAATAAATGGTTTGGGTAAAAAGAAGCACCATATGACCATTAATTTTTAGCTAAGAGCCTAAGACTAGTATAACATATTTCTTCTGAATCGATTTTAGTACTTACATGGACATTGATTTTTAGAAGAAGTTACAGGTTGGAGAGTATTCATTCAACTAAATGATTCTCATTTAAATGAAATACAGTTTTGAATGATCAAGTACGTGCTAAATGATAAATTTCAAGAAAAGAAAAGTATATGAATCCTTGAAAATGCTTATAGAGATATTACTGAAAATGTTTAAAATGCTTATGGAGATCTTACTATTTTAGATATATCATATATAACTGTGTTGGGTTTGAATTTTGAGATATGCAACTGTATCGAATACTTCTTTTCCTTTTTTCTGATTTTGAGCCAACTATATATGTTTATGTTGTATTATTGTAATTTACGATGATGTATGGAAGGGAAATAGACCTGGATAAGAGTTTGATTGGTTTACCAAATATGTTTTCAGGGACATATTGCATTCTGTTTCCATGGCTCAAGTACTTTGGTCTGATCTCCCTGTAGAAATTCTACTCATAATCTTCCAGAACTTGAAAGACCCGTCTGATGTGTACCGATGCGGACTAGTTTGTGTTTCGTGGAAATCTGTTGCGACAACAATCTTACCTCCATTTCTATTGCTCTCAAATGTCGGCGGGTTTTCGGACGATATGACCTCTTTTCATTTCGAACCTTCTTTGAACAAGCAGTCTTGCAGACTCTTCAACACTCAAACGAATGAAACTCATGAGATATTCCTACCAGAAGTAGAAAAGTGTTGGTTTTCTGGTTCATCTTTTGGGTGGCTGATAACGATCTGCCTCGAGCCACCACATGAAGTGCATCTTTTAAATCCTCTCACCAGAGACCGAATCCAGTTACCTGCAGCAAGACAATTAAGTTTGCGATCTGATTTGAGAGTGATTACATCTGCAAGCCCTTTGAATCCCACGTGCTTGGTTCTTGCTATAAATCACTTAAAAGGCGCATTGGCCTTCTGCAGACCAGGTGACAAGTCCTGGACATTGTTTGAAGATTTTTGCCGTCGTCTTGACGATGTTATACACTACAAGGGTGAATTCTATGCTGTTAATTCTGTTGGCCACCTATTTCATCCACATTGCAATACTCATGCAACACAGAAAGTATTACATCTATGTCCGATTGAGTTCTTGCCGGATGAGCCCCTGCACCGCAATTACTTGGTGGAGTTGGATGACAAACTTTTACTGGTTGTGAGATATATGCATATGCCGTTCAGATCATACTTCACTTATGAATTTGAGGTTTATGAATTGAATAGGGTTGAAAAAGTGTGGATCAAGGTGATTAACATAGGTAATAACACTATCTTATTGGGTACAGGTAGTTCCATTTCTCTTCCTGTTAGTTATTTCAGAAACTTCCAAGTGAATTGCATCTATTTCATTGACGATAACATCAAAGACATCTATTTTAGGAGTCTTCGGGCCGTGCATAATACTGGTTCCTACAACATAGCGACCGGACAGATTGAATATCTTTTTGAGACTTCGCTGATTCGTTCAAGTCCACTGAATTGGTTTGTACCAGAGGTCATTTGTAGAAAGAAGAAACGAAAGATGAAATCATGGTCTTCAAAGATTCGGAGAAGTCTACTAAACTGGTACACACCAAAAATATAGGCACTTTTCTTTTTTTTGGGAGCTTCTTGTGCGGCCGTCCACAACAAATGTAAAAGTTGATTTGTAGCTAAACAAACTAAAATGTTCGAATGATTTTTTTCCGGCGGATGTTTGCACCAGAGAATTTTCTTGTAATTGGCAGCACTATTTTCCTTAAATATAGAAAGTAAATGATGAAGAAACTATTGAAGAAATTGCAGAGTCTGATGGCCGGCAGCGAGGAGGGGAAATTGCACGGGTCGTGTAATCCGACGGCAGTGTCACCTAGTATGAGGCCTAAAAAATTGTTGTTAAAATATTGTATACATAAGAGCTTGAGTGATACTATTTAATTTATATATTTTGTATTACATTGATATAGTATTTGAAAAGGAAAAGTATTTTTTCATATATATATATAAAAGTCTTTCATAAGAGATCTCTTATTTTAACTTCGGTAAGGATCACTATGAAATCATATTAAATTTTGTGTGAATGATAAGTTCATTGAAATCTACTTATGAATAAAAATAAATAAATCAAGTATTAGAATTATTTATCTCAAATTTTTAAAATATGAATACATTAAAAAGCAGGTGAAATATAGGAAAATTTTAAAAAAATAGTTATAGCGTTTATTCATAGGTATATTTAATTGAACTTATTATTTATAAAAAAAATCAAATCAAAATTCATTCAAATCAATGTGATTTCATACCGGTCCTTATCAAAATTAAAATAAGAGATCTTTTATGACTCGATATATATATGAGTGAGTCTCTCATAATGGATTCTTTATTTTAATTTTGGTAAAAAACACTATGAAATCATTTCGGGTTGTATGAATTTTTTTTGGTGGATAATAAGTTTCTTGAAATCTATATAAGAATAATATTTTTTTTTTCAAACAATGATAAACTATTTTTCTCGATTTTTTTAAATAGAAAGACATCGGAAAATGGATGAAATATAAAAAAATTCAAGAAAAATAGTTTTATTACTTGAAAAGTTCTTAAATTTTATTTATAGATAGTTTTAATGAGCTTATCATCTATAACAAAATTCAGAACAAAATTTATTTAAATTGATGTGATTTTATGACGGTGTTTACCGAAATTAAAATAAGAGATCTCTTATGAGAGATTATATATATATATATAACAATCTTGACATCAATCGGGTAAGGGGTTTTGGATAGTCTACCAGACTTTAAACTCTTATTATTTTGAATACAAACTTGATTTTTTTTAAAAAAATTCATTGAGTCAAACAAACCCTACTCTCATTTGTTTTTTTTAAGTATTACATTATACATAAATACGGGGTGTGAATGGGGATGATTCGAACTCGCAATCTTATAATACATATATGAAAGGTTTACCACTGGACCGACCTCATGTTCTAACTCATGAGCCTCAAAAGTTAAACATTATCTATCCGATCATAAGATTTAGGTACGGATTATTCCTTTAATTTGAGGGCCGGGTTTAGACCACCCGGCCCATTTGACACCTATGCTCCTAAGAAATAATTATCTTATTGTTACCGTCTGTCATGCACCAACATTATCCACACTCAACAGCTGCAACAGCGCTTGGAACATACCGTTTTGCTTTGGCTGATTTTGTGTACGTAAAGGCTACTATGAGTGTCTCCACCAATTGCGTCCATGGTTTCTCTCCTTTAACTTCCTTGAATTCGCAGCCAAAACAACACAAGCAGTACAAATTGAGTACACTCGTCAATGATAAACTTCTTCCGCTTTCCACCACTAAAACGACGACGTTTGCTCTTCAAAGCCGTCATCAGAGGACTGCATCACTAAGGAAAAATGCCGTTCTTGACCCTGACTCGATACTTGTCGTTGGTGCCACTTCTCCGGCAAAGTCCGGGGACATAACGGTCTTTCTCATAACCAGGTTCGTGTCTCTCGTTTTCCGTCTAAAATGTTTTAAAAATGTAACGTAAACGGTGCCGTTCTAATATTAGTTTTTTTTTTAGTATTTTTTTTCATTCAATTGATTTATTTATTTTGGGTTCATGAATTACAGTGCAGGATTTATCTTCTTGTACTGGGTGACAAATTTTGTAGTGCCAGATATTGTCTCCAAGAAATTTGAATTGGGTAAAGAAAATGATGATCAGAAGAAAAAATGACAAAAAGACCCACCTGAAAACTAAGGAGGACTACATTTTTTTATGTAATTTTTTTTTCTCGAAGAACTATTTATATTAAATAAGTTTGGGGTTTTTTTTTTTAAAGGAGGGAGGGCTGGCATGGTATAGATGTGAACGATTTACTAGTGATCCAACCTTATATCGTTGTAATTTTTTTCTCATTATTGTTGATTTTAGCAATCAATTTTTATTGATCGGTTTTAGAAATTAATTTATTGGGTTACTAATTTAGAAGCAAATATAACAATAATAATATTGATAATAAAATAAATTTTGTTCTTTAAAAATAAAAATTGGTTTATATTCCGGAAATTGAGGAGATCAACCAACCACTGCATACGCAATTCAGAATATAACAATGAAAGTGCCCAACCACTCTGTTTAGAACAATATTCCCAAAATATAATTCATGACCAATAAAAGGCTTTTCATTTCTTCCTCTTGGATGGTAAAAAGAAAAGAAAAAATACAATTTTGTTTACAACAACCTATTATGCTCATTTCAATGATAATATACAGCTATCTGCAAAACCATCCTCCTCAACCCCAAACTTCAAGAAATATATAATTATTTTTCTCTAGAGAAAATGGAATTAAACGATAGTCCAATCATTTTCATCCGGAGCTGGGGTTGATGCAGCATCCGGTTTCTCCGCTCGAGATGGTGTGGCGTCTGGCTTAGGTGGCTTTTTCGAAAACAATGATGACTTGCCATCAAAGAAACTGTAGAATGGCTTCGGACTCCCTTCCGTAAGCTTCAGGTCTTTTTGCGGTTGTTTTTTCTGTTGTCTGAAGTTGAGCCTGAGCCTCTTAAACCGACTTTTCGGTCCATCGGCAGCAGTAGGTGTGGTAGTATCTTCTGCCTGGTTCATCAGGATTTCCTCCGGATGAGATAACATTGTCTCCACTGTTTCATACACCTAGAACGAATTCAACACGAAACTTTCCTTAGTCCAAATGTTTTTTATGTGGTTTCCTGTTAAAAATGGTCACTGATTATGCAAATGTAATATTTAATTTCCTAAAAGCTTCTTCAAAGAATAAGAACGGATATATTTAGTGTTTGGGCCTGCGTGCTCTGGTGTTAATAGACTGTACTCACCTAGGGGAACTTTGATGCATCAAAACAAAATGGTTCAATTGTGGTTTTAATTCACATTTGAGATAGAAGTACTCAATGTTATCATAATATTTGACTAGGTGTCTAGGTGATAGCTTTACGGGTTAATTTCTAAGCTCTTGAAAGCTTCATGCAAACATACATATTTATAGATATCCAGTCAATAGGAGTCGAATTGAAAATACCTGGCAAATATCATCAACCTTCTCTGTCCAGGCACTTCCTTGACAAGTAGCAATAACGTAGTCCTTGCACTCATAAAAATGCTTGGACAAACTATCGTTAGTGGAGAGTCTAGCCTCAGCTAATACAAACCCCGAACCAAGCTGAATTTTTTCAGAATTAAGACTTCGTTAGTACTGTAAAAGAACCATGGTTGCTTGACTCATACAATGCAACCCGCACATAAGTTAACTAATCACAAAATTTCCTGCCAGATCACATTTAACGGGAAAGGAGACAAACACAGAATAAAACTTTTCCTTTTATAGTTAGATCACTTACTAAAGAAATAAAAAGTTGTTCGAAAAGCTCAGAAGGTGGGATTTCTTCCAAGAAATTCAGAATACCCTCCCTACAGAATCAACACACCACATCCCTAACTGTTAGACAGCATACTCTTTAAACCATAAAGAGAAGGAACACCAAACACCAACGAGAATTATTTCGAACTTACACTGCCAAATCCTCATCAAAAAGGGGGACTTGTTTAACAGCGGGTACTGGTTTGGATGTTTCCCACAGTTCGCGCCACAAATTACCTAATATCAATGCCTAATCATTCATCAGAGGAATTCCACAATAGTTTCTAATTAAAAATTGCATAACAAGTAGTAATGTTGAAAACCTATCAGATCCATTATATTCTTAGGTATCCTGTATCTATCTAGTTCATACTTAATGGAACATGTAGGTGAAAAAATTAACTACACATTATGGTTTACGAGAGGCCTCTGATCATCCAGCAACAGCCTTACAAAACATACTAATAGGATATAACCTAAGCAGTGACTCTTTACCAACATATAATGTAAGCATCAAACATATCACGTTACATGTAATATGCATCGCAATAGTATACTAAACCAGTCACAGTACAGTTTTTAGCAGGGCTCTTCAAACATGGCATGTGTTGTTATATTAACTATAGAAATCCTCTTCTCATGAACCAAAGAAATCTGTTTCTGCCATGCCTGTTCAATATTTGCTTTCTAGATCTTAGACTACAATTCTACAAACTTTATCAAGTGAAAGATAATAAAAAATTAAAAAAACTAAGAAACAACAATGCTGCAAAATTTATAAAGTAGCAGATGGTGAGACAAAGGGAAGACCTTCTTTCTGCATACGTGTACTCAGTTGACCTTTCAGACATAAAGCATCGCTTCCATCAGAAGATTCTTTAGGCTCATCACTCTGCTCAGATTCAGTCCAATCAGGGGGAGAGTGCCATCTCACAAAATCTTCTAAAATACAACCAGGATTTGCCGCCTACCACAAGTATAGAAAACTTTAGCTACACCGGGTGTTAGAGATACTCTTATAATACCCGAAAAATCTTGACAAACATCACCTTGAAAGCCTGCATGTCAGAGAGGAGTTGAGAACAGCCAGCACCAACACTGTCCATGAAAAGATTATGAGAAGAATAGTGGGACACATATTAAATAATTCCTAATTTCCACTTACTCAATAAACCCTAGCATTTGATGTGGAAAAACTTGTTTGAAATATAAATATACTTTACAAGGCCAGACTGAGTTTACTCAATATAGATACTGACCTCCCTGTTCGAAGCACTAACTCCTCTGTTTCTTTAATAAGATCTTCTGTAAGCAAAGGTCCATCCTACATATGTATAGAGACATATAAATCAAAACAACGGAAGCAGGTTTTAAAAGGTTTTTATCATTGAGCACAAATTGTTTACCAAACCTGAGTAATAGGGGAATATATAGGTTCACCAGTTTCCAACATTGTTAAGATAGTAGGATGATCAGCACCTAGTCGGAGAACAAGTTCTCCGGTGCTAATTTTAACATACAAAACAGGGCTTGCAGGACATGTACCCATGGAGAGAGCTGAACCTTCAATGTCTGTATTGGATTGCCTCATCACAGAATCTAATGATTCGGCAGCAATTGTACGTCGCCTTTTCCTTGAAAGGCAACAGTTGACGACCTGCAATTGCTGATATAAAAGACAGGAGTTGAGATCTGGAATCTTATCCACAGGGATGCCAGGAACATATTGCTCTTCAGACCAAAGTCTTCCTAGCTGCATGAGTGAAAACGTGAGATATTCATTTTCACCTTAAAGCTAATATAACATCGAATTCATCAACCAGAAATCCAACAAAGCAATTTGATACTTTTTTTTTTAACAATTTAGACAACAGACATTGCAAATCAAGAATTATTAGTAAGAAAAGAAAACCTAAGATGTACTTAACTAATTATGAAAGCTGCCCCTGTTATGAGAGACAGGTATGTACTTTTTACAACCTTATGCAAAACTGATTTATTAAAGTTCATCACCAATTTTTTTTTTCACAAAACACATTATACGTTTTTGCAAGAGAAACAAATTATAGTAACATAAATGGTATATATATGGTTGCAATCAGGCAACAAAAACACAACATAATTGAAATTTTCATTCAATACATCCTATTCCAGACAAATGAGTTATGTACAAAATACTTACTTCACCAACAACTTTGCACCAGAACAATGCCATCCGCCGCAGGGTTTTAAAGCTGCCAATAACTTCAGATAACTTAACAACAAGGCTTTCAGGAGGAGCGCCATGAATATCTCTAGGCAAAGTTGACATGGTGGTTACTGCCTCTGAATCAGATCCAGTCTTCCTTCTGAGAAAGTTTCCCTCTGCGAACATCTTGCAGATATTACAACGGAAGTGAAAGATCATCACGGATAACACAGAAGACAGTAATTTTGTTTCCTTAAAAGATGACTAATACTATAAAGGTTAACATATTCTACCTGCATCAAACAGTGAATGAATCAAAGACATTACTTTCTCATTATTATTGAACTCCAATGCAACTTTATCCTCTTTATCGCGAAGAACTAATGACTTCACAGCTGAGAGGCTCAAGACCGTCCTCTCCCTGACAGGTGAAGAACTTCCAGATGATGCCAAAAAATCTTTCATTGACTTGAATCTCTTTCCAACCCTAGACAATAAGTCCCGTAAATGTATTACGAAAATATAGAAACTGCATAAATGCTGAAACAAATGATAATCATTCATTGAACCATTTCTCATGTCTAAATTAGAAGAACTACCATTCTAAAATATTTTAATTCACTAGCATATATCAGAGACTCTACAATATTGGCGAAGCGTCCATGAATGAACAAAAAACAGTAATATATCAGATAAAAACAAAGTGTGCTCCTTCAGAGAATTATATACTCAACAACCCCATAACACAAAATTATTAGCAAAACAGATGCTAGTACCAAAAAAATTGCAAATACTTCTATAGAGAAAACTTACTCGATGGCGACAGCCAATTGCTTCAATACAGATGGCGAAGGAATGCTATTTACATCAATGGCATTTAAACTTTCTATCAAGGAAATCACATCGGTCCCCTATAAAAACAGGCCACATCATCCGTTAGAAGCGGAGAAAAAGCATTTGAAATAGAATATAATTATAGAGTCTTTACCTTGGCTTCAATATCGTTTTTCTGGTTGAGTATGTACAAGTTTTCATCGTAAAAGGGAATTGCCATGGTCAAGTTCTCAACTCTCTCGGACTCTTCAACTCCTTTTTTTCCTTTTCCTATGTTCCTAAATTTATCTTGCCAATCCTGTTTCGTCCCTATATTCGCAGGTCTCCATCTCAAATGCATATGCTTCTCTTCATTGTTACCCTATATCACAATTGAAAGCAAAAAAGTCAGCACTGTCTCTATAAAATCTAAAGTTGATAACATTTTTCTACATTTTTTTTCCAAAATCAGCTTAACAGCTGATACAATGAACAAATCTAAAGAAAAAACTAAAACTTGCAAATTATAAATAACAGCAATTTCAAAATTTCAAATTGAAATCCATAAATTGAAAATTTTTATCATTTTCAAGCAAGGTAGAGAATTCAATTCTATTCTGTTTGGTTTCGTAGAAAATGCAAAATAAGAAGCCGAAACATTTCATTTACGAGAAACAACTCCAATAAACTCAATACAACTACTTATCTGATCAATGCAGGATCTTTTCTCACTACCTCAGAAAACAAATTCCGTTTTTTCAATTATTTTCTCAGCATCCAAACAGAAATCATCATACGTACATACCTTCGACTCGCTTTCAAAATTTTCCGTCGGCGACAGCTTCTCAGAATCTTCTCCGATCAAAACAGAACCGCCAAAATAAAATAAAATTAAAAACAAGTATCAACGAAAAGCACAGCTTTTTTTCAGCGATAAATTTATATATATAAAAATAATAATAAAATGACATAGATATATTTGAAAAGAAGTGGGAATGGAAGGGTAAAATTGGGAATATGGAAAAGAGGAAGGGGTACCTCGGTCAGACTTGAAGTCTGTGAAGACGCGCTCCGCTTTCGCAGCAGCAGAATGGAAGGCAGTCCTGGCTTTGGAGACAAAGGAGGGGTGGTCCATAACGTGCGCCGGGGTGCGTAGGTTAAGAGAGAGAGAATGAAGAATTGGATGATGGATAGATTGGTGGCGACAACGAGAGATCCGGCTCGGAAATTATGGCATTTTTTTAGGAGTTGTTGTAGGAGACAGGGATCATCATTATCTCTCAGTCTCACACTCATGAAGAAGAAGGAGAGCAAGGAAATAAATAAACAATACTATATATAAATATTTTTTTGATGTGACATAAAAAATCCAAAACAAAACAATAAAAACAATAATATATATATATATATATATAAAATTATCTGATACAATCCCGATTCATTCATTAACGTTAATTAACGGGACGTACGAGATTCTTACCGGATAAATGCTAATGCTATTGATTCTGGATGTAATTTCATATGAAATTTATGTGATAAGACGGTTTTATAATTAAGACGTTTAAGATAAGACAATCAATTAAAATTTATATTAAAAAATGGTTTTATAACGATACAAAATTAATGTAATGTAGTGTGAAATTTATATTCGTATATATTATAAATTGAATTAGTTGTTTAATTTGATTGAATTAGAGCAAATAAGATATTTGTATAATACTATAATGTGATGGTGGTCGGTGAGATAATGATATGTGAGGATGTATTTTATTTTTTAAGCTTTTTACCATCGGTAAAATAACTTATAAGTTAATATGTAAATTGAGATATAGATTTATATACAAATTGAAATATAAGTATCTAACATTAATGATTCTCTAGTTATAAGGTAATTTTATAAATCTGAATAAGAATAAAATAAAATTAAAACTATCCTATTCAGAAAATAACCTTACATAACATTACTCAAATCTATGATAACATCGAGCATGTTTGGATGAAATTTATAGAATTTTAAGGCTTTTTATTTGAAAATAATTTTAATTATTTTATCTTTTAGAAGATATTTTTATTTGTTAAAAAGAGTATTGATTTTTTTAGAATTGTTTTTTTTTTTTTTGATTTTTTTTCGATATATTTGACATCAAAATTATGTTATAAGCAAACATGGGACATAGTTGATAACTCCCAACGAATAGCATTTTATTAATTTTTTAATTTTTAAAAAGTTTTTATATTCAAAATGAATCTCACGACAAAGAATGAGTCTCATTTGATAAAAAAAGCATAAGTCACAAGTCACAATATCCTAATTTGTTGATATAAGTGGGATGTTACCTCAAATTAATATACAGGTTGGAATTAATTTTTTAATTTCATTTATTTAGACTTTTGTATTAGAAAGCTAATCCACATATATCAAATATTTCTCGAAAAGCTAAAACCTTTTAATATGTTACTTTCGTATGAAAATACTTTCATATTAATATTTTCAAGAATCATATTATCTTAAAAACATAGTCTACGTGCTTTCAATTTCGGATCACGATTTTAATCATAAAAATTGGAGTTGTTGTTCACATGATATTTTAAAAATCCACAATTTATATATAATATATTCTTTATAATTGCCGTTTGTTAGACGTATGTATCATCCACTTGTTATTATAAAAATAAAAATGAACTAAAACATGATATATAAACAATTTGGGTCGTGTTTAAGAGCAATGCTGACATGGCAGATAGTAATTGGGTGATATGGGAAAGCTAGCAAAATACCTAAAATAACCCCTGCCTCACAGCCGGCCATCAGGCCATGCAATTTCTTCATCAGTTTTTTTCATCATTTATATTCGATTTAAGGAAAATAGATGCAATTCGCTTTAAAATTTCTCAAAAGGACCAATAGGAAACGAAATGGAACTGCCTATACCCAATAGGATCGTGTTATTACCTACGTTTTTCACTTTGATCCACCGTTTTTCAACCCAATCCAATTCATAAACCTCAAATCCGGAAGTGAATAGTTCTTTTGTATTTCTTACAACCAGTAAAAGATTGCCATCCTACTCCACCAAGTAATTGTGGTGCCCACGCTGCAAGAACTCAATTGACAATAGAGGTAATACTTTCTGCGCATCAGGAATATTGCAATGTAGATGAAATAAGTGGCCAAAAGTATTAACAGCATAGAATTCACCCTTGTAGAACGCAACATCGTTGTCACAACGTCCAAAATCTTCAAAACATGTCCAGGACTTGTCATCTGGTCTGCAGAAGGCCAATGCGCCTTTAAAGTGACATATAACAAGAACCAAGCATGTTGGATTCAAAGGGGTTGTAGATGTAATCACTCTCAAATCACATGGCCACCTGAATCCTCTTGCCGAGGGTAATTGGATTCTGTCTCTGGTGAAAGGATTTAACAAATGGACTTCATGTGGTGGCTCAAAGCAGATCGTTAGCAGCCACCCAAAAGATGAACTGGAAAACCAACACTTCTCAACTTCTGGTAGGAATATCTCATGACTTTCATTTGTTTGAGTATTGAAGAGGCTGCGAGACTGCTTGTTCAAAGGAGCTTTGAAATGAAAGGTACTCGTTTCGTCCTTAAACGTGCCAACTTTGAGAGCAACAGAAACGGAGGTAAGATAGTTGTCACAATAGATTTCCACAAAACACAAACTAGTCCACATCGATAGACATTACAAGGGTCTTTAAATTTCTTGAAGATTATGGGTAGAATTTCTACCGGGAGATCAGACCATTGTACTTGTGCCATGGAAACAGGATGCAATATGTCCTTCAAAACATATTTGGTAAACAATTCAAACTCTTGTCCAGGTCTATTTCCCTTTGATACATCATCATAAATTACGATTATACAACATAAACATATATAGATGGCTCAAAATCAGAAAAAAGAAAGAAAGAAAGAAGTTTTCAATAGAGTTGCATATTTCAAGCGCTACACTTCTATCTATCTACAATAGTAATATCTCTAAAAGCATTTTAAGATATATAAGACACTAGGATTTTATTAGATATAAAATTGCTCAAATTCAATTTTTTAGAACATAAGTGAAAGTTTCAATTTCATATACAAGGATTTGTCACAAAGCCTTTTTTTTTTTGAAGGAAAGTTGTCCTTTATAACATATTTGAACATCCGAAACCGTATTTCATGCATTTAAACATGAATCGTTTAGTTGAATGAATACTCTCCTCCCAATCATTTCTTCTAAATTGTTAAACATCATTACACATTTTCAATATCAATGTCCATGTAAGTATCTAAAATCAAATCCAAATTAGAAATAAGTTTTACTAGTCCTAGCTAAAAATGTTCATATGATCATCTTCCAAACACAATTGTAAAGCCACAAATTTGATTCGAAAGATCACTCCATTCAGGTTCACATAACTTGCTAAATTTCATTCTAACTAAAATCGCAATAGATCAAAGTAACTAATCAGTCTCCATCACAAATTCAAGTGTTGATGTGATAAGAATGGTGTCCACGGTTCGGTTTCGGTTTCGAACCGCCGGTTTCGGTTCCGTGGAAAGGCCGAACCGTAACCGTAACCGGAATAGGACGGTTTTGGGTGGTTTTCGGTTCGGTTTCGGTTTCGGTTTTCCGAAACCGAACGGTTCGGTTCGGTTCGGTTTCGGTTTCGGTTTCGGTTTGTGAAACCGAATGGTTCGGTTCGTTCGGTTTTTTTTTTTTTTTTTTATTACAAAAATTAATATATATATTATTTTATATACATTTAATTTTTATATATATATATATATATATATATACATATGTTTTTTTTAAATGAAACTATACAACTAATATTTGTACTTTTATATACACATAAATGTGATTTTGTTTTTAATGGAACTATACAAGTATATACAAGTATACAACTAATAGTCTAATTACTAATACAAAATTACAAATCGATAAACTTAAAATTTAAAAAATGGCCAAACATTTTTATTTGTAATCAAATTTCATTTACAATGTCTATATTTTAAATATTCACATAAAATATGAAATACAATTATTTAAATATACAATTGAACCGTTGAACTATTTAACAATGAATATGTAAAAATAAAAGAAATTGACATTAATTAATAAGTAAAATTTACAATTGCATCTAAATTATATATAAAAAAATTAGAAATTAGCCTTAATTGAATATAAAATCTAACAAAGTTCAAATAACACATTGAAAAAAGAAAAAATTAGCCTTGCACTTAATGTTGACCACAATTAAGCTGCCTACGTATCCTCCACCAATGTAGAGGAATCAAAGGCCACGTAGTTCTTTTACCTGTAGTGGGATAGTCGGTGTTAGTGGTTGGAAGATTTGAACAGAATCTATTCGCTGCCTTCTGTTCCCGTGGTTTGATCATCTTCGAAGAAATCATTCACTATTTCTGGCTCGAGTTCTTGTTGTCTAAATTTCGCCTTTGTCCAATCATCAACACATGCTTGGGCTTCAAGTGATTGTGGACACAGAACCGACCGTCTTGGATCCACAATATTTCCACCTGCACTAAATTCTTGTTCCACAACAACTGTAGAAACCGGTGTTCCAAGAATTTGTTTGGCAATAATAGCCAAAATTGGATATTCTTGTTCATAATCCTTCCACCAACCCTGGATACTAAATTTATCTTCTAAAAATACATGATTGGCTTCTAAAAACCGGTCAAGCTCAGAATGTGTGTTAGAGGATGAAGAAGATGCTCGTAACTTTTTGGCTCTTTGGAAAAACAATCGATCCCCTAAACCCTTTAATTTAAATTGTGAGGAACTGGTAGTACCATCAGATGTGGGTTGGGGTTGTGAAACCGATATGTTCAAAGACGGACCATATATTTTAAGATATTCATCATATAATTCATATAGTAAAGTCTTAACGGAATTACAACAACTAAGCACATCAGTTTCTATTCCTAAACTATTGTAGTAATGAGTTAAATAATCTTGCAAACATTCTAATTTAAAGCAGGGATCAAAACAAGATGCAAACAAATAAATATTTGGAATATCCTTATAATACTGTATCCATTTTTTTTTCATTGCAGCAACACATTGACTCAATTGAACATCTAATTCACAGTCACTGAATGCACCAGCAATATTAACACTTTGAACAAGAAATAAATGAGTAGTGGGATAGTAAATACCAGATAAAGCATTGGTAGCATCATTAAAAACACGTAACAATTCAAGAATTTTTATACATACATCACAATGCTTCAATTGAAGCGAAATTGAAGGAACGTTATAAGTAATAAAAGAAACTAATATTTCCTTATATTCAACACTTTCATTAAGCAACTTATAAGTAGAATTCCAACGAGTACTAATATCTCGAGAAAATTTTATGGGACGCCTATTATTTTGAGAACAAAATTTCAACCATTGTTTTTGGATTTTGTTATGCGTCCAGATATAATTAATACTATCTCTAATTGGTCTAATATAAACAGAAAGAATTTGTAATCCAGCTTGAACACACAAATTTAAAACATGACATGCACATCGTTGATGAAATAATTTACCCCCAAAATAGGGATTGCATAATTCCTTTAACATAGGAATAGATGCGGTATTGCTCGCCGCATTATCAAAACCAATTGCAAAAATTTTGTTTTGGATATGAAACTCTTCAAAAATAATTTTAAGGTGTCGAAAAATATTATGAGCTGTATGTGACTCATCGAAAACACGAAATGCAATAATTCTTTTTTGCATGTTCCAATTATTATCAATATAATGACATGTCACACCCATGTAATGGTGGCTACCAAAATTATCGGTCCATATGTCAGCACATACGGAAACGCGACCTTGATATTGGAAAAAAAATGATTTCAATTTGTGTTTTTCTTTTTTGTAAATGGAAAACAGTGCACATGTGAGAGTGACTCTAGGAACACGTTGCATTGCAGGATTAATGCAGTTTGACAATAATTAACAAAACCAACTTTCTCACAAAAACTAAAAGGTAAGTGTTCTACTGCAACCATTGTTGCTAATTCTTCCTTATTTTTTTCAAACGTATAATGAAATAATTGATTGGTAGAGGTACCATACCTGGATATTTACCCTTGGTTACTAGCTTTCACCAATTCGGATGGATGATTTCTTTTAACATGGTTCCAATACGTGCCATATCCAAAGGACTTAACGGCCTTGTATGTTTTGGAGCAGTAGTTGCACATGATTTTGATTGTTCCATCATCTAACTCAATTTTCTTCATATGCACTCTGAAGAGATCGGACTTCAATGGCTTTTCTTCTTCATCTGCATCAAATTCATTTGAAGGGGGTGGCATAGTAGAAGGGGTAGATATATTTTCATTACTAATGGGGATATTGGGATTTGGCTCAGCAACAAAAGGGGGGGATTAGGATTAAGAGGGGGATCGGATTCAAAATGACTTTGAAGGAACTCGTGGTAAAGTCGGTCATTGTAATTGACGTCTTCACCTTCGTGTTCCAACAAATTTTACAATGGACCCTTTCCTCTGTCCAAATTTGTAGGACCTGAACCTTCTCCCACACTTGCCATTAAAAAATTAATTATAAATACTAATTGAAAAAAAGAAGATAATTGTAAGTAAATAATATATTATTAAAAAAAATGGAAGAAATATATGTTTTTAATTTATATGAGAAATGAGAATAAAATAAAATTGTTGAATGTAGAGAGAATTTAGAATTTGAGATTGAGAGAGATTGAGAGAAGGTGGGAGTGGTGTGAAGAAGAATGAATTGTGAGATGGGGGGGGGGGGGGGGGTATTTATAGAATTAGTGTGGAGAGGTAATTTGGAAAATAAAAGAAAGAAAAAAAAAAATATTACCGTTGGGCGTTGGAAACAAAAAAGGAAGATGACCGTTGTTCAACGGTCATCATCAACGCCCAACGGTCATTTTTTTTTTCTTCTGAAATGCTGCCACATGTCAGCATTTCATTGGTTGTTTTTTTTTTTTCGAAACCGTCGGTTTAACCGGCGGTTTTCGGTCGGTTTTCGATTGGTTTTTCATATCCCATAACCGTAACCGAACCGAACCGCCGGATCCGATTTCCAACCGGTTTTGTAACCGACGGTTTCGGTTACGGTTTCGGTTTCCAGAGGCCGGTTTCGGTTCGGTTTCGAACTGTTTAACCGAACCGTGGACACCTCTAGATAAGATTATACGTATCAACACCAATTCCGCCTCGATTTTCGAGACAAACGCCATCGAGTCAAGACAGAATCACAGAAACAGCGAAAACGACATCACAAAGAACTTTAACCACAAACAAAATACAATGCATCTATGAAACGAAGCTATCGAAGAACGAATTCGTCTTGAAAAATTTACCTTTGTGAATCTGACGATTTCGAAGCCGAAACACAGCGTGTAGACTGTAGAGTCAGTGAACAGTGCCCGCTTGTAAGACTGTTGAAATTGTTTGTTTCAAAGAGAAATTTTCGATCACAAAGAGAGTGGAAGAGATCACATTTTGTTAATGTGAGATTTGAGGAGAGTTATTTGGTTGAATTAGGGTTTCAGTGATTGATAAAAAAGGAGAGATTTTTGTGATGGCTTAAAGGTAATAAAGAGATTTTAAGAGATGTAGCAGATTTGTTTATATACAGTCAATTTCTTTTTTGATTTGATTCGATTTGTTTTTTTTTTAATGAACTATCACAAGTTTTTATTTTTAAAAATTCTTTTGTGCCATTTTTTTAAAAACAAATATGTTTGAAAGATTTATATATCAACCAACGGCTAAATAAGATATTTCAATAAAATAAAATAAAATATAATGGTATACTTGTTACATTAACGTTCTTAGATTATAAATTCAAATAATGTCCAGGATTTGTCACCTGGTCTGCAGAAGGCCAATAAACCTTTAAAGTGATGTATAGCAAGAACCTAACATGTAGGATTCAAAGGGGTTGTAGATGTAATCACTCTCAAATCATATGGCCTGCTAAATTGTTTTGCTGATGGTAACTGGATTCGGTCTTTGGTGAAAGGATTTAACAGATGGACTTCATGTGGTGGCTCGAAACTGATCGTTAGCAGCCACCCAAAAGATGAACTGGAAAACAAACACTTCTCTACTTGTGGTAGGAATATCTCATGAGTTTCATTTGTTTGAGTGTTGAAGAGGCTGCAAGACTGCTTGTTCAAAGGAGCTTTGAAATGAAAGGTACCCGTTTCATCCTTAAATGTGCCAACATTTGAGTGCAATAGAAACTGAGGTAAGATAGTTGTCACAATAGATTTCCACAAAACACAAACTAGTCCACATCGATAGACATCACAAGGGTCTTTCAATTTCTGGAAGATTATTGGTAGAATTTCTACTAGGAGATCAGACCATTGTACTTGAGCCATGAAAAGAAGATGCAATATGTCCCTGAAAACATATTTGGTAAACCAATCAAACTCTTGTCTATGTCTATTTTCCGTCGATACATCATCATAAATTACGATTATACAACGTAAACATATATAGTTGGCTCAAAATCAGAAAAAAAGAAAGGAACCCTTCAATAAAGTTGCATATTTCAAACCCAACACAGTTATATATCTACAGTAGTAATATCTCTATAAGCATTTTTTAAGATATAGAAGAGAAGACACTAGGATCTGATTAGATATAAAATTCTCAAAGCATTTTTTTCTAAAATAACTGGAATTTTCAATTTCTTTTTCAAGGATTCATCACAATGCCTATATTTTCTTAAAATTGATCCTTTACCACATACATGAATATCCGAAACCGTATTTCTTTTAAACATGAATAAATTAGTTGAATGAATAGGCTTCTCCCTGTCAATTATACAAAATTGTTAAAACATCATTTCACAGTTTTAACATTGATGTTTATGTAAGCATCTAAAATCAAATCCGAAGAAATAAGTTATACTGGTCCTAGCTAAAAATGGCCATATGGTGCTACTTTTTACCCAAACCATTTATTGATCATCTTCTAAACACATTTGAAAAGTTGCTAATTCCATTCATGCTTACGTAACTTGCTAAATTTCATTCTAACTAAATGATAACAGATCAAAGTAACTAATCAGTCTTCAATCCATCACTATCCATCTCTCATCCAAAAGAAAGCAAGATCAGTAGTTTACAACTACAAGTGTTGATGTGATAAGATGATACATATCAAGACTAGTTCTGGCTCGATGATCGAGGCAACATAAGCATATATAGTTGGCCCAAAATCAGAAAAAAAGAAAGTACGTTTTCAATAGAGTTGCATATTTCAAACACAACAGAGTTAATATATCTACAATAGTAATATCTCTATAAGCATTTTCAATTTCCTTTTCAAGCATTTGTTGTAATACTTTTCTTTTCTTGAAATTTATCCTTTAGCATATACTTGAATATCCAAAACCACAACTTATTTAATCGTGAATCATTTAATTGAATGATTACTCTCCTCTCAGTCACTTCTAAAATGTTAAACATTATTATACATTTTCAATATCAATGTTCATATAAGTATCTAAAATACTATACAATGAAATATGTTAAACTAGTTTTAGCAAAAAATGGTCATATATATGATGCTTCTTTTTACCTAAACATTTATTGATCATCTTCCAAATATATTTGTAAATATGCAAATTCTATTCGAAAACCCACTCTATTCAGGTACATAACTTGCTAAATTTCATCACTGACTACAGTGGCCAACAGATCAAAATAACTAATCAGTCTCCATCACTCTCCATTTCTCATCCAAAAACAAGCAAGACCAGTAGTTTACAACTACAAGTGGTTGATGTGATAAAATGATACATATCAAGACTGGTTCCTACTCGATTTTAGAGACAAGCGCAATCGAGTCAAGACAGAAACAGCGAAAACGATACGACAAAGATCTTTATGTGAAGGAAACTGACAAACAAACAAATATGGCTTATATTTCTACAAGCATGAAAAGCTTGTTTGAAGCTCACAGCTCACCAGAAGCTCACACCTTAACAATTGATCAGTTGCTTAACTGTTCAAAGTCAGGAAAGCAACAGCCGTTGATTATTAACCAACATGACTCACTTGATCCTGATCTTAGATTATATCATAGCTGCTGCAATAAGCTGTCACGATGTAAAGTCAGCTTAGGTGGGTAATTGTATCGGTTGTAAGTTCAGGTTGTTAGTGATTCTCCTAATCTGGTAGAGAATTCAGTTAAGATTCAATCAAATTCTTTTATGTATATATACAGCTCTCTTGTCATAACAGATTATAAAAATAAAATAAAATGAAATACAATTCAGTTAGAGCTTCAGCTCATGAATGGCAGACAAAATTGACTGATTTATACTCTGTTTTTCTCTTAGTAATTTTCTCAAACACCTTGTTACATTTCTTATTTTCTCACTTTAAACACTGCATCCATGAAACGAAACTATTGAAGAACAGATTCGCGTTGAAAAGTTACCTTTGTGAATCTGACGAATCCGAAGCCGAAACACAACGTGTAGAGCCCGTGAAAAGTATCCGCCTGGAAGACTGTTGAAATTGTTTTCTTCAAAAGGAAAATTTCAACTACAAAGAGCGTGGAAGAGATCACATTTTGTTAAAGTGAGATTGGAGGAGAGGTATTTTGTTGAATTGGGTTTCAGTGATTGAAAAAAGAGATTATGAGATTACATTTCTGTTATGGCTTTTAAAGGGATTTATGATTTATTGATGCAGCTGTTGCTATTTGTGCCGTTTATTGCTGATATGTTTGTCGTTTGCAGGTGAAATGCAGAGATCATCTTCTAGAATTGTTTAGAGTTTCTTGTATTTTGTCGTTTTCTGCCTTTGAGATATTTTCATGTTTATAACTTGTCGGTTTGATATTTTAGTGAACCGGATTTTAATTTTGAAAGATATTTTGCTTAATGTAATATTTTCTCCAAAGAAGTGAACGTCTTGCTTCTTCAACAATTTCTTTCTTCATTTGGTTGTTGCACCAAAACTAGTATTAGAGCCTTCGGCTACGATCGACGGATGATGACCAACAATGGTAGTGGCAACCGCCAAGCGGGCGGTGGAAATCACAGTTTGGAAGACCTTTGGATGTCTCAAGCTAACTTAGAACGGAAGGTAGAAGCAATATCCCAAGACTGTGTCGAATCCTTGAGGTTCTAGGCCATGCGATTGAGAATCTCAGAAACAGAGAACCATGATTTCTTGCATGGCGTTGGGGACATGTTTCTCATGTGGGTACTCACGATCTGAGGAGTGCCCGACGACGAGATAACTCAGTTCCACCTGAGTTTTCTGAGTTTGATGATGGAGGAATCCTTCATCAGAGGCGTGTGGGTGCCGATTCATGAACATGTTAAGAAACAGAGCACATGATTTTGGGGGAACTCGAATTTATTAATCTACATAGAGGCAATCTTCTCTGTGACTGCCGTGGGTCACATGATTATCGAATCAAAATTGATATCCAGTATTTCATGAGCAACATCATTTGACTGGCTACAAACTGTATATATATATATTTTTGATTAAATGGAAGTTCCAGAGTACAGGCAAGTTACTCTTCTGGCATACAAACTTAAATGTGGCACCTCTGCTTGGTGGGAGCAACTCTAACACATTCGTCACCGTGAAGGGAATGAAGATGTCGCACCTAGCATAAGATGAAGCATATTTTACGTGCTCGATATCTTCCTGTAGATTATGAACAGGTATTGTATCAACAATATCGGCATTGTAGATAGATGGACCGAACTATTAATGAATATGTCAAAGAATTCTATCGTCTGAGTGCTAGTAATAATTTAGAGAGAGTGAAAAACAAATGGTAGCTCGATTTATTGGTGGTTTGAAAGACATAATCCAGGAGAAACTTGAATTAAAATCCATACGGCCTCTTTTTGAGGTCGCGAGTTTTGCCAACTGAGTAGAACAACAACTGCTTCGTATCTTGAACCGCAACTACACATCTAAAAAGTCATTTGGTGATTCTAGTCATGATAAACAACGGTACAATGCAAGGGCAACATAGAGCTCCCTTCAACAACAAAAGAAACATGTCATAGAACCCATACCTAGTGATTCCAAGGTCCCTGGAAAACAGGTAATATTTGAACCTCAACCCAAATTGAATCTGTATGTTAAGCCTATGCCTCTGCGTTGTTATCGTTATCAGCAACTAGGACGTCGTTCAAACGAGTGCCCTACGAGAAGAGCAATCAATATGCTAGAAGGAGCTGAGAGTGAGAATGAGCGCAAAGAAGGTAATATAGGTGAAGATGAGTTGTCGGGGCTGAATTTGTGCAAGGAGATGAGGGTGAACAATTAGTGTTTATTTTACATAAACTATTGTTATCTCCTTGACAAGAAAATAATTCTCAAAGACAATATTTTTCGTACTAGATGCACAATTGGGAAATTTTGTTATCTCGTGATCGATAGTGGTAGCAGTGAAAACATAATCTCTAAGGCAGCCAAAACGTAATCTCTAAGGCAACCGCGAAGGCATTGGGTTTATCTATAGAAAAAACATCTAAATCCTTATAAGGTGGGCTGAATTAAATTTGGTATTGAGACTAGAGTCACTGAAATTTGCAAGGTTTCGTTATCTATTGGTAAACTATACCGGGATGAGAAGTGGTGTGATGTTATTGACATGGATGTTTGTCAAATTTTTCTTGCTCATCCATGGTTATTTGATGTTGATGCCACCTATAAAAGTTGTATAAATTGCTACATGTTCATTTGTGAAGGCATGAAGATTATTCTCATGCCTCTACAAGCTCAACAACCAACTCCACTGGCTAGTGATGGAACTAAAGCAAAAAAGGTGTTGTTAACTATTCTAGGATCTGAGTTTCAAGCTAAACTCAAAGGTGTAAGACAAGGACTTGCTATATTAATCAGGAATAACAAGACCAACAATTCTCAATACCAACATTTGTGGCAGAGGTACTCCAAGAATTTCCTGACCTGAGCCCCCATGATTTGCCTGATGAACTACCACCTATATGTAATATCCAACATCACATAGACTTAATTCCCGGTGCAAACTTGCCCAACCTATCGTATTATCAAATGAGTCCTTGTGAACATGATTCTTCGAGGATTGGTAGATGAGTTACTCAAGAAACAGCTGATCAAATTGAGTTTGAGTCCATGTGTTGTCCCTACGTTGTTAATGCCCAAGAAGGATGGTTCTTGATGGATGTGTGTCAATAGTAGAGGAACTAACAAGATTACTTTCTAGTATCGATTCCCCATTCCTCGTTTTGATGATTTGATGGACAAGTTGGTTGTGCTAATTTTTTTTCTAAGTTAGACCATAAAATTGGTTACCACCAAATACGAATTAGATCGGGTAATGAGTTGAAGATGACATTTAAGATAAGAGAGGGCTTGTGCGAGTGTCAACTCATGCCATTTGGGCTTTGCAACATCCCAAATACTTTTATACGCTTGATGAACGAAATGTTGAAACCTTTTATGGGGAAGTTCAATGTGGTCTATTCTGACGATATTCTTATTTTTAGCAAATCTACAGCTGACCATATACACCATTTATGTTCTATTCTAGAGGCCTTAAGATCAAACAAGCTTTACTTGAATTTTAAGAAATGTGAATTTTGCACAACTAGACTATTGTTTTTGGCTTTTATGGTGAGTGCAAATGGTCTAAAAGTGGATGAAAATAAAGTGAAGTCAATCAAGGAATGACCTCCCCCCCAAAGAACATTGCTGATGTTTGGAACTTCTACGGTTTGGCTACCTTTCGGCGTTTTATCAAGGGGTTTAATACTATCATGGCTCCTATCACCAATTGCTTGAAACAAGGGCAGTTTTGGAAAGATGATCAAGAGAAAAGCTATACTAACATTAAAACCAAGCTGAGTACAACCCATGTCCTTGTCCTTCTCGAATTCTCTAGACATTTGAAGTTGAGATGTATACTAGCATGATAGGCATAAGTGTTGTACTTACACAAGGAGGGCAACATGTCGAGTATTTCAGTGAAAAAATCAATGAAGCCATGTAGCGTTGGACAACTTATGAGCATGAGTTATTCGCTATTGTGTGTGCTTTATATAACTGGGAGTATTATCTGCTTCAACAAAAAGGGTTCAAAAAATAAATAGCACTTTTTGGAAGTGACATTGCAATACTGTCACTGTTTTAATAATTTATATTTAAAAGACACCTATTATGGTGAACGGACAAAAATACTCTCAATAGTTGTTCCACAATACATTTCTTTATTACATTTTACAATGATAGTTTTGAAGTAGAGAGAAAATCTCGTTGAAACTCAGATAATTACTCAAACGGCGACACGCAGACGCATTCCAGGGTCGAGCTCCCCGCCGAGCTAGCAGTAGTCGAGCTGCCCGGTCAGCTCGCGGGGGGAAGAGAGCAGCGCCCCCAAAGTTTTTTTTTCCTTGTCAGTACTTAATATGCTCGAAAAATAATTACAAAAAGCACATAGCCTTTAGCAAAAGTCTCGAATTTAGTAAAAAAAAGCTCGGACATTTGGTAAAAAAACTCGAATCCTTACCAAAAAAGCTCGAGCTTTTTTTTAATGGGTTAGAGCTTTTTTGCTAATTGCCCGAGCTATTTTTTACTGGGTTCGAGCTTTTTTACTAAGTGCCCGAGTTTTTTTTTTTAACTTGACAAAAAGGCTCGAACACAGTAAAAAAAAGCTCGGGAACTTAGAAATAAAGCTCGAACACATTAAAAAAAAGCTCGGACACTTGACAAAAAAACTCGAACTCTTACCACAAAAGCTCGAGTTTTTTTTAATGGGTTCGAGCTTTTTTGCCAAGTGCCCGAGCTTTTTTTTACTGGGTTCGAGCTTTTTTACCAAGTGCCCAAGCATTTTTTTTACTTGGTTCGAGCCTTTTTGCCAAGTTAAAAAAAAGATCGGGCACTTAGTAAAAAAACTCGAACCCATTAAAAAAAAGCTCAAGCTTTTTTTTGTAAGAGTTCGAACTTTTTTGTCAAATGCCCGGGTTTTTTTTTTTTTAACTTAGTAAAAAGGCTCGAACCATGTAAAAAAAAGCTCGGGCACTTGGTAAAAAAACTCGAACCAATTAAAAAAAAAAGCTTGAGCTTTTTTGGTAAGGGTTCGAGCTTTTTTACCAAGGGTTAGAATTTTTTTTGGACCATATCAAAAAAGCTCGGAGACAAATCTCAGACATTAACTTAACAAAAAAGCTCGAAGACAAATAAAAAAAGCTCGGAGGAGTATAAAAAAATCTCAGAATCATATCAAAATAGCTCAGACACTAATCAGAAAAGCTCGGAGTATTTTAAAAAAGTCTTGAACAAAATCTGGAGACTAAATGTTCATACATTTTCATACAAAGATTGAGACAATAAATCATAACGAATGAATACATTGTTAAACCACACAGAAATATATGACAATATATAAACGAAGATCACAAATATATGTTATTTTTTGTGCAGAATCTAGAGAGAGACAAGTTTTTTGGAGAGAGATGAGTTGTAGATCGATTTTTAGACAACTATTTTGGAGAGAGAGAGGGGAGTTATCATTTTCAAAGTGTAGATAGAAACACAATGAGAAAACAAATAGATTATTTAAGGGCAATTTGGGTAGTTCACCATAATAGGTGCCTTTTAAACTTAAGTTATTAAAACGGTAACATTATTACAACACAAAAAAATGTGACATATCTCACTATTTCCACTCAACAAGAATTTATTCTCCATTGTGATCACCATCCCCTTTAATTTCTGAATGCACGCTCGCTGGGTGTTATTTCTCCAGAAATTTTCTTTTGTTTTTAAGCATTGAGTTGAAATTGTGTTGGAAAATTTGCGACAAACTACCGGTTTGAGAGAGTTATTTGAGTATGATCAGTTTCATGAAAATTAAAGATCAATATATATTCGAATTCTCATTCGTGAGAGCTTCGAAGTGGTATACTCAAACTCACAAATCGATTAATGGGTGAATGAGAAATTGAGTCTCAAAGCGAGCCCATTGTGTAGGGAAAATATGCATCCCATATTGGTTGGGTAAAATACTTATATGTGGTATATAAGTAGTTGTGTGATAGTAGCTTATCAACATGTGTAAGGGCACGTCCTGCGTACACGAATGCTGCTCCGGTTGGACCGTGAGAGTACTTCCTAAATCAATTTATTGATAAGGAAAGAATTAATTATTTTCCCTAAGTCAAACGTTTTAAATAAATGATAATGAAAAATGGAAATTTCCATTTTTGATTAAGGAAATTAATTGAATTAAGGAATAGTTATTTTCCGTTTTGGATTCTGATACTTACTTGATCACTAAGTAATCAGAATCAATGATCAATTTTGGATTCTGATACTTACTTGATCACTAAGTGATCAGAATCAATGATCAATTAAGAATAAATCTTTTAGAAGATTATTATTTAATTAAATTTCCTTTATCATTTAAAACGTAGTAATTAAGCAATTTCCAAAATTGATCTCTTTGACGTCGGTTACATAAAAATAAAAAAATAAATAAACCCGAGACTACATTTTTCTAGAATTGAAATCATTCTTGCACTCACGAAATCAGAAGTTTTTTTTTCTTCTCTCATTCTCGTTTTTCTTCTTCAGTGCACGGTAAGTTCGAACCTAATTTGAGTTCGCTGAGAGTGGTTGTGTTTCGCACTTCCACTGTTGAATCGTTGTATCCTGGGAGACAATCGCTATAAACATACGGAGTTATATACGGCGAAATTGTCTTGAGGACACCGTGTGAAACACGGGCCTCGATTCCTTAACGTTTTGTTTCTGTTTGTTATGTTCTGCAGATTCGAACCAGATTGTTTTTGGGTATTACAAACAACAATCTTAAGACAATTTTCATTCTTTAATCCATCTTTTTCTAAAAACGTTTTCTACAAAAAGAACTTTCTGGTTTTGGTTTCTTGTTTAGATTGTGACAAACTTGGAACTAAAAGAATTTGTGGAAATTGGGCCTGCTTTCAGACACTGATTTCAAAAGAAAAAAAAAACGGTGGAAATCGGGTCTAATTCTAGACACTGAGTTCACATAATAGCCTGATTTAATTTTTGAAAAATCGGGTCTATTAACAGACACTGATTTGGAAATCAATTGTGATTTCAACTGGGTGATCGGGTCTGTAATACCAGATACTGATTGTAAAATCTAGAATCAATTATTGATTCATCGGTTTGATATCAACTGATTGATATCGGTACTATCATATAATATATATGATATTTGTGTGATTCTAATAGTATATCGGTTGTACACATAAGTTGTGTAAATACATGATATTTTAGAGATATATAATTATAGTCTATATCTGAAACAACTGTTAAAAGGATTATATCTTTATATAATCAGGTACAAACCAGTTTATATATATACGAGTATATATATATTAAGTTCACTTAATCTTAAATATTGACACTGGTTTTCAAATCATTTTATTGATTAATATGTATGTGCTATATATATTGTGGATATATATTAACATACAATTAGATCGATTGATATATTAGTATGTTGTACTGATATGTGTGGAACTAAATAATACAAAATTTTGGTCAATCAGAAGACAATATTATTGTTTGATATCAGTGTTAGATATCAATTGGAATAAATTGGTTATATTAGCATATAATCTTACCAAGTAGCAGCACTGTTTTATAAATATACATATTATATTTAAAGTGCTAGAATAGTGTTTGATACACTATATTTGATATATCAGTTATTGATATATTGTTGTACACGGGTGTTGATATATATTAACAAACTGATTGTGTTATATCAGTATCTGAGATTGTTATATATATACCGGATGTGATAGATCAATGGTTTATGTCGTTGTATATATGTGGTTCAAAAAAAAAAAAAAAGAGGTTTGGTTTTCTATGTAAGATGACTGCCAAATCAACTATAAACCTGAGCATGGCTAAAGAGAATCCGGTGGTCAACCCAATTGTGGGCCAGTTGACCAACCCGATGGTTAACCCTTTTATGGGTCAAATGAATACCCAAACGGTGAATTCGTTTGTGTATCCGGTTTCTGTTATGATAAATCATATGGAGAAACAAGAGAAATTCAGTGGTATGGGTTTCAAAAGATGTTGCCCTGACTGACCACATTGAATCTTGCGAGATTCTTAATTGATGAGGCTCCTAAAACCAACAGTGTTAACGAGTTGGATATGTAAGTTTAAAATGGTGGTTATTGTCAAAATCAATTATTTGAACTTCAAAATTGTAATTATCAATTTCATGATGATTTATTTCAATTATTAATTCTGGATTAATTGAAATATTAAATTTTGAATTCAAAACAAACTGATTTGACTTTAATGTTGCCAATTTTAATGAGAATTAATTTTCATATTAATTCAGTTGATCTCCTCGTGATACTATGGTGGATAAATCAAACATGAACTCGAACGTTCCACTAGAGACTTCAAATGATAATCCAAGTGTAGGATTAGACACTTCGGGTGTTAATTCTTTGCTTGTGAGCGACGTGGCTATTGTATTGCCAAGTGTGTCACATTGACTCCGGCCATTAACTTATTCGTGAGAAACATGGGAGAACCAGTGATGAGCCAGTGTGTGAGTCACACAAACTTTTAATGGTGGCATCAAAAGATATTGTTTGTTTGACCACATTGAACCCAACTGGGTTCCTGACTGAAAAAACTCTTAAACCCAATAGTGGTGAAGGGCGTGATGTTCAGGTATGGAATGTTATTGATGCATGGAACCATTCGGATTTTTATACCGAAACTACATACTGAACGGGCTGTCAGATTCGATGTATAATGTATATTCTTTAAAAGAAAACCAACCAAAGAACTGTTGGAGTCGTTAGACCAGAAATACAAGAATGTGGATATTGGATCCAAAAGGTTTGTTGTATGTCGGTTTCTTGAGTACAAGATGAAGGACTTCATGATAGTTATGAGTCAAGTCCAAGAGCTTCAAGTGAGTCTGCATAAGATTCATGTCAAATGGATGACCCAAAGTGAAACCTTCTGTTTGCTGTTGTCCCTAAGAACCAACCGATGTGGTAAGTATGAAGCACCATGTGGTGAATTATGTACACAACATGGAATCATACATTAAACCACTGTACCGTATCAGCAAAACAAAGTTTCTGAACAGAAAGATCATTCCTTGAAAGAAATGATAAATGCAATGCTGATAAGTTCTGGACTGTCTCAGAACATGTGGGGTGAAGCTATATTACCTTTTAAATAAAGATCCCCATAAGAAAATAGACAAGACCTCATATGAGTTGTGGAAAGGAAGAAAGTCTTCCTACAAATTCTTAAGAATGTGGGGGATGTCTTGCCAAAGCGGTCGTACCTATACCTAAGAGGGTGAAAATAGGTCCGAAAACCGTTGATTGCATTTTCATTGGATATGCACATAGCAGTAGTGCTTATCGATTTTTGGTGTATAAGCCTGACATCCCAGATATACACAAAAACACGATAATGGAATCTAGAAATGCATCATTCTTTGAAGATGTATTTCAATGTAAATCCAATGATGAAGCAAGTTGGTCAAAACGAACACATGTTGCAAGTTGTGAGGACCAAGAACAAGAAGCTGAGGATGAACCTATACGTAGCAAAAGAGCTGGGACAATATATATATATATATATATATATTTTGGTCCAGATTTTTTCTGACCTTTTTGCTAGAAGGTGAATCTCGAACCTTTAAAGAAGCAGCAAGCTCGTAAGAAGGACTCTTGTGGAAAGAGGCCATAAAGAGCAAAATTGATTCAATTTTCCAAAATCATACTTGGGAATTAGTGGACCTTCCTCCGGGATGTAAACCACTAGGGTCCAAATGAATTTTCAAGAGGAAAATGAAAGCGGATGGATCAATTGATAAGTATAAGGCCAGACTTGTAATTAAAGGCTACAATCAACGAGAAGGCCTAGATTACTTTGATACGTATTCTCCTGTAACGAGAATAACCTCCATTATGATGATACTTGCAATCGCAGCTTTGCGAAATCTTGAAGTACATCAAATGGATGTAGAAACAACTTTCTTATATGGAGAATTAGATGAAGAGATCTATATGGAACAACCTGAGTGTTTTCCTCTCCATGGTAAGGAAAGAAAGTCTGTAAGTTGGTGAAGTCTTTATATGATCTAAAGCAAACACCAAAGCAATGGCATGAGAAATTTGATAATGTTATGATGTCAAATGGTTTTAAGATCAACGAATGTGACAAATGTTTTTAGGTCAAAGACACTGAAAATGAATATGTCATTTTGTGTCTACATGTTGATGACATGCTAATTTTTGGTAGCGATGATAAAATGATCAAATCTACCAAGGAGATGTTGAAATCAAGAGTTGATAAGAAAGATATGGGACCAGTTGATGTAATGTTGGGAATGAAAATCTCAAGGACATCGAACGGAATCATTCTAAGTTAGTCACATTATGTTGACATGATTCTTGAAAAATTCAACAAAAATTGATTTTGGAATATCCAGAACACTAGTAGATACAAATCTACACCTATCCAAGAATAAAGGTGAGAGCATCTCTCAACTAGAATATTCTAGAGTGATAGGAAGTCTGATGTACTTAACAAGTTGTACTAGACCAGACATAGCTAATGCAGTCAACAAATTAACTAGACATACGAGTAATCCATGAACTAATCACTGGAAAGGAATAGTAAGAGTACTGAAGTACTTGTGATTCACTCGTAATAATGGGCTGCATTATGCCAGATATCCTGCAGTCCTAGAATGATACATTGATGCGAATTGGATATCTGATATAAAATATTCAAAATCCACTAGTGGGTATGTATTCACACTAGGAGGTGTGGCTGTATCTTGGAAATCCTCCAAACAGAAATGTATAGCCAGATCCACAATGGAATCTGAGTTTATCGCTCTAGATAAATATGGTGAGGAGTCTGAATGACTACGCCAATTCTTAGAGGATATTCCTAGATGGCCAAAGCTTGTGCCAGCGATTTGTATCCACTGTGATAGTCAATCGGCAATAGGAAGAGCGCAGAGCAACATGTCTAATGTGAAGTCCAGACATATATGTCGAAGACATAATACCATTAGACATCTAATCTCAACTGGGGTTATCACTATTGACTATGTAAGGTCAAGAGATAACATTACGGATCCGCTAACTAAAGTGTTAAACAGAGAACTAGTTGAGACATCATCGAGAGGAATGAGACTAAAGCCCATTAGATAAAAAGTCGATACAATGGACACCCAACCTAGTTGACTGGAGATCCCAAGATCTATGTTCAATGGGACAACCAAGTTGTAAGACTTAGTTGGATCATTGTGGGGATTACCCTCAAGTCCATTCCTATGATGAAACAGTGATGCCCGTAGGAAAAGGTTAAACTATGTTTTTAATAATTCTTATGCGTCGAAATTTCTAGCTATGGAAATCCGAGTAGAGTAATGCGGGTTACTCTTAATTAAGAAATCACCTATGTGAGAGAGAAGTGGGGCTGCTTCTAAAAGAGAATAGTGAAGGGCTATATTCTCTAAAGACTCTCACAGAACCAGGCACATGTTCATGGCCAAAACGAATATAAAAATGAGAACCAAATCGGGTCAGGAAAATACTTGTGTAAGGTGTGTGATCGTTTACACAAAACGGCAGAACAGTTCAAGGATATCACATCTACTGATCAGCCAGTAAAGTAAGCACACCTCTACAAGGGAAGGTTCAAAGGGTAACACCTACCTATCCTATGCAGGTATCAACCGTTTGAACTTACCAAAAGGTCATCTCTCGTGTCTCCTAGGTCAATTTCATTCATGTGGGGGATTGTTGGAAAATTTATGACAAACTACCGGTTTGAGAGGGTTATTTGAGTATGATCGGTTTCATGAAAATTAAAGATCAATGTATATTCGAATTCTCATTCGTGAGAGCTTCGAAATGGTATACTCAAACTCACAAATCGATTAATGGATGAATGAGAAATTGGGTCTCAAAGCGAGCCCATTGTGTAGGGAAAATATGTATCCCACATTGGTTGGGTAAAATACTTATATATGGTATATAAGTAGTTGTGTGATAGTTGCTTATCAACATGTGTAAGGGCACGTCCTGCGTACACGAATACTGCTCCGGTTGGACTGTGAGAGTACAACCGAATTTTTGCTACTATGTTGAATTTAATTTTCCTAAATCAATTTATTGATAAGGAAAGAATTAATTATTTTCCTTAAGTCAAACGTTTTAAATAAATGATAATGAAAAATGGAAATTTCCATTTGTGATTAAAGAAATTAATTGAATTAAGGAAATAGTTGTTTTCCGTTTTGGATTCTGATACTTACTTGATCACTAAGTAATCAGAATCAATGATCAATTTTGGATTCTGATACTTACTTGATCACTAAGTGATCAGAATCAATGATCAATTAGGAATAAATCTTTTAGAAGATTATTCTTTAATTAAATTTCTTTTATCATTTAAAACGTAGTAATTAAGCAATTTCCAAAATTGATCTCTTTGACTTCGGTTACATAAAAATAAAAAAATAAATAAACCCGAGTCTACATTTTTCTAGAATTGAAATCATTCTTGCACTCAGGAAATCAGAAGTTTTTTTTTTCTTCTCTCCTTCTCGTTTTTCTTCTTCAGTGCATGGTAAGTTCGAACCTAATTTGAGTTCGCTGAGAGTGGTTGTGTTTTGCACTTCCACTGTTGAATCGTTGTATCCTGGGAGACAATCGCTATAAACATACGGAGTTATATACGGCGAAATTGTCTTAAGGACACCGTGTGAAACACGGGCCTCGATTCCTTAACGTTTTGTTTCTGTTTGTTATGTTCTGCAGATTCGAACCAGATTGTTTTTGCGTATTACAAACAACACTTTGAATAGAGTTGCAGATGCTTTACGTCGTTGAAGTTCTCTACTCACCATCGTACAAACTTCTGGGTTTGAAAGTCTTAAGAGCTATATCCACAAGATGTAGATTTTGTTGATATATGGAGGGATCACTTTGATGGTAATATGATAGGAAATTTTCACATTACAGATGGTTGCCTCTTCAAAGGCAATCAACTGTGTGTTCCAAAAACTTCTCTTAAAGAAAAAAATATATGAGATATTCATGGCGGTGGCCTTGCAGCTCATGAGGGAAGAGACAAAACAAGCGAGGTTGTGGAAGATCGTTTTTACTAACCGAGAATTTGGAAGAAAGTCTGCAAGCATGTTCAACTGTATGATTTGCCAACAATCCAAAGGAAACATTCAAAATACGGGATTATATACCCCTCTCCTTATTCCAGAGTCCAGACTCTATTTGGGAGGAATTGAGTTTAGACTTCATTCCTGGCTTGCTGAGAACCAAATGAGAAGATGATTCTGTCATGGTTGTTGTTGATATATTCTCTAAAATATCTCATTTCACCCCGTGTAAACATACAAGCGATGCTGCTGTACTCTTCTTTCGTGCGATCATGCGTTTATATGGAATCCTGTCACTTACTTATGATCGCGATGTCAAATTTGTCAATCATTTTTAACGTAAGCTTTGGAAGCGATTTGCCAATGATTTAAATCTAAGTAATACTTATCACCCCCAAAACAGATGGGCAAATAGAAGCGGTGAATCACACACTTAGGAACATGATTCAAGCCATTGCAAATTACAACCGTGGTCAATGGGATCTATCTCTTCCCCAAGCTGAGTTTGATAATAATAGTATAGTTAATTGCTCAACTGGTACAGCTCATTCTCAGTCATCTACATAAAGGTTCCTAACTACACAGTTGATCTGTTTGTTCTTCTAAAGTTCAAAAGTAAGGTAGCATGAGACTTGACAACTCAATTCCAGGATATGTTGGCTGAAGTACGCTAGAAACTTCAGTTGTCCATTGCTATATATAGTGATGCTGTTAACAAGAAACACTGTTTTCAAGAGTTTGAAGAAGGACAGTTGGTGATGGTCCATCTCCGGAAGGAGCATTTCCCAACTTCTACATACAACAAGACGCAACATAATAAATTTAGACCTTTTCACATTGCCAAGAAGAGTTCCAACAATGCTCATATACTTGACTTGCCTCCTGAGCTCCAAATATCAACAACTTTTAATGTGGCTGCCCTGTATGAATATTTTCCACCTGATGAAGCTCTTTTTCAGTCAAAAACACTCGAGTCAAGTTCTCTTTCTGATGGGGGTGATGGATACAGTTGTTTGTTGCATGATCGTTATTTGTACCGTTTATTGTTGATGTGTTTGTCATTTGCGGGTGAAAGGTAGAGACCAAACGTAGTGTCTACTAGATTTGTTTAGAGTTTGTTGTATTTTATCGTTTTCTGCCTTTTAGGTATTTTTGTACTTATAACCTGTTGGTTGGGTATTTTAGTGACTTAGTTTTTGAATTATAATTTCGGAAGATATTTTTCTTAATATAATACTTTCTCTGAAGAAGTGATCATCCTACTTCTTTGATTTCTTTCTTCATTTTGTTGATGCACCACTTATGAAAGAGATTTTAATTGAGTTTCATGTATAAATACAGTCAATTTTTTTTATAATTTTTTTATCTATTTAGTTTTTGGAACATTTCCACTAATTAATAGCAATTGGTAACTTGATCTCATTTGCCCTTTCATACTTAACCTAACACGAATATTTTTTTCATACTTACTAGTAAAATGGAGGTGCATATAATCCTTCCACGGTTGGGTGAGGTTCAAGTTAAATATGTGCATTTTACAAAACGAAGCCAAGCCAGATTAGGGATGACAACATGTTGGATCGGGGCTAGATCAACATGCCCCAAACTTGAATTTAAGTTGCCCCGAAACTGACTCGTGATCTGAATGAGTTTTTTATTTTCTCTTCAAACTCTGTTCGATTGAGGTGGGGTGTCCTAAATCCGATCTGAGTTGACCCGTTTAATTTTAAAAAAGTGTTTGAACAATTAAATTTATGTTGTAAATAAATGAATTAACAAATAAATAAAGAGAGATGACAAAGATGAGAGAAAAATATTAACTGCTTCAAGTTTCTTCTCTGGTATTGATTTTCCAAGAATCAGACTTTACAAATGAGATAAAATCTATTTATAGACTTTGAACTTTGAAGGAGACAATAAGTGGCGGTCACTTGCATTTACTTGCCTACTTGCCTTGATTCTTGAAGTTGATTAGGCTAAGAAATGGTGGCCCACTTGCATATGGAGTAAGAGGTTTGAGAATCTGGTGGAAAGCCATCCATTACAAGACCCTCATTGGATGTCCACCACTTGTATTGTAATTTTCTAGGAAAAAAAACTTAATAGGATAAAACCTAGACAAAATATATACAGTGATCTTTTGGATCTAGTGAGGTTGGACATTCTTTTCTTAACACTGTTTCTTTAAAAAAAATTTGTCAGAAAAACCCAATGAAACAAAATCTAATAAAAAAGAAAAAACGTATGGTGCACACATATATGTCCATTCAAAACTTTGCTCCCCCTGTACAAAAACTTCAGCATCAATCTTGTAATCTACAAGACTGACACATGCCTACTCCATATACTAGTTTCTCAAATGTTGATGTATACAATGTTTTGGTAAACAAATCTGCAATATTAATCGTGGACCGTATTTGCTTAACATCAATTTTTCGGTTATATTGAAGTTCATGAATATAGAATAATTTAGGAAAAATATGATTGGTTTTATCTCCTTTAATATATCCCTCTCTAATTTGAGCATTACACGCCGCATTATCCGGACTGGCTTGCTAATGTACTACGATTAGACACATACGTGTGTTCCACCAAATCATGCTCAGGAGGTGCAATTCCCTTAACCACTTGATTGTCAGCCTCCCTCTTGCTAAGCCTATCAAGGTTTTTAGCCTTTTCAGCCTGATCTCCAGTAATGATGTCCACATCGTACACTGAAAGTAAAGTTCAGTAAAGACTATAAAAATAGGCATAAATAATATAAACTAGATAATGAAACAAGTTAGGACTTACAACGTCTACATCTGCTGGAGATAGTAGGGAAGAGCCCTAAATCGATCAAGTCCTTCTCTACGAACAATGAACGACAATCATTGGCCTCCCATGAAGTCTAGGCCGTCGTAACAACCAACTGGGCATGGCCCCGAGTCAACTCTGCTGGCGTCTTGTTCCGCAATTCAGGGTTATAAAAATGTCTTGAGACACTGTTTCTGTTTAACTGTTGAAAGGGGTCAGCTACACTTGTTTCACCCCAATCACTCTTGATGAAGAACCAATTGTTCTTCTAGTATTTATTGGATAATGAGAAACCCCATATGAAGCTTTTATGATCCTTTGCTGGATCTGAGGGGTGGGTTTTTCCTCAAAGTTATGAGGGATCCAGTGGCTGAGCGAGGTAAACTGAAGATGAAAAGTGTCCCCAGCATCCGAGCGACCAAGGGTGTACAAATTACGAATCTCTTAGAGGGTCGGAGGTTGCTTAGCCTTGATCTTCTTCCACAAATGTCATAAGTTGATCAGCACTCGGTAAGAATTTTGGGTCAGTTGTGCATGATCAATCCCCACCTCTATCGAAAATCTGGAGAAGAAGGGCTGAATTAGCAACGTCACTCTAGATGAAAGCATGGCACTATAAATAGCAACAACACCTGGGGTTGGGTTCCAAATAACACAGCGACCGCTGGGAATCAGTTCCACTGATTGGGAAATATCAAACTTATCCACATATTTTACGAGTTCTTGTTCAGTCACAACATTCACCTCGCAGTCGAAGACACACGGTTGTTCAGTAGAAAACCTCAACAAGTGTGCCCGATGCCTTTTAAGGACATCAGCTAGTTCGACCTTTTGGGAGGGAATCTTTAAATCGATTATATATGAGAGAGAGTTCCTGGTGGAAGCCCTACTCCCATGACTGGTACCTGTTGTCTTCGAAATATATTGGCATGCACCAACATAAGAAGAGGCAGGAGGATTAGAATGATAGGGAAAAAATTCAAGATGAACGATTGAATAATCTACGTTGAGAGCTATGGTTGAGAATGAGGAGTAAACGCACGAAGGTGACCCAATAATATAGATTCAAATCTAACAATATTTTCCATATTGCCCATTTCAGTAGCATACATAAGTAATTCAGAATAATGATGGTAGAGAATAGGATCCATACATGACGAGTATTCGCAAACGACGTGTGGTTAGAAGTCTGGTATATGATAACATATAGAGAGAAGTTCAAAGGACGAGTATGAAGAAACTAGGGTTTTTGGTCGAAGAAGAATGCAAAGAAAGAGTGTGAAGAGGGAAAACGAAGGGTTTTCAAAATATATAGAGGCGGATAACTGAAAGTATGCATGTGAGAGTGGAAGTTGGTGCACGAACTATGAAGATCACGTGCCAATCGAAATTTATAAAAGCACAAACTATGGCGTCACTCATGTCATGTCGTTTGGGCAAATCAAACGTTTGTAGCCAAAATTAAATGCTTAGTTGTTAAGTATTAATGAGTTACGAGACAAAAACCAAAGACAAATTAAGCATGTCTCGTCGAGTGAGTTCTTTTCTAATCAAGCAAGATACTCGGTTTGAATGTTTAAGAGGGTATTGTTGTAGGTAATATTTGAAAGAATGCCACGTCATAAAAAGTCAACAAGACTGAGCCAACCTAAGTTGACCAAAGATGGCCACACAACATCCTATCGGGGTCATCCGAATGATCAGGTAGAAATAACTCAGCTAAAATGATTAGATTGACCTGGTAAAGATAACCCGATTGAGACTTTCGAGATGATCGGGGTTAAAGACTTGGCCGAGTTTGGTAGATGGTCGGTTGAACCACACGTAGACAACATTGAATTCAATATAATTACGACTCAAATACGCAGAGGTGAATCTTATTCAAATAAGATATCTCGAAGCACACTTTGATGAGGAAATAAACTTCCTTGTAGATATCAAAGTATAGATTAGGCAAGGGATCTAATACGATTATAGTACGATCAATATTGAACATGAAAGAAGGATAAAACGACTCCAATAAGTTAGAGGCCCAAAAAGTATTAACCACTTTTCTTACTTGTACACCAAGATTTAAGGTTCTATATATGTATAAATAGACCCTAAAACGCCCATAAAAGGGTTATCGACAATAATAGCAATAAGAGCGAAAAGAGAAATTGAGCATGTAAGCAATACATTCATAGTGAAGTTATTTCTCTCGCCGCCTCCGGTAAACGTGATTTTTTCTCTCATTGGGTTTTCCACATAAAATCCGGTTTTTTCATGCTTACTTTCTTTTTTCTGCTTTATTGTTTGACGATTCATTTACATTGTCTTATTAGACGCATGGTTAAATTTACATAATCCATAAATCACCGTCAACACCATTGTCTATCAAAAAATGATTCGATAGTTTCTCAATTTTTTTTTGAAAGACCTAGATCAAAAAGCTTTATTTTGATGGTATAAAATATGAGATTTTTGTTCTTTAAAAAAAATATGAATTTTTGTTGATTGCTTTGCTTAAGAAAAAATTTACTTATAGCTTGACTTTAAAAATAATCAATTTAAGAAAAAAGTTGGTAAGTGTTTGGTAAACTAAATTTTAAAATTGTTTAACTTTTGAAAGGAAAGAAAACGTATTGAACAAAATTACTAAAATAGACATCATTAATAATATAAATATAAAACATATAAATAGAAATAAATAAGAAATTTAAAAGGAAAAAAATTATAACTGAGTCAACTCGTTCATCTAAACACTGAGTTATCGAGTCAACTCGTTCATTTAACTATTAAGTTATTGAGTCAACTCAGTTGAGTTAACTCACTCACTCAATCTTTGTTATCTCTGCAACTCAGCTCCAAATCTGCCGCCGTCTCCTGCTCGCCGTCGACATTGAGGGATCATCGTCCTTCATTTGTCGTTGTCGAGAGCGTCGCCTCGACGCCGACATCAGTGCCAACGCCGAACTGAAATATCGAGGGAAGTCCCAAATCGCAAAAATGGAGGCGATTGGCGAGGGAGGCAACCGGTGAGGGTACGTCGGCGTCGTTGTCGATGGAAAGGCGGCGTCGGCTGCGAGTGATATCCTCCGGCCTCCAACTTTGGTGGTAGCCACCACCACCATTGCTCTGTTTTTTTTTATTATATTATTATTATATACAAGGGTGATACAGTCTTTTAATAAAATAGTGAAGGTATTTTGGACATTGTATAAACATTAAGCTAGCTTCTGTTTTAAAAAGCAACCCTAACCAACTTTTCAAAAGTTGATTATTTGTTGAGCAAATTGTAAAATAAATTGCTTTTGGAAAGTTTACCAAACACCTATTTTCTCAAAACTTGAGAAATAATCACTTATTTATCAAGAAAAAACAATCCCAAATATAACCTTAATTTGTTGACTTAAATATCTGAACCACTCGTGTGTTTTTAATCAAAGAGTTATAAATGCATTCAAATATCAACTATTGGATTAAGAGCACATGGGTGGTTGAGATGTTTAAGTCAACAAATTAAGTCATAATTTAAATTAGTTTAATTTAACCCATAATATAATTATAAAACATGTTTAGTTTACTAAAATATAGCATTTAATCTTTTCAAAAAAAAATGTTTAATTAATAATTATACAATTACGGTAAGTATTTTGAATCATTAGATAGATTTTATCGTATTTTTTACGAAATGTATATTATTAGACCATTTTTAACCTAAAAACTCAATTTGGTACAACTTTTGCATTAAAATGGTACAATTTTCACCTTCTTTTTTTTTTTTTTTCCATCTACAACCTATTGCACCGAATGTTACAATAAAAAGAATATCCCCTTCTCAACAATTAACATTTTAGAATTTCCCTTCACTACGGTGGTCTGCCCCTGCTGTATATTTAAGTCAAAATCCAAAGGAAGCCAATAGCAACCATAATAATTTTGTCTTGACAATTTTGTTGTACACTTGTACATGTATTTGCAAATTATACATTATTGCAAATCACCCAAATAATGTACTTTCGAAGTAGCAAATAGGAAGTAAAAGTTATGTATGCTAAAAGTTCAAAATTCAGTTCATGGCAAATTCCAGCTAGCTTATGCAAATTGTAGAGCAAATGTTTTTGCTTCTTCAAGTATGAGAACATCTTGAGTTAAAAAAAAAATCTTCTACAACTCTTAATACTGCAATTTAGATACAGTAACTCATGTTTAAATTCTTGCATTGAGCTGATCATGTACTACACAATTTAACGAGGGACAGTTAAGGACATCAAAGACTGACCTGAACCTGAGCATATTGCAGGGGCAGTAGGCACATCATAATTAGGAACAGGCATCTGACAGGGAAGAATCGGCAATTGTGACTCGAAATTAAGTACCTGCATAGCTTGTCTTATAGATGGTCTTAGATTTCTATCAGGATGAGCGCACCACAATCCAACAATCATCAAAGACTCCATTTGATCCTGGTTAAAGTTCATGCACAACTTCTTGTCAACAACATCAGCAAGCCTTTTTTTCCCATATGACTCCCAAACCCGAGCTACCAATGAAATTGGAGCTTCCTCATCCCTTTGTTCTATCGATCTTCTCCCACATGCAATTTCCAGTGCAACGATTCCAAAGCTAAAGACATCGGATTCCTTGCTAGCCTTGCTTGCTGTGAAGCATTCAGGAGCCATGTATCCAATGGTTCCAGCTAAAGCAGTGGTTTGAGACCCTTTTGCATGGTCAACAAGTCTAGCCAGCCCAAAATCCCCAAGTTTAGCATTGAATTCTGAATCCAACATAACGTTGCTTGATTTTATATCTCTATGCAGTACACATTGATCCCCTTCTTCATGTAGATACAACAACGCCGAGGCCAAGCCTTGTACGATTTTGTATCTGACATCCCATGTCAACAAGCTTTTCCCTTTGAAGAGATGAAAATCTAGGCTGCCATTAGGCATGAACTCATAAACAAGAATCAATTCTTTTTCATGACACCAACCCATAAGCTTTACTGTATTTTTGTGTCTCAATCGACTAATGATTTTGACTTCTGTGGCATATTCCTTACTTCCTTGTTTAGACTTCCTTGAAACCTTCTTCACAGCAACAAAAGTATTCAAGTCCCTCAAGAATCCTTTATACACCGCGCCAAACCCACCCTCTCCAAGCTTGTTCTTTTCTCCGAAATTGTCAGTTGCAATAGCCAATTCGTCATACGAAAACTTCTTAGGACCCATTCCATTTTCAAATTCATCACCAAATGGCACATCAAATTTGGAATCAGTCTCGTTACGTTTCCTCTTCCATCTTAAAACAAGCCAAACTATCGATAAACCAACAATTAGCGCACTTGATCCGGCAATTAAGCCTGCCACAAGTCTTACCTTCTTTCTTCTATTCTTGGAATTTGGTGCGACTCCTCCAGGATTAGGAGAAGTTGAAGGTGGTAGAGAGGTAGAGCTTGGTGTTACAGCTGTTTCAGGAGTAGGAGCTGTTTGATTGATATCAAATCTTTCAAATGGGCGGCTACCAATAACGTTGCTAGGAGGGTCATAATTGCAACAGATGAAAGATCCCCCATATCTGCACAGCACTTAACCGCATCCAAGGTGTTGTGAGTGTTGCCAGACAACCTGGGTATAATTCCCACAGTGTTCGCCAGCACGACATTTATTGGTGATGGTGTCATAATCAGCCTTCTCCGAAACCCAAAGACCAACAGCTGCTTCGCCCGAAAGATAATCAGTGCTATTAACCAAGTTCTCACCATATGGCCCTTTCTGAATCCACAAGGCTGCAATCATCCATCCTGAGATTGGCATAATTTTGTGCATAGCTTGCTACCGTGTTATTCCAAGTCAAATTACGAACACCGACCTTTGCACGAGCCACATTATGTGCATTTAGGTAGTCTCGGGGTGAGTCTTCGGCATAATTGGGATGAATAAGAGCTAAACCCAATACGTAACCAAGAGATAAAAGAAACTTAACCAACATATTAGTTTCTCTGGAAAGAAGATTCATTGCCCCTAACAAAACAAAACTAAAAAATGACAAGCATATATGCACACTTTTAAGATGCTACAAAAAAATTCTTCTTTGCACAGAGTTTATGAGTGAAATAAACATGAGCAACTTGAAATTAGTAAAAAGACTTTAACAAGATTTTTTTTTTTACAGAACTAGGAGGAGACAATACATTGTTTGCCAAACTATGCTTAAATTTACAGATCAACAAAGCACCAGAACGAACCTGTTTATCATTGCTTTTCCACCAATAAGTCTACCGCTAATGTGCTTGTCAGTTGTCATTCACTTAGTAGTTACTAGTCTTTGATTTTGACAGAGGGAGGAGAGCAGATTAGTAGAAAAGTCATACGACAGCAAGAAAATCAAAGGGACACCATCCCACACGGCTACACATTTAAATAATAGGCCCCATTTGATTTCCTTCCACATCCCTGTGTGCACGGTATTTTTTTTTATTAATTTATTATGTAAAAATTTTAAAAATTTTACTTTATCCCTAATTATTATATATTAGTATACAGGTCCATAAATAAATTTTTGCTTTATGGGCAGTGTCATATCTAGTGGTGTAAAAATGGGCCGGCCGGCCCAGGAAGTTCACGGGTCTTTATGGGAACGGCCCGTGAAGGAAGAGGGTCAGGCTGCGTGCCGGGCAGCTGGGAGGAGGCCTGGCAGGCCGGCCTGCCTGGCACGTCAATCCGGCGTGCCAGGCCTGTCGGACCGGCCCGACGGACAGATCAGCCGGTCCGTCCGGACAAATTTTTTTTTTTTTTTCAAAAAACCTCCCACGGCTGGAATTGATTTCTAGCCGTTGGAGGAAATAAAAATTACAAAAACCCCCCTACAATCTTTTAAATTACATTTTGACCCACAAATCAAATTTTTCTATAAATACTTCCATCCATTTCATTTTCCATTAACTCTCTCTATCATTCTTTCAATCTCTCATTCTCTCAAATCTCAATCTCTAATATATTCTCCAATTCTCTAAACTTTTTCATTCATTTTGGTTATTACTCTCTCTACAAAATTCTCTACGTTTTCCACCAACACACCAAATTTTAAAGGTACAATTTTGTTATTACTTTTGGTCTAACATATTCTCATAGTAAATTTATATGTTTATGTTTAGATTTGAGTTACTTAATGAAAACATTATCTATTTAGTTAGTTAGTTTATCAATTTTTGGGCTTTAATGTTAATATTATTTGTTTAGTTTATTAAGATTTTTAAGTTTAGTAGTAATTTTGATATTTGTTATTAATAAATTTAGAAAGTTAATTTATATTACTGAAATTACTTTTTGTAATAAGTAAATGATGAATGTTAAGTGTAGTAATTACGTTTGATATTGTTTTTTTCATAAATTAAAAATTTTCATTTGTAGAGTATAATAGTAAATTTAAGAGTAGTGGTTCAAATCATCAATTTTATGTTAGTATATTATGTTAGTAAATTTATCAATTTTATTTGTAGTAGTGAACTAGTGAATTTAAAATTTTATGTTAGTAGATTATGATTTTTTTTGTTTATTTAATTTGTTTTTTAAGTAAATAAATTATTGTAAGTGTCGTATTAGTTATAGTAATTATTGTTATTAAATTAAGATTACTGTTAGTAAATATTGATTTTTAATTTGACTATTAACTACTATAGTGCTCATATTTTTATTCAGATAATGGATCCTAACCAGCAGCCTTATTTTCCGGACGGTTTGAATATGCTCAACGATGAATTTGATATTTCAGAACCGACCCATACTCAAGCGGGACCTTCTGGTTCCGGCGTTACACCAACATCACGTCCCAGAAAATTAACATCATATGTGTGGCAATGTTTCAACATAGTCCAAATGACACTCCCAAACGGGGCGTCTGGCCTCAGAGCTAAATGTAAGTTTTGCCATAAGAATTATGCTACAAGTACGGGGGGAACCGGACATTTGAGACGGCATATGCATAAATGTATGCCTGCACATGGACAGGTAGATACTACAACCCAGACACAGCTTCAACGGCACCCCGACGGGTCCGTTACGTCGTGGCAGTTCGACGCCATGCACGCTAGAGAGTGCTTGACACGATACATTGCACAAACTGATCAACCGATCAGTATTGGTGAGAGTCCATTTTATAAAGAATTAATCACATCTGCATATAACCCCCAATATGAACCTGTTTCTAGAACCACCACTAGAAATGATTTGATACGATTGTTTGAAACCGAAAGGGATGACTTAGTTGCTGAAATACAACATTTAAGTGTCTCTGTTGCATTAACTTCTGATATTTGGAATGCATGTTCCAAACAGGACTATTTATGTGTCACGAGACACTATTTAGATTCTGATTGGAGGATAACAAAAAGAATTTTTGGTTTTCGTTCTATGGATTTTGCACATACCGCAGAAAACATTTTTAATGTCATAATGGAAGTTTTAGAAACTTATGAAATCACGCAACGCATTCTTTCAATCACATTTGATAATGCATATGCAAATACTAGCTCTATTGCATTGTTTGTTGCAAGAAATATCCCGCAAGATGGAGGTTATTTCTTCCATCAACGGTGTGCATGCCATATTATAAATTTAGTTGTACAGGCTGGTTTAAAGCAGGTAAGCGACCAAATAGATCGCATCAGAGATGCCATTTCTTGGATTTGCAGTTCTAATCCTAGATTCAGTGAATTCAAGAGATATTGTAAATTAAACGGTCTCAAACCCCGACGATTCCAAACTGATATGCCGGTAAGGTGGAACTCTACTTATTTAATGTTGCAAATTTGTTTGGAATATGATACAACCATTACATGTTTTTATAACATGAAATTGACCGAAACAGGACAACTTAGTCCAAAATTACTTTCCACAGACGATTGGTATGTGGCAAAGATTTTTGTTCAATTTTTAAAGATTTTTTACAATGCCACTGTAACTCTTTCCGGGGTATATTACCCCACATCTTCCCAGGCAATCCATCAGATAGTGAAAATGTCTGAACTGTTAAACAGTTATAGAGAAGATGAACATCTAGGCGCTGCAGTTGTTGTCATGGAGACAAAGTTGAAAAAATATTGGGCTAACATTCCCCTACTTTATGCCTTAAGTGCTATAATAGATCCCAGGGTTAAATTATCTGGTTTAGAAGTTTTGCTTGAGTTTATTGGTATTAATTTGTCAATAGATTATTCAGAACAAATTACTGACATTCGAACCAAGTTGTTCGAGATTTTTCATATTTATGAGACCAGGTTTGGCAACATTGATATCCCCCAATCAACACGACCGGAGACAGAGCCGAAGCAAACAAGTTGGAGCCTTCTGAAACGAAGAAAAAAAGACAAATCAGCAAGTACTTCTTCAGGGCAAAGATCTAGCCCATCTTCTTGTACCGAACTTATTAGGTACCTTAAAGCACAGTTCGATGCTGTTGAAGACAAGGAAGAGTTTGATTTGTTGTTATGGTGGAAGACCTATACGTACAGGTATCCAGTTCTGTCACATTTAGCACGTGACGTACTGGTTATTCCAGTGTCAACGGTGTCTTCAGAACAAGCTTTCAGCACCAGTGGACGCATAATTGAACCAAGAAGAAGCTGCTTGTCTCCAGAGATGGTGGAGGTATTAACATGCCTTCGGGATTGGGAGCATGCTAAAAAAAGGTTACAAAATCTAACTGTAGATAAAGAACTTAATCTAAATTTCGACAATCTATATATTGATGACCCTTCAGGTAGTGGCCAGGGCCAGAACTAGGTTATACTTTTACATATGTATTTATTATTTACTTGTAAGTTGTAAAACGGTTGCACTCTTTTTCCCTTACCAAGTTTTTATCCCACTGGATTTTTCTTGGTAAGGTTTTTAATGAGGCAATCATGTAGATATGTATTACTGAATTCCATAAGTGAAAAATAAATAAATAATTAAAAAATTGTTCGTTTTCTTTATTCATTTCAAATCCTAATAATTGTTCGTTCTCTTCATTCATTTTAAATTATAAACCCTTAACCATAAACTATAAATCCTAAACCTATACCCTAAATCCAAAAAAACGTAATTTGAAAAAAAAAAATTAGACCAAAAAACTAACCCGCCGGACCAGGCCCGTTAGGCCTGGCCCGCCCTGCCCGCCAGAGGGGCCTGACTGCCCAGCCTGGCACGGCACGCAGGCACGGCCCGTCTGAGGCAGGCCGACGTGCCGTGCCTGGCTTGTTTCTCTGGAAACAGGCCGGGCCGGGCCGGGCCGGGCCGGGCCGCGACACCTTCGCGTGCCAGGCCCAACCAGACCTGTTTCCAGAAATGGACTGACCAGGCCGTCCCTAATGGGCCGGGCCAGTCCATTTTTACACCACTAGTCATATCCTGTTACGGCAAAAACAAAAGGTAAAATGGTGAACCCTTTATGTGAATGCTTGCATCAATTCTTCCAATATTCTCGATCTCTTACGACAAAAATTCAGTAGAAACTTGTGGGTTAAGTGCAACAACAACTACTGTATATATCACTCCGTTTCAATATCATTCTTATATTAGTATATTCCTTGATCGTTTAAGACCTTGACAAAATTTAAGAATTCCAAATCTAATCATATATTGTTGACTTTAATTGACTTTAAATTCCAAAATGAAATTTATAAGTAATTGATTCTATTGAAGATTTTGAATTTTAAAAAAAATTCTTATAAAAAAAATTCATATAATTAATACATGTTATTTTATTTTCATTCATTATATATTTAATTAGGTAGTAAACGGGAACTTGATTTTTTTTTAGAAGAGGCATAGAGGAAAAAAAATGTGATCAAAAGACAAGACCACAGCCATGCACTGATACTAAACTGTTGCAATGGAAAAATTGACACTAAGAGCATCTCTAATGTTGTGCCAAATTAGAACATCTTCAATGTAAAAATGGTTTGCATATGAATTATTGTTGTATGGTAACAATGTTAAGAGACTTGCTTTCTACATAATATAAACATGAACTTGATAGACAATCAACTTAAAATTTGGTCAATGCTCTAAGTTTAGTGTGTCAATACTAAAATTTAGCATATAGTGTAAAATTCTTCCTCCAATAAAGTGGTAAAAAGTCAAATATTATGCCAAATTTGACATATGTTATATTGTATGCTAAATTTGACACATAATATAGCATATGTCAAATTTGGTACAACAATAAATACACCTTTTTGAATTACAAAAATACCATTATATATATTTTAAATATTTAAAATAATTTAAGTTTAATATACATTAATGATACTTCAATCAAAATCTATTTCATCCAACTATTCTTCAGTATTTTAATGAATGCATTAATGATAAGTATTGACTTTTATAATTTTAATTAAAAAATTATAAAAATAACATGTTAAATTCAACTGTATATTGGAACACAATGCTAAATTGTTGTGTCAAATATATCATTTTACACTTTTTAATACCAAATTTGATATTGACAATAAGATATGAATTCAAGATGGTCTAACAAGAGTTGATAAAAGAAAGAGATAACTAATTCGAATACATTGATTCGCGTACGAATGCCAGAAACAAAACCTTTTATTCTATTGATTCTCACAAAGATACCAAAATAGCAAATATCAAAATCATTGACCTCGTAAAGTTACCTATATTGGATAAACAAAAGAAAACTCTTTAAAATTTTATTTTATTAGAAACTCTAATAAGCATATCTAATAAGAAACTCTAATAAGCATATCTAATAAGGAAATTAGATATGATTTAATAAATTCAAAGCATAACATAATTAACTATCTAATTAAATATATATAATAAATAAAAATAAAATAATATTTATTAATTATAAGAATATTTTAAAACTCAAAATCATCATTAATATCTCCAGCTAGAGGTGTCCACGGTTCGGTTAAACCGTTCGAAACAGAACCGAAACCGGCCTCTGGAAACCGAAACTGAAACCGTAGGTTATAAAACCGGTTGGAAACCGGATCCGACGGTTCGGTTACGGTTATGGGATATGAAAAACCGACCGAAAACCGCCGGTTAAACCGACGGTTTAACCGGCGGTTTCGAAAAAAAAAACCAATGAAATGCTGACACGTGGCAGCATTTCAGAAAAAAAAAAATGACCGTTGGGCGTTGATGATGACCGTTGAACAACGGCCCCCCCCCACAATTCATTCTTCTTCACACCACTCCCACCTTCTCTCAATCTCTCTCAATCTCAAATTCTAAATTCTCTCTACATTCAACAATTTTATTTTATTCTCATTTCTCATATAAATTAAAAACATATATTTCTTCCATTTTTTTAATAATATATTATTTACTTACAATTATCTTCTTTTTTTTTCAATTAGTATTTATAATTAATTTTTTAATGGCAAGTGGGGGAGAAGGTTCAGGTCCTACAAATTTGGACAGAGGAAAGGGTCTATTGCAAAATTTGTTGGAACACGAAGGTGAAGACGTCAATTACAATGACCGACTTTACCACGAGTTCCTTCAAAGTCATTTTGAATCCGATCCCCCTCTTAATCCTAATCTCCCCCCCTTTTGTTGCTGAGCCAAATCCCAATATCCCCATTAGTAATGAAAATATATCTACCCCTTCTACTATGCCACCCCCTTCAGATGAATTTGATACAGATGAATAAGAAACGCCATTGAAGTCCGATCTCTTCAGAGTGCATATGTAGAAAATTGAGTTAGATGATGGAACAATCAAAATCATGTGCAACTACTGCCCCAAAACATACAAGGCCGTTAAGTCCTTTGGATATGGCACGTATTGGAACCATGTTAAAAGAAATCATCCATCCGAATTGGTGAAAGCTAGTAACTAAGGGCAAATATCCAGGTATGGTACCTCTACCAATCAATTATTTCATTATACGTCTGAAAAAAATAAGGAAGAATTAGCAACAATGGTTGCAGTAGAACACTTACCTTTTAGTTTTGGTGAGAAAGTTGGTTTTGTTAATTATTATCAAACTGCATTAAATCCTGCAATGCAACGTGTTCCTAGAGTCACTCTCACACGTGCACTGTTTTCCATTTACAAAAAAGAAAAACACAAATTGAAATCATTTTTTTTCCAATATCAAGGTCGCGTTTCCGTATGTGCTAACATATGGACCGATAATTTTGGTAGCCACCATTACATGGGTGTGACATGTCATTATATTGATAATAATTGGAACATGCAAAAAAGAATTATTACATTTCGTGTTTTCGATGAGTCACATACAACTCATAATATTTTTCGACACCTTAAAATTATTTTTGAAGAGTTTCATATCCAAAACAAAATTTTTGCAATTGGTTTTGATAATGCGGCGAGCAATACCGCATATATTCCTATGTTAAAGGAATTATGCAATCCCTATTTTGGGGGTAAATTATTTCATCAACGATGTGCATGTCATGTTTTAAATTTGTGTGTTCAAGCTGGATTACAAATTCTTTCTGTTTATATTAGACCAATTAGAGATAATATTAATTATATCTGGACGCATAACAAAATCCAAAAACAATGGTTGAAATTTTGTTCTCAAAATAATAGACGTCCCATAAAATTTTCTCGAGATATTAGTACTCGTTGGAATTCTACTTATAAGTTGCTTAATGAAAGTGTTGAATATAAGGAAATATTAGTTTCTTTTATTACTTATAATGTTCCTTCAATTTCGCTTCAATTGAAGCATTGGGATGTATGTATAAAAATTCTTGAATTGTTACGTGTTTTTAATGATGCTACCAATGCTTTATCTGGTATTTACTATCCCACTACTCATTTATTTCTTGTTCAAAGTGTTGATATTGCTGGTGCATTCAGTGACTGTGAATTAGATGTTCAATTGAGTCAATGTGTTGCTGCAATGAAAAAACATGGATACAGTATTATAAGGATATTCCAAATATTTATTTGCTTGCATCTTGTTTTGATCCCCGCTTTAAATTATAATGTTTGCAAGATTATTTAACTCATTACTACAATAGTTTAGGAATAGAAACTGATGTTCTTAGTTGTTGTAATTCCGTTAAGACTTTACTATATGAATTATATGATGAATATCTTAAAATATATGGTCCGTCTTTGAACATATCGGTTTCACAACCCCAACCCACATCTGATGGTACTACCAGTTCCTCACAATTTAAATTAAAGGGTTTAGGGGATCGATTGTTTTCCCAAAGAGCCAAAAAGTTACGTGCATCTTCTTCATCCTCCAACACACATTCTGAGCTTGACCGGTTTTTAGAAGCCAATCAAGTATTTTTAGAAGATAAATTTAGTATCCAGGGTTGGTGGAAGGATTATGAACAAGCATATCCAATTTTGGCTATTATTGCCAAACAAATTCTTGGAACACCGGTTTCTACCGTTGCTGTGGAACAAGAATTTAGTGCAGGTGGAAATATTTTGGATCCAAGACGGTCGGTTCTGTGTCCACAATCACTTGAAGCCCAAGCATGTGTTGATGATTGGACAAAGGTGAAATTTAGACAACAAGAACTCGAGCCAGAAATAGTGAATGATTTCTTCGAAGATGATCAAACCACGGGAACAGAAGGCAGCGAATAGATTCTGTTCAAATCTTCCAACCACTAACACCGACTATCCCACTATAGGTAAAAGAACTATGTGGCCTTTGATTCCTCTACATTGGCGGAGGATACGTAGGCAGCTTAATTGTGGTCAACATTAAGTGCAAGGCTAATTTTTTCTTTTTTCAATGTGTTATTTGAACTTTGTTAGATTTTATATTCAATTAAGGCTAATTTCTAATTTTTTTATATATAATTTAGATGCAATTGTAAATTTTTACTTATTAATTAATGTCAATTTCTTTTATTTTTACATATTCATTGTTAAATAGTTCAACGGTTCAATTGTATATTTAAATAATTGTATTTAATATTTTATGTGAATATTTAAAATATAGACATTGTAAATGAAATTTGATTACAAATAAAAATGTTTGGCCATTTTTTAAATTTTAAGTTTATCGATTTGTAATTTTGTATTAGTAATTAGACTATTAGTTGTATACTTGTATATACTTGTATAGTTCCATTAAAAACAAAATCACATTTATGTGTAAATAAAAGTACAAATATTAGTTGTATAGTTTCATTTAAAAAAAACATATGTATATATATATATATATATATAAATTAAAAGTATATAAAATAATATATATATTAATTTTTGTAAAAAAAAAAAAAAAAAAAAAAAAACCGAACGAACCGAAACCGAACCGAACCGTTCGGTTTCACAAACCGAAACCGAAACCGAAACCGAACCGAACCGAACCGTTCCCGAAACCGAACCGAAAACCGCCGGTTCCGAAACCGCCCAAAACCGTCCTATTCCGGTTACGGTTACGGTTCGGCCTTTCCACGGAACCGAAACCGAACCGAATCCGAACCGTGGACACCATTATCTCCGGCATCAATAGTCTCTCAAATTTTGCAGAAATAAACAACACAAGCTAAAATATCAATAAATAGTAAGAACTAAGAAGAAAAGAATTAAAGTAGGAAAGGTGGGTGCATGTACCATACGTGAGTATAAGTATTTTTCGTTGATGTGAGATGAGTTTGTATTCCAAGTCCTCGTGCTAGTAGTGGAGACAAAAGCAGGGGCCTGTCCGGTAGAGGATTTTGAGATCATTTTTGTTTTTATTTTTCGAAAATTATTTTGGATTCGTGTTTATAACTGCTTTTCATTTTGTTATTAAATAACAAAAAAAAAAAGGGAAAACAAAATTGTGTTAAAATTGAAAAACTGTTAAAAGATGTTTTTCATTTTGTTTTTCAAACAAAAGCTCTATTGTTCTTCTTCTTGTTTATGTTTTTGTAAACGATTTTGAATTTATATTCGTTAAGGTTTCGTCCTACCGCTGTTTTTCAGTCTGTTTTCGTTTTTATTTTTTAAAAAAGATTTTGAAAATGCACTACTTATTGTTTTCATCAATTTAAGTTTTGAATTTGAAATAACCGGAAGTGCAATGCAGTGCAGCACTTCATTCTCTGTATTCATGAGTTAATCAAAATGACTGCTCTAACTTTTTTTAATGGTAATAATTATTCATAGTTTTGTTCTATGTCTTGATTAAAATCCAACAAATATTTTATTTTAAGCTTTTTTAAAAACCGGGAGTCAAAGATTTTGACTCCACCGATCTGATTTGACCGATTAATCGGTGGCCAAATAATGTGATCGATTTTAGACTTTTGCCACAGTGAGGAGCCGACTAGAGGAATCGAACAATTTTTCGAACACCGATTATTACTGTAAACGTGCACTCCCAATACTGTATTCTAGAACAGCTAGAAAATATATACATTACTCTTGATAGCTTTTGTGGGGATTTAAAAGCTCTCCGAATTATACAAATATGATTTTAAATGCACTATTTATAATTCAAAATCTAACCGTTGCATTTTAATATTATCATTAACAATACCATTAATTTGAATAATGGTCAAATGTTTATTCTTATAAAACTGTCATAATGGTCACATAATTGCATACATAAAATCATCATTAGTGATAACGGTTACAACTTCTAAAATTAATAAAATGTAATTACTGTATTTTAAAATTTTAGATAAAATTCCGATGATGTGCTCCTCCAAGAGCAAATTAGTGGCTCCTTTATTATTATTATTATTATTTTTTTACATTTTTTTAGCATTTTTTTTGAAGGTGCAGATCCATCGATCTACCCCCCTCGTTTTGTAGGTTTTGATTTTTTTGTTTCTTTTTTTTTTAAAAGATTTTATATTTAATAAAAAAATAATATTTATTCAATTGTGAGTTTAATTGATAATTATTCGTGATGAATTTACAAATTATAATTGTAAAATCACTGATTGTTGACGTTGATTTCTAAATTTCGTCAGAAAAGCCAACAAGGATTGGATTTTAGCTATAAATCAAAGAGGAGAGAAAAAGGAAGTAATTCGACACAAATTTTACGTGGTAAAACTCCGATGATCGGAGAAACGTCCACGGGTGATTGTATGATCGATCAAGCCAAAATCCACTATGAAGAAAGTAATTACAACCCTCGATCTCTTCTTCTCTCTTTGAATATTTTTTGTATGACTACTGTGTATACTATATTGTCTATATTCTCTATGGACGAGATTATGGGTCTTTTTATACGTTTATAGAACCCTAATCTGCTTTGCACAAGTAATACATGATCTTTGTATTTAATTGTGATTCGGTTACTTGTTTGAAGTAGATTTGTCTTCTTTCCTGTTTCGGAGGCTTGTATTGAGATTGAATGTGACTCTAGTAACGTAGTCTGATTATGACTTATTTCCTTATAAGAGCGTAGTCTTTTTGAAGAAATAGAAGTGTTCTCGGATGAGGAACCCTTTATGCTTGACATTCTCTTTCTTCTTTGGAATCCCTCTTTGATAAGGAACCTTACGTGACTTAACTCGTGGACTACTCACTAGGCTTCTTACTCGGTTGTCATGCTCATCCCGAGTATGATATGATGTGTGCTGGTCCCGAATGATGTCTCATGATCCCGAGTAGAGAATGTATTTCTGCTAACCCCAAGTACGTTTAACTGATTCGGAGTAGTTTAGTTGATCCCGAGTAGGTCTTTCCTTAATACTTGTTTACTCGAGCTTCTTCTCTTTAATGATGCCTTGAAGGATGTTTCTTGAGTGCTTATTTGGACGTCCACCTGACAATTTTCTCCCCCTTGTCGATGACGTGTATGCTTGGTAGAATTCACATACGACACTATTTAATTACCAAATTGTTCAACCATTTTGGGTTTTTTAATTTATTTTTTTCCCTTTTTTTCTTTTGAATTTTTTTTTTTTTTGCATAGGAAGTTTATGAGTCATTATGAGTTTGTTCTCTCTAAATCATGAGTTATTGGATAATTATTGACCCTTTTTTTTATTCAAATTAAAAAATTACATTATAAAAAATAATAGGAAAATTATAACTTTTTAATCCACCTGAGCTTACCAGATATGTTTTTAAATTTAGAAACGGAAACAAAAATACTATTTTTATTTTTAAATTTGGATTGGATTTGAAACTACAAAACAATGGAGGCCAAATAGTACACACTTTATAGAGAAGAATAGCAAATAATAGAAAGGTTCACATGTGGGCCCCAAAAACAAAAAAAGAACAAAGAAAAAAAGCAAGGTTTGATCTCTGATTATCTGGTGTGAGACTTTTAATTAATTGCCCCTACTTTCCCAAGTCCACACGTTGTAGTAATCTCCATTGATTAGGTCTACACGTTACGGAGAAGAAAAGCTTGATACAGGGCCATTGAAAGCAATGCTTCACCACCGTCTAATGTAACTAGACAGGAAGAGCATTCACAGCTACACGGCATGTGGTATTTTAAAAAAAGAAAAAAGAAATAAATAAAAACTTTAACAGTAGAGAGACTAGTATTGTCTTGCATTTGTTTGAGGCCACAAAAATGCACTCGAAAGTCGAAAGTACTCGGGTTTGGTACATTGACCAGTCCACCTCCCCCGGGATTCCCCTCAGGTTTTCAATAGTTGGAGTTAGGGGTCAAATGATGTTGTTGGAGTCACCTGAATCCGCACCATTGGCATTCCTTAACTCAAATTTATCTGTTGTAAGCTTTGAAATTTTCTATTTTAGGCTTTTAGTCAATTTAGGAATCCCGAGTTCAGGAGGAACAAGTTCAGATTTCCCAGAACAAATCATGTTTAGTTGGTTGTTCAATAAAGAGATAAAGATTACTTATGGTGGTGTTAACAAGCCAGCTAACATAAAATGTGTAAGATGACCGGTTTCGAAGAGAAGTGGAAGGCTATTAAAGAACATAATTTCCTTTAACGGATAATGTCTCTATATGTTTTTCTCTTTTTCGTATTAGAGATAAGTTATTTTTTAAGCTTTGGGCATCCATAATACCTTTGTTATTGACCATATAATGTTGGTTTTGTGATAATATCCCTCACACATATTAACATGTACTATGAGATTGTGGATTCGAGTCATCCACCTTTGAAAAAAAATCTCAATTTATATAATCGTGTAATATATATATATATATATATATATATATATTTTAAAAATACCTTCATTATTTATTATTATATTTTTCAATTAAAGTTTAGGATATAATGATATGTTTGTATTTTTTTTTAAGTGATACCAAAAGTCACTGATTTGGTGAGAAAGTCCCTAAATGACCATTAATTTTTCAAAATGGCTCAAATTAGCCATTTTATGGAAAAAATGTATCAATTGTTGTCATTTTACCTATTAATTGTTTAAAGTCAGTTTGCTTATTTTATAACATGTTAGAATATGTTTTAAATTGATTTTTTTTACCTGTATTTTGAATATATATATACATATATATAATCATGATTACTTTATAAACAGGAAATATTGTCTACGAAATTCTTATAATGAAATCATTACTCTCTCTATATATAATTAAATAATAAATTAATCATGAAGTAAATTTGATGTCACCTCAAATTAATATAAAAATTAATCAGGGAATAATAATAAGTTTAATGTCACCCATAAACTGGAAATATTACCCATAATTTTTTTAATCAAATCATTAATTTTTTTATATAATCAAATAATCAAAATACATATAATAGTGCCCATAATTGTTTTTTATGAGTGTCATGTCATAAATAATTAACAGTATCTTTCTGTTAGATTTTAACTGAATTTGGTGTCAATAAACAATTTTTTATTAAAATGATGATTTTGGAATAATATTTCATTAAAATGATGATTTTGGAACTATTTAAACAATCAATGGTCTTTTTAGGACTCCACCCACCAATTAATGGTGTCTAGTACTATTTTCTCTCCTTTTTTTTCATTTTTTTTTGATATACCACTTATAATAGCAATAACTTAAACTTGTGAAATTATCAGACTGAATGAGTGCTCTTACAGTTGAGCCACATTGGCCGGTTTTATAGTTTCTTTGTTTTCCTATGTATGGTTTTTGCTTTCTAAACTAGAAATATCTCATATTATATGATTTTTTTTTTAAAAATAATATTACAATAATTCAAAATTTGGAAAAAACATATAAACAAAAACTAGAAATATCTCATATTATATGATTTCTTTTTAAAAAAACAATATTACGATAATTCAAAATTTGGAAAAAGCATATAGAATCGATCCCACGACCGTATTATATATGTGTTAATGGCTGATCATTAGAATAACCTTATTTTGTCTTGTGATTTTATAGACCGTTCTTTTGTAAGTTGTAAGTCAATTGAGTTGAAATTTAAAATAAACATATCGTTTTGCTTCAACAATTTTAATAACAATTTTAATACCAAATTCGACATAGGAAAATGGAAAATATAAATAAAATGAAATTTTGTAGTTTAGCCTAAATATAGTTTCTTTTTTTTTGGTGGACTTTTGCCCTCGACTTGACTAAAATACCCTCAATTTTTACTGCTGAGATTTAAAGGTAACATTGTATATTTACAATTAAGTATTGAAATGTAGAGAGAGAGAATAATTATGAGATCGGTTAATTACAATCAGTGTTCTACGCAACCGAGGTTGATATATCCACCAATTAACATATTCTATTCACTATGAGCTGTAGCCAATTAAGAGTGTCAATTCTTAACTGATTTTATCATGAATAATTCTACCAATATTGCAATCAACAAGTGATATTCTCAATCATTACATAAAGAATAAGATCTAATTTTAAAGTGAATGGAACATAGTAGGAGAACATATTATTGATAACCAATACAAATATCCAAAATCCAAAGGTTTCTCAAATCAATCCCCTAGAGAGTGGTTTAGTACACATGATTACAATCAAAGAACAATGGTAAAAGATAAGAAAATCACTCATGAACCTCATACTTTAAGCTTGATCCTTTTGAGCTCCTTAATGAATCTTGATGCAAAGATTGATATATGAGGTTGTGTAGTAGAGTGAATGTCCAATGGAAAGTGACAAAGGGAATGTGTGTAGAGAATGGGTAGAAAGGAATGATTATGGGAAGGAAATCAAGACGTGTATTATTGAGTTTTTGGGTGGAAAAGATGGTTCAAAATTAGAAATGGATGAATGTGAGATTGGTAGAAAATGGATGAAAAATGCTCTCAAATCTCTTGCTGGTATTTTTGCTTTGTTCTGTGTGTGTATTCAAAATGAATAGGAAATCTATTTATATGGTCCCAAGATGATGTCTTGCAACCGTCAGATTCACTAATGTGGCATATGTCGTGATCTGATTGTTGCGGTTTGGCCACTGCGAACATGACTGAGACAGACGGTTATACGGTCTTTGATCTCTCTCTACCGACTCTTTTGGCACTGTCCAATCCACTTCCTCTTACATCACACCATCATCCACTGTTTTTGAGTTATAATCGGTGGTGTTGGTGGTGACGACGGTGGAGACTTCTTTGGAGGTGGAGTTGATGCATCAATGCAACAGTGATGTTGACAATTCTCATTTTTCTCTATATTGATGTTTCTATTACCTTTGTTAGTCAAAAATGGTTTGTTAGGATGCGTTTGGTACGCATGACAGGACATGACAGGACAATGTGGGACAGTTTGTTATTGTCCCACGTTTGGCGCTCCTTAGCATGGATATGACGGGACATGACGGGACATGACGAGACAAAAATTATAAAAACTTATCTCACCCAAGACCATAGGACAACTTGTCCTATGACATGGGACACATGTCAAAAGACCAATTTACCATTTAAATTTTCAAACAATTACAATTATGTCCAATAAATTATATTATATAATTACATATATAATATATATTATATTTATATTACATATATATTTTATATAATATATATATATTATATGTTACATTATATGATATATATTATATGTTATATTATATTATATATATTAATAATACTAATGTATATATATATTATTTATATTAAATATATTATATTATATCTGATGTGTATATATATTTTAATATATATATATATATATATATATATATATATATATATACATACATACATACATTTATATAACACATAATATAATATATATTGTTAACGGGAAATTTACTCAAGATGAGAAATTCCAACTAATACCCTCAAGACTACTACCACAGAGGTGGTGGTCGAGGTCAGTACCTTAGATATCTAACCTGCTAAGATAGAAATGAATATTCGAATGCTAATATGATGCAAAATGAGAATTTTATTATTGATCACTCGTTGTATACAGAAATCTCTCAAATACACTCACAATCTCTTTAGGATATAGAAGGGTGACAACCTTGTGCCAGTCGAATAGTAGATACAATGGCGGCCGTGTTCTGATTACAGAATTCAGGCTCTCTTCACTCTTTTTTATTCGTTTTCTTTATCTCTCCTCCCCTTTCTCGTATTTATACATGGTCCAAGCCATTTGAACCGGTGTATCTCCCGCCACGATTCTCTGAATCTGTTCCCTCCTTATCGGATGGGATCCTCTATTTAAAAGTCGTTGACTTCGAATAAATAACGGACTCAAGAATATTGCTCAAGAATATCGTTGGAGGAGATAAGTTTGTTTCTTCTTTGGAATCAATCTTTTGCCTTACATGTACACAGAGTTTTAATGTTCAGTGGAGAGTAGATATGATCTTGTGCGCATTCATGACATGATTCTTTATAGAGGTCGTCGAGTTAGGTGTTCGCTACTTCATAAGGCGAGGTAGACCCATGCTTTATTTCTGGTCTCAGAAGCTTGGGACGACCTTGTGGGCACTTACTGGAGGTAATGTAGATTAGGTGAGATTTTTCTTTCATGTCTAGATAGGTTACAGGCATCCCTTAGCGAATTGGAACATTAGCTATAACATGAATCTGATCCACTTAGAGACTCTCTTTTCGTATCTGACGGGGACAGCGGGCTTCTGGAGAGGTTGGTGGGCTTCTGGCTTAGGCTACGAGTTAAATCTGACATCGGGAAGCCTTGATCCGGAAGGAGCTCACTCTTGTTTGTGTCGGACTTCACTTCGAGTGCTTCCTGAGCTTAACGATCTTTCTTTGCTTTCGCGGGGTGGTACTGGAGACATGCCCCGATAAACCGGGGTTCCGGGATAGGTGATCTCGAGAAGCCCGAAGATCCATGTATCAGGCTTTTCCTGAATTTCAGCATTTGCGTGAAGGCTCGACCTGGTCGTGTCGAGCTTTATTCCTGATAACTCTGAATCCTGATGACCCTTCCTTGCTTCTGCGGGGTAGCTTTGTGACTCGCCCGGGGTTCAAATGGTGAATCCGGGCTTTGATTCGAGCTAGGAGAGTGAAAAATTTCTCTTTGGTCCTCTTGCCAAATTTTGCTATTAACATATATATATATATATATATATATTATATAATATATTCTATATTATATTTTTTTATTATATATAATAATATATTAAATATTATTATTATTATCTATACAATAATATATATATATAATATCATCATATATATATATATTATACATTATATATAAATATTATATTTTCTATATATACTAATATTTAATATTATATATCATATTATTATATATAATACATGTAATATTCTATATTAATATATAATAATATCAAATAATATATATATATATATATATATATATATATATATATATATAATGTAATAATATGTTATAGATCATTATATATAATATTATTTGATATTATTATATATTAATATATATATATAAGGGGTACTCTTGTCATTTGAATCTCTTGTTTCGCTCTGTTCCAGCTAGGGATGCACATTTGGGGAATGGGGATGGATATAGGTCCCCCCATCCCCATCCCCACTTCCTATACCCTTCCCCCATCCCCCCCCCCCCATTTCCCCATTTCCCCATTTGGGGAAAATGGGGATGGGGAATTTTGGGGGGAGGTATATCCATCCCCATCCCCATTTCCCCATTTTCCCCATTTTTCCCATTTTTTTTTCGTATTTCTCCGTTTTTTCGTTTTTTCCGTTTTTCCATTTCGCAGTTTAACTAAAAATTACAAATTTAACTAAAAAAACAAACATTCCATTAGAAATACAAAATAAAACCCATTAATATATTACAAATACAAATATATATTTTAATTAATAATATATATTAAAATTATATTTATATATGTTTGAGGAAAATAGGGAAATGGGGGTGGGGGATCTTATCCTCATCCCCATTTCAATATAATTGTGGGGAAAATGGGGAAATGGGGATGGGGAGGGGTTCCCCCATCCCCATCCCCATTTCAATTTGGGGATGAATTTCATCCCCATCCCCCCCCCCCCCCCCCCCCCCCCCCCCCCCCCCCCGATTTCCCCATTTCCCCCCAAAAAAAATCCCCAAATGGGGATGGGGACGCGGGGAATTGGGGTCCCGGGGAAAAATGTGCATCTCTAGTTCCAGCCATACCAAACACATAATAGTACAGTTTATGGTTCTGTCCAGACTTTCCAAACACAACATAAAACAACATGTTCAGTTCTATCCAGTCCAGTCCAATCCCACATTGTCATGTCTCTTCTCCGTACCAAACGCACCCTTAGGAGATAATTTCTCAATTCTTTCTTTTTGAAAGACCTAGATCGAAAGCTTCACTTTGACGATTTAAGATATGAAATTTGTGTCGATTAATTTAATAATAAAACATGTTTACTTTACTAAAATATAACGTTTAATCTTTAAAAAAAATGTTTAATTAATAATTATACAATTACGATGAGTATTTAGAATCATTAGATGGATTTTATCCTATTTTTTTCGAAATATATATCATTAGGTCATCCACAACCCAAAAACCCAATTTCGTGCAAGTTTTGCACTAAAATGCTACAACTTTCATAATATAAGCAAATTATTTTTGAATCTAAACAATCCTAAACATAGCTTAAATTTTAAGTTAACTGTCTATTAAGTCTATATTTATGTCATATAGAAAGCAAGTCTTTTGATATTGTTGTCATGTCAATAATAATTCATATACAAATCATTTTTACATTGGGATATTTTAAATTCTGCTATATACATAAATGTAATGCAACCTAACTTTAGGAGTCTTAAATGACCACGGGGTTATGGTACTCCATATCTAGTTCTCACTGCACAAACATGAAAAATATACCAAAGATTTGCACATAATAAAAATTAATCAGGCTCAAATCTATATTGAAAGTTGTACGGATTTTTTTTCCAACTAGGTCTTGGCCTACTCTTGGGTCAATGAAAGCTTAAAATGGGAATGAATGAATTAACAAAATATAAATATGGCAAATGTTAAACTTGGAAAGTTTGAAGCATATTATAGATATTACTATTACTCCATATCTCCAATTGTGATTCTCAAATTTGTTTTCCAAAGGTAGAATTTTGGTTTCAATGTATTTTCATGCCAGTTGTTTTATACAAGTAATCTGATCTGTTTTGTATTTCATGTATCCAAATTTTGTTGCAGGGGCAGTAGGCACATCATAATTAGGAACAGGCATCTTACAGGGAAGAATTGGCAATTGTGACTCGAAATTAAGTACCTGCATAGCTTGTCTTATAGATGGTCTTAGATTTCTATCAGGATGAGCGCACCACAATCCAACAATCATCAAAGACTCCATTTGATCCTGGTTAAAGTTCATGCACAACTTCTTGTCAACAACATCAGCAAGCCTTTTTTTCCCATATGACTCCCAAACCCGAGCTACCAATGAAATTGGAGCTTCCTCATCCCTTTGTTCTATCGATCTTCTCCCACATGCAATTTCCAGTGCAACGATTCCAAAGCTAAAGACATCGGATTCCTTGCTAGCCTTGCTTGCTGTGAAGCATTCAGGAGCCATGTATCCAATGGTTCCAGCTAAAGCAGTGGTTTGAGACCCTTTTGCATGGTCAACAAGTCTAGCCAGCCCAAAATCCCCAAGTTTAGCATTGAATTCTGAATCCAACATAACGTTGCTTGATTTTATATCTCTATGCAGTACACATTGATCCCCTTCTTCATGTAAATACAACAACGCCGAGGCCAAGCCTTGTACAATTTTGTATCTGACATCCCATGTCAACAAGCTTTTCCCTTTGAAGAGATGAAAATCTAGGCTGCCATTAGGCATGAACTCATAAACAAGAATCAATTCTTTTTCATGACACCAACCCATAAGCTTGACTGTATTTTTGTGTCTCAATCGACTAATGATTTTGACTTCAGTGGCATATTCCTTACTTCCTTGTTTAGACTTCCTTGAAACCTTCTTCACAGCAACAAAAGTATTCAAGTCCCTCAAAAATCCTTTATACACAGCCCCAAACCCACCCTCTCCAAGTTTGTTCTTTTCTCCGAAATTGTTAGTTGCATTAGCCAATTCGTTATACGAAAACTTCTTAGGACCCATTCCATTTTCAAATTCATTACCAAATGGCACATCAAATTTGGAATCAGTGTCGTTACGTTTCCTCTTCCATCTTAAAACAAGCCAAACTATCGATAAACCAACAATTAGCGCACTTGGTCCGGCAATTAAGCCTGCCACAAGTCTTACCTTCTGTCTTCTATTCTTGGAATTTGGTGTGACTCCTCCAGGATAACGAGAAATTGAAGGTGGTAGAGAAGTAGAGTTTGGTGTTAATGCTTCAGGAGTAGGAACAGTTGAAGGTGGTAGAGAGGTCGAGCTTGGTGTTACAGCTGTTTCAGGAGTAGGAGCTGCTTGATTGATTTTAAATGGACGGCTAAAAATATAGTTTCCAGGAGGGTCATAATTGCAACAGATGAAAGATCCCCCAGTATCGCACCGCACTCTAGCGCATCCAAGGTGTTCCGAGTATTGCCAGACAACCTGGGTATAATTCAAGCACACCCCGCCAACACTACATGTATTGTTGATGGTGTCATAGTCAGCCTTCTCCGAAACCCACAAACCAACAGCTTCTACGCCCGAAAGATTATCAATGCTATTAGCCAAGTTCTCACCATATGGCCCTTCTGAATGCACAAGCCTGCAATCAACCGTCCTCTGATTGGCATAATTTTGTGCATAGCTTGCTACCGTGTCATTCCAAGTCAAATTACGAACACCGACCTTTGCACGAGCCGCATTATGTGCATTTAGGTAGTCTTGGGGTGAGTTTTGGGCATAATTGGGATGAATAAGAGCTAAACCCAATACGTAACCAAGAGATAACAGAAACTTAACCAACATATTAGTTTCTCCGGAAAGAAGATTCATTGCCCAAAAAAACAAAACTCATCTTTGCACAGAGTTTATGAGTAAAATAAACGTGAGCAACTTGAAATTAGTACAAAGACTTTCACAAGAAAAAAATTACAGAACTAGGAGGAGACAATACATTGTTCGCCAAACTATGCTTAAATTTACAGATCAACAAAGCACCAGAACGACCCTGTTTATCATTGCTTTTTCACCGTTAAGTCTACCGCTACTCTGCTTGTCTTTGATTTTGACAGAGGAACGAGAGTAGATTAGTAGAAAAGTCATATGACAGCAAGAAAATCAAAGGGACACCATCCCACACGGCTACACATTTAAATAATAGGGTCCATTTGATTTCCTTCCTGTCACCTTCCACATCCCTGTGTGCACCGTATTTTTTTAAAATTAATTTAATATGTAAATATTTAAAATTTGTACTTTACTCCTAAATATTATATATTAGTAGACAGGTCCATAAATAAATTTTTGCTTTATGGGCAGTGTCATACCTGTTACGGCAAAAACAAAAGGTAATTGGTGAACCCTTTATATGAATGCTTGCATCAATTCTTCCAATATCCTCGATCTCTTACAACAAAAATTCCCATAGAAACTTGTGGGTTCAAGTGCAACAACAACTACGGTATATATTACTCTGTTTCAATATCATTCTTATATTAGTATATTCCTTAATCGTCTAAGAACTTGACAAAATTTAAGAATTCCAAATCTAATCATATATTGTTGACTTAAATTGACTTTAAATTCCAAAATTAAATTTACAAGTAATTGATGCAGGAGATATTTTGAAGATTTTGAGTTTTAAAAATATTCTTGTTATTAATACATGTTATTTTATTTTCATTCATTATATATTTAATTAGGTAGTATATGAGAACTTGATTTTTTTTTTCAGAAGAAGCATAAAGGGAAAAAAAAAAGTGATCAAAAGACAAGACTACAGCCATACACTGATACTAAACTGATACAATAGAAAAATTGACACTATCAAGAGTCGAGAAAAGAAAGGGATAACCGATTCGAATCCATTAATTTAATTCGTGTACGAATACCATAATAACAAATATCAAAATTGTTGACCCTTGTAAAAGTACCGATAATGGATTAACAAAAGAAAACTCCTTAAAATTTTATTTTATTAGAAACTCTAATAAACATATCTAATAAGGAAATTAGATATGATTTAATAAAATCAAATCATAACATAATTAACTATCTAATTAAACATATATAATAAATATAAATTAGTTACAAGAATATTTTAAAACTCAAAATCATCATTAATATCTCCGGCAACAATAGTCTCTTAATTTTTACAGAAAAAAACAACACAAGCTAAAATATCATGAAATAGTAAGAACTAAGAAGAAAAGAATTAAAGTAGTGGGCGCATGTGTCATAGGTGAGTATAAGTATTTTTTGTTGATGTGAGATGAGTTTGTATTCCAAGTCCTCGTGCTAGAATGGAGACAGAAGCAGACTAGGGAAAGTCCGGTAGAGGATTTTGGATTTTTGGGGTCATTTTTGTTTTTATTTTTTGAAAATAATTTTAGATTCGTATTTATAACCGTTTTTCATTTTGTTTTCAAAAAATAAAAACAAAACCATGTTAAAATTGAATAACAACTAAAAGATGTTTTTCATTTTGTTTTTTAAACAAAAACTTAAGCTCGTCCTGTAAACGTTTTTCAGTTGCTGTTTTTCGAAAATGAAAATGAAAACAGTGTTTTTTGTTTCAGTTTCGAATTCCAAAAACGTGTCTGGTAGCATATATTGAAAACGGTATTTTGAAAATGAAAATGGAAAAAACGCGTATGGTAGGTTAACCGAAAACTATCAAAAATTGATTACATAATTAACCAATATAATTTTTGTATTGTAATTTTTAAATTGAACAAAAGTAACACATAAATAATTAATTCAAAAAAACATATCAAAAAGTGAATTAATCAAAACTAAACTCTTAAATTATAAATTATATTTTTATATAAAATATATTACATTATATAATATATAAATATATTATATATTATATTATATATATATATATATATAATAATATATATAGTATTAATATATATATACACACACACACACACACACTCACACACACACACACACACATATATATATATATATATATATATATATATATATTAATACTATATATATTATTACATATTGTTGATGGGAAATTTGTTCGGGATGAGAAATTCCTGCTAACACCCTCGAGACCACTACCACGAAAGCGGTGGCCAGGGTCGATACCGTTGATACCTGACCTATTAAGAGGTAAACGAGAGGCTGGATCGTAATAACAATAAATGAGAGCTTTTATTATTTATATTTGCTTCGAAATACAAATCACTCTCTTATATGCTCGCAGCTCTCTAGGATCTTAGGAAGGTGGCAACTCCGTGCTTGTCGAATAGTGGAAACAAAGGTGGCCGTGTTCTGAACACAGAATTTAGGCCTTCCCATCTTCTTTTCTTTCTTTCTTATTATCTTCTTCTCTGTTTTTCCGTATATATCTATCTCTGTGTGTGTCATGCTTGGCCCTCTTTATATATGGTCCAAGTAGGTTTGAATTTGTTGATATCCCGCCACGATCCTTCGAATATATTTTCTCCTTATCGGGCGGGATCCTTTATTTAAAAGTTGTTGACCCCGAGTAAATAGCGGAAACGATTAAGGTGAGTGAGTTTGTTTCCTTTTTGGAATCAAACTATTGGCTCGCACGTATACGGGATTAATGTTGGTTATCTTCTAGATATGATCTTGTATGTTATCGCAGAATGGTTTTTCATGGAGGTCACCCAGCTAGCTGCCTGTCGTCCCGTAGATCGAGGTAGATTCCTGCTCTGACTCTGTTCATAGAAGCTTGAGATGGTTTTTCCTTGACCCTTGGGGGCTTGAGGTGTTCCTGAAGACATTCCTGGGAGGTAGTGTAGATTTAGACGTGATTCTTCCTTTATGTCTAGCAAGGATATTGGGCTTCTGGAGTGGTTGGCTGGCTGGCTTTTCTCGAATGTATCTTGAGCTTGGAGACTTCTCCTGGCATTTACAAGGCGGTTGAGGAGCTTGACCTTAAAGCCGAGGTTTCCCGATAGATGGCCTGGAGAAGCCCGGGTTCCAGTATTCGTGTAGGGGCTCATTCTGGTCGCTTCTGACTTATTTTCTGGTAGTTTTAAAGCTGAGCTGGCCTTCCCTGCTCTTGCGGGGAGGCTTTATGGTCTATCCGGGCTTCACGATCGTCTATTATGGGTTTCGACTTTTGGTGGGAAAGTGAAAAATTTCTCTTTGACCATTGACCAAATTTCACTATTAACAGAAGTCCTCTCTGACTTGAACACTGGTGATAGAGTTGGGGTTGGAGTCAGATTCCTTGTTTAATTGAGAAAGTTTTTCGTTATAAAAATAACTAATGAGAGCGAAATCTTCTCATTAATTACCCAATATTTGAATTTGAAATAGTGTTTTATTCGAGGAAAAACGGCTGCAATACTGCTCCCTCTGTGGCTCCAAGCTAACTATCCGAGGATATCACCGACCCTTAACCTCTATTTAAACCCAGCCTTACCGTCACTTTCTTCACACTTACTCAAATCTCAAATTTCCAAATTCCTTCTCTTTTGCTTTCTTCTACCAATTTCCCTTCATCTTCCGTTTACTTTCAAGTTCTTCTTATCCATTAATGTCGATTTCCTCCGACAGTATTGAAGCCTTGGTTGAGGGCACCGGAGGCTCTAACTTAGTTCCTCGTAAACGGGTGCGAGGAATGTCGAGTGATGAGGAATCTTCCCTAGTCCGCCAGAGCCGTCGTTCCAGCATGATCGTCTCTATTGGCTCCGACTTCTCTAACCAGCCCGACAACCCTCTAAACCTAGTTGACCAGGATTCTGATGCTGGGGAAAGAATCGACGTTGTCAGGAAGGTTTAGGTTACGGTGGCGGAGCTTCCTTCAGTGATGACCCCTTCTTTCGAACCCTGGGTCATCCCTGATTCCACCGTTGATCCTCAGTCGATTAGCCATCTTCGGGATAGATAAGGCATCTCTGACACCGTTTTTCTCACCGTTCCCTATAGGAATTATGATGTTTTTACCCCGCCCAAAGGTGTACTTCCTATTCACGTCGCAGCTTTCGAGAGTGAGGTGAGACTTCTTCTTCATCTTACCCTTCGGTGGGCTCTCAATTCCCTTCAGCTGGCTCCGCTTCAACTGACACCCGGCTTCTGGAGGCATCTAGTCGGCTTCCTTGTGTTATGGAGGGAGCAATGCGAGATGAGCAATGTAACTAGGGAGCCCGGGGTTGAGGAGCTCGCCTTTATTTTCCAGATATGTAGCCTAGCTGGGGTTCCTCGAGGCCAATTCTATGCTAAGGCCAAAAGCAAGTTCAATTTTATCATCCTCGGGCTTCAAGAAAAGACCCTGCTTGGAAAGAGGAGTGGGTACTGGTGGGGGGAGATTGAGGGAGCTCAGTATTCATCGGCGGGCATGAGCTTGAGGTCCCCACTGCTTTTAGTGACAAACCCTCATGGGATCGAGACTCCTTGCCCGTTGAGTCTGAAGCGGTGTTGAAGACCATCATGGCAAGGAATTATCTTAATTTAAAGTTTTCAATTGCTGACCTCTTCTACCCCCGCAGGGTGAACAAGTACTTGAGAATCTCTGATGCTACTCCTTGTAAGTATCTGGCTTTATCACGCTTTTGGATTATTTGATGGTTTAGTTCTGATGGTCTTAACCCTTTTTTTAACAGTATTTGTTGTTGCTCCAGCTTCTAGCGAAGCCCAGCAAGCAAGGACATATCCTCCTCATTCCAGATCATCTCCGGGAGCTTTCTCGACCGCTTCGAAGAAGGGGGGGGGGGGGGGGGGGGGGGTCAACCATTGAGGCTGCTACCTTGCTCACTCTTGCTCAAACACCTTCTCAGGTGAAGTCTAAGATGGCTATCCTTGCGTCTCGGGTGGTAAAGGCTTTACACAGAGGATGGCTCGTTTCCCAAGCCACTGATAAGTCCACTACTGCCCCCTCACCAGTAGTGTCTGCTTCAACCGATGCTTCCCTAGTCACATTATCCCTTTCTACTGATCCTGTATTATCCCGGGTAGTCCAGGTTTCCAGAAAGCCCGAAGCCGATACTCTTGAGGTCGCCCATTCTCGCCCCTCACCAGCAATAGAGCTCGGCGGGTCAGGACGAGGTCCTGAAGCAATTCATTGCATCCTGTCCCAGACGAAGAGCTTTCTAAGATGACCTCGATGCCCGTGGATATCATGATTACCAAATGGTCTGCTCTTCTAGTCGAGGTAATCGTCGCTTTTACTTCCTCATTCAGCAGCTTGATTTTATCATTTTCTAACATGAATTTCCTTTGCAGGCCTTCAAGTTTCAAGTAGCCATAGGACATCAGGTGGCCTCCCTCTGCGATCGGGTAGCCAAGGCTAAGGCTGAGGCTGAGAGAGCCATGAGGCTTATGCAGGCTCAAGTCCTCATCTAGAAGATGACCTCTAGCCAACAGGGAATGGAAGCACAGCTAGTTAAGCTCCAGTGCGACCACAAGAGGTTGAATTGAGCTTTTGATAAGGAAACTCTCCGATTGAAGCGACGAGCTAGCCATCGGGATGACTGTAAGGGAGAGGCGAAGACTCTGGATGTCGAGAACCAAGCTTTACAGGCTCAAATTACCTAGCTCCAGGCCGAGGTGGAAGCTTCTTTTAATGAGGGGTATTTCTATGCCTCCTATCAGGTTGCAGTAGCCCTTCCTTCCTCCCCTATTTGATCTCTCTAGCATCGCTGGCTGGGATAGAGAAGAGGTTATGTCACGGACTGCAGAGATGTCTCACCTCAAAAATGATGGAGCAGGTTCTTCTAGGGAGGGAGCTGGGAAGAGGTTGGAGGTGCCAGATCTGCCTTCTCTTGTTCCAACCTTCCCAGCGTCAGGTCTTGGCGAATCCTCGAGAGGGGTTCAATTCGAGGGGATAGAAGGAGACCTTACTAAAGCTCGAGACCCTCCTAGGGTGCTTTCAAGAGAAGAGTCAGCAGAAGGCGGGATTATGCCCGAGTCATTGGCCAACCTTCTTGATACAACCATACCGTCTGGGGTTTTGGCGGTGATAAATGAAGTCATGGAGGAGGACCCTATTGATCCCAAAGCAGTTGGGGCGGATCCCTAGGGGGAGGTGGTGGAGGCAGTAGGTGCCGCTGACCATGATGAGCTACGACCGGAGAGAGGAGCAGGGGGCGAGGTTCACTCTATAGAAGAGGAGGCGGGAGGTCCTCATGAAGATGAAGAAGTTTGAGTTCTCTCCCATGTAATTCATTTCGAATGCCCAAAAAAGGGGGTGGGCATCCTATCTTTAACCGTGTTTGACCTTTTATCATTTTATTCTTTTTGTTGTAGCCCAAAATCAGGGATTGGGCTTCCTGTTTGCTGTAGCTTTGTTGGGGAATATGCTCACCCACTTAATAATAAAGCTTTAATTTTAGATCTAACTCTCACTCCGACTTGCATGTACTTACTTGATCTCCCTCTAGGTCCAGTATTTTTAGTGAAACGAACTATCTTGGGGGAACAACAAAATAAGACAACTATTTAAGCGTGAAAATGGACAGTTAGCGTCGGGCTTCCTGACCACCAAAACTCGTAGCTTAACTTCTCTAGTCGATATTCTCATTGTTTGATTGTAGGCCTGTTATAGTAAGTAACCACGTATCAAGGAGGGCTAGCAACCAGAACTGACTGGTATATTTAGAGTTTAAGTAAATCGAGCCTTCTATCCTTGAACCCCTTTAGGGGGTTGTATCCCAAGCGAGACATTAAGTAAAAAACGGTCTAGTTCCCCCTTTTAAGCTAAGTATCGAGAAGGCTTCAGTGTTCTTAAATTCGAGTCTTTCCTGGTGGTGGTAGCCCGACGAAGGCATCATGAGGTCTATCTAGCTATTTTCTGGTCTCGAGATCTGGATGACAACTATGCTCTTACACTCAGACCCTTCTTGTGGGTGGTAGCCCGACCAAGGCATCAAGAGGGCTATCTAGCTATTTTTTGGTCTCGAGATCTGGATGACAACTATGCTCTTACACTCAAACTCTTCGTGGGGGTGGTAGCCAGACCAAGGCATCACCATGGCTATCTAGATATTTTCTGGTCTCGAGATCTGGATGACAACCATGCTCTTTCACTCAGACCCTTCTTGGCGGGGGGTAGTGCCCGACCGAGGCATCAGGAGCGGTGAGGGGGCTTTCCCGGCTTACCTCTGGTCTTGAGGTGATAATATCGAATTTTCCATATAGATCCAAATCATTGTAGGACATAGTTGGGGATGGAGAAAAAAAAACGAGTTTATTGATACGATGAATGAAGTACATTATTGTCGGGGATAAAAAGAAACTAGGCGAAGGCTGCCTGCTCCCGAGTCCCCTATTCAAGGGTAGAACTTTCTTAAGTGATCTGCATTCCAAGTGTAATCGATGAGTCGGCCATTCATATCCTCAAGCTTATATACCCCTTTGCGGATCACCATATTTATTAGGAATGGTGCTTTCCAGTTAGGCCCTAGGACCCCGTCTGACCTCTTCCTGGTATTCAACGTTACTTTCCTGAGAACTAGGTCTCATTCTTTGAAGTTTCGGGCTTCCTGTTGAAGGACCTGGCAATCCTGCTTTGGTAGATTGCTACCTTCTCGACTATTCGATCTCGTTTTTCCTCCAGGAGGTCCAAGCTAGCTCGGAGCTTACTTTCATTACTCTCCGGTTCAAAATGTTGGACTCTAAAGGAGGTCAATTTGTGCTTGATAGGTAGGGATGCTTCAACCCCGAATGCCAGTGAGTAGGGCGTTTCCCTAGTAGCTGTTCTCCTTGTAGTGCGGTAAGCCTAGAGGACCTCGAGAAGCTCCTCTGCCCATATGCCTTTCTTCTACTGTAGCTTTTTCTTCAACAGTTTTTTAATGGTTTTGTTCGTGGATTCCACCAGACCATTGGCCTGAGGGTGGGCTACCGAGGCAAACCGAAGGTCGATTCCTAAGCCTTTGTAAAAATCTCTATATCGGCCATTATCGAACTGTTTTCTGAGGTCGGCTATAATGGCAAGGGAGTTCCAAACCTGTACACTACATTGGTCTTGATGAACCTTGTTGTGTTTTCTTCTGATATCTGGGAGAGTGGTCAGACTTCGACCCATCTTGTGAAACAGTCAATTGCTACGATAGCATGCTTGGCCTGTCCCGAAGCTGTAGGAAGCGGTCCAATCAAATCGAATCCCCACATAGCAAAGGGGTATGGTGAGCTAAGGGACGACAAGCGCTCCAGAGGGAGGTGACTCAAGTTTGTGGCCTTCTGGCATGCCTCACAGGTTTGCACCAAGTTCTTCGCATCTTGATGGATGGTCGGCCAATAATACCCCATACGTAGAACCTGATATGCCAAAGCCTCCCCACCAATATGAATCCCGCATTCCCCATGAATGAACCTCTCTGAAAGCCCACTTGACATTTTCAGGGTGTAGACATCGAAGCAGAGCAAGGGATTTTTCCCTTCGGTATAAATGCCCATCCACCATATAATACCGGACCGAGAGCCTTTTAGCTCTCCTAGCTTGGTAGGGTTCCCCGGGGAGTTTCCCATCCTGTAGATACTCCACTATTGGATCCATCCAGCACGGTTGTCGGTCCAAGGTATAAGCTTCCTCACCTGTCATAATGCTAGGTAGGGGGATTACTTGAAGAGGGGCTCTGTGAGGTAAGGTCTGGCCACCATATGCAGCTATCTTAGCGAGGACTTCAGCTCAATGATTCAGTTGTCGAGGTATTTGCTTGATTCTGAATCCCTTAAATCTGTTCTTGAGTTGTTGAACCAATTTCAGGTAAACGATCATATTATCCCCTTTTGTCTGATAATCTCCGGAGACTTGGTTGACCACGAGTGAAGAGTCGCTCTTGATATTCAGGTAATCAACCCCGAGTTCTATGGCTGCCTTTATTTCAGCTAGAAGGGCTTCGTACTCCGCCTCATTGTTCGTGGCTTTAAATTCAAACCTGAAACAGTGGCAGCACTCAATTTCTTCTAGGTCGATGAGGACTATGCCCGCTCCTCCCCTAGATTGCCAGGAGGCTCCGTCAATGTAGAGACTCCACGACTCGCAGCCTTCTGACCAGTTGTCAGATTCTGGAATCCTCTCAAGGGTTACATCTGTTACAGTTGGGGGTTACCTGACCTGAAGGTATCGAGAGCTCTGCTACAAAAAATACTAGTGCCTGAGCTTTTATCGCGGTCCTAGGCTTATACCTTAAATTAATCTGGGTAAGCTCTAAGGCCTATAGAACCAGCATTTCGAAAACATCCGGCCTTTGTAAGAATTGATGGAGGGGTTGGTCCGTCACTACTGCTATTGAATGAGCATGGAAATAGGGACGAAGTTTCCTTGTCAAGGTCACCAAGGAGTAAACGAGCTTCTCCAATAGAGTATAGTTCTTTTCGGGCTTGGTTAGAGCGTGACTCATATAGTAAATAGGTCGCTGGATCCTATCCCCGCATTCCTTGACCAAAGCCCCGCTCACGGTGGTTTCTGAAACTGCCAAGTATATTTGGAGCTCTTCTCCAGGATTTGGCTTGACCAGCATTGGAGGGCTTGTTAGGTATCTTTTCAAATCTTGAAAAGCTTGTTCTCTCTTTTGATCCCATTTCATGTTTCTTCCCTGCTTGATAGCTTTGATGAATGGTAGACACTTATTAGTAGACCGAGAGATAAACCTATTGAGCGCTGCTACCTGTCCGGTCAAGGCTTGAACCTGTTTAAGAGACGTGGGGGATTCTAGATCCAGGATAGCCATGATCTTTTCTGGGTTAGTCTTTATGCCTCTCTCATGGACCATGAAGTGCAAAAACTTCCCTACAGTTACCCTAAAGGTGCATTTGGAAGGGTTCAACCTCATCTAGTTCTCCCTTAGGATCATGACGGTCTTATGAAGGTCGTCCAAATGGCCTTTCGAGGTTGAAGATTTAGTGATCATGTCAGGTAGCTCCGATCTTGACGACCTTTGAGGGATCACCTATTCGGACAGGAATCTCCTCTAACTTATCCACTGAATGGCCGCTGGCCCATTCCTTTCTCTGTTCTTCCATGTTGGGTACCACGAGGCCTTCTTCGGGGCAATCGGTGGAACCCGTATCTTCCCGGTTATCCTACCTTGGATCGTTGTCATCTGGGCTACTATTTTGCAAAAGCTGTTGAGTTGGCCGACACTGCGTAGCATCTCCTAGCTGCTTACTGATCACCCCACACTTCCTCCACCTTGTCTCCTACCGAGAACTTTAGGACGTTGTGGTAAATAGAAAGGACCCATTTCAAGGATGATAGAAAAGGCCTCCATAATATTGCATTGTAGGCTGATGGGGTATCCACTACCACGAAGTCGGTCATGATATTTTACTGGAGAGGTGTGGCTCCAATGATCACTGGTAGGATTTTTGATCCTACGGGTGCGATTGAGTCCCCAGTGAACCCATATAATGGAGTAGTGCAACTATTGTAACACCACTGTTTCAAGTTTAGCTTTTTCAAGGTATCTTTGAACAGGACGTCGACGCTGCCACCTGTGTCGACGACAACGTTGACGAGCACACGGTGCACCATGAAGTTGGCAATTTGTACCGTGATGACCATAGGGTCATCATGAGGCTACACGGTGTTATAGACATCTGTTTCGGTGAAAATGATCTGTGACTGTTGGGAGGAGTTGGTCGGTCTCTGGTCGACCTTGAAGATATCCTGCCCCTCGTCCGTATGAGGGACCTTCCTCGCATGGTTTTTCCTGAAACTGTTGGAGGTGCTGGCCAGAGTAGGCCCCCCGCTGATAGTATGTATTATCTGAACCTGTTACATCAGGTCCGCCTGCTGCTCCTTTATTTTCTCGACATGTTCTCGGATCTCGGATCTCAACTTGCACCTCTCTTCCAGTCTGAATGTTCTCTTTGACTTGTTGTAAGAATTCTACCAAACATCCTCCCCTTATCAAAGCCTCAATTTGGTTCTGCATGTTGTAGCATTCTGAAGTGTTGTGCCCTACGCCCTCGTGAAAGTCATAATATTTATCACGATTTCTCTTATCGATCGGGGCTTTCATGGAAGCGGGCTTCTATAACAAACCCTTGTCTCAAATGGTGAGATAGATCGTTTCATGTGATGCATTTAAGGGGGTGTAATGATCGTACTCTCTCTCATTACGAGCTGTAGGGGGCACTGTCCTAGGAGGTGGTGAAGCTTATGAAGGAGATCGTTTATCTGGATACCTTTCTGATCTGGGTTTAAAGAGAGGGAAGCGGTATGTTGATTTATTAGGGAGTTTGTTCTGGTTTTTCTAAGCTTGCTCGGGTCTATGAGCTTCCTTCTTTTCTAGCTTTACGGCTCTCATGTCATCGTGTTCCATCTTGACAATGAGCCGTTCGTCGACCTCAATCTGTTCTAAAGCCCGATCATAGGCTTATTGGTAGGTTTTCGGAGGTCTCTTGGCAAAATACCAAAGAAGTTTTTCCACCCATAAATTCCTTCTGAAGTTGGCGAGGGTTTCTTTCTCTGTGAAGACCCCCATCTAGATGACTTCCTTGTTGAAACGCTCGACATAAGCCCGAAGAGTTTCCCCTCTCTCCTGGATCACGTACTGCAGATGGATTAGGTCTTTCAATCGGGGCTTAACTCCCTAGAATTGTGAGTAGAAATAGGTTGATAACTTGGTTAAGGAATCCACACTACCGACAGGTAGTTTCCTAAACCAAGTTTTAGCGTAATCTGTGAGTGTAGTGGGGAACATTAGACACATAGTGACCCTAGTTGTATTCTGAACCTCCATATGTTGAACAAAGCTCTCCAAATGGCTCAGAGGATCTTCAGTCCCGGAGAATCTCTCAGTTGGCATTGTGAACTTAGGCGGGAGCTCTGCCTCCCAGACCCTTCTGGTGAAGGGAACATTCATTTCACTTAGAGGGTCTTTCTTGTCCTCATTGTATTGTCCCTTCTTCATCAATTGGACCTCCTTCTGAAGCTCTGTCAACTGGTCATTTAGACATTTGCTTTCGGATTTCCTTGAGTTGATCTCAGTTTCCTCACCATCGGATCCTTCTAACAAACTGGCGACCTCTACCCGGTTCCTTCCTCAGAGGGGATCTACTCGGGGGCTTTACTGACTTTCTTCTTTCCTATTCCGGGCTTCCCTCCTTGAAGTCGTTGGATGGAGAAACTCTCCCTGCTCCAGGGGATGGATGCCCGCCGTGGACTTGACTTGCCTTGGTTGGTAGAGTGGTAGCGTTTCGGGGATGGAGGGCATGGGCCCTAGCCTATCCCGGATCGAGGTTAGGATCCCCGCCTTATTACGAGCTGATTCCTGAAGGGCAAGTCCCAAGCGATCGAAGGCGGGTTGCCTAACCTCAGGCCTGCTTGACTCCCCCTAATCGTAAAGATCCTCTTGTTGGATAGCGATACCTTCAGCGAGTAGTCGAAGGCGGGCGTTTTCTACGAAGGCTGCCGCTTGTTGGTCAAGCTTGACCTGACTTTCAAGAGGGGGATCCAGAGCCCGCACAATGGCTGGCTGGGTGGGAACCTGGCTATGGAGCCCAGATTTTCTTCATTTCCTCGGGACCTTTCGTGTCGACGTAGCAGAAGGTTGTCCCGATATACCCTGCTGCCCCAGTGAGGAGTGGAGCCTCATGATTATTATGAAATAACAAACTTTTCGAATGTAAAGGTGGTGGTGTGAGAGTTTCCCACAGACGGCGCCAGAAAGTGTTGACGGGAAATTTACTCGGGATGAGAAATTCATGCTAACACCCTCGAAACCACTACCACGAAAGCGGTGGCCAGGGTCGATACCGTTGATACCTGACCTATTAATAGGTAAACGAGAGGCTGGATCGTAATAACAATAAATGAGAGCTTTTATTATTTATATTTGATTCGAAATACAAATCACTCTCTTATATGCTCGCAGCTCTCTAGGATCTTAGGAAGGTGGCAACTCCGTGCTTGTCGAATAGTGGAAACAAAGGTGGCCGTGTTCTGAACACAGAATTTAGGCCTTCCCATCTTCTTTTCTTTCTTTGTTTCTTATTATCTTCTTCTCTGTTTTTCTGTATATATCTATCTCTGTGTGTGTCATGCTTGGCCCTCTTTATATATGGTCCAAGTAGGTTTGAATTTGTTGATATCCCGCCACGATCCTTCAAATATATTTTCTCCTTATCTGGCGGGATCCTTTATTTAAAAGTTGTTGACCCCGAGTAAATAGCGGAAACGATTAAGGTGAGTGAGTTTGTTTCCTTTTTGGAATCAAACTATTGGCTCGCACGTATACGGGATTAATATTGGTTATCTTCTAGATATGATCTTGTATGTTATCGCAGAATGGTTTTTCATGGAGGTCACCCAGCTTGCTGCCTGTCGTCCCGTAGAGCGAGGTAGATCCCTGCTCCGAATCTGTTCTTAGAAGCTTGAGATGGTTTTTCCCTGACCCTTGAGGGCTTGAGGTGTTCCTGTAGACATTCCTGGGAGGTAGCCGGGGTAGTGTAGATTTAGGAGTGATTCTTCCTTTATGTCTAGCAAGGATAGCAGGCTTTTGGAGAGGTTGGCGGGCTTTTCTCGAATGTCTCTTGAGCTTGGAGACTTCTCCTGGAAATCACGGGGCGGTTGAGGAGCTCGACCTCAGAGCCGAGGTTCCCCAATAGATTGTCTGGAGAAGCCCGGGTTCCAGTATTCGTGTGAGGGCTCGTTCTGGTCGCGCCTGACTTGTTTTCTAGTAGTTTTGAAGTCGAGCCGACCTTCCCTGCTCTTGCGGGGTGGCTTGATGGTTTATCTGAGCTTCACGATCTTCGATTATGGGTTTCGACTTGTGGCGGGAAAGTGAAAAATTTCTCTTTGACCCCTGACCAAATTTCACTATTAACACATATATATTATATAATATATAATATTTTATTATTAAATATATTATTATATTTAGTAATATATATAATCATATACTAATTATATAAATATTTTATATAATAATATATATAGCAATATATATTAATATTCTATAGTTTATATTATAATATCATATATATATATATGACATATTAATATTATATAATATGTAATATGTATATTAATTTTATAATATATAATATATATATATAATAATTATAATGTATATATATATATATATATATATATATATATATATATATAAATATTATTGCATGAATGCTTTTAGTTCTAGTTAGAAATAAATTATTCTGGATTATATATATATATTGGTACTTTGATCATTTAAAAATCTTGTCACGTCTTATCCTAACTATATGAAACACATAATAATACAATTAATAGTTTAAAAAAAATGATTTTTTTATATAAAATAAATAAAAAAACAAAATGAAAAATAAAAACAAAAACGAAAAACAAGTATTTTGTGTTTTTTCAAATCTTTCACTTTTAATATTGGTTTTGTTTTTCATTTTGTTTTTTGTTTTTTTGAAAATAAAATGAAAAACGGTTAACGAACGTGTTTTCGAAATCGTTTTTGAAAAATAAAAATGAAAACAGACTGAAAACAGTTGTTGGACTGGGCATTTTATTTTCGAAAAACAAAAACAAAAACGAAAAACAAAACTAGTGTTAAAAGTGAAAGATTTGAAAAACACAAAATACTTGTTTTTCGTTTTTCGTTTTTATTTTTCATTTTTTTTTATATTAAAAAAAATCTTAAACTATTAATTGTATTGTTATGCGTTTGATATAACTAGGACAAGACGGAACAAGATTTTAAAATTACCAAAGTGCCCCTCTTATATATATATTATAATTATATATATATATATATATATATATATATATATATATATATATATTTATATATTATAATATTATATATATAATATATTTTATGTTTATTATAATATTATAAATATTATATAAAATATTATATATTATAATATTTACATAATTAGTAAATTAATATATAATATTGTAAAATTATAATATCATAAATTATAATATTCTATAATATAATAATGTATATATTATATATTTAATAATATATATAGATGTATTTTAATACTATATATATTATGATATATATATATATATATATATATATATATATATATATATATATATATATTTATAAATATATAATAATATATTATATAATATTATATGTATATAATATCAAATATTATATATTTACATAGGATATAATGTCATATATTATGTATTACTATATATAAAAGTTTAATATAAAAACTATAATAATATTTCATATATAAAAAAAATATAATAATTTTTAATATATAAAATAATATATATATTCTTATAATATATATTATAATATATGTAATAATATTTAATATATTATTATAATATATATATATATATATTAATATAATATATACAATTATATTTTTATTATATATATAATATATATATATATTATAATTATTTATTTATAATTTAAGAGTTTAGTTTTGATTAATTCATTTTTTTGATATGCTTTTTTGAATTAATTTTTGATGTGTTACTTTTGTTTAATTTAAAAATTACAATACAAAAATTATATTGGTTAATTATTTAATCAATTTGTTTATAGTTGTAATAATATTAAACAAAATACTAAAAATGATATTTCAATTTTTGATAGTTTTCGGTTAACCTACCAGACGCGTTTTTTTTCATTTTCATTTTCATTTTCAAAATACAACTTTCAGTATTTGCTACCGGACGCGTTTTCAGAAATCGAAAATGAAACCAAAAATACTGTTTTCATTTTCATTTTTATTTTCAAAAAACAGCAACTGAAAACGTCTACAGGATGGGCCCTTAGTTTTTCTTATTCTTCTCGTTTATGTTTTCTATAAACGATTTTGAATTTGTGTTCGTTAAACGTTTTTCATTTTTTTTTAAATGGAAACAAAACCATGTTAAAATTGAAAACATGGAAAAAAACTAAAAGATGTTTTTCATTTTGTTTTCAAACAAAAATTGTAGTTCTTATTCTTTTTCTTCTTCTTCATTTCCTTCTTCTTCTCCTTCATCTTCTTCCCGATTTGCACCTCTAACGCTAGAGGATCCTCCTCCAGGGATGCAGATCTAGCCAGGTCAATGTCGCTAAAGGAGGATCTCATCTCCTCCAGTGTTGGAGCTATTGGAAAAATTTGAGGAATAGACAAATGTTGGGAAAATTGATTAAGGTCAAAGCATGCTAAAACACTGTACTTAAGATTAGACTGCGTTCCTCTAGGATAATGTCTAGGAGCAGTAAGGAAAAAAAACGATGCTCTGACCTCCAGCTTTCAATGACCTGTTAATATTGTAAGGGTGCATTCCCAATACAGTATTCTAAAACAACTAGAAATTATATACATTTCGCTTGGTTGCTTTTGATGGGATTCAGAAGCTCTTTGAATTATACAAATATGATTTCGAATGCACTATTTATAATTCGAAATCTAACATTTCCGCATTAATATAATCATTAACAATACCATTAATTTGAATAATGATCAAATGTTTATTGTTATATCACCGACTTAACTGTCACATAATTGCACACATAAAATCATCATTAGTGACAATGGTTACAACTTCTAAAATTAATAAAATGTAATTGTTTTATGTTGAAATTTTAAATAAAATTTCCAACAATCCCCCTAAAATTTCAAAATACACCAAAGAATTCACTAGAATAATCACTAGAATTCTATGTATATGTACTAGTGTCATTCGGGCTATGAACCAACCACTGGACAATTAATCTTCTTTCACCAAAATTTGGTGAAACATAAAGTTTCTATGAACCAATGTCCCTTTGATGTGAATCGGAGGACCAATTGCCCATATTGAATTCTAAATTAGTAATAAGTTGTTCTTTTCGGTGTGGCACTTTAATGGTCCTGCGCCTTGCTGGTTTTCATGAGTGCTTTAGAGATGCATGCCTAAGCTCTCATAGGAACTGACCCAGTCCCGAACTCATATAAGTGAACTCCATCAAGTGTGTATTGCATTTCTTACACACCACCATTCATTAATTAGGCTATGGAGTTCACTAACAGCATTTAGATCAACCTTATTCACTGCAACAAGCATATCTCGCCATAGGGATAGACTTAAAATATTAAAATGATAGTGCCAACAAGACAACAAGTGACTTGTTATTACCCCTATGAACATGCTTCATTGGGATCTCCAATAACATAGGTGGGGTTACCATCACTCTTGCCTTATGTTCTAAGCATAGTCTTATCCCCGTGACTATACATGACAAAATTTTACATGACCCATTAATACAACCCAAACCCATTCGAAAATAGTGGTTGGTGGGTCTAGTTTATCAGATCGAACTGTTAATAGGTTAACCCATTAAGACACGAAATATAATGGGTCGGTTTTGGATTCACCCTTAAAAAAGCCGTTAATTCGATAACCCGTTAATATAAAGATTTTTTAATATGTGTTTTATGAAAGTTATTAAAAAAAATCTTTGTATAGTCACGTTATGGAATTTATATATAAAAAAATCTCTATAATTATGGTTAGATTATATTTTACTAATTAATTTTTTAAAAAATATGTACTTTTTTTTTCTTTTTTTGAATGAGGAAAAATTCCTAAATTTTTTATATTTCTAAATTAAAAACTCTAAAACTATAAATCAATTATTTCACAATATTATAACCCTAACCCTAAAACTCTAAAGATAGTGGTCTTCAACTTTCTTGAAATCTGTTACCGTCAATTCGATCCTAGTAAATTCGATTAGGTATGCATTTTGATTTTTGTGTTACTATGGTCTATGGTGCCACCATTTCATGCAACGTAATTTTAGGACTTTAAATTTGTTTAACAATTGATATTTGATATTCTAAAACCAACATGTTTCTTGACAAATTTTTCTAAAGGTATGTAATATATGTATAAACGAGGATTGAGATTCTCAATCGCAAAATATTAAAGATTCAAGAGGAAGATTATGGAAGATTTCATTTTCATTTTTTTTTACACTGGACTTGTTTATTTTTTAAATTAGATGTTTTCGATTGACTGTTGGTGCCTGTGGAGGATTTTTTGTTGTTGAAGTTTTACGTGCTTATGGTGAACTTGATTGCATGAGTATAATCATGATTCGTACAATTTATTTTCAACTTTTTAATAAATCTCAAATATAGTATTTTATAATAGGCTGGGTCGGGTTACCCATTAACTTAATAAATGGTTTCGGGTTTGTATATTTCAACCCATTAAGCTAATAGATCGAGTTCAGGTGGAATAATTTTAACACAACCCAAATATAAAACGATCCAAATTCATAATAACACGACCCATTAACCGGACTACCCTTGACGTTTGAACCACTAACCTCCTGTTTAGTAGTTTTTGTCACCGGTGATTTATTTTGAATAAAACACAATTAATATATCTTTTATCATCGGTGGAGGATCTGCTAAACTGATTCCGAATAATTTTAAAATTAATAGACCACATGAATCACACAAATATTAAAACATTTTAACACCACAACTTTCAATTTCATGATGCTTACATTTAAAGCCTCATTAGTTTGGGAGGAAATGCCATAAAAATATGCCAACAATAAACCGCGCAAGACTCGTATCAATGCAGTGCATGTTTATAATTATGGGATCATCCCAGATGCAAACCATCATGCATGCACAGAGCAATGGTATACTAAATCATGCTTAGAATTGCAAGAACACGAAATGATCATACTAGTGACTGTCATTGTAATCCAAATTTAAATGACCATTTTGACATTCTATCCCTTCATGATATATAGTTATTCTCAATTATGAATTATTAGACTTTGGATAGTTATTATCCAAAGCAACTCCTCAATAAAACCAATATCGGGTTTTATGTACTTAATGCACATATCAAGATCCAAGGCGGAAATGATAATGGCTAAATTAAGCGTTAACTATAACTGAATCAACTCATTTACAAGCTCCACTTTGCCGGAGAGAAGATTTCTACACAAATGTGTTCATGAGTTCCATACTACATATGCCAATGAATTTGGACAGGAACATATCCTTCAACATAAATAGGGAAATCAGTTTATGAACAATAAAACTACACATATATTCCAAACGAAGTTTAAATGTGGAAATTGTGAGATATGTCACCATTTGTATTGTCTTTTGTGATGATGTCACCAGTTTAATAACTTAAGTTTAAAAAGTACCTATTATGGTGAACTACCGAAATTGCCCCTAAACTTTTATTTGTACAAGGCAAGTTTCTGAAATCCTCTGTATATCCTCAAAAAAGTTGTCTGAAAACTCGGATCTATCTCTCTCCAAAAAAGAAAGTTGTCTCGTTCCAGAAGGGCTTTGCACAAGAATGTAACTAATATTTATGATCTCGTGTATTATCTTTTCTGTTTTCATGCATTTCCCATATTTTTCATGCATTTGTGTTGTAAGAACATGTATGAACATTTAATAGATCCAAGTATTTTTCATGTGTGACCGAGAATATGTAAACAAGAATCGAGCATATTTGTTATTGGACCGAGGTTTATATATTTTGAAAAAACCTCGATTATGTGGAAAAAATGGTCGATTAGTTCGAAAAAATGCTCGATAATTTGAAGAATATTCTCGATCCTTTGAAAAAGTTCTCGATCCCTTGAAAAAGTTCTCGATCCATTTGGAAAAACTTCTCGATCCCTTGAAAATGTTCTCGATCCGTTTGGAAAAAGTTCTCGATCCCTTGAAAATGTTCTCGATCCATTTGGAAAAAGTTCTCGAAAATGTTCTTGATCCATTTGGAAAAAGTTCTCGAAAATGTTCTCGATCCATTTGAAAAAAGTTCTCGATCCCTTGAAAATATTCTCGATCCCTTGAAAAAGTTCTCGATCTCTTCAAAATGTTCTCGATCCATTTGGAAAAAGTTCTCGATCCCTTGAAAAAATCATCGATCCCTTGAAAATATTCTCGATCCATTTGGAAAAAGTTCTCGATCCGTTGAAAAAGTTTTCGATCCATTTGGAAAAAGCTCGATCCCTTACACTTTGATAATGTTGTTGACCCCTTACACTTAATAAATTTATTTAATTCTTAATAATTGTATACTTAATTTAATTTTTTAATTTGTTAATAATGGTTTGTGATGATGATTTTCACAGGACAATGGATTGGATGAGAATAGTCATATCTTATAACGGTCGATGAGAGCAATTACTTGATGGAAGTCAGAGGTTTTTCAGTTTCGATAACCAAGGAATGTATTTGTCAAAGAATATGATGTACGAAGAGCTAGTGTCAATCGTGCAAACCGTTGTGAAGTACGATGTCAACAAATACATTGCTGATCTACAATCTATATTAATTGTTCCCGGGACAACATGTCATACATTTATAAGAAACGATGATGATGTTTTGTTTATGTTGGGGGAAGATAGGGTGATCCCTCAAGTATGTGTTAGTCTAATTGAGAGGGCAATAACAAATATGATAGCTGAAGATACCCTTGGTAGTGGAAACACCCAACAATTTCGATCGTCAGGCTGAAGCAACCAATTGTTCACAGAAAGAAGTGGAAACGAAGAGCCAACCATGGTTATATACCTGGACCTCAATTGGACGAGTTCTTTGGTTGTCAAATTGAAATTAATACTGGACAGTACAACCACCAATACAATGAGATGTACAATGACATGAATAATGACCAGAATAATAAACAGAATTTTGGGCCAATTCATGAAGTGGATAATGAAGCAAATTTGCATCCGGTAAATAATGTAGCGAACAATGAGGACGATGAAGAGCCTGTCCAAACAGAAAGACGTGCAAGACATGTACACTGATGTAGTTCTATTGAAGTAGAAATAGCTGGGACCTCTGAAGTCCGGTCTAATGTAACTGAAGCTGATTCAGACAATACCATAACGTGGGTAATTCCAGGAGTAGAATCGTACTCTTTTGGTATGGGTGGAAGCAGGAATATCAACATGTCTCCAGGGGATAAGATTTTCAATTACTGTTAAACTTGTGATTTATGGTAGTTGAAAAGGAAACAAAAATAAAAGTTAAATTTTATTTCAATTTAATTTTTTATTTACAAAAAGATGGTACATGTATAGAAGAATTACTACATAAAACTAAACGGGTCGGGAGTTTGAAAATATCTCAACTGCCATATTCTCCCGAATGATCTCTATATCGTCTTTCGACCAATCGAAATCCTTTATGTCCGCCAGAATGTACTCGATCAATCTCAACGTGTGGAGACCACAATTACCCCTACAGTTGGACACATTAACATGCATTAATAAAACAATAATATTTTAATAACTCAATCTCAAAGTAAATGAAAACAATATGTCTTACGATTACTTCTGTTGGGGGACACAGGTTGCATACCATGTTGACTGAGAAGGGCCTATTCTTCATGGGGTACGTCTCACGGCAAGGCGATCGCGTAGTATGAAAATTGGCCTGATGCAACATCGAAGGCAAAAACCAAAGCAAGAGGGCTACCTGCTGCTTCCAGATATTCACTGAGACCTCCTGTCTCCAGGGGTCGACTATGAACATCTTTCCAGATGTGAGGTCGATGGTCACCAATAACTAATGTTGGTGCCCAATGTTGCACGGTATCAGAACCTGTAAATGTAAAAAGAAGGTGTTAGGATGTATAAAGACATTTATATTTGTAATTGCAAACCAAGTACCACTTACCATGTCAACCTCATGCCACATACGGCATCCAATAGGGGCACCACCACGCACCGTCGTAAGGTCCTCATTAATCCACCATGACCCCATCACATTCCACCGCGTCGTGGTGATATCCCCACGAGCATCACAATGCATCATTCTCCTGAATTGGACCTCCAGATAAGACTGTACAAATATTTCATCGACAAAAAATTAGTACTATTTTACAAACGAATGTAAAAGCATAAGTAATAATGATTTTTGTAGAATACTTACAAAAAATTATGTATCAAGATGTTGATCATCTGGTTGTATGCAGTCGGGAATGCTCGTTGACGCTTCCGAAGAATATGGAGGTACACGTCCATATGTTGGGAGTATATACACGTAATAAAGTGTTAGGAGTGTATCAAATCTAAAACAAACATTGTATAGAAAATGTCGGGTTTGTAAAACCTCGTCCTCCAACTTCATGAAGTTGGTTTGCATCCGATGGAACCATGCAGCATCAACTGGCTCCAGCACGTCCACATCACGTTTGCATTAGCAACACAAATATTTAATTGAACAGAAGAAAACCTGCCAGCTTATTAGAAAAAAGAATTACTTAGGTTTCCCCGTTTATGTTCTTCTTAAAGGCTCGGTAAGCCTTCAACCGGCCACCATCCACCAGTCAGTGGGGATCAAAAACGTGGTCAAAAGCCTGAAGTATTATCCTCGCCCTCTTTGGTCGGTAGGGATCTGTGTACGGGCTGAGCAATTGCCAACCGCGCTTCAGTATGTGCCTTTCCAATCGAACTCTACTCGCTGGGGTGTGGTGCGATGAAGAGGTCTTTTCCCCCTAAGACTGGATGGATGTAGAGGGTGGAGGGGGCGGTTGCTGCTCTACCAATGAGGACGGTGGAGAGGGAGGTTGCTGCTGCTTGATCGATGGGGGCAGTGAAGGGGGATACTGTTGGTCAACCGATGGGGGCGGTGGAGGGGAAGGCTGTTGCTCGACAGATGGGAGTGGTGAAGGAGGAGACCGATGCTCGACCGATGGGGGCTGTGAAGGGGGAGGTTGTCGCTCAACCGGAGGGGCCGGCTGTCGCTCGACCAATGAGGTTGCTGTTGTACGTGTAGAACTGCCACTCAAGTATCAGGATCCTCCCGATGAGCACCGGTGCTGTCTATCCCCCCGGAATATCCACATGTCCTATCTTTGGGAGTAAAGTCAGGATCAGGACCAAGTGGACCATCCCGGTGTGTATGCGTTCTGATGTCAAAAAGCCTCCCGATCAATGCGAGCAACTCCTGGTGTGGCTGTTGTTGATCCTCCTCGCTCCTCCTGATCATATCTAGTAACTCCCAGTGTTGCCGCTGTCAATCATCCCCACTCTTCCGGAGGGCTTCACGTAACTCATTGAAATGATATTCCCATGGGGCCTGAATTCGTGTCAACATTGTTAGTACTAAAAAACTCAACATGTCGCGTTAATAAAAACGAAACTATCATCTCAACTTACCTCCACATCATGTACAACGGCTGAACGGGAATCCCCTCTAGATGCACCAGGTCCGGTGGTGGTAAATCAAACCCTTCTATGCCTAACTCATCGAGGATACGGCTCAGATCCGTCAATGTCCATGGCATTGAAACTCAGGCCAGATGGGTCAGAAGCCTCTGTATCATTACTCATCTCTCCCCCACCCTCCTTATCCAAACCATCTCCATGTCTCCCGCCGTCAGTAGCCTGATCAGGGACAGACGGAAGGTGAACCTTATCCTCCTCTACATACAGGCTCCCCCCTCGTTTAGGCCTGCAAAGTACGGTGCTCCCTCCTCAGCTGCTGTGGGCACGATTTTCTTCCTCGTAAACATCTAAAAACTTAGTTAGAGGAATGTCATTGTAAACATAGTAACTACTATAACGATTAACAAATTAAATACATACCCTAGCACTGAAAATCTTGGTCAGCTTCTTCCCTCTAGGTTGTTTTGTCAACTCCCATTTCAACATACGAGGAGATAGCTCCGTATCCCTTTAGGAGTCGAAATAGACGCCTAGCTGAGGTATCACCTCGAAAATAAATATCTGCATCAAAGATAAGTACATTTAGAATCCAATAAGTTTAGGCAACGAACTATAAAGTCCATTTTGTAATTCATAGTTCTTACCAAGAGGGCATGCGACAGACCGTAAATATTGTACCCCTCAACGGTATTTACAACATCGCCCTGTAACTACTGGCCTCTCTTCTCACGTCGCCGTGGTAATTCATGCTTGAAAGATAAAATAAAATGCCTATATACGTGGGCACCCCATGGGAAAGCATCGAAGGCAGTGAGGTCTTCCACCAACCGAAACTGCGAAACTGGAATCTTGAATCTCTCGTCCACCCCCATCAATATCCAGTTCAGCATGTATATGAGGCATAGCTTCAACACATCGTACGCCTATTGAAACTCTCCCAGGGTAAGAACAACCCTCAACTCCTCTAACGATACCTCATCGGTGGTATGAAAGTACCGCTGATGTATGTCATTCTCCACTGCAGCATACAGACTAGTGTCCGGTACAAGTCTAAAACGTATTCTGGTGATGAGGAATGAAACAAATAATATGGTGTGTAATATTAATCTAGAAGGGGGGGGGGGGAATAGATTTTATTTAACTTCTACCCAATTTTTGTTAAGTCAAGTTGACGAAATTGCCCCTAGCTAATTACAATGAAATCACAAATGTAAAAATACGGAAATATTAAAGACACTTGAGATATACGTGGAAACCCTCCAAATGGGAAAAATCACGGGCTGATTAGTGCGCTACACTAGAACCTCGAATCCACTAATGATAAAGGAATTACAACCTAATCCCGGTTTAATCCTCCGCCACTACTTAATCCCAGTATAAGTGAACCTAGTTCATCATGCTTGTGCTTTAAGCTACCTACTCCCGGAAGCAACACAAGTCTTACTTCTCAATGAAGAGATAAAGTGTCCTAAGTGAATATATGATGATATTCAATGAAAAAACAAGGCTAGGAAACCCTATATGCTTATCTAGGATAATGAGATGACAACCAATGCAATCCTAGATATCAAGTGCTAAATGACATGTTCAAATAGCTTATCTAAACATAGATCAAACAATCCTATGAAGCTATTACAGTACAACACTCAATCATGGCATCACAACAATCTCTAATTTTTATCAAGAAAATATTCTAAGAGAATACAATTAATTAAAGAGATGGTTTAGCAAACAAAAACACTTAATTTGTAAGAAGATAGTGAAAAGCTTACCAAACAAGATGTGATGAGGCAACCCTATCCATAGATGCACTTCAGATGAACTTAGATGATGCAAGATGAAGATTTGATGCTCATGGGAATGCTTTAAGTGATTAAAAATGAGTTCTTGGAAGTGTTTTTCCTTTGAAATGTGTTCTAAGGAAGAAATGTGATATTCTGAACTCATACACGACCTTAAGGCATTGAGTTATATTTATATAAGATCCAATAAAAGTGAGGTCGTTTTGAAAAAAATGTTCCAGCTTCCTCTGCGTGCGCTGGTCAAGTAGCGCACCACCAGCGCACAACCTATTTTTAAAACAGGCGCTGGTCGAGTGGCTCATCCCAGTAGAGCAACACAAGCACAGAATCTCTGGGAAGTTTGGCTGGTGAGGTGTGCTGTACGAGTAGTGCACCACCAAAGCACGCCCACATATTTCAACTACCCGTGGGTGCAGCAGCGCAGCTCAGTGGTGCAACACTAGCTACAGTCCACTATGAAAGTTACATTGGTGAGGTGCGATGGTCGAGTAGCGCACCACCAGCGCAATGCCTATTTTTTCCAATACTCAAATGCACAAAACAATAAGTTCAAGAGTGATGAAATTGCATCCTATTTTAATGCCTAGCATGACATACAACTTTCATAGCAAGATGAAAATAGGTCAACAAGAGTCATTTAAACTAAAATGCACACAAGAAAAACACTCAACATATAAGATCAAGAGTTATGCATGAAAATGTGAGTGTGTACAAATATCTCTTCAAAGTAAGTAAGCACAAGAATTTTACCTTTGATGCTTCTCATCTTGAGGTCTTGAGAACCTAACTTACCCTTATATGAACCCCATCAATGTGGTTGTTCACGAAATAAGCCAATTAACAAATGATGACTTTTCAATCTCCCCCTTTGGCTATTTCGTGACAAAACCACCACTCACATTGATCCTCACAAAACAAAATAGAAAAACACCGGGAAGATATTCTACATTACAAAGAAATAAACATAAAAAAAAAACTTAAAGTCTTCAATCTCTTGTAGAACTATCAACCCTACACACAAGGCAAGCACAAATACACTATCCGACCAAGTGCATGTGAGAAGATCAAGTGAATATAAAACAAGAGCAATTGCATTCAATAATATAAGTATGACATCGTGAAATGCTCATGCAATGCTCCCCCTCGACGGGTTACTCCCCCTACATGTAAACTCCCCCTTAAACAAGTACACTCATGCAATGCTCCCCCTCAAAGCCAACACATGCTACTCCCCTAACATCACAATGCTAGGTCAATGTTACTCCTCTTTTTTGTCATGATATAGGCAAATGAGAAGTCCCCAACCGGGTCACTCAAGGCAAAGAAAGAAAATAGCATACAAGATTGTTGCATAATTATATAAGCCACATTTATGCAACTCTATTAATAGGAGAGAAACAAGGAGATTTATTTGAAAGAAAATGTGTGAAAATAATTGATAGAACATTCTCGTGAATTTGATGATTATGTTTCACGTAGTGACTAATCATTAAGATTTTGAGATGTTCGTTGGTTATCAATTATTAAATTTGAAATGTAAAGATGGAAATGCATGTTTTAATCATCTCCGTAGGAAGGTTATCACGTGTGATAGGTGATGTTCATCTCCGTAGGAGGTTCATCATCTTGAGGTATTCATCTATAGAACTGCAATGATGGAATTCTATGCATGTGATGAGTGATGTTCTTTTCCGTAGGAGGTTCATTATCTCGATGTATTCACTTATACAATATGTTGTGAATGTTAAACACATGTGATTGGTGATGTTATTCTCCGTAGGAAGTTCACTATCTTAAGGTTTTTATTTATATGGTAGTGATATCAATATTAGAAGTTTTGGAAGTTGCCTCTAATATATTTTCATTTAATTAAATGAAATTGCCCAACACTTAATGATGCCTACATATTCTATATGCTCACAAATAATATCTATTCAACATAAAATTAAAAAGGTTATATATTTCTCATTATTTTGTATAATTTAAAATAAAATTATGTGTGACCGTGTCATATTGATTATGAGAAATATATAAATTTATGTTGGGTGTAATGATATTGGATTTGTAGTTCATGTTTTACAAATGTATAACCTATGAAATTAATATGGAATTGTATGGTTACGTTTCTACGTAGTAGACTAACTATTAATATTTCATTCTGATTTATTTATTTCATTGAGGATTTTAACATATTATATTCGAAGTTATTAGAAAGTTTGATGGTTATGTTTATATGTAGTAGACTAACCATTAGAATTTTATAATGATCTTTTGATAGAAATTATATAATCAATTGTTTTTGGAATATTTGTGGAGTTGGATGACTATGTATTCACGTAGTGAACTAGTTGTTAAGATTCCTTAATATTCCTTGGATTATTAATGATTAAGGTTTTGAACTGCATTGAGGTAAAACTATACATGTGTTGTGTTGATCATCTGCCTAAGAGAGTCATCACTTGTGTAAGTTTTTTGAACATTGAAGAAAAAAGAGTGATACTCATCTCCAAAGAAGTTAATCACTTGTAGGAAAGTTTTAACACGTGCGTTGTGGTCTTTTGTCCAAAAGACAGATCATGATGTTGTGTTGGATTTCTATGAAAGTTAAATCATTATTTATAATGATTGTGGAAATCGATGTGAGCATGAACATACTGTGATTTAATTTATTTTAAACACCTCTACTAGTTCTAGATACATGTCATTAAGATATTGGTTGATGGACCTTTTTGATGGATTAGATGAGACGCTCAATTATTATTTTTTTCTTAGCGGGGATTAAAGGATAAATGAAGTTTAGTGAACCCACTGTCGAAAATTTGTTAAGGTTTAGTGTCAAACAGATAGATGGAGAATAATCTATTCTATAAAGTTATGTCTTTTATTTATCATTTTGATAAAGGTGATAGGGTACAAACACCATAGGAAGTAGTCTGAAAATTTTGACAATTCAACATAGCAAGTCAAAGAAAATAAATACTGAGGAAATAAATAATTTGCTATCGCAAGAAAAGATACCCCTTAATTTATTGATTATTCAAGATAATAGATTATTGCTTATGATTTCACCTAGCGAGTTATATGGTGATTTCTGTAAATAATAATCTTTATGGGTCTTCGAACTCTTCTCGAATTCTAAAATTCTACTTTTTGGTTTTAGAAAAGATTGATTATTGTTCTTGTAGTTTAGATATAATTCTTTTCAATTGCATGACTAAATGTAGAATTGAGATAATTGATTCGTAGGACATTTTGATTATTTTAAATTCTCAGTTTTAAGTCTTTTGATTAATTGAATTAAAAGTGATCTCATAAAATATAAGGATAGGACTGCAAAGATTAAAAACTATTGGGAATAGTTCATAGAACTTGTCTTATTTTATTTATGAGAATAATTGTATCTAGGCATTATACATTCTTAGGGGGAGAGAGTGATGTTGTTAAGAATGTATAATTTAAAAGACTTGCGTTTAAGGAAAAAAGCTTGTGTTTGTGATATTTAATGTTGAATAAATGTCATGTTTGTTGAATTGTAATTTTGGATGTCATTGGAGTTAAGGTTTTGACTTAGTTATCAAATAGTTGTAAACTAATTGGTTGAAAGTCATATGATCAGATTTATAGCTTGGGGGTTTTACTTGAAAATTAGTATTAAGTTTGCATACTTGAAAACTTCATTGACGTAGTTAATCAAGTTTCCAGACAGTGGTGTTTAGTTTAATAAGTATTGGCATTTATGACTTGGTTAAAAGTTTTATTATGCCTTTAGACATAACCGAGGGTCAGTGGGAGTAAGTTTATTTCCATGTGCTCTGTGTTGTCATTTATGTGACATTAAGAATTTTATCTTTTGTATTACGAGGTGAAAAATCTCAAACAAGCATATTTTGGTAATGCTATTGAGAAATATATTAATAGAGCACTTGAAGGGTTAGTATGATTACAAGTTTACTTGTTTGAGGTACCTATTGGTAAAAGTGATAAACTTTCATAAGTTTTTAATTCCTCAAATAAATTGGAGCGTTCTCATAAGAAAAATGTCATGTATGTATCCGCATATATGTATAGATTCTATTATTACATTAGTAAAGTTTGTGGATTTCAAACCAATTTGACATGTATCAATAGATAGTTATATATATATATAATGATTTCATCGTATATTTAGAGGTTAATTGTTTCATGCTCACGCATACGTATGGATAAAGAAATATGTGGCTTTATATATTGCAACTCTAAAGAATTTTGATTGTGAAATCATATTTTGAGGTAGACTGTGATAATTTCACTGTTTTTATATTCTCTAATTATGATAAGAGATATCAGAGGTTTAACCATATGGATATTGTGGTCAGAAAAGATTTAAGAGTTGCAAGTTTCTAATAACCATAAGTAAAATAACCCTTGATACACTAACCAAGATATATGACTCCGGAGGTTTTATGGAGCATGTTATATCATGTATTGGATAATTGAAATTTTTGATGTGTTTGGTTAGTGGGAGTTGTCTTTAATTAGATTAACTGCATTTATTCTATGCATGTTTGTTTCATATTCTCGAGAATGTATTGTATATGCATGTTAAGATGTTTGCCATACTTGTTATTGTGTGCACACGGATGGTTGGTTATGGCAAGAAATCTCAAGCTTTTAGTTTGAGGGGGCAATTCACTCATAAGGTATAAAGTTTCCACCGATGAGTGAATATTACTTAAGACATAAAGTTTTTGCCCGTTTTAAGGGAGGTTAAACTCATGGTCAAAGTGTTTGGTCAATGAGTGTAAAATGCTTAGGACATTAAGTTGCTCGTCTTAAGCTGCTTCGTATTATGCTAAGTGGGACCTATATGGAAATAGGCATGATGATCACATCTGCATGTAATTTTCATACCACACATACATACCATTTTACCCGGGTAGGTAGAGCTAAGGGTATTTTGATTACATATGATCTTATGTTGACTAAAAATGTAATGATCTATGTAGTTGGATACTTAAGGTTCTATTGAACTAAGGGGGAAGAAGGTGTTACTCTCTTAAACATTCTTTGTGGCCACATATAATTGCTTGTCAGTTAGGAGAGTCGTTTTCTAAAATGAATTTTTAAAACTAAAATAATAATGTCTCTGTAGCTCAAGTTGGAGAATGTAAGTTTTTTATAAAATTGTGAGCAACATATTACATTATATTTTGAGTTTGTAAAAAACCGAATTGATTGGAATATTTAAGTAAGTGAGAGTTGACCGGATAAAACCCGTTATTAATGTGATCAATATTTGTTGGGCTCGGTGCACCTTAACTACATTAAATATATGTAGGATATGGTATGAACTATTGTATGTGTGTGCCTAGTATTCCTATTAGGACTAGCCATCTTATTAGGGTTTTAAAAATCCTTTATGAGTTAGGATTCTAGGAAGTTATACTATATATAGGGGGTCCCTACTCTCACTCACAATGAATATATAATAGAATTGTCTCCCCATTAGGCAATCTGAGGAAGGTGAGAAGAGAGTAGAAGATACTCTATCGTTTTCCTTGTTTTGTTTTCAGGTTATCGTATTATTATAGATTCGGGATTAAAACTCTACGGATTGGATGTTTTCCGTTACGCTTCCAGGTACGCGTTTATTCATACTTATACATACGATACGAGATCGAATTATATTTCGTTATATAATGCTTACAATCCAACCGAGGCGGCCGATTTTTTGAACACTAGTTAATACTGTAAGGGTGCACTCCCAATACAGTATTATAGAACAGCTAGAAAATATATACATTCCTGTTGGTAGCTTTGTGGGGATTCAGAAGTTCCCCGAATTATACAAATATGATTTTGAATGCACTATTTATAATTCGAAATCTAATCGTTGCATATTAATATAATCATTAATAATACCATTAATTTGAATAATGGTCAAATATTTATTATTATAAAACCGATATAATGGTCGCATGTTTGTAATTGTTGTATTTTGAAATTTTAAATAAAATTTCCAATGGAAGCCGATGATCTACTCCCACGAGAACAAATAAGTGACTCCTTTATTCTTATTCTTATTATTATTTTATTTTATTTTTACTTTTTTTTTTTTTGAGGTGCAGATCCATTGATCTACCCTCCTCTTTTTTTAGTTTTTAATTTTTTTTGTTTCTTTCTTTTTTTGAAAGATTTTATATTTAATAAAAAATTAATATTTGTTCAATTGTGAATTTAATTGATAATTATTCGTGATGAATTTACAAATTATAATCGTAAAATTACTAATTATTTACCAAATTGTTAAACCATTTTAGGTTTTTTTATTTATTATTTTCAATTTTTTTCTTTTGATTTTTTTTTTTGTTTAGGAAGTTTATGAGTTATTATGAGTTTTTTCTTTCTAAATCATGAGTTATTGGATAATTATTGACCCTTTTTTTTATTCAAATTAAAAATTACATTATAAAAAATAATAGAACAATTGCAATTTTTTTTAATTTTTTGTTAATCTACAGCAAGTTACCAGACATGTTTTTGAATTTAGATACCGAAATAAAAACACTATTTTATTTTTTTTTAATTGGATTGGATTTGAAACTGCAAAACAGTGGAGGCCAAATAGTCGACACACGTTATAGAGAAGAATAGTAAATGGTTCACATGTGGTCCCAAAAAACAAAAAAGAACAAAGAAAAAAAGCATGGTCTGATCTCTGATTATCTAGTGTGAGACTTTTAACTAATTGCCCCTACTTTCCCAAGTCCACACGTAAAAGCTTGATGTAGGGCCATTGAAAGCGAAGCTTCACCACCGTCGATTGTAACTAGACAGGAAGAGCATTCACAGCTACACGGCATGTGATATTTTAAAAAAAGAAAAAATAAATAAATAAAAACTTTAATAGTGGAGAGACTAGTATTGCCTTGCATTTGTTTGAGGCCACAAAAATGCACTCGGAAGTCGAAAGTACTCGGGTTTGGTACATTGACCAGTCCACCTCCCCCGGGATTCCCCAACTCAGGTTTTCAATAGTTGGAGTTAGGGGTCAAATGATGTTGTTGGAGTCACCTGAATCCGCACCATTGGCATCCCTTAACTCAAATTTATCTGTTGTAAGCTTTGAAATTTTCTATTTTAGGCTTTTAGTCAATTTAGGAATCCTGAGTTCCGGAGGAACAAGTTCAGATTTCCCAGAACAAATCAGGTTTAGTTGGTTGTTCAATAAAGCGATAAAGATTACTTATGGTGGTGTTAACAAGTCAGCTAACATAAAATGTGTAAGATGATCGGTTTCGAAGAGAAGTGGAAGGCTATTAAAGAACATAATTTCCTTTAATGGATAATGTCTCTATATGTTTTTCTCTTTTTCATATTAGAGATAAAGATATTTTTTAAGCTTTGGGTATCCATAATACCTTTGTTATTGGCCGGATAAAATTGGTTTTGTGGTAATACCTCTCACATCTATTAACCTTTACCACGAGGTTGTGTTCTATCTTTAAAAAAATCTCAATTTATATAACTGTTTAATATTTTTTTTTTTAAAATGCCTTCGTTTTTTATTTTATTTTTTCAATTAAGGTTTAGTATATAATAATATGCTTGCAAAAAAACATTTCATTTTTTTTTTGATATACCACTTATAATGACGATAATTCAAACTTGTGACATTGTCAGATTGAATGAGTGCTTTTACCGTTAAGCCATATTGGCCGGTTTTGTAGTTTCTTTGTCTTCCTATGTATGGTTTTTGCTTTTTAAACTAGAAATATCTCATATTATATTATTTTAAAAAAACAATATTACAATAATTCAAAATTTGGAGAAAGTATATAGATTTGATCCCACAACCTTATTATATATGTGTTAATGGCTGATCACCTGAACAACCTCATTTTGTCTTGTGATTTTATAGGCAGTTCTTTTGTAAGACAATTGAGTTGAAATTTTAAATAAATATGTAGTTTTCAACAATTCTAATAATAATTTTAATACCAAAATCGAAGTAGGAAAAATGGAAAATATAAATAAAATGAAATTTTGTAGTTTAGCCAAAAAGTATATTTTTTTTGTGGACTTTTTCCCTTGACTTGACTAAAATACCCTCAACTTTACTGATAAATTGACTTAAATACCCTGGATTTTTACTTATGAGATTTAAAGGTAAAATTGTATATTTATAATAAAGTATTGAAATGTAGAGAGAGATGATAATGATGAGATAGGTTAATTATAATCAATTGTCTAGACAACCAAGGTTGATATATCCACAGATTAATCTAACCTATTCATTATGAGCTATAACCAATTGAGGGTGTCAATTCTCAACTGATTTTATCACAACTAATTTTATTGCAATCAACAAGTGATATTCTCAATCATTACATAAAGAATAAGATCTAATTATAAAGTGAATGGAACATAGTTGGAGAACATATTATTGATAGCAAATACAAATATCCAAAATCCAAAGGTTTCTCAAATCAATGTCCTAGAGAGGGGTTTAGTTACACATGATTACAATCAAAGAACAACGGTAAAAGATAAGGAAATCACTCATGAGCCTCCTATTTTAAGCTTGATCCTTTTGAGCTCCTTGATGAATCTTGATGAAAAGAGTGATAGATGAGGTTGTGTAGTAGAGTGGATGTCCAATGGAAAGTGATAAAGGAAAGGTCTGTAGAGAATGGGTAGAGAGGAATGATTATGGGAAGGGAATCAAGACGTGTATTATTGAGGTTTTGGGTGGAAAAGATAGTTCAAGATTAGAAATGGATGAATGTGAGATTGGTAGAAAATGGATGAAAAATGCTCTCAAATCTCTTGCTGGTATTTTTGCTTTGTTCTGTGTGTTTATTCAAAATGTAGAGGAAATCTATTTATATGGTCCAAAGGTGACGTCTTGCAACCCAGATTCATTAATGTGTCATATGCCGTGATCCGATTGTTGCGGTATGGCCACCGCGAACATGACTGAGACAGACGGTTATACGGTCTTCGATCTCTCTCTGCTGACTCTTTTGGCACTGTCCAATCCACTTCCTCTTAAATCACACCATCATCCACTGTTTTCCGAGTTATAATCGGTGGTGACGGCAGTGGAGACTTCTTTGGAGGTGGAGTTGATGCATCACTGCAATAGTGATGTTGATAATTCTCACTTTTCTCTATGTATGATATTTCTATTACCTTTGTTAGTCAAAAATGATCTGTTAGGAGATAATTTCTCAATTCTTTCTTTTTGAAAGACCTAGATCAAAAAGCTTCACTTTGACCATTTAAAATATGAGATTTTTGTTCTTTCAAAAGAATATGAGATTTGTGTCGATTAATTTAATAATAAAACATGTTTAGTTTACTAAAATATAACGTTTACTCTTTTTTTTTAAAAAATAAATAAATATAATGTTTAATTAATAATTATACAATTACGATGAATATTTAAAATCATTAGATGGATTTTATCATATTTTTTTTCAAAATATATATCATTAGATCATCACAACCCAAAAACCCAAAGTTCGTATAAGTTTTGTACTAAAATGCTGCAACTTTCATAATATTTATTTTTTTCATCTTCAACCCGTTGCATCAAATGTTACATTAAAAAGTATTTTCTCTTCTCAACAATTAACATTTCACCCCATAATTAATATAATATTGCAATAAGTTAATATTATAAATGTTAATATAAATAATAATTAAATTAAAACAAATAGAAATTAAACAAAATCACTAAATAATAAAAAGGATATATTTGGAATAAATTTGATTGATTAAGGTAAAGTTATGATTAAACAAAAATTTTAAATAAGGAAGATAATCATAATAGAGTTTATTAAATATGGGTCAAATTGTGATTATGTAAACTATAGGGATGAAAAAAAAACAGGATTTTTACGGCAACTGAACAGTGTTGTGCGAGGTCTATTGATGGAGGCAAAATAGCGCAAATGTTTGGCACTTGGTTGGAGGGCAAATCTTGCTCTATTTTAGAGTTCTGTGCTACTTTGCCTCTCGGTTTGAGATGGCCTAACAAAGGATTTTTCGGGTGAACATAAGAATCATTTGCATTTGTGTACATTGAAGTCAAAATCCAAAGGAAACCAATAGTAACCATAATAATTTTATCTTGAAAATTTTGTTGTACACTTGTACATGTATTTGCAAATTATACATTATTGCAAATCAGCCAAATAATGTACTCTCGAAGTAGCAAATATGAAGTAAAAGTTATGTATGCTAAAAGTTCAAAATTCAGTTCATGGCAAACTCCAGCTAGCTTATGCAAATTGTAGAGCAAATGTTGTAGCTTCAAGTATGAGAACATCTTGAGTAAAAAAAAAATCTTCTACAACTCCTAATACTGCAATTTAGATACAGTAACTCCTGTTTAGATTCTTGCATTGAGCAGATCATGTAATACACAATTTAACGAGGGACAGTTAAGGACATCAAAGACTGACCTGAACCTGAGCATATTGCAGGGGCAGTAGGCACATCATAATTAGGAACAGGCATCTTACAGGGAAGAATCGGCAATTGTGACTCGAAATTAAGTACCTGCATAGCTCGTCTTATAGATGGTCTTAGATTTCGGTCAGGATGAGCGCACCACAATCCAACAATCATCAAAGACTCCATTTGATTCTGGTCAAAGTTCATGCACAACTTCTTGTCAACAACATCAGCAAGCCTTTTTTTCCCATATGATTCCCAAACCCAAGCTACCAATGAAATTTGAGCTTCCTCGACTCTTTGTTCTATCGATCTTCTCCCACATGCAATTTCCAGTGCAACGATTCCAAAGCTAAAGACATCGGATTCCTTGCTAGCCTTGCTTGCTGTGAAGCATTCAGGAGCCATGTATCCAATGGTTCCAGCTAAAGCAGTGGTTTGAGACCCTTTTGCATGGTCAACAAGTCTAGCCAGCCCAAAATCCCCAAGTTTAGCATTGAATTCTGAATCCAACATAACGTTGCTTGATTTTATATCTCTATGCAGTACACATTGATCCCCTTCTTCATGTAGATACAACAACGCCGAGGCCAAGCCTTGTACGATTTTGTATCTGACATCCCATGTCAACAAGCTTTTCCCTTTGAAGAGATGAAAATCTAGGCTGCCATTAGGCATGAACTCATAGACGAGAATCAATTCTTTTTCATGACACCAACCCATAAGCTTGACTGTATTTTTGTGTCTCAATCGACTAATGATTTTGACTTCTGTGGCATATTCCTTACTTCCTTGTTTAGACTTCCTTGAAACCTTCTTCACAGCAACAAAAGTATTCAAGTCCCTCAAGAATCCTTTATACACCGCGCCAAACCCACCCTCTCCAAGCTTGTTCTTTTCTCCGAAATTGTCAGTTGCAATAGCCAATTCGTCATACGAAAACTTCTTAGGACCCATTCCATTTTCAAATTCATCACCAAATGGCACATCAAATTTGGAATCAGTCTCGTTACGTTTCCTCTTCCATCTTAAAACAAGCCAAACTATCGATAAACCAACAATTAGCGCACTTGATCCGGCAATTAAGCCTGCCACAAGTCTTACCTTCTTTCTTCTATTCTTGGAATTTGGTGCGACTCCTCCAGGATTAGGAGAAGTTGAAGGTGGTAGAGAGGTAGAGCTTGGTGTTACAGCTGTTTCAGGAGTAGGAGCTGTTTGATTGATATCAAATCTTTCAAATGGGCGGCTACCAATAACGTTGCCAGGAGGGTCATAATTGCAACAGATGAAAGATCCCCCATATCTGCACAGCACTTTACCGCATCCAAGGTGTTGTGAGTGTTGCCAGACAACCTGGGTATAATTCCCACAGTGTTCGCCAGCACGACATTTATTGGTGATGGTGTCATAATCAGCCTTCTCCGAAACCCAAAGACCAACAGCTGCTTCGCCCGAAAGATAATCAGTGCTATTAACCAAGTTCTCACCATATGGCCCTTCTGAATCCACAAGGCTGCAATCATCCATCCTGAGATTGGCATAATTTTGTGCATAGCTTGCTACCGTGTTATTCCAAGTCAAATTACGAACACCGACCTTTGCACGAGCCGCATTATGTGCATTTAGGTAGTCTCGGGGAGAGTCTTGGGCATAATTGGGATGAATAAGAGCTAAACCCAATACGTAACCAAGAGATAAAAGAAACTTAACCAACATATTAGTTTCTCTGGAAAGAAGATTCATTGCCCCTAACAAAACAAAACTAAAAAATGACAAGCATATATGCACGTGTCTTTTAAGATGCTACAAAAAAATTCTTCTTTGCACAGAGTTTATGAGTGAAATAAACATGAGCAACTTGAAATTAGTAATAACAAGAATTTTTTTTTTACAGAACTAGGAGGAGACAATACATTGTTTGCCAAACTATGCTTAAATTTACAGATCAACAAAGCACTAGAACGAACCTGTTTATCATTTCTTTTCCACCAATAAGTCTACCGCTAATGTGCTTGTCAGTCGTCATTCACTTAGTAGTTACTAGTCTTTGATTTTGACAGAGGGAGGAGAGTAGATTAGTAAAAAAGTCATACGACAGCTAGAAAATCAAAGGGACACCGTCCCACACGGCTACACATTAAATAGTAGGCCACATTTGATTTACTTCCTGTCTCTTCCACATCCCTGTGTGCACGGTATTTTATTTTATTTTATTAATTTATTATATAAAAATTTAAAAAAATTTACTTTACCCCTAATTATTATATATTAGTAATTTAGTATACGGGTCCGTAAATAAATTTTGCTTTTTGGGCAGTGTCATAAAGGATGGGCTTTAAGTTCGGAATCGAACCGAACCGAACTGAATCATAAAATGAGTATTCGGTTCGGTTCGGTTCGTCGAATGAATTCGATTTAAATCTGTTTAAAAATAAAAAATAGAAAAAAAATCGGTTCAAACCAATTTGGATTCCAAAAAACCGATTTGAATCGATTAAACCTCCTATATAACTAAAACTAAAAGAAAAAAACCCTAACACATTTGCACACTTCTTCTCTTTCATCTTTTCTTCTTCTCCTAGTTCCTACTGTCAATTTCTTTACTTCTCTGAGTTCTCTCATCTCTTCCTTAACTCCTCCGCTGCTCGTATCCGATCTGCTCATTTTCGCTGTTCAACATCTCCTCTGCTCGTATCCGATCTCCGTTGTTCCTTAAAGAAGGTTTGTCAGTTGTCACTTTCTCTTCTTCTTTTTCTAATTTTATTCTTCTTTTATCTAATTTAATTAATATGTTTTTTTTTTATTAGTTAGGTCTGATTTGGGTTTTTTTTTTTGCTAGTACTATTAAAATTATAAAATTATATAACTTTAGTTCAAAATTAGAATTCAACAACCCATCAAATTTAGTAATATATTAAAAAAGACTCATTAAGCCCATCAAACCAAAAAGCCCATTAGGCCTAAAACCGAAATGAACCGAACCGAATCGAACTGATTAAAACTAGTTCAGTTCAGTTCGGTTATCATTTCTTATTCGGTTTAAACCGGTTCAATTTTAGACGAACCGAACCGTGTCCACCCATAGTGTCATATCCACGGTAAATACAAAAGGTGAAATGTTGAATCCTTTATGTGAATGCTTGCATCAATTTTTCCAATATTCTCGATCTCTTACAACAAAAATTCCAATAGAAACTTGTGGGTTCAAGTGCAACAACAACTACTGTATATATCACTTTGTTTCAATATCATTCTTATATTAGTATATTCCTTGATCGTTTAAGAACTTGACAGAATTTAAGAATTCCAAATCTAATCATATATTGTTGATTTAAATTGACTTTAAATTCCAAAATTAAATTTATAAGTAATTGATACAGGAGATATTATTGAAGATTTTGAATTTTAAAAATATTATTGTAATTAATATATGTTATTAGGTAGTAAATGAGAACTTGTTTTTTTTTAGAAGAAAAATATAGAGGAAAAAAAAAGTGATCAAAAGACAAGACCATATCCGGACACTTGATACTAAACTGATGCAACGGAAAAATTTACACTAACAAGAGTCGATGAATAAAAAAGATAACTGATTTAAATCTATTGATTCGCATACGAATACCGGATCTATTAATTCATGTACGGATATCAAAGGAACAAATATCAAAATCATTGACACTCGTCACACTCGTAAAGGTAAACTATATTGGATAAACAAAAGAAAACTCTTTACAATTTTATTTTATTAGAAACTCTAATAAGCATATCTAATAAGGAAGTTAGATATGATTTAATAAACTAAAATCATAACATAATTAACCACCTAATTAAATATATATAATAAATAAAAATAAAATAATATGTATTAATTACCAGAATATTTTAAAACTCAAAAACATCATTAATATCTTCGGCATCAATCGTCTCTCAATTTTTACAGAAATAAAATATCATGAAATAGTAAGAACTAAGAAGAAAAAAATTAAAGTAGGAGAGGTGGGTGCATGTAACATAGGTGAGTACAAGTATTTTTCGTTGATGTGAGATGGGTTTGTATTCCAAGTCCTCGTGCTAGTAATGGAGACAGAAGCGTACTGTAAGCGTTTTTCGGTTGTTGTTTTTTCAAAAATAAAAATGAAAATGAAAATAAAAACAGTGTTTTTTGTTTCAGTTTCGAATTCCGAAAACGCGTCCAATAACATATACTGAAAACTGTATTTTAAAAATGAAAACGAAAAAAACACGTCGGGTAGGTTAACTGAAAACAATAAAAAATTAATTACATAATTAACCAATATAATTTTTGTATTGTAATTTTTAAATTAAACAAAAGTAATATATCAAAAATTAATTCAAAAAAACATATCAAAAAATGAATTAATCAAAACTAAACTCTTAAATTATAAATATATTATATATAATATTTTATAGAATATTTATAGTATATATAATATAATATATAATATTATAATATATATATAATAACTATAATGTATATATATATATATATGGGTACTTTGGTCATTTAAAAATCTTGTCCTGTCTTATCCTAGTCATATGAAACACATAATAGAACAAAATAGAACAAAATGAAACAAAATGAAAAACAAAATATTTTTTTGTATATAAAAAGGTGAAAAACAAAAACGAAAAACGAAAAACGAAAAACAAATATTTTATGTTTTTCAAATATTTTACTTTTAACATTGATTTTTTTTTTTTTTTTTGAAAATAAAATAAAAAACGGTTAACAACTGCATGACGGGAATTAACCAACATATTAATTTCTCTGGAAACAAGATTCATTGCCCCAAAAAAGCAAAACTAAAAAACGACAAGCATATATGCATATAGAGGTGTCCACGGTTCGGTTAAACCGTTCGAAACCGAATCGAAACCGAACCGAAACCGTCATTTCAAAACCGTAACCGAAACCTTCGGTTACAAAACTGTTTGGAAACCGGTTCCCGACGGTTCAGTTTCGGTTATAAATTCTAAAAAACCGTCCAAAAACCGCTGTTTTCGATAAAAAAAATAAAATATATGCAATAACTAATCAATTGCTGACATTTGATAATTTTTTTTTTTTTAAAACCCGGACCAAACCGAAAACCGAACCAAACCGAAAACCGAACTGAACCGAAAACCAAAACCGAACCGTAAACCAAAACCGAACCGTAAACCGCCATAACCGAAACAGTCCCATTCCGATTACGATTACGGTTCGACCTTTCCACGGGACCGAAACCGACAGTTCGTAACCGAAACCGAACCGTGGACACCGTTATATGCACGTGTCTTTTAAGATGCTATAACAAATTTCTTCTTTGCACAGAGTTTATGAGCAAAATAAACATGAGCAACTTGAAATTAGTAGAAATTAGAAAGACTAACAAGAAAAAAAAAATTACAGAACTAGGAGACAATACATTGTTTGCCAAACTATGCTTAAATTTACAGATCAACAAAGCACCAGAAGGTCCAGAAAGACCCTGTTTATCATTGCTTTTCCACCCATAAGTCTACCGCTACTCTGCTTATCATTCACTTAGTATACAGATCGGCCTGTGCGTTAAAAAAAAATCATTAAAGCCGTTTTGGTAGTCTTCGTTCAATGACTTGAAGAGTTGAAGTGTTGAACCCAGAAATTCTCATTTTCCTAATTTGAAGCCAGACCACTCGACCAAAGGTGCAAAACAGAGTCTCTCGTCTCCACCTCGCCATGTCTCGTCGCAGCAGTCGCCGTAGTCCCGTCGTCCTCGCCAATCGCTTCGGTAGCCGTATAGGACTCTAGGGTTAGTTTTAGTTCAGAGAAAAAGAAATAAAATAAGGAAAAAGAAGTTGGAAATGAAGAATAAGATGAAGATGAGTAATGAGTTGCATAAAGAAATGGAGAAAGAAAGAGTCTGTTAATATATACAGTGATTGATCGAGAAAAAAAAATTATAAGATCAATGATAAAGTAAATTTTTTTTTTTTTTTTTTTTGAAAAAGTCAGATAGGGTGAAGCTGTGTCTCTGTGAACCAGCTGTGAGCCACAAGTGATGGTGATTGATCAGAGGATGGGTCACAAAATATTGGTGGGTGTCTTGTGATGTCACCACGGCACCAAAACCAAAAACAAATATAAAATATAAAAGAGAAAAACACAAACACAACAAAGTACAAATTAAAAAGAAAAGAAAAAAATTCTCCGCCTGATCGGCGTCTAGGCAGTCTAGGAATCGAGGCGTTCGATTAGGTATGCCCACAGTTCTAACCGGTTTCGATTCGGTTCACCGGTTTGGTTTTTTTTTTTTTTTTTTTTTTACAATTTAGCATAAGAAAAAAAAAAAAATTTGCTGGAACTGACGGTTCCGAAACGGAACCGAACCGCCGGTTTCATGGAGGTTTTTTCAGAGGAGGAACCGAAACCGAACCGTCTCCCCCACGATTTCGGTTACGGTTACGGTTACGGTTACGGTTCTGGAACTGATTCCACGATTTCAGTTACGGTTTATTTCACACGGGTACGGTTCGATTCCACGGTTCGGTTGAACCGTGATCATGTCTACGTTTGACGCCTAGCGCATACTTACAACACCGAGTATATTAATCTTTGATTTTGACAGAGGAAGGAGAGTAGAAGAGCCATATGAAACCAAGAAAATCAGAGGGACACCATCCCACACGGCTACACATTAAATAATAGGCCCCATTTGATTTCCTTCCACATCCCTGTGTGCACGGTATTTTTTTTTTTTTATATATTAGTATACAGGTCCATAAATAAATTTTTGCTTTATGGACAGTGTCATACCCTGTTACGGCAAAAACAAAAGGTAAAATGGTGAACCCTTTATGTGAATGTTTGCATCAATTCTTCCAATATTCTCGATCTCTTACAACAAAAATTCCAATAGAAACTTGTGGGTTCAAGTGCAACAACAACTACTGTATGCATCATTCTGTTTCAATATCATTCTTATATTAGTATATTCCTTGACCGTTTAAGAACTTGACAAAATTTAAGAATTCCAAATCTAATCATATATTGTTGATTTAAATTGACTTTAAATTCCAAAATTAAATTTATAAGTAATTGATGTAGGAGTTATTATTAAAGATTTTGAATTTTAAAAATATGATCAAAGGACAAGACCACAACCAGACGTTGATAATAAACTGATACAACAGAAGAATTGACTCTAACAAGAGTCGATAAAAGAAAGGGACAATCGATTCGAATCTATTGATTCGTGTACGAATACCGGAAACAAAACCTTCTATTCTATTAATTCGTGTACGAATATCAGAATAACAAACATCAAAATCGTTGACCCTCGTAAAGCTACTGATATTGGATAAATAAAAGAAAAATCGTTAAAAGTTTATTTTATTAAAAACTCTAATAAGCATATCTAATTTATTTAATAAATTCTAATCATAACATAATTATCTATCTAATTAAATATATATAATAAATAAGTAATTAATATTTTAAAACTCAAAATCATCATTAACATCTCCGGCATCAATAGTCTCTCAATTTTTACAGAAATAAACAACACAAGCTAAAATATCATGAAATAGTAAGAACTAAGAAGAAAATAATTAAAGTAGGAAAGGTGGGTGCATGTACCATAGGTGAGTATAAGTAGTTTTCGTTGATGTGAGATGAGTTTGTATTCCAAGTCCTCGTGCTAGTAATGGAGGCAGAAGCAGATAAAGGGAAAGTCCGGTAGATGATATTGGGGCCATTTTTATTTATATTTCCGAAAATGATTTTGGATTAGTGTATATAATCGTTTTTCATTTTGTTTTCAAAAAACAAAAACAAAAATTTTGAAAACAAAACCGTGTTAAAATTGAAAAACAACTAAAATATGTTTTTTATTTTGTTTTCAAACAAAAACTTAGGACCCGTCCTGTAAGCGTTTTCAGTTGTTGTTTTTCAAAAATAAAAATGAAAATGAAAACAGTATTTTTGGTTTTATTTTCGATTTTTGAAAACGCGTCTGGTAGCAAATACTGAAAGCTGTATTTTGAAAATGAAAACGGAAAAAACACGTCTGGTAGGTTAACCGAAAACTATCAAAAATTGAAATATCAATTTTAGTATTTTATTTATTATTATTACAACTATAACAATTTGATTTAATTAATTAATATAATTTTTATATTGTAATTTTTAAATTAAACAAAAGTAACACATAAAAAATTAATTCAAAAAAGCATATCAAAAAAATGAATTAATCAAAACTAAACTATTAAATTATAATTATTATATATATATTATATAATAAAAATATAATTGTATATATTATATTAATATTATATGATTTATAATATATATTAATTTACTAATTATGTAAATATCATATAGTAATATATATTATAATATATATAAACTATATTTATATATTATATATTAATATTCTATAATATTTTATATTATAATATACATAAAATATATTATATATAATAATTAGAATATATATATATATATATATAAGAGGGGCACTTTGGTAATTTAAAATCTTGTTCCGTCTTATTCTAGTTATATCAAACGCATAACAGTACAATTAATAGTTTAAGATTTTTTTTAATAAAAACAAAATGAAAAACAAAAACGAAAAACGAAAAACGAAAAACAAGTATTTTGTGTTTTTCAAATCTTTCACTTTTAACACTGGTTTTTTTTTTTTCGAAAAATAAAATGAAAAACGGTTAACGAACGCGTTTTCGAAATCATTTTTGAAAAATAAAAACGAAAACGGACTGAAAAACAGTTATAGGACGGGGCCTTAGTTCTTCTTCTTCTTCTCGTTTTTGTTTTCTATGAACGATTTCGAACTTGTGTTCGTTAAACATTTTTCATTTTGTTCTCAAAAAACAAAAACAAAATGAAAAACAAAACCATGTTAAAATTGAAAAACATGGAAAACAACTAAAAGATGTTTTTCATTTTGTTTTTCAAACAAAAACTTTAGTTCTTCTTCTTCTTCTTCTTCCCCGATTTGCTCCTCCAATGTTGGAGGAGGTAAGATCCTCCTCCAGGGATGCAGATCTGGCCAGGTCAATGTCGCTAAAGGAGGATCTCATCTTCTCCGACGTTAGACCTGTTGGAAAATTTGAGGAATAGACGGATGTTGGGAAAATTGATTAAGGTCAAGGCGTGCTAAAGCATTGTACTTAAGATTAGATTGCGCCCCTCTAGGACAATGTCCAGGGGCAATCAGAAAAAAAAAACGACGCTCTATCCTTCAACATTCAATGACCTGTTAATACTGTAAGGGTGCACTCCTAATACAGTATTCTAAAACAGCTAGAAAATAAATACATTCCTCTCGATAGCTTTTGAGGGGATTCATAAGCTCTTCGAATTATACAAATATGATTTCAAATACACTATTTATAATTCGAAATCTAACCGTTGCATATTGATATAATCATTAACAATACCATTAATTTGAATAATGGCCAAATGTTTATTGCTATAACACCGACTTAACTATCATATAATTGCACACATAAAATCATCATTAGTGACAATGGTTACAACTTCTAAAATTAATAAAATGTAATTGTTATATTTTGAAATTTTAAATAAAATTCCCAACAGTCCCCCTCAAATTTCAAAATACACCAAAGAATTCACTAGAAGAATCATTAGAATTCAATGCATATCTACTAGTGCCAATCGGGCTATGAACTAGTGACCGGACAATTAATCTTCTTGGTGAAACATAAAGTTTCTATGAACCAATGTCCCTTTTATGTGAATTAGAGGACCAATTGCCCACATTGAATTCTAAATTAGTAATAAATTGTTCTTTTCGGTGTGGCATTTTAATGGTCTTGAGTCTTACTGGTTTTCATGAGTGCTTTAGAGATACATGCCTAAGCTCTCATAGGAATTGACCCAGTTCCAAACTCATATAGGTGAACAGTGAACCTCCATCAAGTGTGTATTTCAGTTCTTACACACCACCATTCATTAATTAGGCTATGGAGTTCATTAAGAGCATTTAGATCAACCTTATTCATTGCAACAAGCATTATCTCGCCATAGGGATAGACAACAAGTGACTTGTTATTACCACTATGAAACTGTTTAATGGGATCTCTAATCACATAGGTAGGGTTACCATCACTCTTGCCTTATGTTCTAAGCATAGTCTTATCCCCTCCACGTTTGAACCACTAATCTCCTATTTAGTATTGACAGAAAATTGGCCAAATTTATTCTGACTACACAAAATCTAGGCTCACTTCTAGATTTAAGCAATTGCTGTACAATAATAATTTCCAAACAATTTTCCATGATTAATAGTTGTATCATGAAATTCATCTTAAATAAGGAGGGTGAGAACCAATTGGAAAAATCAAGGCATGCCTTCTCTTAAGGCAATCACCTCGGACCACACAGTAGACCGAGTTACATTATTTGGATAACTTTTAAAATATTCCATCTACACCAAAAGTTAAACATAATCACCAGTAATTTATATTTGAATAAAACACAATTGATATATCTTTTATCATCGGTGGAGGATCTGCTAAACTGATTCCGAATAATTTTAAAATTAATAGACCTCATGAATCACACAAATATTAAAACATTTTAACACCACAACTTTCAATTTCATGATGCTTACATTTAAAGCCTCATTAGTTTGGGAGGAAATGCCATAAAAATATGCCAACAATAAACCATGCAAGACTCGTATCAATGCAGTGCCTGTTTATAATTATGGGATCATCCCAGATGCAAACCATCATGCATACACAGACCAATGGTATATTAAATCATGCTTAGAATTACAAGAGCACGAAATTATTATATTATTGACTGTCATTGTAATCCAAATTTAAATGACCATTTTGACATTCTATCCCATCATGATATATAGTTATTCTCAATTATGAATTATTAGACTTTGGATAGTTATTATCCAAAGCAACTCCACAATAAAACCAATATCGGGTTTTATGTTCTTAATGCACATATCAAGATCCAAGGCCGAAATGATAATGACTAAATTAAGCGTTGACCACAACTGAATCAACTCATTTACAAGATCCACTTTGCAGAGAGAAGATTTCTACACAAATGTGTTCATGAGTTCCATACTACATATGCCAATGAATTTGGACAGGAACATATCCTTCAACATAAATACGGAAATCAGTTTATGAACAGTAAAACTACACATATATACCAAACGAAATTTAAATAGCAATCTCACATAATACAATATAAGAAATACTTATCTTTGCATAAAAATGCATTATTCCATTAATTAGTAATAAACACCAACATCCATAAACGCAAAAATCTGATCTTAAGATTGTTGGAAAAATTTGAGAAATAGATGGATGTTGGGAAAATTGATTAAGGTCAAGGCGTGCTTAAGCACTATAGGACAATGTCCTGATGCAATCACGAAAAAAAACGACGTTCTGAACTTTAGCATTCAATGACCTGTCAATACCAGTGTTTTTATAAACGTTAGGCGCTAGTCGGACGGATACCCCGTGCTTAGCGCCTATGCCGATTAGTCGGTGATTAATCGACGGGTGGATTTTTTATTTATTTTGTATTTTCCTACATAAAAATCCAATTATAAACAAATTCCAATGTTCAAAATCTAAAAAGAATTCTTTCCAAATCCACAAATGCCAAATTACCAATCATAAACCAATCAAAATCCACAGAATTAGGAAGTGTTTACATGCATCGGTTGGAAGTTTTGAATGGAAGTGTTTCATTGTCCTTCAGAATTAGAAATCTTTACGTGCATTGATTATATAAGAGACTACTTATTGTTTGCATGGATTTAAGTTTTGAGTTTGAAATAACTGGAAGTGCAATGCAGTGCAGCACTTCATTCTCTGTTTCATGAGTTAATCAAAATGACTGCTCTAACTTTTTTTAATGGTAATAATTATTGATAGTTTTGTTCTGTCTTGATTAAAATCCAACAAATATTTTTTTTTTTTTTTTTTTTAAAACCGGGAGTCAAAGACTTTGACTCTGCTGAGCCGATTTGAACGATTAATTTGTGGCCAAATAATGTGACTGATTTTAACCTTTTCACCATAGTTATGAGCCGACTAGAGGAATCCAACTGATTAATCGGCCGTCTAGGCCGATTTTTTAAACACCGGTTAATACTAAGGGTGCACTCCCAATACAATATTCTAAAACAGCTAGAAAATATATAAATTCCTCTTGGTAGCTTTTGTGGGGATTTTCTAAATCTAACCGTTACATATTAATATAATCAATTATGAGTTTAATTGATAATTATTCGTGATGAATTTACAAATTATAATTGTAAAATTACTAATTACTTACCAAATTGTTCAACCATTTTAGGTTTTCTTACTGATTTATTTTCCCTTTTTTTCTTAATTTTTTTTTCTTTAGGAAGTTTACGAGTTATTATGAGTTTTTTCTTTCTAAATCATGAGTTATTGGATAATTATTGACCCTTTTTTTTTTATTCAAATTGAAAAAATACATTATAAAAAATAATGGGAAAATTACAAATTTTTATATTTTTCTGATAATCTACCAAAGCTTACCGGATATGTTTTTGAATTTAGAAACCGAAATAAAAACAATATTTTTAAAAAAAAAAAATTGGATTGTATACGATTGGAAACTACAGTGAAGGCCAAATAGCAGACACACGTTATAGAGAAGAATAGCAAATAATAGAAAGGTTCACATGTGGGCCCAAAAAACAAAAAAGAACAAAGAAAAAAAAGCATGGTTTGATCTCTGATTATCTAGTGAGACTTTTAATTAATTGCCCCTACTTTCCCTAGTCCACACGTCGTAATCTCCATTGATTAGGTCTACACGTTACGGGAAGAAAAGCTTGATATAGGGCCATTGAAAGAAGCTTCACCACCGTATAGTGTAGCTTGACAGGAAGAGCATTCACAGCTACACGGCATGTGATATTTAAAGAAAAGAAAAATTAAATAAATAAAAACTTTAACAGTGGAGAGACTAAACTGTCTTGCATTTGTTTGAGGCCACAAAAATGCACTCGAAAGTGCTCGGGTTTGGTACATTGACTAGTCCACCTCCCCCGGGATTCCCCAACTCAGGTTTTCAATAGTCGGAGTTAGGGGTCAAATGATGTTGTTGGAGTCACCCTGAATCAGCAGCATTGGCATTCCTAACTCAAATTTATCTGTTGTAAGCTTTGAGATTTTCTATTTTAGACTTTTAGTCAATTTAGGAATCCTGACTTTGGGAGGAACAAGTTCAGATTTTCCGGAACAAATCATGCATGTTTAGTTTGTTGTTCAATAAAGAGATAAAGATTACTTATGGTGGTGTTAACAAGTCAGCTAACATAAAATGTGTAACATGATCGGTTTCGAAGAGAAGTTGAATGATATCAAAGAACATAAGATCCTTTATCGGATAACGTCTCTATATGTTTTCCTCTTTTTCGTATCGGAGATAAAGATATTTTTTATGCTTTGGGCATCCATAATACCTTTGTTATTGACCATATAAGGTTGGTTTTGTGGTAATACCTCTCACACCTATTAACTTATATTTAGAGGTTGCGAATTCGAGTCATCCACCTCCGAAAAAAATCTCAATTTATATAATTGTCTAATATATATATATATATATATATATTTTTAAAATACCTTCGATATTTATTATTATCTTTTTCAATTAAGGTTTAGTATATAATGATATGTTTGCAATTTTTTTTTTTCATATACCAATAAAAATAGCGATAGCTCAAACCTGTGACATTGTCGGACTGAATGAGTCCTCTTACCGTTGAGCCACATTGGTCGGTTTTGTAGTTTCTTTGTCTTCCTATGTATGGTTTTTGCTTTCTAAACTAGAAATATCTCATATTATATGATTTAAAAAAAAACAATATTACAATAATTCAAAATTTGGAGAAAACATATATATTCTATCCCCTGACCATATTATATATGTGTTAATGGCTGATCACTAGAACAATCTCATTTTGTCTTGTGATTTTATAGACTGTTATTTTTTAAGTCAATTGAGTTGAAATTTTAAATAAACATGTCATTTTGCTTCAACAATTTTAATACCAAATTCGAAATAAGAAAAATGGAAAATATAAATAAAATGAGATTTTGTAGTTTAGCCAAAATATAGTTTTTTTTTTTGGACTTTTACCCTCGACTTGACTAAAATACCCTAAACTTTACTGATAAGTTGACTTAAATACCCTCAATTTTTACTACTGAGATTTAAAGGTAAAGTTGTATATTTACAATAAAGTATTGAAATGGAGAGAGAGAGAGATGATAATGGTGAGATCGGTTAATTACAATCAATTGTCTTGGCAACCGAGGTTGATATATCCACCAATTAACCTATCATATTCACTATGAGTTATAACCAATTAAGGGTGTCAATTCTTAACTGATTTTATCATAAATAATTCTACCAATATTGCAATCAACAAGTGATATTCTCAATCATTACATAAAGAATAAGATCTAATTATATAGTGAATGGAACCTAGTAGGAGAACATATTATTGATAGCCAATACAAATATCCAAAATCCAAAGGTTTCTCAAATCAATCCCCTAGAGAGGGGTTTAGTTATACACGATTACAATCAAAGAACAATGGTAAAAGATAAGGAAATCACCCATGAGCCTCCTACTTTAAGCTTGATTCTTTTGAGCTCCTTGATGAACCTTGATGCAAAGAGTGGTAGATGAGGTTGTGTAGTAGAGTGGATATCCAATGGAAAGTGATAAAGGAAAGGTGTGTAGAGAATACGTAGAGATGAATGATTATGGGAAGGGAATCAAGACGTGTATTATTGAGTTTTTGGGTGGAAAAGATAGTTCAAGATTAGAAATGGATGAATGTGAGATTGGTAGAAAATGGATGAAAAATGCTCTCAAATCTATTGCTGGTATTTTTGCTCTGTTCTGTGTGTATATTCGACATGAAGAGGAAATCTATTTATATGGTCCCAAGGTGATGTCTTGCAACCGCCAGATTCACTAATATGGCATATGTCGCGATCCGATTGTTGCGGTATGGCCACCGTGAACATGACTGAGAAGACAGTTATACGGTATTCAATCTCTCTCTGGTGACTCTTTTGGCACTGTCCAATCTACTTCCTCTTACATCACACCATCATCCACTGTTTTCTGAGTTATAATCGGTGGTGTTGGTGGTGACGGTGGTATAGACTTCTTTGGAGGTGGAGCTGATGCATCATTGCAATAGTGATGTTGACAATTCTCACTTTTCTCTATATATGATGTTTCTATTACCTTTGTTAGTCAAAAATGATCTGTTAGGTTCCGATGTGACTCGTCCTCTCTTCCACCAACTTATTTAGGTTTCCCTCCAGGTGGTTTTTCTACTAGGGAGGCTTTTTGGAACCCATCCAATCATTAGTAAGGTGGAACAAAGGCTAGCTCCTTGGAAAAGAGGCTTCATGTCTAAAGGGGGAAGACTTGTTCTTATTAAGACTGTTCTTTCTAGTCTCCCGACATATTTTATATCGATGTTTAGGATCCCGACGGGAGTGGCAAAGAAAATAGAAAAGCTTCAGAGGGATTTCTTTTGGAATGACGGTATCCTAAAAAAGAAAGTCCACTCAGTCGATTGGATTTCGGTTTGTCGCAGTATGAAAGAAGGAGGTTTGGGGATTGGGAGGATTAAAGACAAAGGTGTGAGTTTGTTGGCCAATTGGATTTGGAGATTTGGGATGGAGCACTCTTCTTTATGGAAGAGAATTATTTGTGCCAAGTATGACCTTCACCATAACAGTTTAATTTGGAAGTGTCATGATATAAAGAGGTGCTCTCAATTTGTTAAAACTGTGAATAGTTTGTTCAAAGAAGGCAGCATGTCTGTTAATATTATAACTAATGGTTTTCAAGTGGTAGTAGGAAAAGATGATAGTGTGAGATTATGGAATGATTTAGGTTGGGACTCCATTCCACTAGGACGGCCTTTCGAGAATTTTTGCTCTTGCTTCTAACAAGATTGGGATGCTGAATGAGTATGGGAGTTGGTTGGACTAGACCTGGGTTTGGAATGTGGGTTTGAGGAGACAGCTTTTTGGATGGGAGAGGGACCAATGGAATTGTTTCTTGCTTTCTTTGCAGGGTCTTTCAGTTAGGAGGGATATCTCGGATGCTTTGGCGTGGTCTTATTGCCCCAATGGCTCTTTCTCCGTTAAATCTTTCATGAGGTCTTTAGTGAGTGAGGCTGTTTCAGATGGCCGTAACAATATTTGGTCCTCCTTATGGCAGGGATTATGCCCTCCGAAAGTTGAGGTTTTCGTTTGGCAATTGTTGAGAGGAAGAATTCTGGTTAGAAAGGTGATCACCAGTTTTGGTTTTATTAAGTTGGATACTGAGGCGTGCCCAATGTGTAGTAAAGAGCCGAAAACGATTGCCCACCTTTTTCTTCATTGTTCCTGGCCTGAGATGTTGTGGTCGACCTGCATGAAATGGTGGGATGTCAATTTCTGCTTCAATTCTTCTGTCAAAGACTAGATATATTGGAATGCTATGTGTCCTTCTCCAACCAGAAAAAGGGTGTGGAATTCTTTGTTTTTTGCTATTGCTTGGACCATTTGGGAGTCTCAAAATTTGGTTGTGTTCAGTCAGAAGGAGGCCAGTTTGCTCATGGCAGTAGATTCTGTGAGATTTAGGATTGTTTGGTGGTTTCAAAAATCTTGGTTGTGGTTCCAAGGATGATATTACTCTGCTGTTGCTTTTTGTTAATGAGAGGTGTGTTGACAGTAAACTTGAGAAGGTTTCTACGCCCAGGGTGTGGCCCCCTCCTCTGAATGATGATCTGATTTTCAATGTGGATGGGTCATCGAAAGGCAGTCCGGGCTTGGCTGGTATTGGAGGTGTTCTCAGAGACGCTAGTGGTAATATCTTATGCTTATTCTCTTCCAGCATAGGCATTGCGGATTCCATGTCTTCAGAACTGATTGCCATCCAGAGGGCTAGTCTTTTGATCACTTCTAATCAGCTTCTAGCTGATCGAAACATTACTATCATTTCTGACTCCAAAGTGGCAGTTTCTTGGGTTAACGGAGATGGCTTTGGGTCCATAAATCATGTGAACGTGGTGTATGACATAAGATAAGCTCTTCTATTGATGAAATCGTTATCTGTCAGTTTTATGCCTAGGAGCTCCAACTCGTTAGCTGATTACTTAGCTAAAGCTGGTTCGGTTTTGCTTAGGGAAAGGCTAGAGTGAGGTACTTTTTAGTTTTGCTTAGGGTGGTGGTGTTTCTTTTTTAGGTTCCCTGTGTCTCTTTTTCCTTCTTTTTTTTTTAGGGATGTTCTCTGTTTTTCTTTACCTTGGCTTCTGTTTTCAGGAGTGGCTGGTGGTGTGGCCGGGGTGTTTTGCTTTTGGTGTTGTTTGGTTTGCTTTCTTTGCCCTATGTGGCTCTAATAAACTTGCAGTTTCAAAAAAAAAAGAGAGGATCTATTAAGAGATAATTTTTCAATTCTTTCTTTTTGAAAGACCTAGATCGAAAAGCTTCACTTTGACGATTTAAAATATGAGATTTTTGTTTTTTCAAAAGAATATGAGATTTGTGTCGATTAATTTAATAATAAAACATGTTTAGTTTACTAAAATATAACGTTTAATCTTTAAAAATAATAATAAAATAATGTTTAATTAATAATTATACAATTATGATGAGTATTTACCATTTAGAATCATTAGATGGATTTTATCCTTTTTTTTCTTTCGAAATATGTCATTAGGTCATCCCCAACCCAAAAACTCAGTTTCGTGCAATTTTTGCACTAAAATGCTACAGCTTTCATAATATTTATTTTTTCCATCTTCAATCCATTGCACCAAATGTTATAATAAAAAGTATATTCCCTTCTTAACAATTAACAATTCACCCCATAATTAACATAATATTGTAATAAGTTAATAATATAAATGTTAATATTAATAATAATTAAATTAAAGCAAATATAAATTAAACAAAATCATTAAATAATAAAAAGGATACATTTGGAATAATTTTGATTGGTTAAGGGTAAAGTTAAAAAAAAAATTAAATAAGGAAGATTATCATAATAGAGTTTATTAAATATGGCTCAAATTGTGATTACGTAAACTATAGAGATGAAAAAAAAAAGAGATTTTTGCAGCAATTGAACAGTGTTGTGCCAGATCTGGCGCAACACTGATAGGACCCACCCCGACTCCTCTCTTGAGTACGATGGAGGTCCTGTGGGCTTCCCCAACTCCTCTCTTGAGTACAAGGGAAACCCTATGGGCTCTACATTCTCTAGCATAATAAAAGGACTTTCTACTGAAATCTCCATTCGGAAATACTTGTTTGACTCAAATAAAATGTGAGGAGAATACTGGAGAGTACAAAATGTACATAATTATAATTTCTTTACATATATTTTCGTCCGTTACAAAAAGTTTATCAAAAATGACCGTTCGGGCCAAAAACCGACAACTTTAAAAACTAAGTAACCAGTCATCCCGAGTGGGAGATGAAACAGGCCGAGTAAGAAAACCGAGTAGGCCGAGTAGACCGAATAGGCCATGTGGGCCGAGTAGGTCAAGTGGGCCGAGTAGGTCAAGTGGGTCGAGTAGGCCGAACAGACCGAGTAAAAATCCGACCACGTTCTGACCATGCCTACCATCCCGACCATGCCTACTGTCCCGACCATGCCGACCTCATATTTTTAAATATGTACATGAAAATTTAAAATGCATGACTTTTATGCTTCATGATGTCATCGAGTGGCCCACCTCAAAACTTCTGAGTCCGCACAACCGAGCAACTACCTGGATAAATATTTAAGAGTGAAAGGATGAGCGCTAACGCCCAGTGAGTGAATGAAAACTTTTAAAAACACTTTTCTAAACCACTTTACAATAAGCATTCAGCAATACATGGTAGAAGATAATATATCTACTTTTGTACTGAATAAACTGAATAAACTGAATGCTTCTCTTTGCTGAATAAGAATAAATGCTTTATAAAATCTTAATCTTCACCAAATTCATACCGGGAATATCCTCCATAAGTAAGCCGAAATATATTCAGGCAAATGCAGTCATGAATAACTTCTGGTCATACCCGAATAGAGCGACTCAATTACTCTTTCTCTGGTCATGCTTGGGCAGAGCGACTCTCTGGTCATACAAGTGTAGAGCGACTCTATTACTCTTTCTCTGGTCATGCACATGCAGAGCGACTCATGACATACACATGTGTAGAACGGCCCCAAAAGCCAACCTTAATCATAACTGGGGAATGGTACATGATGCTTTTATAGAAATCATAATATCTTCTTGATAATTCATAAAAATAATATACTATTTCTGAATGCTAATATAAGCATAAATATATATCTTCGGTTCTCTGTTTACTCACCATCAATCATAAAAAACAATAAAAAGCTTAAAATGATTTGCAGCAATTAAAGCATAAAACTGTAAACCTTAGTTAAAAATAAAACTGAAACTTAATTCACTCACAACTTAATTCACTCACAACTTAGTCGTCAAACTTATCTTAGACTGAGTATGCTAGGTTCCCTTCGTCTTCACTGACTTTTCTCTTTTCTTCTCTTTCCTTTCTTCCGCTTGATTCTACTGCTTTCTAGCTCTCAAAACATTTATCCTCATATATATATACTTATGGAAGGACACAGCTGAAGTTATAAGCTAATTAACCAAGCTCACAGCTGCCTGTCAGCCATGCATCTCACTTGGCTTACTCACCTGATGTCTTTTCTGTTTCACGCTTATCTTTTTTTTTTTTTTTTTTTTTTTTTTCTCTTTTCAAATTGGGCCTTTCAATTGGGCTTGAAAGACATTGGGTGTTACAAACACTGTTGATGGAGGCAAAATAGAGCAAATGTTTGGCACTTGGTCGGGAGGCAAATCTTGCTCTATTTTAGAGTTCTATGCTACTTTGCCTCTCGGTTTGAGATGGCCTAACAAAGGATTTTTTGGGTGAATATTAGAATCATTTACATTTGTGTATATTCAAGTCAAAATCCAAAGGAAACCAATAGTAACCATAATAATTTTATCTTGACAATTTCGTTGTACACTTGTACATGTATTTGCAAATTATACATTATTGCAAATCACACAAATAATGTACTCTCGAAGTAGCAAATATGAAGTAAAAGTTATGTATGCTAAAAGTTCAAAATAATTGTAGAGCAAACGTTCTTGCTTCTTCAAGTATGAGAACATCTTGAGTTAAAAAAAAAATCTTCTACAACTCTTAATACTGCAATTTAGATACAGTAACTCATGTTTAAATTCTTGCATTGAGCTGATCATGTACTACACAATTTAACGAGGGACAGTTAAGGACATCAAAGACTGACCTGAACCTGAGCATATTGCAGGGGCAGTAGGCACATCATAATTAGGAACAGGCATCTGACAGGGAAGAATCGGCAATTGTGACTCGAAATTAAGTACCTGCATAGCTTGTCTTATAGATGGTCTTAGATTTCTATCAGGATGAGCGCACCACAATCCAACAATCATCAAAGACTCCATTTGATCCTGGTTAAAGTTCATGCACAACTTCTTGTCAACAACATCAGCAAGCCTTTTTTTCCCATATGACTCCCAAACCCGAGCTACCAATGAAATTGGAGCTTCCTCATCCCTTTGTTCTATCGATCTTCTCCCACATGCAATTTCCAGTGCAACGATTCCAAAGCTAAAGACATCGGATTCCTTGCTAGCCTTGCTTGATGTGAAGCATTCAGGAGCCATGTATCCAATGGTTCCAGCTAAAGCAGTGGTTTGAGACCCTTTTGCATGGTCAACAAGTCTAGCCAGCCCAAAATCCCCAAGTTTAGCATTGAATTCTGAATCCAACATAACGTTGCTTGATTTTATATCTCTATGCAGTACACATTGATCCCCTTCTTCATGTAGATACAACAACGCCGAGGCCAAGCCTTGTACGATTTTGTATCTGACATCCCATGTCAACAAGCTTTTCCCTTTGAAGAGATGAAAATCTAGGCTGCCATTAGGCATGAACTCATAAACAAGAATCAATTCTTTTTCATGACACCAACCCATAAGCTTTACTGTATTTTTGTGTCTCAATCGACTAATGATTTTGACTTCTGTGGCATATTCCTTACTTCCTTGTTTAGACTTCCTTGAAACCTTCTTCACAGCAACAAAAGTATTCAAGTCCCTCAAGAATCCTTTATACACCGCGCCAAACCCACCCTCTCCAAGCTTGTTCTTTTCTCCGAAATTGTCAGTTGCAATAGCCAATTCGTCATACGAAAACTTCTTAGGACCCATTCCATTTTCAAATTCATCACCAAATGGCACATCAAATTTGGAATCAGCCTCGTTACGTTTCCTCTTCCATCTTAAAACAAGCCAAACTATCGATAAACCAACAATTAGCGCACTTGATCCGGCAATTAAGCCTGCCACAAGTCTTACCTTCTTTCTTCTATTCTTGGAATTTGGTGTGACTCCTCCAGGATTAGGAGAAATTGAAGGTGGTAGAGAAGTAGAGTTCGGTGTTAATGGTTCAGGAGTAGGAGAAGTTGAAGGTGGTAGAGAGGTGGAGCTTGGTGTTACAGCTGGTGTTACAGCTGTTTCAGGAGTAGGAGTTGTTTGATTGATTTCAAATGGACGGCTACCAATATAGTTGCCAGGAGGGTCATAATTGCAACAGATGAAAGATCCCCCATTTTTGCACTGCACCCTACCGCATCCAAGGTGTTTCGAGTGTTGCCAGACAATCTGGGTATAATGCCCACACACTCTGTCAACACGACATGTATTGTTGATGCTGTCATAATCAGCCTTCTCCGAAACCCAAAGACCAACAGCTTCTACGCCCGAAAGATTACCAGTGCTATAAGCCAAGTTCTCACCGTATGGCCCTTCTGAATGCACAAGGCTGCAATCACCCATCCTCTGATTGGCATAATTTTGTGCATAGCTTGCTACCTGGTCATCCCAAGTCAAATTAAGAACACCAATCTCTGCACGAGCCGCATTATGTGCATTTAGGTAGTCTCGGGGTGAGTCTTGGGCATAATTGGGGTGAATAAGAGCTAAACCCAATACGTAACCAAGAGATAACAGAAACTTAACCAACATATTAGTTTCTCCGGAAAGAAGATTCATTGCCCAAAAAAACAAAACTCATCTTTGCACAGAGTTTATGAGTAAAATAAACATGAGCAACTTGAAATTAGTACAAAGACTTTAACAAGAAAAAAATTACAGAACTAGGAGGAGACAATGCATTGTTCGCCAAACTATGCTTAAATTTACAGATCAACAAAGCACCAGAACGACCCTGTTTATCATTGCTTTTCCACCAATTAGTCTACCGCTACTCTGCTTGTCTTTGATTTTGACAGAGGAAGGATAGTAGATTAGTAGAAAAGTCATTTGACAGTAAGAGAATCAAAGGGACATGTAAGAATCCCATTTTGAGTAAGTATGGGATTAGTCAAGGTATATAACTCGTTGAAACCATCTCCTTACAAGTCGATTTTTGAGGATGAGTTCTACCTAGTGAGTTCGTATCATTTGGTATCAGAGCCTACACCACACCAAGCAGCAGGTTCGTCGCGGACGGGGCAACCTGGGGAGGGCTGCTACCCGAGAAAGTGGGATCCACGACGGAGTCACCCAGCTGGGAAAGATAGACCGCCGTGGATGACGGCTGCTGAAGCGTGGTGGAGTGTTAGGATCCCACATTGACTAAGTATGAGATTAATCAATGTATATAACTTATTGGGCACCCTCTCCTTACTAACCGGTTTTTGAGAATGAGTTCTACCTAATGGGTTTGCGGACAGGACAACCTAGGGAGGGCTGCTACCCGAGAAAGCGGGATCCATGGAGTCACCCAGTTGGGAAAGATAGGTCGCCGTGGATGACGGCTGCAGAAGCGTGGTGGAATGTTAGGATCCCACATTGACTAAGTATGAGATTAGTTAAGATATATAACTCATTGCGCACCCTCTCCTTACTAGCCGATTTTTGAGGATAAGTTCTACCTAGTGGGTTCGTATCAGGATACCATCCCACACGGCTACACATTTAAATAATAGGCCCCATTTGATTACATCCCTGTGTGCACGATATTTTTTTAAAATTTAATTTAATATGTAAATATGTAAAATGTTTACTTTACCCATAGATATTATATATTAGTATACAGGTCCAAAATAAATATTTGCTTTATGGGCAAAGTCATACCCTGTTACGGCAAAAACAAAATTGGGGGGGGGGGGGGGGGGGGAGGGATTATCGTCATGCCTAATATATGCCCATCAATAGAAGAAAAATAGATGGGAGAAAATAAACTAACTACAATACAAGATATATGTGGAAAACTCAAATCCGGTAAAAAACCACGAGCCATCAGGATGACAGAGAAAATTCCATTATATGATAAATTGTTACAACCATATATTTCAGGATTATCTCTCATACCCAAACCCTAAACCACGCTCATAAGATCCTCACAAAGAACCCTTAATATCCCCTAGGTCTCCCTTAAATATCACCCATGGATCTCTAGTTTGATCAACTGATATTCCCTTTGATCCCTTCCAGGATATTCCCACAGGTATCTTACCCGGATCTCTCCACTCTTAGATGTTACATGGTGTTTATTAACTCCTCACAAAATAACCTAATTACAAGGTCTATTTATACTAATTACAAGGAGTTCAAGATAAAAAGAAATCATACTCCTAAACGTACAAGAATTACTTGTTCCACATAAATACTATTTCCTATTTATGACAAGTCTTCATATTAAGGAGATATCATTTTCCTTCAAGTACAAGACTTTTCTATTCTTCATGAAGACAAACTCTTTCCTTTTTCGATTAGCACAAGAGCTTCAAGAAGAAAACGGATTTCCTATTTTTGCTCAACATTCCCGATTTAGGTGAAATCCGCCATTACCGTGGTTTGGGTCACAGTTGGCCACCCACGCCCAACACCGCGGATCGTTACTGTCAACCACTACTCTGAATACCGCGGTTGGTGTAATTGCCTCCGCCGCAGTCTACACCGGGTGATTCCACAGGAGTTCGATCGCTCCCTATGCCGTAGTCTGTGCACTTGTCTGCACCGCGGTCTACGACACGGTTACTACCAGATTTCGTTTCTTCAGTTCTTTCAGTCTTAAAACCTCCCTCAAACACTATCTCCAACTTCCAAATGTTATCCCACGTCTCAAAAAAATTCCACATCAGTTGAGTTTTTTTGGTTAACACTGGGTTCACTTGAGAAAATAAGTCAAAACCTAACAAAACTTGTGGGTTCAAGTGCAACAACAATTACTGTATATATCGTTCTGTTTCAATATCATTCTTATATTAGTACATTCCTTAACCGTTTAAGAACTTGACAAAATTTAAGAATTCCAAATCTAATTATCATATATTGTTGACTTAAATTGACTTTAAATTCCAAAATTTAATTCATAAGTAATTGATGCAAGAGATATTATTGAGGATTTTGAGTTTTAAAAATATTCTTATAATTAATACATGTTATTTTATTTTCATTCATAATATATTTAATTAGATAGTAAATGAGAATTTTTTTTAGAAGAAGTAGAGAGGAAAAAAAAATGTGATCAAAAGACAATACCACAACCAGATACTAATACCAAACTGATGCAACGGAAAAATTGACATTAACAAGAGTCGATAAAATAAAGGGATAGCCGATTCAAATCTGTTCATTCACGCATGAATACCGGAAAAGAAACTTCTATTCTATTAATATGTTGATTCACACACGAATGTCAGAATAACAAACATTAAAATCGTTGACCCTAGTAAAGGTACCAATATTGGATAAACAAAAGGAAACTCTTTGATTTATTTCATTAGAAACTCTAATAAGCACATCTAATAAGGAAATTAGATATGATTTAATTAAATCAAATCATAACATAATTAATTACCTAATTAAATATATATAATAAATAAAAATAAAATAATATATATTAATTATAAGAATATTTTAAAACTCAAAATCATCATTGATATCTCCGGCATCATTAGTCTCTCGATTTTTACAGAAATAAACAACACAAGCTATCATGAAATAGTAAGAATTAAGAAAAACGAATTAAAGTAGGAAAGGTGGGTGCATGTATCATAGGTGAGTATAAATATTTTTCGTTGATGTGAGATGAGTTTGCATTCCAAGTCCTCGTGCTTGCAATGGAGACAGAAGCTGATAAAGCCCTGGCCGGTAGAGGATTTTGGGGCTATTTTTTTGCTTTTATTTTCCGAAAATGATTTTGGATTCGTGTTTATAACCGTTTTTCATTTTGTTTTAAAAAATAAGAACAAAATAGAAAACAAAACCGTGTTAAAATAAAAAAAACATGGAAAACAGTTAAAAAAAGTTTTTCATTTTATTTTTCGAACAAAAACTCGTTCTTCTTCTATTTCTCTTTTCTGTTTCCATAAACGATTTCGAATTTGTGTTCGTTAAACGTTTTTCATTTTATTATTAAAAAATAAAAACAAAATGGAAAACAAAACCATGTTAAAATTGAAAAACACGGAAAACAACTAAAAAATGTTTTTCATTTTGTTTTTCAAACAAAAACTGTAGTTCATCTTCTTCTTCCCGATTTGCTCCTCCAACGCCGGAGGAGGTAAGATCCTCCTCTAGGGATGCAGATCTGGCCATCTCAATGTCGCTAAAGGAGGATCTTACCTCCTCCGAGGTTGGAGGTAGAAAAATTTGAAGAATAGATGGATGTTGGAGAAATTGATTAAGGTCAAGGCGTGCTAACGCACTGTACTTAAGATTAAACCGTGCCCGTCTAGGAGAATGTCCAGGAGAAATCAGGAAAAAAAAACGATGCTCTGACCTCCAACATTCAATGACCTATTAATACTGTAAGGGTGCACTCCCAATACAGTATTCTAAAACAGCTAGAAAATATATACATTCCTCTTGGTAGCTTTTGTAGGGATTTAGAAGCTCTTCGAATTATACAAATATGATTTTGAATGCACTATTTATAATTCAAAATCTAACCGTTGCACATTAATATAATCATTAACATACCATTAATTTGAATAAAGGTCAAATGTTTATTGTTATACAATCGACTTAACTGTCACATAATTGTACACATAAAATCATCATTAGTGACAATGGTTACAACTTCTAAAATTAATAAAATGTAATTTTTGTATTTTGAAATTTTAAATAAAATTTCCAATAATTCCCCTCAAATTTCAAAATACACCAAAGAATTCACTAGAAGAATCACTAGAATTCAATGTATATGTACTAGTGCCATTCGAACTATGAACCAGCCATTGGACAATTAATCTTCTTTCACATGAACTTGGTGAAACATAAAGTTTCTCTGAACCAATGCCCCTTTTATGTGAATCAGAGGACCAATTGTCCACGATGAATTCTAAATTAGTAATAAGTTGTTCTTTTTGGTTCGGCATTTTAATGGTCCTGCGCCTTGCTGGTTTTCATGAGTGCTTTAGAGATGCATGCCTAGTCTCTCATGGGTACCAACCCATCCCCAAATTCATATAGCTCCATCAAATGTGTCACTACAACAAGCACCATCTCGCTATTGGGATAGATATAAGGTTCTTATAAAATTGTGAGCAACATATGCTATTATATTTTATGTTTATGAAAAACCGAATTGATTGGATTGTTTAAGTGAGAGTGGACCGGAAACGCCTGTTTGATTGTGATCAATATCTGTTGGGCTCGGTGCACCTTAGCTACATTAAATAAATGTAGGATATGATATGAGCAGTTGTATATGTGTGGGCCTAGTATTCTTATTAGGACTAGCCATCCTATTAGTGTTTTGAGAATCCTTTATAGGTTAGGATTCTGGAAAGTTATACTATATATAGGGGGTCCCTACTCTCACTCACATTGAACGGATTACAGAATTGTATCCCCATTGGACAATCTGAGAAATGTGAGTAGAGAGTAGAAGACTTTTTTTTTTTTACAATTTCTTTGTTTTATTTTCAGATTGGTTTTTTTAGATTATTCAATGGATTTAAAAAATTCAGATACAAATTTATGCTTATGTATTTAATACGAATATATATATTTGATTATATACAACTCTTAAAATAGGCTCATAAAATATTAAAATGATAGTACGAACAAGACAACAAGTGACTTGTTATTATACCTAAACCTACTTCTTGGGATCTCCAATCACATGGGTAGGGTTACCATCACTTTTGTCTTATGTTCTAGGCATAGTCTTATCCCCTTAACGTTTGAACCGCTAACCTTCTGTTTTGTAGTGTTAGAAAATTGGCCAAATTTATTCTGAGTGCAAAAAAATCTAAACTCACTTCTAGATTTAAGCAATTGCTATACGATCTTAATTTCCAAACAATTTTCCATAATTAATAGTTATATCATGAAAATCATCTTAAATAAGGAGGGTGAGAACCAATTGGAAAAATCAAGGCATGCCTTCTCTTAAGGCAATCACCTCGGACCACACAGTAGACCGCGTTACATTATTTGGATAACTTTTAAAATATTCCATCTCCACCAAAAGTTAAACATAATCACCAGTAATTTATATTTGAATAAAACACAATTAATAAATCTTTTATTATTGGTGGAGGATCTGCTAAACTGATTCCGAATAATTTTAAAATTAATAGACCACATGAATCACACAAATATTAAAACATTTTAACACCACAACTTTCAATTTCATGATGCTTACATTTAAAGCCTCATTAGTTTGGGAGGAAATGCCATAAAAATATGCCAACAATAAACCATGCAAGACTCGTATCAATGCAGCGCATGTTTATAATTATGGGATCATCCCAGATGCTAACCATCATGCATGTACAGACCAATGGTATACTAAATCATGCTTAGAATTACAAGAACACGAAATTTAAATGACCGTTTTGACATTCTATCCCATCATGATATATAGTTATTCTCAATTATGAATTATTAGACTTTGGATAGTTATTATCCAAAGCAACGCCACAATAAAACCAATATCGGGTTTTATGTTCTTACAGCACATATCTAGATCCAAGGCTGAAATGATAATGACTAAATTAAGCGTTTACCACAACTGAATCAACTCATTTACAAGCTCCACTTTGCAAGAGAGAAGATTTCTACACAAATGTGTTCATGAGTTCCATACTACATATGCCAATGAATTTTGACAGGAACTTATCCTTCAATATAAATATGGAAATCAGTTTATGAACAATAAAACTACACATATATACCAAACGAAATTTAAATAGCAATCTCACATAATAAATTACAAGAAATACTTATTTTTGCATAAAAATGCATTGTTCCATTAAGTCGTAAGAAACACCACATCCATAAACGCAAAAATCTGATCTTAAGATTGTTGGAAAAATGTGAGGAATGGATGGAAGTTGGAATTAAGGTCAATGTGTGCTAAAGTACTATGCTTAAGATCAGACTGCACCGTCCTGATGCAATCATGAAAAAAAAAATAACACTCTAACCTACGACGTTCAATGACCTGTTAATACATATGGTGTACTCTCAATAAAGTATTTAAGAACAGCTAGAAAATATATAGATTCCTCTTGGTAGGCTTTAAGGGGATTCAAAAGCTCTCCAAGTTATATAAATATTATTTTGAATACACTATTTATAATTCGAAATCTAACGATTGCATATTAATATAATCATTAATAATACCATTAATTTGATTAATGGTTAAATGTTTATTTTTATAAAACTGACATAATGGTTACATAATTACACACATAAAATCATCATTAGTGACAACGGTCACAACTTGTAAAATTAATAAAATGTAATTGTTGTTTTTTGAAATTTTAAATAAAATTTCTAACAGGAGCCACTGATCTGCTCCCCAAGAGCAAATCAGCAGCTCCTTAAATGTTTTTTTTTTTAAAATGTTTTTGCTTTTTTTCTCTTGCTTCGGAGGAGCAGATCCATCGATCTACCCTCCTCTTTTTTAGTTTTTAATTTTTTTTCCTTTCTTTTTTTAAAATATTTTATATTTAATAAAAAATTAATATTTATTCAATAAAAATAAATATAATTATAAGTTTAGTTGATGATTATTCATTTGTAAATTTACTAATTATTTACCAAATTCTTCAACCATTCTAGTTTTTCTTACTTATTTTTTTCCCTTTTTTTTAAAGATTTTTTTTTGTTTAGGAAGTTTATGAGTTATTATGCGGTTTTTTTTTTCTAAATTATGATTTCTTTAATAGTTATTTATGAAGAATTATTGACCATTTTTTATTCAAATTAAAAAATTATAATATAAAAATAACAGAAAAATTATAAATTTTTATATTTTTCTGCTAACCTCACAGACATGTTTTTGAATTTAGAAACCGAAATAAAAACAATATTTTTATTTTGATTTTTATTTTTAAAATTGGTTTGGATTTGAAACTCCAAAACAATGGAGGCCAAATAGTCGACGCACGTTATAGAGAAAAAAAGTAAATAATAGAAAGGTCCACATGTGGGATCAAAAAACAGAAAAGAACAAAAAAAAAAAAAAACACGGTTTGATCTTTGATTATCTGGTGTGAGACCTTTAATTAATTGTCCCTACTTTCCCAAGTCCACACGCTATAGTGATTTCCATTGATTAGGTCTACACATTACAGTGAAGGAAGGCTTGATTTACGGCCATTGAAAGAGAAGCTTCACCACCGTCTAATGTAACTAGACCGGAAGAGCATTCACAGCTACACGGCATGCGATATTAAAGTTTTTTTTTTTTTTTTTAAATAAAAACTTTAACAGTGGAGAGACTAGTTGTTGGTTTTAATATTGAGTACAATCAAAATGGGTCCAAACCCAATGTCACTGACTTGACCCATGAAGTCCAACCCAACATATTTTGATAACTGTAATATCAATTATCTGTGAATTACTGTCAGAACAGTTTACTGCAATATATATATGTGTGCAGTTAACTCTGATTAAAATAGTGTGTGTTGGTGTATTGTATGTGAAAATTGTATTTTTACGTATAATACAATTCAGAGAATACAGAAACAGATAAAAAAGTAAGGTATATTATACTGTGAATTGAGTTGGAGTTCTAATTCTGGTAACCATATCCGTCCTGTGATATATTCAATTTTCAATCCGAAAAGGTACATTATTATGTTAACCTTCTTCTCATATTGTATGATTCAACCTTGGTATCAGAGCATGTTTGAATGTGTTCGTGTTTATAAATTTCTTGTGACATTTTCTTTGGAAATATATGTATATATTTTTATTTTTTGGATTTATTGTTTACATGGATTATTTTTAAGTTTTCCAGTCATTTACATGATAACGTGTTGAGTTAATAAATGATTTTTTTTTTTATTTTGGATTTCCATTATATAGTCCATAAACATGTTTATGTAGACATGAAATCCGATCAATTTTTTTGTTATTACCTCATTTAATGAATTCAGGTATATATATACATATGTTTTACGGTATTTTTGTTTATGAGAATGTAGAACATATGATTTTTGTTTCGATTTTAAGATGTAATATTTTATATGGGATATTATCATTTGAGTCTTTATATTTGTTTTTGAATTATCTATTTTTTACTCACTTATTCATTTTTCACTATATTGGTCAATATATTTCTAAAACTACTCAATTTAGTCATTATGTAAGTCAACTGTTAGTCAAATTAAACGGTTTTAAGAGTATTTTTATCTTTCAATAAAAATATACCACATGTCAACCAATGTTCTAGTAGGCGCTAGGCGCTAGTCGTACGGTGGACCAGCGCCTAGGGCGTCTAGGCAGCAAAGTTTTTTTTTGTTTTTTTTTCTTTTTACCCCCTTTTAAGCAAATCACAACTTGATTAAATCTAATAAAGTAAATAAAGATCCACGTAAAATCATTAGAATTGCCAAGAAATTGATAATTTTACAGATCTAACAAACAAAATGAAACAAACCAAATCAGTGATAAAAACAACAAAATTTAGTTTGATATAGTCTTCTTGAGATGGTTGCATATATTCAGCAAAAGTAACAACAAAAATGAGCTTGATGATAGTTTGTTAAAGAATATATATATACGTACCCAAAATAGATTTCCTCACTTTGACCTGATACCCATTTTTACTTTTCTAAATAAAACCACAATAATATAAGCCTGCTGAAATTGTTTTACATATTAGGTCAAAATGATTTTCAATTTATGTGAAAATTAAATACACTTAGTATAAAACTTGTTAAGTTTAATACACTATTCCATAATAAAAAGAAAAAAGAAAAAAATAAGTGAAAAGTGTTTGTCTGGTTTTTATTAGTCCAGCTGAAACTGTTTATGGTGGTTTCAATTGGAATGTATATTTAAGAAATGAGAATATTAGGTTTACTAACCAAAACATTAAAACCAGTGTCGTTTTATCAAAAAAAAATAAAAATTAAAAAAAAAACACATAAGCCGATTAATCGGCTTCACAAGTCGGGCTAGACGGCCGCCTAGGCTGCCTAGGCTCCCGACTAGGCGTCCGACCGACTAGGAAGGCCGATTAATGCAAAATCGCAACGGTTGGACCTCCTAATGGCCAGGCACCCGCTTAGGCCGAATACTAGAACACCGATGTCAACAAAAAAAAAATAGAAATATATATAGTAAAAGTTAAAATAATATATAAATACAAATTAAAAAAGTATGAATAAAGGAATAATTATAAAATTATATATATAAAAAAATATAAAATCTTTCTCTTAAAAGAGTAAAAGCTCTCTCTAGTAAAAGTTCTCCCACCTCTCTATATTTCTTTCTCAAACCCAACGATCTCTCGCTCCTTTCTTGATATATCTCTCCTTTCTCGGTCTCTCTCTGACCTCCATGAAAACCCAGAAGAAATTAGTCGAATCCATCTACCGCTAACCGTCGCGAAACAGACCAAGATCTAGAACTGGGTTTGAACCAAAATCGACGGCCACCGTAATTTGAAAGGCAATCTCCTCGGACAAAGATCACGGTAGATCTCCTCAAGTTAGAAGATCGTGAATTCAAATCTATTCTCTATTTTTTTCTTCTGTTTTTTCGTACTTTCTATTTTTTTGATACATATATTTCCTATTTGATGGGTTTAGGGGTTGTGTGGGTTTTTTGGGTTTGATTTTGGAGTTGGGAGGTGGAGGGTTTGGTGGGTTTGGTTTTGGTGATTGTTGTGGTGGTGGTTGAAAGGTTGATGATGGTGGTGGGATTCTGGATACAAAAATTACTGAACTTGGTGAGTACGTTGAGGTCATTTTAGAGGTAGGTATTGATGGTAAATGCTTGGATTTTCTTTAGCTCTATAAGAGAATTGCATTTGGGTAGTAAATAGAGAGGATTTAGAATATCAACTCTCTGAGTGCTTGTGCTTGTGTTTGCATTTGTGTAAAGTTTTAGTGTAGAAAATTGACTTATTGGTGGAGATAGGGTTGAAGCCATTTTAGCTATTCATTCACTGTTCTCATCGTTTGAGCTTCTGTGAAGGAAATAAAAGATAAGAACCGAATTGGGTTTCCTGGGTTTGAAGGGTTAGTGATGGTGGCTTGGTGGCTGGAGATTGGTTTGGGTGGTGGGGTGGTGGCTGGTTAGAATTTAGGTTTGGTGTGGTGATTGGTTTCGATTCAGTTCACAGAAGTTGTTCTAATTTGAACAATAGATTTTGTTAAATTTCGGTTTGGTATGGTGGTTGATGTTGATTCAGTTCAAAGAAGTTGTTCTAATTTGAAAATAGCTTTTGTTAAATTTCTAAATTAATATATAAAGAAAATAATTTTTATATTTCTTTCCCCTTTTAAAAAAATTAAAATTAATATATAGTTATGAATAAAATTAAGAAAATAACTTTTTATTTTAAATTCATGGGTAAAACTATCATTTTATATTTTATGTGACGGTTGACTGTTAAAATTCTGGTCAGAGGGATCAAATTGAGTGGTTTAAAAAAAGATAAGGACCAATCCAATGAAAAATGAATAAGTGAGTAAAAAATAGATAATTCAAATAAATATAGGGACTCAAATGATAATATCACTATTTTATATGTATATGACTCTGTACAATTTATTTATTTATGTAATATGCCATGAGATTTATATTTTCTGCATAGGCATAGGGACATAAATTTGATTTTTGGAGTAAATCGTAGAGATTCATACTGGTCGTAAATAGTTACGAATTTGATACCATTAGAAACTAGAGATCCTAGGCTTTCCATAGATACCAAAATTGCATAATTTGGTTAAGAAATGGGTGAGAACGAAGTGAATAAAAATCGGTTTGGGAATATTTTTTTTTTCTAGAAATTTGTTCTTAAGGTTGAAGATGATGAATAATGCCTTGTGCTATTGGGGCGGTGAGTGCACTCAACCTCAGAACCCAAATTCATTTTTAAGGGCATAAATAGAATAAACATAAAATTTGGAATTGAATGGTGTTGGTCCGAAGACTGAACGATGATGGGGAGGCAGCGCGTGTCGTACACGCGCCACACACGTTCTAGCTTGAGACAGCACAATGTTGTGCTTATGTGTCATTCCCAGATTGGGACATGTGTCCAAGGTGAGTCAACTGTGACATGTGGTCCAGTTAACTGGTGGCATGTGTCACAGACATGGTAACCGTCAACCTTTTCGGCTACCGAAGTGGTTTCTAGTGACGTTTTTCGATGACGGTTTTCGGTGACAGTTTTCGACTACAGTTTCCAATGATAGTTTTTGGTGACGGTTTTCGATGGTGAATTTCCAACCATTTAAAATGGTTTTTCAGCGACCAAGAGTGGTTTCTCGGTTTCGATGGCAGTTTTTCGGTAAAAAACATATATTCTATTTATTATTTTTCACTATAGTGGGAACTAAATATGTGCTCTATAAATTTTATAACTTCTTAAATTTTACTAACAAATTATTAATGGTATCTATTTTTCATTTATCTATAGATTGAGAAAATGTGTAACCACAACTCATTTGAGACTAATTCTCAAGAGGAGTATTCACCACTGTCGGTGGAAGAATATTCACCACAATTGGTAGAAGATAATTCACCATTGTTGGATGACTCTGATCTTCAAGAGGAGTACTCACCACTGTCGGTGGAGGAATATTCATCACAATCGGTAGAAGATTATTCACCATTGTCGGATGAAATGTTCACAAAGAAAAATACTATTGAAGAGTATGTACCTGGGACACTTGAGTACTATGAAAGTGAACAATCTCTAAGGATGGAGATAGATGAAGCGAATGTTGAAAGATATAGGAATTTTGCAATGTCATTTGCCAAGTTCATAAACAAACTAGAAGGTCATAAAATGAATTTTAGCAATAGTTTATATGAATAGTTGTTAAGGTTTGGGGATCTCATAGTATCTGAATGGTCTTAGAGTGATGGTGAAATAATACAAAATTCACACCCTCATTAAGGTTCTACCAGAAGAACTACAACATTATAATCATGTAATACTTACATTGCTAGAAGCAGATGCTCTTACCACTTTTAATGAAGCTTTAGAAATGATATTGGATTATGATGATCATCGAGTGCATAGAAATCTTAGAAAGCATGCGGCTTTGAGTCTGGGTTGTAGTTTGAGAACTCAAATGGTTATAATTCTAAGGTTGTGTGGTATAAAAATGCTGCTTTTAGAAAGTATTAGGTAGATGAAAATTACAATCTACCAAAGACTGATGAGCGGAGTATCTATGCACACTTTGAGAGAATCTTGTATGAAATCTCAGAGAGTTTTAGAATTACTAATTGAGAATGTAATTCTTAGGATGTATATATTTTTGTAAATACTCATAATGTGTATAAACTCTTTGTTATTAATGAAATGAGATATTTGTATACATGATTGTGCATAGTTTTATATACTTGTGCTTACTCAAAATGGGTGTTCTAAATTGTAAGAAATAATGTTAGAACTATTTTTGCACAATTGTAAGGCCAATGTCATTCATGCCCAATAAAGGCCCAAATTGAGAGGCAAAAAAAGAAGAAGAGATAAACGTGAAACAGAAAAGTGATCAGGTGAGTAAGCCACCATAGCATGTCTAGTTGACAGACAGCTGTGAGCTTAGTTAACTAGCTCACATCTTTTGTTGTATCTATCCATACCATCTATAAAGGAGGATAAACATTATATTAGAGCTAGAAAGCAGTGGAATTGAGTAGAAGAAAGGAAAGAGAAGGAAGACAAGGGAAAAGAAGTTAGTGGAATATAATGTGATTTTTAGATTTTTGGTTGATTTCTTATTTAATTCAAAAGATTCTAATTTGGATTTGTGCGATTGATAGGGAAAGAAGACGAAGTAGAGGAACCTAGCATACTTGGTCCGAATAAAGCTTGACGTCTAAGTTGTGAGTGAAAAAGTTTTCAGTTTTATTTTTAACTCAAAAGTTTCCAGTTTTATTCTTAAATTTAATTGTCTGCAAATCATTTAAGTGTTTTATTCTTTTGATGATTTATAGTGATTATACAGAGAACTGAAATTATGTTTTATGCTTATATTAGTACTCAAAATATTAGTTATATTACTTTTATAAATATTGAGAAGAGATTATGATTGATTTCATCAAAGCACCATGTCTGCACCCTTCCCTATTTATGGTTATTGTTGGCTTTTGGGGCTATTCTACATGTGTATGTCAGATGAGTTGCTCTGCACGTGTATGACAGATGTTAAGAGTATTGAGTTGCTCTGCATGTGTATGACAGAAGTTATTCCCGACTCTACGTATGCACAAAGTAGTTCGGCGTACGTATTGAAGATATCCCTGTGTACTAATTTGGTGCAGATTAAGATTTCATAAATTATATTGTTCTTGATCAGAAAATAATTGTGCATCGGTATATTAAATATGATTGTAGATATATTATCTTCAACTACCTAATTATGTTATGTTTATGGGATTATTTGACAAGATACAGTAATATCTAGTTTATTAAATCTGATGCATATTGAAAAGATTGTTCAGAAGAAAACTTGTGTTTTTAAAAGTTTTCCATTCACTCACTAGGCGTTAGCACTCATCATTTTACTATAAAAATATTTTTTCAGATAGCTGCTCGGTTATGCGGACTCTTCAGTTTTAAGGTGGGCCACTCGATGACATCATGAAGTGCAAGAGTCATTCATTTAAATTTTCATGTACATATTGAGATGTGTGGTCTGCCTACTCGGCCTACTCGGATTTCCTGCTCGGATTTCCTACTCAGCCTACTCCGATTTCCTATCAGTAAACTAGGATTTCTAGTCATTTTACTTAGAAAAAAGTGGTCAGATTTTGTCCGGTCGAGATTTTGACTGACTTTTTTTAATAAACGAAAATAGCAATAAAGGACTTGCAGTTATGTACATTTTGTACTCCAATATTTTTCGTACTCTCCAATATTTTTCTTATTCTTTTTATGTTAAAAAACAAGTATTTTCTATGGAGTTTTAGTTAAAATTCTTTTATCATGTTAGTAAAAAGTACAGTCCACAGGGCCTCCCTTGTAATCAAGAGAAGAGTCGGGGTGGGTCCTGTTAACAAAGGACACTAATAAATATAAATTAGTGAATGCTGTGGACTTGGATGATGATCAAGAGCTTTGACTCTTGTTTCGATTCCTATCATAATATTCATATTTTTATATTTTTTTTAGTGTAAGTTTGCTGCATAGCATTTATGCTAAGTGTGAAATTATTAGAAAAACATGTTAGAATAACTATTAATTAGACTATGTGTTACATAAAATTTCAGGAAATGACTTCTGCATCTAAGTCAATTATTGCTAAGTTGAACAAGGGAGAGAACTTGAACGGTGACAACTATGAGTTGTGGCATCAAAAAATTCAACTGATCCTTGAAGAGCAAGAGACTTTGGAAACTCTTATGAACACTATGGTAGAAGCACCAGATGGTAGCACTGCCCAACACAGGAGAGATATGGAAACATATCGGACTAGAAAAATGAAGAACAATCTTGCTCGTATAACGATGTTAAGTAGCATGATTGTTGCTCTCATGTGTGAATATGAAGAGTATGACACTGCACAGGACATGTGGATTGCGTTGAAGGACAAGTTTGGTTGTACTTCAACTATCAAACTTAGGAGACTTACAGTTAATTTTGACACCTACAGAAAGTGCCAGAATAATGATATGAGGCAACATATAAGAGAGATGTCAAACATGATACGTGAATTTAAGTTTGTAGGTTATACTTTAACTGATGAGTAACAAATTAAAGTAGTGATCCAGTATTTTTCTAATAGCTGGTAAAACCTGAAGATCAACATGACCCACATTGATAACATTAATACTTTTGATGATATATCACGTCATGTTGAACAGGAAGAAGAGCACCTAGGGTGCGTTTGGCACGGACATGGGACAAGACAAGGTGGGACGGGACAGGACAGAACAGGACGGGACAGGACAGGACAGACTGTTCTATATTGTGTTTGGTAGACCTGGGACAGAACTGTTCACTGTACTGTTATATGTTTGGTATGACTGGAACAGGACAGGACAAGAGGTTCAAATGACCAGAGTACCCTTCTTGTCCTATCCAATGTTTGTTACCACATAATAGTGATAAATGTTTTTATATATCATATTTTGGAGAAGACAAATCAATATTTATTTTATTTTATTAAAAAAATATTTTTATATATCATATTTCATAAATTAAAAAATAGTTTAATTAATATTTTTTTAAAAGATATGTGATTTTTTTTCTTCAAATAATAATAATATTATTATGACCATTCCCTTATTTTTTGAATAATAATATCAATTAATAATATTATTTCCTTAATTTTTTTAAATAAAATTATTATTCAATTTTACATGCTCGTAATTGTGAATAATAGAAAAGAAAAATATATTTTAGAATTTTTAATTATTCAACCACACATATTTTCTTTTCACATAATAGTAAATTACGGATAATACTTAATAACATGATCCAACAAAAAAGTTAATGTAATATATTTGTTCACGAACCTAATAACAAAATCCATAACACAAACATGTTCACAATTCCAACAAAATATAAGTTTCAAATATGTCACAATTCCAATAAAATATAAGTTTCAAACATGTTTAAAATATGTTCACAATTCCAACAAAATATAAGTTTCAAGTATGTTTACAATATCAAACATGTTCACTCCTCTAGAATGGCCTATAGCTCAACACCTAAACGGGTCATTGCATCCCCTCCCGTAATTGTCTCAATCAACTTAGCAAAATCCGAAGATGCTCTTTTCATGCTTTTTTCAAAGACCTTGGTGATTTCTTCTGTTGTTGAACTGACATTCATTTTTTTCTTCCGCTAAAATAAGAATATATATATATATATATTTATACGCATTCTCTCATATTCAAACAAATAAAGCTAATTCAACAATACAAGGAGTGTCATAATTTTAAACAAATAAAATACTCGCTAATTACATAATAAAGTACCTAATATCTAAACACAATATAACTTCCCACACTTAGTCTAAAATAATGATTAACTAAAAGAATAATATTAATATATTAATATACATATTAATATTATTATTCCCAATGCAGTTGATAAAAAGAAAACATGTAGTACAAGACAATTTCCAATAGCCAGTTAGTGTATGTAATTAGCTAGGTAGTGCCACTCTAAAATTTCACATACTAACTCATAGAATTGTAATAACATGAGAAATTAATAAACTACCACCAAAACAGCGCAACTTAAGAAGAAAAAAACAACAATGAAAATTTCTGACGGACAAGAAAAGAAAATATAAATAAAGAATGCCTGAATTGAAAAGAAGGTGCCAATATGGTTGCTGTGAATAATATATTAAGCAGTATACTGAGAGTAAAAAGGAAAGAAGGAATATCTAATTCTTACAAGCATGGTGCCACTACCATTGGTGTCTTTACAGCCAGACATTAGAAATGGGTTCTTGGAGTCTTTGTGAACCTGCATGCAATGATTCTTAGCTACAACAAAAGAAATAAATATATATAATGATTCTAAAACAGTATATACAAGAACTTACAATTCTGCTCTCTCCAGTCATGCTAGATTCATCAATTGAAAGAGAGTGACCAGAAATTACAACTCCATCAGCAGGGACCTAGAGAAAACAAAGTCAGTCACTAAATAATGCAGATGTAATAGACATTGAAATGAAGTTTCCAAGCAATTTACCTGATCACCATTGTTGAGGGGCACTACATCACCAACAACGAGATCATATATTGAAACCTCGACTCTTCTACCACCTCTAATAACCTATGCATGTGTACCCGTGAATATAAAATATAAAGAAAACACTATTCATATCAAGTAGTATGTTAGCAATTTTATAAAGTACCTCCAAATGTATGTTTCTCTTTTCATCATTCAAGTTCTTGAACCGGAGGGACTGTCGGTAATCACTTATAGCTGAAAAGTAACAAAAGGAGAAAGTTAAATATAAGGCCCCTTCTGTATGAACAATGGATAAATTACTTTATTGTTAAGATCATTACAAATTTAAATTTACATAAAAACAATGCAAATCGCAAAACGCATTTTTAAATGAAAAGGGGATGGGATAAGATTCAATGCAAATCCTAGAATGGCACATCTTAATGATGAAGCGGCGAAGTAGACAATTCCAGTACTATACTTGTCACAACAATGACAAGAATGATTGCAAAGGCAATGCTTCCGCCATCATACCATCCTTCTTTAATACCCTGTTAATATTTTGAAAAAAATAAAATGGAATGAAAAAGAATGGAATAAAATAAAACGAAATAGAACGACAAAATAAATTAAATAAATATCTTTCAGATTCTTCCTTTTAAGTGCAGTAAAACAGTACTGTACAATAGGTTCAACCTTCTAAATAATTAACAGCTTCAAGTTAACTTATAGCAGCAACAATAATCCTTCAAAATTCATGGCAAAAGCTTTAATCAGGACTTAGAGTAGGGGGGTTATCAACTCGACCATGAGACAATAATAAAGGTTTCAAAATTACATTAATCCCCCAAGGTATTATTGTTTAAACAGAAATGTAATCAAGCCAGCCCTGGCTTACCTCTGTCTTTATACCAAGCGCCCAAGAAGCCACTGCAGATAGCATCAATATAATCAAAGTAAGGTCTTGCCAAGCTTCCCAGAGGAACATCAACATGGTAAAGCACAAAAACTAAGTATGACATATTATATATAGGCTTATAGCATATATTCAATTAATGGTAAAACAGAAAAATGAATTCAGAACAAGTGTGTGTGTGTACAATTAAAATTTCATCATAAAATTTACCCAAAAACTTCTTCCTTTTTTTCTGAGGGTATGTGTTTGATCCAAATGCATTTCTCCGTTTCAGTAAGTCAGCATCATCACCACTGATCCCCCTGTCTGAATTTGTTTTTAACAAATCTGACAGCCCTTTAACCCCACATATTGTTCCAAAGCATTAATATTATGATCCATTGTCATTGAAGAAAGCTGTTCATGTCCAATAGGAAATTCACCATTGGGAACTGAAGGAAATTCAGTGGGACCTGAAAAATTAAAAGCACCAAGTTATTCATAAGTATAGCACGACAATATGTTTTTCAAACAAATTGTAAATCTCAAAATTGCAGAATAATCATCAAATATTAGAGAGGTGAAAAACAGCCACCGAACTTGACACCAATAGCAATATCATATAAGTCATATGCATAAGTACACAATCCTAACAGTAAACTAAGCATTAGAGAAAGAAGAAGTACCTTTTAATTGTTGTCCAGCTTCTTGGAAACGATATGCAGCCTAAAACAGAAAAGCATGTCAATTACAAAGCAAATATATAACTTGAAATATACTGAAGAACATCACAGATGATAAATTACATATATTAGTAACCATCATTTACTAATTTTATTCAATTTTCAGTAAAATTAACATTTCTTATAATAAAAATAAAAAATAAAAACATCAAAGATATTAGAACAAAAATAGAAACCATTAACAACAGAGCGAAGAGGTAGAAAATTAGGAATAGGTAGACGAATCTAGCAAATGGAGAAACATAATCGAATTAAAAATAAATAAAATTACCCTCCAGCGTCTGAGGACGCTGATCGGAGCATTCTTGGTACTGGGGATGTAAAAAGGATCGTCGTAATTGTCATTTGAGCGGATGACTCCGGCTTCTAAGTCTTGATGGCGTCGATTTTAATCCGTCATTCTTCAACAAGCAATCTCTCTATCCGAAACTCACTCAACTTTCACTCTCGTTTCTTCCAGTCTTTCTATAACACATTGTGCCAAAGCAAGTCGGCGACGAGTAGCGGCGGTTTGGAGAGAAGACCAGTGATCGGGTTGGAGAGCAGAGAGAAGAGAGAAGTGATAAGAGAGAAAAGAGAAAAGAGAAAAGAGAAGAGGATAGTGGGGAGAGAGGGGTTTTAATTTATATAGTTGTAATTTTTGGAAGTTTTGAGGGTAAAAATATCTTTTCCAGACTTGTCCCATGCATGGGACAAGTCTGGCCTAGGGTGTGAGGTGGGACAAGTTTTCATGGTTTTTGTCCCATGTTGTTCTGTCCCGTCCCATGTTTATGGCGCACCAAATGTGGGACAACAAAAAGTTGTCCCGTCCTGTCCCGTTCTGTCCCGTTTACCAAATGCACCCTTAGAGGCGGCTAAGGGTTTCAGTCAGCTTTACATGGCTGAATCCATCAAGTGCAAGGCTAAGGGGTTTTAAGCGCAATGGAAAGAAATGGAACTTCCAAAAAGAGAAAGGAAAGGGTCCCAAACAGAATTTCAACAAGAATAAGATCGAAAATCTAAAAAGAGACAATAATGCAGGTGTTAAGAAGGACAAAGCCAAATTGAAGTGTTTTAATTGTGGCAAACTGGGTCATTTTGCTTGTGATTGCACTGAGCCAGAAAAGGTATTTAATACCTGATAACTATGCTTTGGTTTCTAGTTCTGTTTTACTTACAGAATCTTGTCATTTGTGGACTATAGACTCAGGAGCCACAGACCATGTATTTAGAGACAGAGCAAAGTTCGTAGAATATCGTCAGATCAGTTAGAGGACTAGATGGATTTACGTGGGGAACAACTCGAGAGTTGAAGTGAAGGGTATTAACACTTGCAAATTGATGTTGCATGGTAGTCAAGTACTTTATCTCCATGATGTTTTATATGCTCCTGGGATTCAGTGAAATTTAGTTTCAGTTATTGTCCTTTTAAGTTTAGATTATGAACTAAATTTTTATGGTGGTTGTATGGATATTATTTTTAATTTTGTTCATATTGGTAATGGATATTTGTTGAATGGTTTTATTGTATTAAATACAATGTTAGATGATGTGGTTGTTTTTCATTAATTGCTTCTGCTAATAATGTCAATGTTGATGTGAATGTTTGGCATGCTAGACTGGGTCATATTGACCAAGATAGAGGGTGCGTTTGGTACGCGGGACGGGACAGGACGGGACAATTTTCTCTTGTTCCACGTTTGGCACGCTATTAGCGTGGGACGGGACGGGACAAGGTGGGACAAAAACCATGAAAAATTGTCCCACCTCAGACCCTAGGTCAGACTTGTCCCATGCATGGGACAAGTCTGGAAAAGACATTTTTGCCCTCAAATATTGCAAAAATTACAACTATATATATTTTAAAACCCTATCAGTCTTCTCTCAATCTCCTTTACTCTCGCCTTCTCTCAATCTCTCGCCTTCTCTCCTCTCTCCAATACAATAAAATGTTCTTCTCTCCAAACTGTCGCAACTCCTCGCCGATTAGTTTGCCGGCGTGCATATTCACCTTCGAGCATGGCCGCAATCTTCCCACTGGAGAATCCCCACCACCGAGACAACACCCAAAACCCTTCCACGAAATCAATGGTTGAATCTGGTAGGTTCTGGATTCGATTGAAGCTGGGTTCGATTGAAGCTAGGTTTTGGGGTTTTGGGGTTTTGGGGTTTTGGGTTCGATTGAAGCTGGGTTCTGGGTTCGAATGTTCGATTGAAGCTGGGTTCGATGGTGAACGATGGTGGTTTTTATGGTGGATGGTACTGGCTTAAAGACCGAATGGTGGTTTGGTGTCGACGATGATGGTGGTGTTTTTTCGATTTGTTTTCAAATTTTAGTTTGGTGTTGATCGTCGATGATGATGATGATGATGATTTGTGTCAAGCTTTTTTGATTGAAGAAAATGTTGTTCTAATTAGTTGAAAATCAAATTTGAAGAATGAAAATCGTATGAATTGGAGCAATTTTTCCAGATTTTGTGTCTTCTCTGTTTTTTTTTCCATATTTTTTCTTTGTTTAATTCATTAAGAACATATTAATTATTAGGATGAATTTTATGGAATTGATTTGTTGGTTTTGTGTAAGAACATATTAATTGATTTAAGAAAATATTAATTGGTTTTGTGGAATCAATTTGTGGAATTAATTGATTTAAGAACATATTTTGGTTGTAGTTTAATTAGTTTCATTGAATAAAAATTGAAGAGTCCAGAATTTGATCCAAAGCTGAGAAGTTTTTTTTTAATAATAATTTGTTATAAACATTAGAAAGGGCAGGATGGATACTTTGGTCATTTGCACCTCTTGTCCCGTCTTGTCCCAGCCACACCAAACGTATGACAATACAATTCACAGTTCTGTCCTAAGCATTCCAAACACAACACGGAACAACTGTCCCGTCCTGTCCTGTCCCACTCTGTCCTGTTCCATCTCCGTGCCAAACGCACCCAGAATGAACAGACTGGTTAGAGAAGGCCTCTTAGGTTCATTTAATAAAATAGAATTACCTATATGTGAAAATATTCTAGCTGGAAAAATAACTAGAAAACCATTTGGAAAGGGAACTAGAGTTGAAAATCCATTACAATTAATTCACTCTGACATTTATGGTCCAATGAATGTAAAAGCATGGCATGGTGCCTCATAATTTATTACATTCATAGATGACTTTACCCATTTTGGTTATGTCTATTTGATTTCTTATAAGTCTGAAGCATTGGATTGTTTCAAATCATACTTGAACTTAGTAGAGGATCAATTAGATAAAAAGGTCAAAGCATTACAAACTGACAGAGGACGTGAATACCTTTCAAATCAGTTCAATGAATTATGTGATGAAAAGGTATTCAAAGACAGTTAACTATTCTTAGGACTCCATAACAAAATGGTGTAACGGAAAGGAGGAATAAGACATTACTTGAAATGGTTAGGTCTTGATGGCTCATGCAAATCTCCCAGTACATTACTGGGGAGATGCTTTGCTAACTACCACATATGTATTTAATAAAGTTTCCACAAAGTTGGTTACTTCCACACCTTATGTACTTCCACATCTTATGAGTTATGGACATGTAGAAAACCTGACTTAACTTATCTGCGACCCTAGGGATGCGCGGGTTACGTACATGATCCATCTAACAAATATAGAAAATTGGGTGCAAGAGGAAAGAAATGTATATTTGTTAGATACTTCGAGCATTCAAAAGGAATGTACTCATAAGTGAAAAATCGGATGGAAGTATGACTGAGATAGAATCACGAGATGTGAATTTTTTAGAAATATAATTTCCTAATAGAAGTGAAGTTGATAGAGATATGCGATTCTATGAATTGGATGATCAAATCATGGTATCAAATCTAAATACTCTACTTGAAGTTAATGTGGATCTATCTAGGACTTTTAGTCCTGGTGGAAGTAATACTCCACTTGAAGTGAATACAGATCTACTTGGACCTTCTGATCCTAGTGGGAATATTAAAATTATTTAAACAATAATTTTGGATTTACCAACTCGTAGAAGCAATCATGGAAATGTTCCTCATCGTCGTTTTGAGATTGAAGGGGAAACATTTACGATTGCTTCACATGATGTTGATGACCCTAAAAATGTTAATGATGCTCTCAACTCACCCGACAAGGAATTATGGATAAAAGCTATGCAAGAGGAGATGGATTCAATGAAAAGTAACCATGTATGGGTCTTGTTTGACTTACCGCCTATAAGAAAACCCATTGGGAATAAATGGGTTCTTTGTATCAAACGAAAGATGGATGACACAGTAGAGAGACATAAAGCGCATTTAGTCGTGAAAGGATATACTCAACAAGAGGGTATTAACTATGAAGAAACTTTTTCCCTTATGGTTAGGTTTGCTTCAATACTTCTTATTCTGACAATTGTCGCACATATGAACCTAGAATTACATCAAATGGATGTAAAAACAGTTTTTCTCATTGGAGAACTGGATGAGAAAATTTACATGGAACAACATGTAAATTATGTTTCAAAAGGCAATGAGGGTAAAGTTTATAAGCTCAAAAGGTCAATATAAGGTTTAAAACAATCATCAAGACAATGATACCTAAGGTTCCATCAGGTTGTTATGTCTATAGCTGAAGAAGAGCATTGTGTGTATACAAAATGAAATAAAGATAAGTATGTGATACTATCTTTATATGTGGACGATATTTTGTTGGCTGGAAATTGTAAAGAGTTTGTGTTGGTCATTAAGAAATGGTTATCTTTGAAATTTAAGATGAAAGATATGGATGAGACTGCCTATATTTTAGGAGTTAAAATAACAAGAGATCATTCGAAGAAACTTCTTACTCTATCGCAAGAGACTTATATAAGAAAAATTCATGAATGCTTTAATATGGCTGAATGTAAGCCTATGGATACATCTATATCAAAGGGATAAACTCTTAGTCTTGACATGTGTCCTAAAACTATTCAAGAAATTGAAAGAATGAAAAATATTTCTTATTCCAATGCTATCGGCAGTCTTATGTATGTTATGATGTGTACGAGACCTGATATCTGCTATGAGGTAGGCTTCGTAAGTAGATATCAATCCAATCCTGGAAAAAAAGCATTGGGTTGCCTTGAAGAGAATCTTGGCATATCTCAAAGGTACTGCCGATCACTCCCTTTGTTACCAAGGTGGAGATTTACGTCTCATTGGATATACAGATGCCGATTGGGGAGGTGATCTGGATGAGTGAAAATCAACTTCAGGATATGCAATCCTACTCAGTAATGGAGCTATCTCTTGGAGTAGCAAGAAACAGACATGTATTGCTCTATCAACTATGGAGGCCGAATTTATGGCTTGTTCAATAGTAGTACAGGAAGTCGTCTGGCTTAAAAGATTTATAGACCATTTGGATGTCTCTGAGGACAAAGGTAAGCCAGTAACCATTTACCGTGATAGTCAAGCAACAATTGCTTATACTAATTTTTCCAAGTATTACAGTAAATCAAAACACATAGAGACAAAATATAATTTTGTTAGAGATATCATGTTGAAGAAAAAAGTAATGATTCAATACATTTCAACCCATGAGATGGTAGCTAATCCTCTCACTAAAGTTGTGACTAGAGATGTTTATGAGTCACATGTCAAGTCATTAGGGCTGCGTAGATTGTAATGATAGATTGAATCATTGTACTAAATGATGTTATTATAGTTATAAATAAAATTGATTTCTATTTGAAATTTTACTAGCATGTTGTATTTCACATATGAATATGTCATCATATTGAGACCAACATTCTTACACGTGCGGTTGCCTCAGTTGTTTAGAGAAACAAGCTGGGATAAGACACATATATATTAAATGATGTATGAGAAATATATTCTTAAAGAAGCTTATATATATATGAAAATGTCGCCTTGACTATATCAAGATGAGGTTCTTAACAAATATACATATAAATATCTTATAACCGATCATGATAGACCCTACTATAATTGATACTTGATTTAGCCAGATGTGAGATCTTAATATGGTGCTAAAATGTGGCAAGCTTTTGAGAACTCAGGTTAGTCACATAATGTGTGACTGAACTTAAGTTTGTACAGTGATTTAAAAAATGACATAGCCATTCATATTTAGAATGAAGATCATTGTAACATGTGTTTCATACCGCGTGTGCTACTAGTGATAGATGTGGAAAATGAGAGAATGAATCCATGCTTCCTCATTATGTAAGTTCCATTGAAGTTATATAAAACTTCAAATGATGTCCTTATGACTATTCGTTTTATCTTGAAGTGACAGAATAATGTTAGCACCTTTAACATGTTATTTCTATGGTTATGATAATCCAGCCTATGGGATATGTCTAAGGTAGTAGCTATTTTAGAGACTGAAGGATAAAGATTGAATGGTAAGATTTAATAAATTTTTATCTTACTTATATATTTACTGGCTAGCATTGTATTTGGAGATACAATTGTAAATACATAAAATGTGATAAAAGTCAAGCATAACTTCTTGAGGGATTAAGTATGCTTTAGAATGATAAAAATTTAGAAATTAAATCTAGGACACAACATATGAACAATATTATATCTCTTGTAAATAATGGATTTACAATTGAGATCCCAAAGCACCTTAATTTTTATACTGATTGTTCATAGGTCACACAGTATATTTATCTATATGAATACTCTTTTGTAATTTTATGATGATATCAAAATTATGCTGTTTCTAATAGAGTTATGTTGGACCCACTTGTACGAGTGGGAGATGTTGGTTTTAATATTAGGTACTGATCGGTCTATTTCTGTACATGTTTTAGGTCCCTATTTCCTATTATTTGTGCTTTGTTCTTAGTTAAAATTAGGTATTTTATGTGTTTGTTGAGCATGTGTAGGTCACATTCCATTCAAGAGGTGTTGGATGTTATTTTGGAGAAAAGGAGCAAAAATATCAATTTTCAGACAAGTGCAAAACAGTAATATTACAAGGCCTATATCTCTCAGGTCAGATCGAATTGTGTGTCCTACTACCTATGGATTGAAAGCCCCAAAAGTCTAGTTTTCGGTGCACTTTACGGATCATAATTCTGATATTCCTAGAAGATATTATGCTCAATTTAGTAACCGAAGGTCAGTGCTGGATCGTCAACTGCGACCTAGACCGTCGTCAAGGCACAAGACCTAGCCAGTGGTCTACGGAGCGGAAATTGGTAGAGAAACTCCGCGGTTTGATGGATTTTTGGTGGAAAACCACTCCGAATTGGTCCAGAATTGCTCAAAAACTTTCCAAATCAAATTCTAATGATTTTAGAAGACCAAAACATGTTTGGAAAACTTCCAAAACTCAAATTTTGAGTCAAATATCAAAAGAGGAAATTCAATTTATGAAAGAATTATCATTCCTTGTCTCATTCAACTTTCTCACTTGATGGATTTCCTAAACCTAAGAAGAATTGGGGGTTCACAAGGAAAAATCACTTATAAATACTCCATATTCTTTACAATTACGGGAGATGGAAGCCGTCCCCCACCACGCCTACTACCAATCCATCACAACACATCAACATTCATCTTTATACATCGAAGATTGAAGACGAAGAAGAATTCATCAATGGGTTTTATTGTTTCTTTCTCTTCTCTTTCTATTTTCGTCATGTGTAACTAATTCCATACTAGGGAATCAATGTGAACCTCTATGAATACTCTTTGTTAGAATTGACTATATTTAATTAAATTAAGTTTTGATTCATTCAATTCATCATATGTCTTAATTCTTATTTCTTGTTAATGCATGATCATACGTTGGCATGAATTTAGGGATTTGATAATTTAATGATTAAGGTTGGAGTATTGATCTATACGTAATCTTAATGAATATTCAATTGAATGGATAAAACTGATCTTAACATTGATCTATGTAAGTAGGTTTTGGTTCATTGTTCTTGCACTTAATGGGTTTTCGATTTTAGTTTGCGCCATTGATCTATGGGTAAATTGTAATTGAGAACACTTGATTCATCCAAGGATCATACTGTAATAATCATACTTAAGATATGAACGAACCCTTAACTTGATTAATATCTTTCACAGTCAATTCGAAACATTGAGTAAACATAGTAGGGGAGCATTGATGACCTAGTGCTTTCTCACCTTTGATCACAACCGAATCTCTTCAATTGCTTTTCTTAGTTTTAATTTAATTTAGTTTTAGTCTTAAATCAATCATCATCAATCTTTTGGTTATTTTCAGTTTAACTTTAATTAGAATTAGATTTAACCGAATAAATCAATTTTCCTCGTGGGAACGATCCTTACTTGCCACTGTGCTTATCTTCACGATTCGTGCACTTACGAGTATTGTTTTTATAACACGATTTACATCACATCAAGTTTTTGGCATCGTTGCCAGGTATTGATTGAATTTATTGGTTAATTCTAGTTTTAGTTTTAGTAATAGATTTAATTAGTTAAGTAGTAGAGTCATTAATTTCAGATTTTTAGTTTTTCTTTTATTTAATTTAATTTAATTTTATTTATTTTCGTAGTTTACTGTGTGTCTACCTTTTGTTTCAGGTGTTAACGGTGAATGCAAGGTAGAAGATCACTGCAAGGAGAAGTACTACCATTGAACGACAACATTGATCGTATTGGACAAAGAACAATGGGAGACGACGGGAATCACAACATTCAAGAGGTTCCAGATCTACCAGTTGTACCTATCAAGACCATGAAGGATTATAGCAGGCATATAGTTGATAATCACCCTCTTTGTATGGCACTGGATGAGGCAACTAAAAATTATGAGCTGAAAAGTTTCCATTACAATCTGCTGCTGTTTTCTATGGACTTCCGAATGAAGATGTGCTTAAATTCCTCAGAGAGTTCTATGCAGCAATTCAAGCTTTTCCAAACACCAGAGTGACAGAAAACCAGCTGCGTATGAGGTGTATTCCACATGCTCTCAAGGAAAAGGCGAAGGCATGGCTTTTGACTTTGCCTCCAGCTTCACTGACAACATGGGAAAAGATAGTAGATAGACTTACTGATCAATTTTATTCTCCTCAGAAAACCAGTGAGATCAGGTCAAAGATTACAAATTTCTTTCAAGGGGACCAAGAGTCATTCTATGATGCATGGGAACGTTACAAGATGCTTCTATTTGATTGTCCTCAGCATGGATATCAAATGCACCAACTCTGGCAGTGGTTTTATGATGGACTGAATGATGTCTCAACTGTCTCAGTGAATAATGCATGTGGAGGATCCATGACTGAGAAGACTCCAGAAGAATTGCAAATTATCTTCGAAAAACTTGCTAGAAATTCCCGCGAGAAGAACTCTAGGAGAAGGAAGGGAGTTTATGAAGTAGATACGAGTGCTGAGAACTCAATGCAAATGTCACAAATGCAGAAAACTATGGAAGTACTTGTCAATCAGGTGGAACAAATGAGAGAAGAACAACGCAAGGGATATGAGCAACCAGGGTATGGTGCAAAAGTTTTTCAAGCAAGAGGTCCTGGACCTAATAATGAGGAAGAAGTACAAGCTATGAACAATTTCAACTCTCGACCCCGGAATGATCCTTTTTCAAACACATACAATCCATGGTGGAGAAATCATCCAAACTTCTCTTGGAGAGATAATCAAGACACCGAGAACCAGTGGGGAAATAACACCAATTATGGCCAGAGACATTAAAATGCCGGTACCCAGCAGATTCCTGTATCTCAGCCCATAAATCTATCATTAGAAGATATAATGAAGCAATTTATACAAAATGTGGACAAAAGACTCCAAGACTTTGATATGAGAATGCAGAATTTAGATGCTTCATTAAGAAAGATGGAAACATAGATTGGGCAACTACCTGAAGCCAATCAAAGGAATGAACCAGGAAGATTTCCAAGCCATACTGAGCAAGCAAAGGCCATCATAGCCCAGTGGAAAGGTAAAGATTTAAATAATAATAAACCTACTGAACAATTTAATGCTGCTATTAATGTTTCAGGTTTCTCGGATAAGAATAGTGAACTAGGAGAAAAGGAAGAGATTAAGGTAGAAAAGTCCAAGGATACATCGAAAATTCACAAATCACCTATTCCTATTCCATCATGAGTTCAAAAGAACAAGCTCAACCAATCATTCGAGGAGATCTATAATATCCTGTCAATGACAATGTTAGTCTGCAAACCATGGAAGAGATTCATAAGATGCCAGCCTACGCAAAGTATTTTAAAGAACTCAATTCAAGAAGTAGGAAGACTGATTCACACGAGACAGTGCCAATTCCAGATGGAGCAAGTGCAATACTCCAACAGAAGTTGCCCCAGAAACTCAAGGATCCTGGAAGTTTCAACATCACCATCATAGTGGGAGAAACAAGGAAGGAGAGAGCCATACTGGATCTAGGGGCGAGCATTAATTTGATGCCATATACTGTATATAAAGATATGGGGCTGAGTAATCTAAAACCAATCAACATGGAGCTTTCACTTGCCGACCGATCTATTAGGTATCCTCGTGGAATTGTGGAAGATGTTCTAGTCCAAGTTGGCAAGCTTATTATACTTGCAGATTTTATCATACTAGATATGGAAGAAGAAGAAGGCACCAATACAATTGACTTCCCTATCTTATTCGGTAGACCATTTATGTCAACCGTAAAGGCTATCATAGATGTACATAATAGGAAGGTTTCCATGACAGTGTTTGATGAGACAATCAATGTTGATGTTTTCGAATATTTGAAACATCCAGTAGGTATTACCGACTGTTTCAATGTGGAAGTAGTAGATCCAGGAGTTTGTCCAGAATCAAATTCGGCCTTAAAAGAGTCTCGAAATGGCAAAATGAATAAAATTTCACATTGTGCAAGATATGAGAACATGATTGAACAGTTAAAAGAAGACAAACAAATGATTATCGCTCTTAACTCTGAATTGACAACAAAGATCACTGAGTTACTAGAAGAAAAAGAGTCTTTATTACAAAGGTATGCAGTACTTTCTCAAGATGTTGAAAAGCTCAAAGAGGAGTTTGATCACCGGATGAAGCTAATGAAGGCTGAGATTGAACAAAGAGATAAAGCCTTAGAGATTATGAAGATTAAGGAACTTGAAGACATTGCAAACCTTAAAAGGGCGGAGCAAGAGATCAAGTCAATGGTCATGGATGAGAAGAAGCAATTGGAGGAAGTCCAGATCAATAAGGTGAATAAAGACGAGTCAAGTAATTCCATCACCAAAAAGGAAGATCGAATTCCAAAAAGAAGAAGGAGAAATAGAAGAAATCAAGATCGATCATTGAACAACAGCCACCGGAGAGGTAACTTTCATAATTTTATTCTCGTTTGTCACTTTTGTAACAGGAAAGGTCACATTTGACCAAGATGTTACGAGTATATAAGACAATATAAACAAGGGAGAATGAATTGAACGAATGTGAAGAAAGTATGGATAAAAAAGGCTGAGCTAAGGAATTTTGAGAGTGGTGGAACTTTCAAGTTGAAGAGAATATGTGATGAATATGAGATTGTTGCATCATCATTAGAACCGTAGCACTCTCATACGTCTCGCCTAGACGTTAAATAAAGCGCTTGGTGGGAGGCAACCCACCCTGGTACAATTCTTTTTGTTTTTATTTTGATTTTGATTTTTCTTTATTTTCGAGTCATAATTAGTGTATTACAAGAACCTTAATAGCCAGAATTAAATATTGTCAAAATTTTAATCTTGTGCTTAATTCAAGAACACTGTTTAATTTAGGTTTGGGGGTATCTTGTGGTTTTGAATGACAAAGAATAGGTGCTTCTAATTTGTGCATATTTAACTGTGCAGAGAAAGCTTTGGAAACAATTTCATTCAAGCACCGCTGTCAAGACCGCTCTCTAGACACATGTCTATACCGTGGTAGGCAAAGCGTGTACCCTCTGCCAAACTTCGTGGCGCAGACCGCCCCTGAGGCACATGCCTCCACCGCGGCCCAGCAAGCAGGTACACACTAGAATTTCTCGCGGCATAGACCGCTCCATTGACGTGATGTCTATACCGCGGCATGCAAAACGTTGATCCGCTATGAATCACCGCGGTCTAAACCGCTGGAGAGGCGATGCTTGAACCGCGGTCCAGACCGCGGTAGCTTGAGTTAAACGGTGCGTTTTGAAGTTTTCGGTAAGCAATTTTAGGCATCATCGCTGCCCAGACCGTGGCCCAGGTAAGAGACCTAAACCACGGTAAGGCATGATTTACGTACTTATATAAGTGTGTTGTCTGGGCTATTTTAAATTTATTGTTCTTCTTTGGCTGCACCCGTTCCTCTTCTCTCTCCACTTCTCTTTTTGTTTCATTTTAAAATTTTTGTTTTTTATACATTGAGGACAATGTTTAGATTAGGTTTCGGGGTGTGAATTCATGTTTATTTTATTTTATTGAGCGATTTGTTCAAATCTACGAAAAAATGCCCTGTTTTGAATTTTTTTTTGAGGCAAACGTTTTATTAAAACTGTATTCATTGGTGAGGAAATAAATTTTTCTGTCCATGGAGAGTTCTTTGATTTTTTGATACGAATCTAACGGTATAAAGAACTTAAAATTATGGGCAGTAGTTTAAAAGTTATGAATATTTCTTCGACCAAAGGTCATGGGCGATGCCCTGTTTTTGCAAATCTGCAAGTGAACTGTTTTCAACGTCTGTTTTCTCATTTTTGAGATTTGAATTTTGAAATATTTTATAAATGAAAAGTGTGCTTTTATATGTATAGTTTATTGTGTTAAAATATGGTTAACTTTTATTAAGTCATTTAAGAGATATGTGGTAAAAAACAGACGTAGGTCATTTTAGAAAGTCACCAGTTTTGAATTGTTTGTCCTCTATTTTTCTATGCTTCTTTTGTGTGCTTTAAGAGCCATAATATATGCTTTATTCACTGAGTTTAGACTAAACTCTTGCCACTTAGCGTAGTGCATTATATTTTTCAAAATTTATGGCATGTTCTTGATATGATAGTGGATAGGATGCTTAGTTGGATAACCATGATTAATAGTGGAGACTACCCTTGTGAGTTCACTAAGCCAAAAATCGTATATAATTATCATTATAGAGGGTTTGTTGTTTCTACTCCTAAACACTCATTAGGTTCTTAGCATTAGAAATTGATCTCAATAGGTTATGCATTGGATATTAAAGAACGTTCATCATAAAAAGATATCACATGTGAACTTTGCTCTTGTTTTGGTTGAACCATTAGAAGTGATATAGGCAATGTGTGCTTTAACTCACTTAAAAGACCTTAAATATTTCCAACCTATGTGTGCTCCATAGCCAATTTTGAAGCCAAACACTATAATCCTTTTTCTTTCATCACCCACATTAACTTAACCCCAATGAGCCATATATTAGTCATACCTTATAGCTTGGGATCATATTGAGGTGATGGAGATAATTGAAGAGAGTTCGAAATGGGTGATTTGTGATGTGCATGTACCAAGACAAAGCAAGAAGATCAAATGCAAAAAAGGTGTTGGAAGAACTATGTAATTGATGTACAAATTCTCATCTTATATAAAAAAAAGAGTGAATAAAAAAAATGAAAAAAAAAGTTGAAAAAAAAGAAAGATAATTGAATGAGATGATGAATCAAATGTAAGAGATGATGAATCAAATGTAAGTGAAATGGATAGAGCTTTATTATGAAAGTGATGAGAAATCAAGATCAACTCAAGAAGGAGAATGAATGAAAATTGTTCAAAAACCTAGATGCAAGTTGAATGAAGAATTTGAAGAAATTCGGCAGAGTATGAAGATTACCGAAGAATTTCTCGATATGATCCTAGGTTTGTTTGTTATCCTTTTCCCATTCTTTCTTAACCTTCACCCAATGGCCCCGTTACAACCAAAGAAAAGACCTAATTGATCTTTTGGGAATGCTAGCTCGAGAGTAAAGGTAAACATGTGCTCTATCTTGTTCTTAATATCTAATTCCGTTCATGAGATCCTTCGCATAAAATCAAATGTTTTTTTTATTATATTCATATGCGATTATATCTTGAAATTTCTTGTGCATAAACTCCATTCGCATATGCTTGATGAGTGTATTTGCCTAGGTTATGTGTGAAATTAATGAGTGACATCCTGTGAGAATTAGAGTCGAGACGAGTTATATCTATGGCATTTAACGAATACGTTTTTGAAGCTAGAGTGTCTTGAGTATAGGCTTTTCATTAAAAATAAGCATGCGTTCAAATTTGTGGCATAATTTTAGTCTTTATTCAGTGGCTCTAGCATGTATTGGTTTTGAATGGTACATGTGAGTTTGCGTTTTGATTATTTGGTTTTTCGTAGAAATATGTTTGTGGGTAGCATAGCTGTAAACCCTCAGGAGACAAAACTCCTCCTACTAGGGACACCTAGAGGTTTAAAGGCTTGTAGCATAAACTCAATGCTATCGTGTTCCCTACGAAAGTGGCATAGTTTATTTATTTATTTTTAAAAAATTTTGTTTGTTTTTAGTTTTTGTTTTTATTCTAGTTTTGCTCGAGGACTAGCAAAAGATAGGTTTGAGGGTATTTGATCGGTCTATTTCTGTACATGTTTTAGTTTCCCATTTCCTATTATTTGTGCTTTGTTCTTAGGTAAAATTAGGTATTTTATGTGTTTGTTGAGCATGTGTAGGTCACATTCCATTCAAGAGGTGTTGGATGTTATTTTGGAGAAAATGAGCAAAAATATCAATTTTTGGACCAGTGCAGAACAGTAATATTGCAGGGCCTATATCTCTCAGCTCAGATCAAATTGTGTGTCCTACTACCTATGGATTGAAATCCCCGAAAGTCTAGTTTTTCGCTCACTTTACGGATCACAATTTCGATATTCCTAGAAGAAGTTATGCTCAATTTAGTAACCAAAGGTCAGTGCTGGATCGTCAACCGCGGCCTAGACCGCCGTCCAGGCACAAGACCTAGCCAGCGGTCTACGGAGTGGAAATTGGTAGAGGAACTCCGCGGTCTGGACCGCGGCGACCTCCGGAGTGACCCAGGCCGCGGTTTGATGGATTTTTGGTGGAAAACCACTCCGAATTGGTCCAGAATTGCTCAAAAACTTTCCAAATCAAATTCTAATGATTTTAGAAGACCAAAACATGTTTGGGAAACTTCCAAAACTTAAATTTTGAGTCAAATATCAAAAGAGAAAATTCAATTTAGGAAATAATTATCATTCCTTGTCTCATTCAACTTTCTCACTTGATGGATTTCCTAAACCTAAGAAGAATTGGGGGTTCACAAGGAAAAATCACTTATAAATACTCCATATTCTTTACAATTAAGGGAGATGGAAGCCGTCCCCCACCACGCCTACTACCAATCCATCACAACACATCAACATTCATCTTTATACATCGAAGATTGAAGACGAAGAAGAATTCATCAATGGGTTTTATTGTTTCTTTCTCATCTCTTTCTATTTTCGTCATGTGTAACTAATTCCATACTAGGGAATTAATGTGAACCTCTATGAATGCTCTTTGTTAGAATTGACTATATTTAATTAAATTAAGTTTTGATTCATTCAATTCATCATATGTCTTAATTCTTATTTCTTGTTAATGCATGATCATAAGTTGGTATGAATTTAGGGATTTGATAATTTAATGATTAAGGTTGGAGTATTGATCTATACGTAATCTTAATTAATATTCAATTGAATGGATAAAACTGATCTTAGCATTTTTCTATACAAGTAGGTTTTGGTTCATTGTTCTTGCACTTAATGGGTTTTCGATTTTAGTTTGACATTGATCTATGGGTAAATTGTAATTGTGAACACTTGATTCATCCCAGAATCATATGTTAATAATCATACTTAAGATAAGAACGAGCCCTTAACTTGATTAATATATTTCACAGTCAATTCGAAACATTGAGTAAACATAGTAGGAGAGCATTGATGACCTAGTGCTTTCTCACCTTTGATCACAACCGAATCTCTTCAATTGCTTTTCTTAGTTTTAATTTAATTTAGTTTTAGTCTTAAATAATTCATCATCAATCTTTTGGTTATTTTCAGTTTAACTTTAATTAGAATTACATTTAACCGAATAAATCAATTTTCCTCGTGGGAACGATCATTACTTGCCACTGTGCTTATCTTCACGATTCATGCACTTGCGAGTATTATTTTTATAACACGATTTACATCACATCAGGTACACCCAAGATGGGTCCAAACTCAATGTCATGGACTTGACCCGTGAAGCCCATCCCAACAAATTTTTGATAACTGTAGTATCAGTTATCAGTGAATAACTGCCTGAGCAATTTATTGCAATATATGTGTTCAATTAAATTTGATTAAAAAAGTGTGTGATGGTGTATTGTCTGTGAAAATTGTATTTTTGCATATAATACAACTGAGAGAATACCAAAATAGAGAAAAGAGTAAGGTATATTATACTGTAAATTGAGTTAGAGTTCCAATTCCAGTGACCCTATATAACCTATGATACATTCAATTTTCGATCCAAAAAGGTACATTATTATGTTAAGCTTCTTCTCATATTGTATGATTCCACACTAGTATTGTCTTGCAATTGTTTGAGGCCACAAAAATGCACTCGAAAGTACTTGTGTTTGGTACAATGACTAGTCCACCTCCCCCTTCCCCGGGATTCCTCGACTCATGTCTACAATAGTCGAAGTTGGGGTCAAATGATGTTGTTGGAGTCACCCTGAATCCGCACCATTGGCATTTCTAACTCAAATTTATCTGTTGTAAACTTTGAAATTTTCTATTTTAGGCTTTTAGTCAATTTAGAAATCCTGAGTTCTGGAGGAACAAGTTCAAATTTCCCTTAACAAATCATGTTTGGATGGTTGTTCAATGAAGAGATAAAGATTACTTATGGTGGTGTTAACAAGTTAGCTAACATAAAATGTGTAAGATGATCAGTTTCAACGATAAGTGGAAGGCTATTAAAGAACATAATTTCCTTCAACGGTTAATGTCTCATATGTTTTTCTCTTTTTCGTATTAGAGATAAGGTATTTTTTAAGCTTTGGGCATCCATTATAACTTTGTTGTTGACGAGATGAGGTTGTTTGATGGTAAAACCCTTCACATATATACAGGGACGTAACAAGGATTGGATGATATGGTGGGCTAGAATAAAATTCTCTAAACCTCAGTACCCGATAAAATTTTACCAATGAAAATAAATACCCTAATAAAATTTCTAAATAGATAGACCAACTAAAAGAAAAACCATCATTCTTAATTTTTATTCAAAAGATGAAATATCTTTTTTTTTTCCATTGAATAATGATTAATATATAAAATTAAGTTATAAAAGACGCAAAAAGATGATAATATATCTAGTTAAAATTTTATTCCCTTAGTGAAGAACTTAATTTTTGTATCATAACTTTGAAACTAGATTACTCTAAAATTTTAAAATAACAAATATTGAAATTCTTATGATTTATGAAAATATTCCTAATTTGAAGACCAATTTTTTATTTTGACAAAGAAAATGAACTAAATTTTGATAAGAATGTTTTCAAGATTGAAGCGGGTGTCTCTAATTAATCTAACATATGTACTACACATATTAATTGATTCGGATTTTTTTTTTGCAAATGTAAAAAGTATATTGAGAATACACAGTAACACAAGGATATGTTTGAAATTTCAAACTAAAATAAATAAATAAAGTTTGCTAGGAACCCTTCCCTCGAAAGGGTTAGTCCATGTACCTGTACCATGAGATTATTGGTTCGAGTCATCCGTCTCCTAAAAAAAACCCCAATTTATGTAACCGTGTAATATATATATATATTGATCACTCCTAAATGAGCACTCGTAATAGTAGAGAGCCGTGGGAGTAGCACAATGATAAATAAGATTCGTTCCACGAGGATTGATGGATTGATTACCACAATTGATTGATTGAACTATTATTTAGACAAGCAAATATTTGAGGACTAAATTAGACTACTAACACTTGTAAGAACCTCAATTTTATGATTGGCTTATTTCATGACAAATCACATTTGAGATTCAATGTGTAATGTGTAGCTTAGGCTTTCAATGGCAATCATCCAAGATCCCGGTGGGCTTCAAGAGGGAGTTCACTTGTGCCTAATTCTTAGTGAAGAGATTTAGTTGCACAGACTCACATTTCATGTATATGCATTTACATTGACATGCATTTATTACTGTACACACACACACTTACATGTATTTGAGTTGTTGCATGTGTCATCATACATTTCAATCTTAGTTTTAAGTGTGCTTGTTGTGTGTTTAATTCATATTCCATTGCTTGATTGGATACGTCCGCACTTACATGATGGTATGCTTGTTTTAGAGCATTGAGTGACCATTTGAGAAGGTCCCACTCTTCTCTTAGTTTGGTCTTTGGTCACATGATTTTATTCCATGAGTTTGGGCATTCTTGTTAAAGTCTAAATCTGAACTTTGATCACTCATTTGACCATAACTCATTTTAACAGCATCCAAATCATATTTTGTTAATTAGAGTAGAAAGTAGACCTCCATACCTTTTCAACGATATATTATACAAAAGGTTTGGACATCGTTTGATCATGTTTTGAGCCTCTTGAAAATGGGGCTGGGATGCTAAATTCCCAGTGCGCGGGTAATGCACGGGTCCGACCCGTGCATTCACCCGCGCATTGACCTGACAAGTGTTTTTTTTAGTCTCTGTGCGTAGACACTTACGCGGTTACTGCGTGGGTATGCACGAATCACTATACAGGTCCAGACCCACATATAGACCTGCGCACTACGCGGATCAGGGTAGTTTTTTTTTCAAAACGATACCGTTTTGCTTGTGCCTATATATATATTATCTTCATGCCCATTTAGACCTAGAACTTAAAATTTCCAGATCTTAGTGAAAGAAAGAGTTCCCCTAGTGAGAGAAAGCACCAAGCTTCATTCTTTAACTCTCAAAACCCAAACACCCATCATTCTTGCTAGATTTGGGAATCCTAGGGCTATAATTAGTGATGGGGTTTTGCAACAAGTCATTTGTTGCCCTTATGAAGAAATATGGTGTGAGGCATAAGATAGCTACCCCTTACCACCCACAAACATCGGGCAAATTCGAGGTTAGCAATAGGAAAATCAAGAATATCCTCGAGAAAATGGTCAACTCAACAAAGAAGGATTGGGCCTCAAAGTTAGATGACGCCTTGTGGGCGTATAGGACAGCCTTCAAGACACCTATTGGGATGAGCCCGTATAGGTTGGTTTTTAGGAAGGCATGCCATCTTCCTATGGAACTTGAGTACAGGGCCTTTTAAGCAGTTAGGAAGTTGAATTTGGACTATGACAAGGCCGGTGAGGAAAGGAAATTTCAACTTAATGAGCTTAAGGAGTTTCGATTAGATGCTTATGAAAGCTCAAGGTTGTACAAGGAGATGACTAAGAGGATCCATGACAAGATGATAGTTCACAAGGATCTTCATCTGGGAATGTTAGTCCTCTTGTTCAATTCCCGCCTAGAGTTATTTCCTGAAAAATTGAAGTCTAGATGGTTTGGACCGTTCCGATTGACTCAAGTGTTCTCAAATGGGGTTGTAGAAGTGGAAGACGAGAAGAATGGAGAAAAGTTCATTGTCAACGGGCAAAGGGTGAAACCTTATATGAAGGAATTAGGGAACCTTGCTTGGTTGGAAGAGATAGAGCTCCAAGAGCCGTAGTGCTCTCACCACATCTTGGTGGGAGGAAACCCACCTAGGTATCTTTCCTTTCAATAAACTTTTAATTTTTCATAATAATTGTGAATGGTAGTGATTTTACTTCACTTCCAAGTCTAAGTTGATCCACACCTTAATTTTCAGCAACAAATTGTGATTATAGTATAAAGGTGTGGAAAAACATAGGTTTGGGGTGATTTTTCATTTTGCATACAAGTCTAGTAGCTCAATTTAAACTTTCCCGATTCATATTGTTCAAGTAAATGCTCTTGATATGTTTGTTATTGAGTATGTGTGCAGATTAGGCACTTAGGACTACTGAATGGCATTAAGGAGGAATTTTTCTAGGTCTGTCGTGGTTATGATGTTGTCATGGACGACCGTAACTTTTCCACGCGACAAAATCAAGGAGTTCCTGTCGCCTAAGGTGTCGCTGAGGTGTCAATGATGCTCCAGATGTGACAATAAAATGAACAAACAGGCGGTGTGTCGCGGTCTGGTTTTCCATCATGGAAGACTATGACACAACCACACGATAAATTCAAGGGGTTACTGTCGCTCGATGTGTCACCTCACATGTCGCGTGGCTGATAGCCGTGACATCAAAAATTCAGGAGCAAAGCGAGAAGGCGGTGTGTCATGATCACGGATTCCGTCATGTCGACCGCGACATGCACCCATTACAAAAGCAACAGTTAGTGGTAGGGTAGTTCCTCACCAAAATTTTCAAACTCCAACCGCGACCTATTCTCCCTCCACACGATGTCGAAGACTTCCAACCCACTAAATCGGTATTTTCTTCTTCTTTTCACTTATTTTAGACCCTTGATAGTCCCATATTCTATCTCTATAATCACTTACATGTTCTATGGTTGATTTGGGGAAATTTTGGATTGTTGGGGGTGATGAAATTTTCTACATAATTGTGTGAATTTAAGGGTGGGTTTTGGTTTGTGAAGTGTATTGAAGTATATATTGCATTAATTTCGTGTTTTTGGAGGAGTTATGAGTGAAATTGGTTGATTTTAGTGAAATTAGGGCATATTTGGGGGTAATTTCGGGATTACTTGTTGTTGATGTTTGTTAGAATTATTTTGCATACTTTGTGATTGTGTGGTGGTTTGTGGTATCCATGGTGTATTGGATTACCGGAGTTGTTGAGTGATCCCAATTTGAAGCAACACAGTTTTTTTTAGGGGAGAAATGGTTAGAACCAAGAAGATTGCTAGGGTGGATTCCAGCCATACTGAAACAGGGGATTCTAGACGTATGGAAAGGCCAAGAAGGGGCCAAGACAAAGGAAAGAGACAAATACCCCATTATGCCGAAAACCCTAATTTTTTGGTTAGGATAGCGAAATTCAATGGGAAGAATTTTATACCTGAGAGGGGGATCAACTTCAGCGAATTGTATGAGACTCCGATTCCTGGGATGGTTGAAGCATAAGGTTAGAGAATTTTTGTTCAAAGGCCTGCAAAATATTGCCCTCAGATAGTTAAGAAATTTTATGCATGAGTCATTGAGAGGACCTACAGTTTAGGAAGTCCGGTATTGGTTCGTGTTAGAGAGGTCCGCATCAACTCAAGGGACATTAACAGACATTACAGAATCAAACTTCCATACACAGTTGCCATGTATAAGGGGCTTCCTCGGTCTGACAATTTCTCCATGATGAACATTGACCTAGCCAACAGTTTGGTAGCTCAGTTGATGGAGTTTTGGAAGTCTAGGTCCAACCCGATTAAGTAGAAGAGGTTGCTACTAGAGATGGCTTTCTGGCACATCTTCATTTCCCATTCTTTGAGGCCATACGGACATCGTACTACGGTAGCTTATGAGGTAGCCATCTTGCTTTACTGCATTAAGCATGCACATCCTTTAGATATTGGGGTGATTGTGAAGATGGAGATTCACAAGTCAGCAAGGGACATAACAAGGAAATAGGCAATGGTGTTCCCTTGTCTTATCATATTTTTCTACCAGGAGACAGGTGTAGACATATCTTCTGATGAGTTTGTTGAGACAGAGCCTGATTTTGGGATCCGTATATGGTACTCACTATTTTCGGGGTGAGGTTTAGCGAGACCTGACAGATGATAGGGTAGCCAGTCCAAGGCAGCCCAAGAAAAAAAAGAGAGAGTAGTTCAGAATCAATCAGATGATGATGACGTAGAGCCCGATCGGGATGAGTAGGCAGATGATGTTGATGATGAGCATCTGTCTGAGAATGATGGTTCTTTCCCTGCATTGGAGAGTTTGTTAGCAGCTACCAAACTCTCCTGATGACAACAGGCAGATGCGGATGCAGTAAATTTAAATGCCATTGGAGATGCCCATCACTCAATCCTTCAGCACATTCAGTGGATGGAACAACGAATGATGGCTAAGATAAATATAGTGGATGTAGGATTTAGACAGAACATTACATATTTGAGGCATGAGCTCCATTTATGGCCATATGAGAGAAAAATGAAGCCGGTTCCTTATCCATGGCACCCGTATCCAGCTTCTAGATACCAGCCTTCATATTTATTTCCAGGTTATAGACCTCTGTACCCATGGACCCAGAGTACAGGTTCAACTTCAGGATCAGGATTTCAACCTCAATTTCTAGTTAACCTTGACCGGCGGACCAGTAGTTTCAGTGGGTGAGGCTATTGTCTAGACCGTCAATGAGATATTGAGAAAGAAAGCAGATGACAAAGCAGCAGCAGTAGCCGGTTGGAAGGGGAAGGAGTTGATGCCTGAATCCTCATGGCCACCACCACCACCTCATTATTAGCTTTGTACTGTATTTGTTTAGCTAGACTTGTTTGTTTTACTTATTTACTGTTTTTAGTTATATTTCATACTTGTTTTAATTACTCTTGTTATTTGACTTCTATCATAGTGGTACTCTTGTTTTGTTTTAGTTGCAATTAGCATAAGGGGTGTGGGCTGTATTGTGTTATGGTTGATGTTTAACTGTCATTGGGTGCTTTATATGCCATCTAGATCAAGCCTTTGTTAATTTAATTTTATTTTATATTGTCGAATTGTGTTGTGTTGGATATGGTTTAGGCGCATTTTTCGTAGGGCTCTCATTATCAACATTAGGGATAATGTTGGGTTTAGGTTTGGAGGAATCGACATCGGTTTCGATCGTTTTGGTTTTATTAAGTCCTAAATTTTATTTTTGAGTCAAATTTTTGATTTCATGTTGAGTCAAACTTTTTAAAAATAGTCGCATGACCAAAATTTTCGAGCATCAAGTAGCTTGGGTGTGATGCTTTGAGTGTGTGTTTACGTAAGAGTTTATTTATGCATAATATGCTCGTTAGAGCATCTTGTTGTCACTATAGGGTCTCATTTGCACTTCATGGGCTTGTCCCATCCTTTTGTGTTCAAGATAAAGGGACTTGGTGCTCAAGCACCTTGTTCTAATAGTGGAGACACCTAGTGAGTTCACAAACACAAGCATTAAAAAGCGCATTGGAGTGTTATCATTGTTTCATCTTAAAAACTTATCTCGTCATGCACATCAATTGCCATAGGACATCATAGTGCATTATATTTATGGATTGCTTAATGGATACTGACATTCCCTTGACAGATGAAATGGTGGAAATGATTTTAGGCAATGTGTGTGCTTAGCCACGTAAATTAGCCTGAACACATTCCTTGTCTCTATTTGTGTGCTCCCAAGCCAATTTTGAGGCCAAACACTTACTTTTCGTTTGGAACCACATTACACCATATAGCCTAAACCTAAACACATGCCTACCCTTATTTCCAATCTTGTGTGGATTTGTTGTGTTATGTTGTCTGAAAGGTGAAAAATCTCTAAATATGAAAAGTTAGCGTGTATTTAGGCTATATTTGTAAATGTGCAAGGCAAAAGGCTCAAAAATGTAAAAGTGCAAAAATGTGCACTTATGAACTTAAAAAAAAGGGGAATAAGAGTCTTGTATGTAATTGTAAGTACTCACTAGTAGAGTACTCATGTATAGCACAAGTGTAATTAAAAGTCAAGCGTAATCACTAATGTCATGATTGTTATGAATAGAGCTTAAGTATTGGATGTATTGTGTAGTGTCTTACCATGATTGGTGACTTTTGAATTCTATTTTTCTATTCTTTGTTCACCATATTTCACCCAATGGCCTTATTAGAACCAAAGGGAAGACCTAAATGATCTACTATGAAATCTAGATTGGGAATGTTTGTTAAAGCTTGATCTTCCACGTCCATGGCATGTGATTCATTTCCTAGGTTAGTTCACCAAATAATAACGTTTCATTTCTTATTGTATGCAAGTATTTGATTCCCATGCATAACTCTATCCTTGCATACTTTGCATGAGTGTGAACTTAGGACTCTGAGAGGAAAGAAAAGAGAATATCCACATGAGGATTAGAGTCAAAGCGAATTATGCTCGGGGTGTAAGAGTGACTAGTTCCTGACATGAGAGCACTTTAAGTGTGGGATTCATGTTGTTCGAGTGCCCTATGAGTGCCTTCGAGTTGCTTGATAATGTTTTGCATGTGTTTACTCTCTTTATCGACACATCTTTGCATCTCATCATCAGTTGAAAATGAGGCTTACGAGTTTTTGTTGTTTGAATTTCTTTGTTGAATTTATCGAGTCTCGGTATTGTTTGCTTGTTTATTTATGTTGTTGTTTCCTCTTGATTTTGCTCGAGGACGAGCAAAAGGCTAGGTTTAGGGGTGTTGATCGAGCCATGATAACACTAGATTTCGAGTACCCCTTCCTATGTGTGTTGCTCAATTCTATGGTAAGATCAAGTGTTTAATAGCTTGATTGAGTGTTTTATAGGATTTTGTATTTGGGGTATCTTATGGGAAATATAAGTGAAGTTGTGGCTCAAAAGTACTGGAAATCAGAGGCTTGGACAAAAAGGCACGAGCTGTCGCGGTATTGGTTCGGTCATAAAAGACCGCGACACACCAGGCGACAATAACTTCCTTAGCCATTGTGGCTCGAAATGTCTCCTGAAGAGAAGTCGTGGAACAAAGAAGCTAGGTGTCGCGGTTGGGTTTCCGTCATGGACAACCACGACAATCAACGACACGACAGTACGATGGCACGCGTCCCTAGGTTGATTATTGACCTATTTTTGGACCCATATAAATACCCATCATATATTTTGGTAAAATCATCAGCCCCACAAACATTTTTTGGACACTTTCACCCCTCATCACCATCCTTGGATATTTTTCCTCCCTCCATCCATCCATCCATCTTGGAATCTTGAAAAACAAGAAGAGAAAGCTTACGAGTCAAGGAACCTCAGTGACCAACTTTGGTTTCTTCTTAAACTCTTCTTTGTTCGATTACTATTCCTTGATGTGTAACTAACTTCTATATTAGCGGATTAATGTAAACTTATTGAGCAACTCTTTGTAATCCTAGTTTAATGGTTTTTAATTAAATACCTTGGTAGTCTCTTTTATTGAAATACTTGCTCTACTTCTTTCAATTATATTCAAATGCGACCTCAACGATTGTTTGTGTTAGGATTAATTTATCTATGATGTTGATGGTTAGATATGGGTGACCATCCCATTTAGTCATTAACTACAAGCTTAATAACTAAGAAAATTTCCATATGCATGACATTGCTATGTGTTAACTAAGAAAATTTCCATATGCATGACATTGCTATGTGTGATTTGGTTTGGAGTTTTTAATTAAAAACTAATTCTAACCATTGCTCATTACATGACCTTGCGTGAGTAATAGGAAGAATTAGGTGCTTCATGAAACAAACCCTATCAATTGGATTTAAATGCTTAAATGAGATTTAGGGATTACATTGAGGAGTTTAATTAGATTGCATTAATTCCCTAACATTCCCTCATATTCAAATTTTCCGTGTGAGTTTTTAAGTATTTTAGTTTATTTGATTTTACATATTAGGGAGTAAAATTACCTACCCAAGAAAAGTATTATGCCCTTTAGTTTTCATGCACTTAGATTAGGATTTAATTAAATTAATTAGGGTTCAACTAGTTGAATCACCGATCCCAGTGAACGAACTTTCTTTAAATTGATTAAAATCAAAATACTCCAATCAATCATGGGTAGAATTTCTATTGGGAGATCCGACCATTGTACTTGCGCCATGAAAACAAGATGCAGTATGTCCCGGAAAATATATTCGGTAAACCAATCAAATTGTAGCTTGTCCATGTCTATTTCCTTTATGATTATACAACATAAACATATATAGTTGGCACAAAATCAGAAAAAAAGAAAAAAAAGGAAGCTTTCAATACAGTTGTATATTTCAAACCCAACAGTTGTATATATCTACAATAGGAATATCTCTATAACAATTTTTTAAGATATAGAATAGAAGACACTGGGATCTGATTAGACATAAAATTCAAAAAATCATATTTTTTTCTAACATAATTGAATTTTCAAGTTCTTTTTCAAGGATTCATCGAAATAACTATATGTTCTTAAAATTGATCCGTTAGCAGTATGTAAGCATCAAAAATCAAATCCAAAGAAACATGTTATACTAGATTACTATTCTTAGCTAAAAATGGTCATATGATGCTTCTCATTACCCAAACCTAATTGATAATTTCCACACACAATTTGATGTAGAACAAGTGGCTGAGTCCTACATGGCTTGGTGGGACCATCCTAAATCCAAGATTAAATGACCATAATTGAAGGGAATTGACGAGATCTTCAGAAATCAACACCTTTGGTGTTGTGGCACGTCCTTTTTCTGCCAAATTCCCTCATTTAGGTCCCGAAATCGCAATTATTTTCTTTTTGAGAAGTTTCCCTTTTCGTCATAAGTTGACTTTAACAAGCCAGAATCGTCTACCGTTAATTCCTGCTTGTTTATGGTCGTTAGTATATTTTATTTCCGTAACTTTTATGATTTCGCTATTTTTGGCGATTTCGCTATTTTTGGCATTTTCGCTATTTTTGGCAGCTTTTGGTATGTAATCCTGTTTCTTGTCCAATAAGGATTCGGGTTAGGGTTCTTTCGCTTTAAATAGCCTTATAAGCTGAAAGGCTCAGATAGATAGCTTATTATTCAATAAAAAATTTAGAAGTTTAACTTTATTCTGGTGGATTCCAGTTTTCAGTAGAATTTAGACGTCGGTCTAATTCTAGTTACGTTTTCACTGCGTCACAATTGTAAAGCCGTAAATTTGATTCGAAAGCTCACTTCATTCTGTCTTACATAAGTTGCTAAATTTCACTCTGACTAAAATGGCAACATATCAAATTAACTAATCAAACCCCATTTCTCATCCAAAAAAAGCAAGATCATTAGTTTACAACTACAAGTGTTGATGTGATAAGATAATACTTATCAACACTGTTGGTGGGGGGTTGTAGTTTCTCCAAATAGAGATATCAATGGTTGGTAGGAGAGCTGGAAAGGTTTATGTCCAGCTTCGACAAAGGTTAGAATATGGGAATTGCAGTTTCTTACGACTATTTGGACGATATGGGAGATGAGGAATGAGGTAGTGTTTAGAGGAAAAAATATCGGTGTTTCCCAGGTTGTTGACATGGTGAAGTTTAGAATGGTATGGTGGTTTAAACATTTTGGATATGGCTCTAAGGAATCAATTGACATTTTGTTACTTGATTTGACAAAGTGGTGTGTGGATCCTAGAAAAATGAAGAATCAGGCAGCTGAAGCGTGGATCCCTCCGAGAGGCAATGTCTTGAAGTTTAAAGTCGATGGCTCTTCTCTTGGGAATCCTGGGTCAGCTGGTATTGGGGGGATTTTAAGGGACCGTTGGGGTAAGGTGTTGTGTATGTTTTCTTTTAATGTGGGAATTCAAGACTCCATTACGGCTGAAGTTATGGCCATCCACAAAGCGGTGGACTTGTGTTGTTCGGCGCAACTATGTTATGGTCGGGAGATCGTGTTTGAGAGCGACTCAAAAGTGGCTGTTTTGTGGATCAATGGTAAAGGTATAGGGAATTTTTCCCTAGTCCATTTCATTTATGACATTAGAAGAAACTTGAATCTTTTGGACGGTGAGGTGAAGTTTAAGTCGAGAGCTTCGAATCAATTTGTCGATAGTCTTACGAAGAGCGGTTCTAATGGTGGTGATGACTTTGTTGAGTGAGGGGGAAATGGGTGATTTTTTGGGGGTTTTCTCTTGCTATTTCTCTTGTCTTTGCCAGCTCTCCTTCGACTGTTTCTCTTTTGGCTCAGGGGCCCTGTTGTGGCTTTCTCGGCCTTGGCTGCTTTGCCATGTTTCCTGTGGTTTGTTGTGTTTTGTTGTTGCTCCTGTTTGTTGGCTGCTTGGGCTGGTCCTACTTGAATAAATTACTGTTAAAAAAAAACACTGATTCGAGACAACTGCTGAGTCAGGCGAGTGAGCCATCGAGTCAAGACAGAAAGAAAAACGTTATCACAAAGATCTTTAAACACTATTCGTGTTGAAAAAGTTACCTTCGTGAATCTGGCGAATCCGAAGCCAAAACACAACGCGTAGAGTTAGTGAACAGTTTCCGTTTTGAAGACTGTTGAAATTGTTTGCATCAAAGGGAATTTTTCGACCACAAAGAGCGTGGAAGAGACCACATTTTCACACCCACGCTCGCCCTCGAACCTGTGTAGATAAGCGGGTTCGCGGGCGGGTTTGAACCTGAGGGTTATGGCAGCACCCATACCATCACCCGCGAACCCGTGAAATAATACAGGGTTCACGGGTAGATGCTTCACCCGCAAGATACCCACAACGAACCCGCGATTTGTCATTTGTAAATTTTCACATGTAATCACTTATTTGATACTTAATTGAATTAAATTTATATTTCTAATTCCCTACTTGATACATTACAAAACAATAATAACCATAAAAATAAAACGATAAAAAATAATTCAAATGTCTATATATGTTTATATACAAGTATTTTATTTATGCGGGTTCGCGGGTCCAACCAGCGGGTTTGTTTTTCCAACCCGTACCCGCCCGTGAACCCACTGGATTTTTCATTAAACGGGTTCATGGGTCCGTGGGTTGTAAATTCACCATCCACACCCGACGCTACAGGGTCGGGTTTAGGGGGGTGCGCAAGGGTACGGGTCAAATTGTCATCCCTAATTAGGGTTCGAGATTGAAAAAAGAAATTATCAGATTACATTTCTGTGATTGCTTAAAGTTATGAGAGAGATTTTAATTGGTTTTAGAGTTAAAAAAAAAGAGCAAAGTTGAAACAATCCTGCTATTACAACGAGGAATTTGGATCCTCTACTGATTTGATCTTTTTCCTGACCTTTTCAAAATATGTGATTGGTTGTTGGTAAAGTGGTTGTGGAAACCAATTACATCTTAACCACACATTCATTACAATGTTTATATATCATGAGATTAGATGAGGTCAAGAAAAAGATCAGATCAGTAGAGGATTCAAATTCAATAACTTTTTTATTTATTGACAGCCACCTCTCTTCGATTGGTTAACATCCGTTAGCTCCAAACATCAAGTTTACGGGTATTTCAATACTTTTAGAAATGAAATAAATATGATACATAAAAATAGTGTACATTTAATACATGCCATGATTACATATTTGCATATAATAAAAAAATAAATTTTGATCTTTTTAAAAAAAAATAAAAATTCTTACCCATTGATCTACCGGTAAATGCAAGTTTATAGACAAATCCAAATGGTTAATTGGAATTTTTAATTAATTTTCCTTAATCGGAATTTATCAAAACTTGAAGTATATTTGTATTTTTTTTTCTATAAAAAAATTTCATTCTATCATCCGTATCCAGACCTACCCACCTACGATAATGTCTATTTTTATAATTTTTTTTCTTATTCGATAAGTCAGGGTAGGTGCTGACAAGTGATCCCTAATTTAGAGGTAATTTAGTCATTTAACATATCTGACGTGGTTAATATTTTGAGTTTACTAATGTTGACTAATTGAAGGGGAAACGAACCCATTACACACAATTTTGTTACAACTTTATAGTAAAATGTAACAACTTCCACTCCATCTCCAACTCATTGCACTAAATCTTATTCTAAAAAGAATATTCCTTAAATATTCACTTTTTCATTGTTTCTCAACAATTAACATTTCACCAATCAATTAATATAATATTACGATAAATTCAGAAATTAATAAATTAGTAAATTAAGAAATTAAATATAATAAACTAAAATATTACAGTTATTATTAATTGAACTTCAATATTACATTTTATAAAAAAAACACTAAATGAAAAGTAAATATCGTTATTTAACAAGAATTTTGACAAAAAGAGCTCAAAATACATATTGTATTTTTCCTTAATGTTTTTGTTGTTTTATTTGTTTTGTTTTCAATTTAATGTTTTTTTATTATTAATGACATTTAGTAATTTTTGTATTATATACTTCATTTTAGTTTATTATAAATATTAATATAATTAATAATTCAATTAAAATAAAATAATATATTAACCAAAAATATTAGATAATTACAAGAATACAATTGGAATACATTTTGTATAATAGGGCTTAAAAAAACACCCAAATCAGCAAAGCAGCTCATCTCATCATATTGTGCTACTTCTAGTACTATATTTCTTTTGGAGCTATTATGGTGTGAAGATTATCACTGGACAGGAGAGGATTTTTGCTCTAGAGTAGAGTTTGGTACTAAGGTTAGAGATGCTCTAAGAGCATAGAGGTTGGTTGCAATTTGCTCTAAAAATATATATATGAGAGGTAGCATGTGTATAAAATACAGTCAATTTCTTTTTCTTTCTTTTTTTCAATTTTTATGTATTTTGTTTTAGGAATATTTTTTCCACTAATTAAATAGCTATTAGTCACTTGATCACATATTCTCATTTGAAGTCTAACACCGAAGACAACTTTTCATACTTACTGGTTACTAGTAAAATGGAGGTGCACATAGCTTGAGCTTGCACATTTTCTTCGAAGTTTGGGTGGTGTGTTAGGATTTCTGATTAACACAATTCTATAACATGCTTAGGCATAAAAATAATCTGAATGTTTAACCTAAACATGTTTCTATACATACTTAATCAAAACCCTAAACAATATAACATAACCCATATCAATTCAAGAGAAAATAATTAAATCTAGAAAGCGGAAGCGTACTTGAATCCATTGCTGGAGATTTGTGAACGGGTTTTGATCTTCCAAATTATCACGACCTTTATGAACCCTACTATGTTCCATTTTGCTCTGTTGATGGGATATAGAGAAAACTAAAAAGTATCGTGTAATTTGGGGACCATAACCCTAAATATATATAATAATCAAATTATTATATGTTGGCTATTTCTAATCCGGCCCCTCAACAAATTAGAAATAGCACTCTGTTATTTACACATTAATTCCATGACAATTATATTCTTAAGCCTTAATGCTTTATATCTTAATTAGATCACTTTAATTTAGGCTTAACCAAAAATAGCACAACACATTTAATGTTCACATGTGTGGCCCCATATCATGGAATTTTTCCAACAATCTCCCACTGGGCCACATATGTAACTTTACAAATGTGTATGACTTTATGAGCTCTAAAATTTTGCTATTACAATTTTAGGGTATATCCGAACAATCTCGTCATTGATTATGCCAACATAGGATCAAAGCGGCTTTCGTCACATTTAGCGTAACTAAACCCATCAATGGTCACGTATACCAACATAACCAAATGACATAGATCAATCATGGATGCGTAGCATGGAAATTACATGCAATGTGATCTATACATGTCTATTCCAACTGGTCCTACTTTATTCCTTAGTGAGATCAAAACTTAATACAATGTAATATAGTGTAATTAACTGAATACTTTATTTCTGATAAGATAAATATCCAAATACATAAATGCATAAATATATCCAAAATAAAAATATAGAGCAATACAATACATAATTATACAAACTCCCACTATAATGTGATATCCTCACACAAAATAACACCCATATGAGCAGTGTGCTCATGAAAGACCTTGGGTGGTAATCCTTTTGTAAGCGGATTCGCTGTCATGGAGTTTGTCCCAATATGCTCTATGGATATCTGTCCACTCTGTACTCTTTCACAACTAGGAACTTAATGTCAATATGCTTTGACTTAGATGAGCTCCTGTTGTTGTTAGAATATAGCACTGCTGACTTATTGTCATAATATAGTTTGAGTGGTCTTTCAACACCCTCCAGAATGTGCAGCCCAGTGACAAAATTCCGCAGCCATATTCCATGGTTGGATGCCTCATAGCATGCTACAAACTCTGCTGCCATGGTGGAAGAAGCTATGAGTGTCTGTTTGGCACTCTTCCAAGATATAGCTCCACCAGCCAGCAGGTATATGTAGCCTGATGTGGATCTCCTACTGTCTTGACATCCAGCAAAATCGGAGTCGGAATAACCTATGATCTCAAATTGATCCAATCTCCTATATATGAGCATGTAATCTTTTGTTCTCTTGAAATACCTCATAACCCGCTTGGCTGTTATCCAATGATCCATTCCAGGGTTACTTAAATATCTGCCTAACATACCAACAATGTACGCAATATCCGGACGAGTACACACCTGAGCATACATTAGACTCCCTACAGCTGATGCATAGGGAATCTTCTGCATTTCCTTAACTTCAAGGTTACTTTTAGGGCACTAGTTGAGACTGAACTTGTCTCCCTTAGCGACGGGGGTGTCACCTGGTTTGCAGTCCTGCATGCCAAACCTTTTGAGCACTGTATCGATATAGCTCCTTTGTGATAATCCAAGAATACCCCGAGAATGATCTCATTGTATCTGAATCCCTAATACAAAGAGGCGTCACCAAGATCTTTCATCTCAAAAGTCTTTGATAGAAATCTCTTGGTTTCATGCAATAAGCATATATCATTTGTGGCAAGCAGTATGTCATCGACATATAAAACCAATAATATGTGCTTACTCCCACTGAATTTGTGATACACACAATTTCACACAATGTTTATCTCAAAACCAAACGAGATAATCACTTGATGAAACTTATGGTACCACTAACGGGAAGCTTGCTTGAGTCCATAAATGGATTTTGTCAATTTGCAAACCATATTCTTTGGGTCTCCCGACTCAAAGTTTTCTGGTTGCACCATATAAATTGTTTCATCAATGTCACCATTGAGAAACGCCGTCTTGACATCCATCTGATGAAGCTCAAGATCAAAATGTGCAACAAGTGCCATGATTGTCCTAAAAGAGTCTTTCGTTGAAACTGGAGAGAAAGTCTCTTTATAGTCAATCCCTTCTTTTTGGGTAAAGCCTTTAGCTACAAGACGAGCCTTATACCTCTCCACATTACCTTTCGAATCCCTTTTGGTTTTAAATATCCATTTACAACCAATGGGTTTCGCACCTTCTAGTAATGGGACAAGTTCCCAAACCTTATTGTCTTGTATAGACTTATATTCCTCATTACTGACATCAATCCACTTTTGAGAGTTGGAACCCTGCATGGCTTGATGGAAGTTGATTGGATCATTTTCCATCATTCCTATGTCTTCCTCATGTTCCTGGAGAAATACGTAAAAATCGTCCGGAATAGCATTTCTCCTTTCTCTAGTGGATCACCTTAATGGCACTGGTTCTTGAGGTTGTTGAGTTTGTTCCTCATGAGCAATTACCTCATCTTGAATGGGGGGTTGTTCAACATTGTCTGGTTGAGGATCCAGATTTTCTTCTTGATCAATGACAGGTATAGAAACCTGCATATTGTCAAAAGCGATAGTAGGAATCGAAATCGATTCTTCCTCAAAGACAATGTCTCTTACCTTATTTCTCCCCCCAAACTCAACATCCTCAAAAAATGTTGCATTTCCCGTTTCAAAAATTGACCTAAGTGTGGGATCATAAAACTTATAGCCCCTTGATCGCTCAGAGTAGCAAATGAAGTAGCTGCTCACAGTTTTGGAGTCCAATTCCCTTTCATGTGGCCTGTAAGGCCTTACCTCAGCTGGACATCCCAAAATGTGAAAATGCTTTAGACTCGGCTTTCTGCCTGTCCAAAGCTCATAAGGTATTTTACAGCTTCATTATTCTTTCTCTATTTGCCCTTATCCTTAGAGGTGCTAGCCAAATGAGCACTTTCGATCCTGTCTCGCTTCAGTCTCTCTTCCTTTTGCACACAGTAAGAAATGAGCTCATTAAGAGTCCATTTCTCCTTTTGACAGTTGTAACTGACCTTAAACTGAATGTATTGTGCAGGAAGTGATATTAATATCAAATGCACGAGCAAGTCGTTAGACAGCTCGAGCTTCAATGCCTTTAGCTTATAAGCAATATGAGACATTTCCATAACGTACTCCCTTATGTTCCATTTGCCATTGTACCTCATAGAATCAAGCTTTGCAAAAGCGTGCTTGTTTCTACCTCATCGTTTTTCATAAAACGCTTTTCAATTTCGGCTAGGAACTCTTTAGCTTTGGTTGTCTTTTCAGATACAGCGCCCCTAAATGCCTCTGGAATGTCGCGCTTCATGATCATAAGACTCATGCAATTTGAGCGATCCTACTTCTCAAAGTTCTTCCTATCATCAGGAGAACTTGCATCCGTAAGAGAAGCGGGTTGCTCAACCCGAAGTGCAAGGTCTAGATCCATACAGCCGAGAACAATGAGTATGTTCTCCTTCCAAATCCTTAAAGTTGATCCCATTAAGTATGGGTATAGAGTTGGTATTAGCAGATATAGTAAAACATTAACTTTAAAGAGAACAAAACAAACACACAAACATGCTCAAATTAATAACCAAATACAATGATTAACAAGTTCAAATAATGGTAAGTCTCATCTCAAGATACCTAGCACAACATTAATATCAAGTCTTTGGACAGTAATATTAATTGTAAGTGGTAATCTTGTTGTAGTGATCAAATATTGACAATAATTAATGTCAAATAATAAATCTATCTTTGGATTGACTTACGATTCACATGTAAAAACCTTATAATCGTCACATATTTATTACCACAGATGTGTGTGTACAATTCGGCCAAGTATTAACCTTCCTTTGGGCCGACTAATACTCGCATGAATTTACATACACACAAACATCCAACATCCCTCATGAATAATCTACACAAGAGATGTCACTTTGGCGACATCTTCCTTCAATATCCCATTTAGAATGATAGACCACTTTATTTAACCATAAAAGATATACCAAATAATGGTGGATCTCATCTTAAGATACCTAGTACAACATTAATATCAAGTCTTTGGACAATAATATTAATTGTAAGTGGTACTCTTGTTTGTAGTGATCAAACATTGACAATAATTTATGTTAAATAACAAATCTATCTTTGAATCGATTTATTATTTACATGTAAAACCTTATAATCGTCATATGTTTACCACCACAAATGTGTGTACAATTCGGTCAAGTATTAACCTTCCTTTGGGCCGGTAAGTACCCGTATGAATTTACACACACACGAACATCCAACATTCCTCATGAACAATCTACACAAGAGAGGTCACTTTGGTGACATTCTTGTTTCAATTAACCCATTTAGAATGATGAACTACTTTATTTAACCATAAATGGTATAACACTAAATATCTGAATTTAAGTTGATCATTAAAATAAAATAAAATAAAAAATTTATTTTATTTTATCAAAATTACAAAAGTGACCCTTATTTTGTAAAATTACAGAATGACCCCTTAAGTTTCAGTAATTACAAATCGACCCCTGTATTTTGTTAAAATCATTAACTGGCCCAGTACTTTGTAATAATTAAAATTTGGCTAAAATTTTTTGAAAATTACAAATAAACCCCGTAACTTTTAATAATTAAAAATATACCCCAAAACTTTTCATAATTGCAAACATGCCCTATAAGTTTTGGAAATTATAAAATGACCCCAAAAATTTATCACAATCACACAATGGTCCAAATAATTTACAAAACAGTCCCTCAAGAATTTCAAATTTTTAAAAGAAGGGCCTGAGCAAAATTGACTAATAACCCTAGTTCATCGTGCACTGCTGATGCCATAGCCACCGCACCGTCGCCAAAAGACCACGACGAACGGTAGCGCACGACGACGGAGATCGATCTGGGCCGAACGATCGAACGAACGGCGGCTGGAGGTGATCTTGGATCGCTCGATCTGGACCGATCGTGGTGGAGGAACGACGATCGTCCTCGTCGCCGCGAATCGAACCGGTTTCGTGCTAGAAACCCACCGGAAAAACAACCGGTGTTGACCCACAAAGAATGATAGGTCTGGGTTGGGTTGAAACCCAACAACCCGAAACTTTGCCAGTTTTTATTTTTTTATTTTTTTATTTTTTTGTTCTGAAAACCAGAAGAACACTGTTTTTTTTTTTTAATATACCCATATTAAACAATAACCTAATCCAAATTCACAACACTGAAACTCAAGCAAATTTCACACAAGAAGATCAAAACCCAATATATATATATTTTATTATTAAAACCAAAATCCAAATCTTAATTCTCAAGAATTAATCATGGGTGGCTCTGATACCACTTGTTAAAATTTCTGATTAACACAATTCTATAACATGCTTAGGCACAAAAATAATCCGAATGTTTAACCTAAACATGTTTCTATACATACTTAATCAAAACCCTGAACAATATAACATAACCCATATCAATTTAAGAGAAAATAATTAAATCTAGAAAGCGGAAGCGTACCTGAATCCATTGCTGGAGATTTGTGAACGGGTTTTGATCTTCCAAATTATCACGACCTTTATAAACCCTACTATGTTCTATTTTGCTCTGTTGATGGGATACAGAGAAAACTAAAAAGTATCGTGTAATTTGGGGGCCATAACCCTAAATATAAATAATAATCAAATTATTATATGTTGACTATTTCTAATTCGGCCCCTCAACAAATTAGAAATAACACTCTGGTATCTACACATTAATTCCATGACAATTATACCCTTAAGCCTTAATGATTTATATCTTAATTAGATCACTTTAATTTAGGCTTAACCAAAAATAGCACAACACATTTAGTGTTCACATGTATGACCCCATATCTTGGAATTTTTCCAACATGGTGTTCATGTCAAAAATGTGTATTTTAAAAAAATTGGTCAACCCAGTAGAGAGATGACACCGAGTTAGATTGGAGTAGATTAGTATCCCCCAAATCCAAAACCCAAATTTTGAAATTTACCCCAAATTCGATCTGTGGGTTTTTGATTTCCGCCCCAAAACCAACTCGAATGGAGCGGAGGTGTACTAAACCCGACCTGAACTGATCCGTTTCATTAAAAAGAATGTTTGAACAATTAAATATACAAAATTTACTATATATTTGAATTTTAGGATATGAACTTAAAAGACACTTTGCCCCATCTAGTTTCAGAAATAACTATTTCACCCATCTAAAAGTAAAATATTAGACGCTTTACCCCGTCTAGTTTCAGTAATTATCATCCCCCATATAGTATGCAATATTAGATATTTTACCCCATCTAGTTTCAGTAATGACTATTTCACCCACCTAAAAGTAAAATATTAGACACTTTACCCCGTCTAGTTTCAGTAATTACCATTCCCCCATATAGTATGCAATATTAGACACTTTGCTCCATCTAGTTTCAGTAATGACTATTTCACCCACCTAAAAGTAAAATATTAGACACTTTACCCCGTCTAATTTCAGTAATTACCATTCACCCCCCCCCCCCCCCCCCCCCCCCCGGCCCCGCCGAAAATTAAAATATTAGACATTTTGCCCCTTATTACCCTCTTGAACACATGAGTTATGCCCTATAATGAAACCATTAATTGTTTTTAAAGAAAAATATCATAAACAATAAAAATGAAAAATAATAAAAGTATTTAAAAAACAGAATTGAAAGTAAAAAATTTAAAAAATTATTTAAATAAAAATTAATATAAAGAATTAAATGTAAAAATAAAAAATTTATTTAAAAAACAGTAAAATAAAAAATGAAATGTAAAAATAAAAAATTCATTTAAAAACATTAATATAAAGAATAATAAAATAATATAATTGTAAAAAAATAAAACAAAATTAAAATTTATTTTGAAATATTGAATTGTTTTTTTATTTTTTGTAAAACTATATTTTTTTGTTGCCAATTTTTAATTTTTTATTCTCAATTCTATTTTTTAAATACTTTTATTAGTTTTTAATTTTTAATTTTTGATTTTTTTTTCTTGAAAATAATTAGTGATATCATTAGGACACATAACTCGTGTTCAAGGGTAAAAAGGTCATTTAATTGATTTTTTGACGGTCAAAGTACTTGACTGACGGAATTCCTAACGGTCAAGGGGTAAATTGTCTAATATTTTGGTTTTCAGGAGATAAAATGACCATTACTGAAACTAGAGGGGTAAAGTGTTTAATATTCTACTTTTCAAGGGAGAAAATGACCATTACTGAAACTAGATGAGATAAAATATCTAATATATCAAATTACAGGGGGGGGGGGGGGGGGAATGATTATATCCCTAAATTAAACATAAACGACAAATAAATATAAAAAAATAAATTTAAATTTAATATTATATAACATCTAAATTATATAAACCTTAAATTCAAACATAAAATATAGTTAGATGAAGATTTAAAAAAAATTAAGGTTTTGTTTTTTCTTTTATATTTTAAAATCTTAAAAAATAATTATATAAATACTGGAACAGTTAGGGCCGGTCTAGTCATAGTGGTTTCACCTATACCCGACCCGGTTACAATTCGAGTTAACAATGTTTGACTTATACCTGACCTGAATCTCGTTTTAAGTATTCAAATATGCCTTAAATAGATTGGATTACCGTCGATTCGGGGCGGATTGGAGATTTTTGCCATCCCTAAGCCAGCTACATTAATTTCGGGCAAGTTTAAAAACTTGATTGTTAATTAATAAAAAAATATAAATAAAAAAGGTAAAATTTAAATAAACTTTTTTAAAAAAAAAATTGGGCATGACCTTAAAAGGGTATCGTTCGTGTAGTGCTTTACTGCTTATTTTCCGAACCGGTGTTCTGGTCAGTCATTTGTTGTCTTCAAAAAAAAAAAAGTAGACAATAAAGATGTCGTCATAATGAAGTAATGTTGTTCAACGGTAAGAACACATTTTATTATTTAACCTAACAATATTTCAGGTTCGAGTCATCACCATTGTAACTGTATTTATATAAAAATAGACAATTACCAAATTAGTCTTGTGGTTTTTTTTTATTCCAAGTAGTTTACAATTTTTATAAAAGTGATCAAATTAGCCACTAAATTTTTATATTGTACCAATTTCATCCCTCAATTATTTTTTTGTTAGTCAAAACAAACAGTCAACAGGTATTTTAGTCTTTTTATTTCTTACAAACAAAATTAAAAACTTCAATCATTTTAGATTAAAAATAATTATAAAAATATAAAAACAATTAAAAAAATTCGACCTCCACTGGCACAGTGCCTGCCACTGGAGATGGAAATTGGCGGAGTACTGACTATTGACTCCTTCATAAATTTTTGTTCTTTTTAGTGATTTTTTTAAAAGAAAAACAATTGTTTCATATCTATTGGATCTCTTCTTCTTCTTTTTTTTCCTTCTATAATATTTTTAGTTTTAATTATCTTTTATTTAAATAAATATTTAAATTTAAAGGGTATTTTTGACTTTTAATATTAAATTATGGTAAAACTGACATGAACTAACAGAGTGTAATGGCAAATACTTTATTGGATATGTTTAAAAAAATTAGGGACTAAAATGACACAATTTAAAAAGTCGATGACAAATTTGATCATTTTTACAAAATCGTAAACTATTTGAAATAAAGAAAAAAGTCTAGGATTAATTCGGTAATCACCCTAAGAAATAATGAAGTTGAAAAAATTTAATCAACCAACATTCATACTATCTCTTACTCTGATTAAGTACAAAAGAATGAAATCTATAAATATTCTACATACATTTATGTAAAAAAATCTAACGCCGAATTAACATGAACAAAAGACCTCTATAACTTTGCTATAAACCAAATTAGTTTATTTCTATAAATCTGTGAAATGAATGAGGTTCGATCAAGACATTCAATCTTCTTCGTCTCCAAGTTATATAAACTAACATTATGTTCTTTTTTATGGTGGGGACACGCATGTTCGAGGAAATAGATACAGTTTGCTTTGAAGTGTGTAGAACAACCTGCACGAAGTGATATCGAACTATTCTTGTCTAATAAGATTGCATTACTGCCTATACTTTCCATTTCTATCCACCTTTTCTCAATCCAATTCAATTTATAAACCCTAAATAGAAAAGGAAATCTCTCAAGAGAAAAAAATCTCACAACCATCAGAAGCTCGCCGCCCAATTCAACCAGATAGTTATAATATCGTCTTGTACCCGGCAAGTTATCAGTTGGCCGTACGCATAATTTTTTTACACAAGGAATGTTGCAAAATATACGATATAAGTTGGCATCAAAATCAACTGCATAGAATTTTTCCTGATAAAATATCGTCTTCAAACCAAAACTAGCAAAGTTTCTACGTGAACATTTTATTTTCGTCCAAATTATGTCGCCCGGTCTGCATAAAGCCAATTCAAAACCTCCATTGTGTGTAGCAAGAACTAAGCAGTTGCGATTCAATGGCCTTGTAGATGTAATCACTCTCAATTCGTTCGATTTCTTCAGTTGTTTCACGGGTGGTAGCTCGATTTGATCCCTCGTGATGGGGTTCAAATGACGAACGCAGGGTTTGTTGATTCCGATGATTAGTAACCACCCAAAAGACGAACTTAAAATCCATCTTCCCTCTAGTTCAGGTATAATTATTTCGTAAGTTTCGTTTGTTTTGATGTTGAAGAGAGGGCAAGAGATGCTGGGGAGGACATTCGAGAGCAACAGATATGGAGGTGATGTTGATAAGATAGTTGTTTCGACAGATTTCCATGAAACACAGACGGTTCTGCATCGATGGATATCAAAAGGGTATTTCAATTTTTTACGTGGAGAAGTTCACTGTGGAGATCTGACCATTGCACTCGTCGTGACATTGAGAAAACTTGGAATTTGTGGAGAGGGCAAGATGGAATTATAAGAAATAAAATCCTAATAGGTATAGAATTCGCTAACAATAATTAGTTTTGTACAACAAGAAGGACTCTTCCTTGCGGGTATTCAAATTCGAAATTAATTCCTAATTTATGATTACTTGATTTAATGAATAATATTGGAAAAATATGGATTCACACGAATCAGGAATAAAGTGATTTAATTCCTGTTATACACCTTCTTTCCATATTTCCATTCCAAAGATACTTTCAAAGTAAATAACGTTTTAAAAAATAACAATAAAAATATTATGGTCATTAGATTATATTTATAATTGATATTGTATAAAAAAAAATTATACACCAATTTATCACAGGAGTGTTAGGACTTAGGATATATACAAAATTAATACTTAAAAAAATAAATAAAAAATTAAGTGAATACTAAAAAGGTTTTTCCTTATCTCGGTTTCACCTTTCTTTTTATTAATTAAACTTTTTTCCGACACCTATATATTCCTCGAATTTTCTAAAAAAAAAACACCAATTTTTTTTCTTATTTATATTTAGAAAAAAAAAACTTCATAAATGGCTAATTAGAATTCCATATACAGTATATCTCAGATTAACAACACCACTACAGTAAATTTAAGTTAATTTTGTGAATTTTATGTGGTCGGATGTTGAAAAGGGTGCAAGATTTTTTGTTACCGAAACCGTTTATGTACTCGGAGTCAAAATCACTAAAGAAACAATCGTCCTTCTCAATATTTATAGGCGTATTAATTAATTAATTATTTTATTTTAGGAAATCCAATGACTTTTTCTTTTTTTTTTATTAGGAAAAGGAACTTTTCTAAAGTCAAAGGTATATTAAAATTAGAACGTAATTCCAAATATAATTTAAACAAGGAATTATACAAATCCCCAAAAAGCAATTACCATATCCTTATGATCTCAATTAGTACGCCGCCTCTGAGTCAAATTCTTATTAATTAATTTATTTTTTTCAATTTCCCTTTTGAAATCGTCTTTTTACAAATGAAATAAATCATGGATAGTTATGTATATATATTTTTCAAAAAAATGAAATAAGGTTTGGTGGGCAATATAAAGTGATGTAAAATAGCCATAGCCATAGCCCCACCGAGCAAAGACAGTTCCACATTGATAAATATTGGAAGGATTTTCCAACTTTTGGAAGATTAGGTGTAGAAGGTCTCTTGGGGGATCAGACCACCTTAACTTTGCCATTTGAGAAATTTTGGTGTAATGACTCTGGCCTGTATATGCTGATTTTGGATAGTTTTGAAAGGTCAAGGAATTTTTTTGAACGAAAAATAAATAATTCCTCTATTCACAAATATAAATATTTTGGTACGTAACTATTATCAAAATATTCTTTTAATTATTCTCCTCCAAAATTATCTCTCTCTCTCTCTCTATCTATCTATCAATTTTTTAGCACTAAACTAATATTTTCTGAATTGATTTGAAAATATCTAAGGCATTTATGATCTTCTATGCTTTCGACTCCTCCACGATTATAAAATAACTACAATTAATTACTTTCTTTTTACGGAAGATTTTAGTAAGTTTTTAAAATAATTACTTCCAGCAGTACTGATTAATTAGCAAGTTAATCATTTTTTTTTGAAGTAGCAAGTTAATTAATCTATTAATCAAATTTGCTAGTTGAAGTGATGTAACATCTTATATATTTGATAATTAATTTTTAATGGTTTTTATCTAATTTAATTTATACAAGTCCAAATTATATAATGTTATACAAGAACCTCTTGATTACAAGGATTAAGTACATAAAAATTATCTTTAATAAATGTCATATATATTCTTAACCATTCAAATAGTAATAGTATTAAAAAAAATTATGTTGTAGGAATTAAACCATCAATGTGCATTTTCCCTTCAATGTTTTTGTTTTTGAAAGGCATCCTCAACGGCTTCACCGCATCAAGGCCAAAAACAAATATATGGATGTAATTAACACCAAGTCTATGAAAATACAAGGGTGGATTACAGAGCAAAAACAATAAGTTCTGCCTTGGCTTCTATGCTTCAAAATAGGGAACCTGAAATTTGGCATTTCCAAAGACTACTTTTTACTTGATCTAGTTCGTTTGGCAACACTGCTAAACTGAGCGACATCCGAATCTTCATTCTTGTGCTTACCATCTTTATCTCCATTGTATGCTCTAGCTCGTTACACAACACTGCTCAATAGAGTGACACCCGAATCTTCATTCTTGTCCTTGTCATCTCCGTCTTCGTTGTCTTCTAACTCTAACTCGTATGCTCTGATAATGTAGATCTTAAATGTTGTAGGCTTGACAAGATGGAAAACCGGTGCATTTCCCCTTCAATGTTATAGTGCCGATTAAGAAGAACTTCTCAGATTTGACACAACAATACAGTAATTAATAGCAAATGAGCAAAACAATGATACTTAACAATAACAATATATAAATAATTAATGACAATCATCAAAAAGAGAGAAACATAGCTTCAAATTAAATCTTCAATTGTACATTGTATGACTAAATTAAACTATGGAATGAACCAATTTAATGGACTTCCCCAAATCGACGAAGGCAGCTTTTCTAATTGCTTTGTCACTTTGTTGTAGTAATTTGGAGACGGCCTTTTGAATTGCCTTGTTACTAACTTACTATGCTGTACAGACCTGTATCCTTGTTAAGATACTTGGTCGTCATATTGAACACATCGGCATCATCAATGAAATAGATGCAATTTGATTCAAAGTCTATAAAATGATTATGATGAAGCGATATCGAACTGTTTTTGCCCAATAAAATAGAATTTTCGCCGAAGTTTTTAATCTGAATCCACCCTTTCTCGACCCAATTCAATTTATAAACCGTGAATGAAGTTGTTTTAGAACAAGTAATCGGAGTCTCTTCTAACCATCTTGCCACTAGTGAAAGATCGCTATCCAATTCCACCAAATAATTACAGTACAAATGCCACGAGAACTCAATAGGACGCAGAGCCGATTTTTTTGAAATAAAATTACCACAATTGATACGGAATAAGTCACCGCGATGATTGACAGCAAAGAATTCACCCTTGTGAAATATGGTGTCGTTACAAATACCCTGAAAACCTTTTATGCTTGTCCAGGACGAGTCACCAGGTCTGCAAAAAGCTATTTTAAATACACAGGAATGTGTAGCAAGAACTGAGAACTTGGGATCGATCAAAGGGTTTGCAGAAGTAATAACTCTCAGTTCTTCCCGTACCTTGAGTAAATCACTTGCTCGTGGTAAGGTGATCCGATCTCTCGTAAATGGATTGAAAAGACCAATTTCGTGTGGCGGTTCGACACCGATTGTTATCAGCCACCAAAAACCTGAACTAGAATACCATATATTCCCCTTCTCTTCTTCCAGTAGAGGAATTTCGTGAATTTTAATAGAAACTGTTTATGGACTTGGAGTCAAAATCACTGAAGAAAAAATCGCTCTCCTTTGCATGTAGACTTACTTTTGAGAGCAATAAAAACGGAGGTAGGATGGTTTTCGCGATAGATTGCCATGAAAAACAGACGGTTCCACATCGATAGATATCGGGGAGATCTAGCAATTTCTCGAATATCATGTGCAAGAGATCCAAGTCAAGATCTGACCATCTTGTAGTTCTCTTCGCTTCTTTTCGGGCTGCTCCTGACTCATTGTTGAGAGTAACTGAGAAATCTAATCTTTATCATTTCTACATACCCTTATCAATGTTTTTCCACAATATATGACATGCATACAATTATACAATAAACTGAAGTATAGTGTATATGGAAGAGAAAATGACTAATAAAAATAACTATTTGTTTATCGAAAGCAAATCTCATCTTATAAACCTCAATATTTATAGACGAATTAATTTGTTTATTATTTTATTTTAAGATTTATGACGTATTTATTAATGAGAAATCCTTTTATAAGAAAGAGAATTAAGTTATTATTTTTAAATTTCTATGTATACTAAATTTTGTGTGACTTAATTCCCTCACTCAACATAGGAATCAAATTCTTTTTCCAAATAAAAAAGGGAATTCATATATTTTTACTAAAATATCCTCTTTTAACGGTAATGAATAAATAAATAAAACAACTATATTTCTATTTTGTCATTTTCTTTTGAGAGTGTTCTCTATCATTCTCTTTTATTTATTTATTTTTATCTTTATCTTTTTATTTCTCTATATTCTAGAATTTATTATGTTTATTTATTTTTTCATCAAATCTCTTATGAAATTACGTTTAGAAGATATAAATACTGCAAATTATTAAAAAAAAAAAAACACCGCCTTAATCTGGTATTCAACTGATATCATCAAAATAATAATAATAATAATTTGGTTTATAACTGCATATGAACCATTAGTTATAAAAAATAATAATAACAAATACACTTTCAAATTTCAATTGCTTATGCCTCTTGAATTTCATGCTTTTTTGGTTTTACTTTATTTATTTTTTAACTTTTTTATATATATAGGATGAGTGGTAATAGCATAAAAATAATTATTAGTTCAAATTTGCATAATCTCAATTTTTAATTAATATTAAACTAATTAGTTAAAATTTTATGTGAGTAATAAAAATTATGTTCGTTAATAATAAAACAAAAATTTAACATGTTATATATAAGAGTATTTTTGTAATCAACTTTGTATCATTCTCATTCTATTTTTCATTCCTCATAAGTCAGTAAACTGGAATGAAATTTAATAGCTTAATTCTGATTTTCCTCCATTCCCTTTATAGTAGAATTTAATTCTGATTAGTAAACACGCATTTAACTTCATTAGCACAGTTACAAGAGAGGATATGAGAGAGAGAGAGAATATGTTAGGTGCAAGTCAGATAAATATAAATAAAAATTAGTTTTTAGATTTTTCGGAATATGTTTTGATTCAATTGTGCACATAAAAAATCATTTTCTTTCTAAAGTGAAAGATATATTAAAATTAGAACTTAATTCTTTATTTAATTTAAACAAGGAATTATACAAATCACCAAAAAGCAATTACCATATCCAAAAGCATTTACCATATCCATATGATCTCAAATCTCAAGTAGTAGTACTCCGCCACTGAGTCAAATTCTTATTTATTTATTTATTTCATTTTTTTTAAATGTCTTTTCCAAATGAAATAAATTATGGATATTTTTTTTGAAATCATGGTTTGGTGCCAATATAAAGTGAGGTAAAATAGCCATAGCTGTACATTTGCACGAAACACAATCAGTTCCAAATTGATAAATAATTAAATATTAGAGGGATTTTCCAATTTTGGAAAATTAGGCGCAGATGCGTAGGAGGTCTCCGGGGACATAAGACCACCGTAACTTTGCCATTTGAGAAATTTTGGCGTAATGACTCTCGCCTGTATATGCTGATTTTGGATAGCTAGTTTTGAAAGGTCAAGGAATTTTTTTGAACGAAAAATAAAGAATCCTCTATTCATAAATATAACTATTTTGGTACGTAACAATTACCAAAAATATTCTTTTAATTATTCTCCTCCAAAAATATCTCTCTCTATCTATCTAAATTGTAGCACTAAACTAGAGTCCGTGCCGTAAGCGTTTTTCAGTTGCTATTTTTTAAAAATGAAAATGAAAATGAAAACAGTGTTTTTGGTTTTAATTTCGAATTCTGAAAACGTGTCTGGTAGCATATATTGAAAACTGTATTTTGAAAATGAAAACGAAAAAAACGCTTCTGATAGGTTAACCGAAAACTATCAAAAATTGAAATTTCAATTTTGACATTTTGTTTAATATTTTTACAACTATAAACAAATTGATTACATAATTAACCAATATAATTTTTGTATTGTAATTTTTAAATTAAACAAAAGTAACACATAAAAAATTAATTCAAAAAAACATGTCAAAAAATGAATTAATCAAAACTAAACTCTTAAATTATAAATAAATAATTAGAATATATATATATATATATATATATATATATATATATTATAATAAAAATATAACTGTATATATTATATATATACATATTATAATAATATTTATATTATTATATTTTTTTATATTATATTATATTATATTTTTATATATAATAATATATAATATTTGAAATAATATAAATATATATTATATATATTATTATAGAATATTAATATACTAAACATGTAAATATAATATTTTATATAATATTTATATATAGTAATATATATATATTATAACATATAATATATAATATTATATATTATAAAATATAAAAAAGATCTGAACAAGTCAGGGGAAAGAAACGGCTCGTAATTGATTATAAGCCTCTTAATCTTTTCCTCCAGGATGATAATTTTCCGGTTTCCAGAGCCAATTCGCTATTTTCCCAAATTCCTGGAGCCACGATTTTCTCCAAGTTTGACTTGAAGGGGGCTTTCTGGCAGATTGGGATCCATCCTTCAGATCGGCCCAAAACGGCCTTTTGCCTCCCTAATGCCCAGTATCAGTGGACTGTCCTTCCTTTTGGGCTAAAAACAGCCCCTTCCCTGTTCCAAAAGGCCGTCACCAGAATCTTTTGTCCAATACTCAACACGACCCTGCTATACATCGATGACATTCTTCTGTTTTCATCAGGACACCTTATTCTACAAACAGATCCCGCGATCACTTCTGGGGAGCCATCCCCATTGAAGAAACCTATGGAAGACGTCACTACTGTGGCCATGCCAGCGGACAATTCAAAGATGCCCATAAACACTATCACACTATTTACAAGGAGATCCTTTGCTGTAAAAAATGGAATTTCCAAGTTTGACTTTCATCTCAGAACCACCAAATTTACCATTGAGATGGACAACTCATCCTTCCCTAAGGTACTTGAATTTCTCAACAAGCTCCCTCCAAATCCCCAGCTCCTGAGACTTAAAGACTGGTTCTCCAGGTACGACTTTTCGGTCAAGCATATAAAAGGCCACCATAACATCATCCCAGATATGCTCTCACGACCTCACCCTGTTACCCTCCTTTCCAGTACCGGTCATGTCCCCTTGATCTACATGATGTCTTCCCAAGCCTCATCGTCTACTGCTCCGCCTACTCCCCCACTGCCTCCTATGTTCCCTCCAGAGTTCATGACCACCTTCCCACCAGGTCAACTCCCCACTATCCGACAGATTCAAGATTTTGCAAGGTTATATCTTTCAAGATATCTCTCTCAGATCAACGATCAAGGCTGCCACCACCAGTTAGCCAACCCCAGTAAACCTTTTCTCGACCCTTTTATATCACCACAATTCTACTACTATTCATACCAAGTGTTGTGGTTCATATGGTGCTTATCTGTTCTCCATCACCATGCCATGGTTTTTCCTCTCCATACACTGTATGGTTTCGTCTAGAATCCAACCTCTGTTAACCTCCAAACTTTTCTACAATGGTTCAAGCCTCTATCGGTCTGGCAGATCGAGCTTACCAGACTCATGGGCCATTACCATCTTTGGAAGATGGACCCTGAACAGACTTTCAAAGTATGTTGCATTTGGATCTTTAGCAGGCCCTACAGATATAACCCACATACTCAGCTTCTTTGGACCTCTAACATCTGCTACGAATGGGATACATCGTATGACTACGAAAGGTTGTATCATACCAGTATCCAGATACCCCTCCTTAATTTCCTTTGTGACGTCAATAATGACAATACAGATGTTCTCTTTATCCTTCCAAACGTCCCAAGGGACCCAACAAGAAGCTTGCTTCCTCTCCTGAATTCTTACCTTCAGGACTCCTAAGACCAGGCTGACACGTGGCCCTGTTCGATCTGTGGGGCCCTCGACTAAGATGACGAATATCACTCCACCTGTAATCTAAGCAGCCCGTGACTGTTTCACCTACCCCTGCTGTATAATTATTGTTGTGTCCTCTAGCTGTCCGACCAGCTTCCTGTTTTTGTTGCTTTGTTACTTTGTTATAATTATCTTGTTGTGTCGGCCACCGCCTTGGGCCTTATCTCTTGTAAGATAGACTTGCCAGCCGTAAGAGGTCCCCTTTCTCTTTAAAAAGAACCTCACCTCTGTGTAAAAAATCATCAGAAAATCAATAAAGCTTGGGTGTTTGTGTTTAATAGCTTTCTAAATAGTTTTCTTCTCCTGATCTTCAGACGGTTCTATGTCTGAAACTATGATTCTTCAAGATACTAGTATGCTCTATGCTTGCCTCGTATGAGGATCCTGCATATCAGAACAGATTTTGTATACTGGTTTAGTATATCGGCTGGACACCCTGGACACATCCGGAACCAGAATGATGCTGGCTAGGATGAACTCAGGTTTAACAAAGCCCAGTACTAACTAGTTTGGCTTATGATCTCCATCCATCTCTGATAGTATCTGGCCAGTAAGTACCCTGTTAAGGCCGTTGAGGAAAGGCTGTCTTTGGGGAAAACAAGGCTTTGATTCTCTCTGTGAGATGGTAGTGGAGCTCGAACCCTGAATGGTATCAGAGCCTATTGTCTGTTTTTCGGACAGGAAGAATCATAGTATTAGATATAAACTAGAAGAAGAAAAGGAATTTTAAAACAATGTCAGACAACACTGATAACACTCCTACCAGGCTTTCTTCTGCTATTTCTATTAGACAAACTCAAACAAACAAAATCCAACACCTTGTTGAATACACCCATATCCCAGAATCTGCCCAAATCACTGAAACAACTCTTCCTCTGTTAAATCCTTACACTGTCTTTAAACGCAGTCGATCACTCTCTAGAAGAGTCACAGCCTTAGTTCAACACCGTTCTCCTCCAATAAAGGAGTATGTCCAATCCACTGCCTTGGATAATTGTCTAATTCCTGCCTCTTCTACTGAACAATATGTTGACTTAGAAATTGGTCAACCTCTTATTGATCAGTGGATCAAAGAAGGATACTCTCATTTACACATCGGAGCTATCAGGATAATCCTTACCTTACATGGTAGAAAATGATTACCAGTCACTGCCAGAATTGCCCTTCTCAACACAATTTACAAGCAGTATGAACACGCAATCATTGACACTTGTCTTTCTACTTTACATGCAGGAAGCATCTCACTCACCTATTATCAAAACTTCAACATCCCACTCAGGGATCTGAACCTTCACAACTGTCTCAAAATTCAGCTCCAAATTATGGGAGCCCCTATGATGCCAAATTCTTATATGGCAACACTACACCATCAGATTGCGTACAGGCTCCAAGATCATGCTCTTGATCTTCCCATCCCTGGACATACTGGAGATACCATCTTCATCAAAGCCGAAAAAGAAGATGAAGTTCCTACTATCATCCAGATTCCCAAACAATTGCCTAGATAAAAGCTCGCAGAAATCATGCCTCTTAAATGGATCACCAACTATGAAAAGGCTTTTCAAAACATCACGCCGGTTGTGACTACTGATACCAAGTTCACTAAGTTAGCTGACGGTTCCATCCAGACTACTTATGAACAGATTGGTACTTCTGAGACAAGTATCTTTGCCACCGAGACAGCACCCAGTGCTCCTCCTGTGTTCCAGGTCCTAATGATTCGATCTGTTACGACTGAACAAGAAATTCCTATCCATCGTTTTGAGGCTGATGGAACTCCAATCTACACGGACAAAGTCAACGGACACTTCATCTGGGACGTCGACCTAGAAATGTGTGATGCAGATTGTGAAAGCATCCTGTAAACCAATTACCTCATTCAGAGAGCCTAGGGACCCTCACAGTCCTTGGATTGGTTTGCGACCAATTAAAAACAAGCCTCTCCCTATCTATGATAGGGCTCTCTAAATCCTGAAAGAGGAAGGTTTACTGTTAGATGAACCAACAGAAAAATTGCTGCCAACAGTCCTGATTCCTATCCCATGCTTTATGGCCTCCAGTTACGATAAGGATTTCCCTCCCGTGGAATCCTCTTCAAATCCTGAAAGAAACTTATTCTCCAAGCCGTTCATTCAATCAACAGAAGTCTTACCTGATGGATCTCTCAAACAACCCTCCCAGGCTGAACAGGTCCTCAACTGGCATACTCGTAATGCCACCGTCCAAAATAGAGTTCTTCATTCTATTGACCAGAAGATAGACAAAGTCTCTCACCATGTCTCTCAACATGACAATCAGCTTCAACATCTAGATTCTACATTACGCAGTATGTATACAGACTTGCAATCCAGAGTTTCTAGATTGGATGTTGATCTTCATCAGTATATCAGCCAAGGTTATTTTGGCCCTGAATTTGATAGCAAGGAAAGAGAAATCAGACATCTCAAGGACCAGATAGACCAAATAACGAGAGACCACTTTACCAGTACACCTTATCTCCCGAGGCCACATCCTTACTCCCCATCCTTGATATTCCCGACTCAATCACCACCACCTTCTTCAAGGCCTCCTGACCATTCTCAGTTTTTTAAATCAACTGGAGACCTTTTTAGAAAATATCCACCTTTACCTACTGAACAACCTTCCCCAAGTAAAGACAAGAAAACCTCTTCACAGAAAAAAAAGGCACATGCTTCTCACAAACGCTCACCACCAAACCATCGAAAACATGCCTTCTACACATCTTCCCGCCAATTTTCCTCTTCAGAAACTTCTGACAATCCTACAGAAACAGAGCCCATAGAATCCTTTTCCGCTTCATCATGGGAAACATATTACACCGATGAAACACCAACATCAGATTCTCCAAATTATTCAGACCCAGATGCCCTACCTGACCTTTCTCAAATCTACCTGGCCACTAGAGTTGACCCACAACCATTTACTCAGACAGTTGACACGTCTGAATCCTCAGTTGAAACTTCTGAGGAACCACCTCCTATGGTCGACGAACCACCAGACCAAAGAAGTAGGACACAAACACACGCTCCTCCTCTAAAACCTACAAATGGTCCCTGGTTCAATTTTGACGATGTTGCTCCCCGACAATGGAGGAAGAGAATGTCAGAAATGAGTGCATGTCTAGACCTCCAAATTGCTAAAGGAGGTGACAATACAGAATCCATTCTGAGAGAATTTGTCTCTAGATTCACCGGATCCCTCAGAGATTGGTACCAGGCACTCGAAGAATACAGACAGTTACAACTGGTCAGATGTGGATCTGTTTCTATAGCAACAGGAATAGTCTTCAGAGAATTTCTTGGAGATGCTTCTCAGTTCTATAAACAGACCAGACAAGAATTCTTCGAAATGACGGTTTGCTCATTAAACAAAGAAGATATCGATTACCACTACAGACGCATGTCCTTCAGATATCATGCTCTCGATGGAATCAATGATGAAACTCTGAGACAAGTGTATTTAAATTCTCTCCCCTCAGAACTCCAGGGAGAGCTTCAAAGATTGATTGAGTTCTCAGGAAGAAACCTCAGAGACATCACTCTAGGAGAAATTCACATGTTTACTGCTCTAGAAAAACTCTGTGCTACACAACGAGTTTTTTCAAAAATGATCAGAGAGGGAAGAAAATACGATAAACATTGTAAATTTCCTCCTAAATACCATCTCAAGTGCAGCTCCAATGAGCATTGTAACTGCAAGGCAAATAGGCCTTACAGAAGGCAGGCGTCCAGAACCCAAAAACCGAAAGGTTCCTCAAATCCCAGAAAGTACAAGTACTACAGAAAAAAGGCAAGAAGGTCATGGAATAAGTCCAACAAATGTTTTGCTTGCGGTCAAGAAGGACATTATGCCAAACAATGCCCAACAAAAGAACAAATTCTGCTAAGCTCATTCAACATCTTAGACAAGTTGCAGAGGATATTCCCTCAGATGCTGACATTGAATCTTATTTCTCAGAACAGGAAGATGTCAACCAGTTGACCTCTTTTATGGTTCTAGACTCAGAAGATCATGACTCAAGCTCCTCAGAACACTCAAGCTACCCAGATCCTGACTCCCCATCAGAAGCTTACCAAGCCACCAATAATGAAAATTCTGGCCCACAGATCAAGATTCAGATCTTAGCTACAAAGTATTCCAAGCCAGTCCCTGTCATTGCCTATTTTGATACGGGAGCCCACTCTTCTATGATGAATCCCAGCGTCCTCCCTGCAGAGGCCTGGAAAGAAGAAAAGAACCAGTTCTTAGCAGCAGACGGACAACTTTTCAACACCTATTTGGTCTCCAAAAACAAAATCGGCTTACAGTTTTTCCCTTCGTTTACGCTCTGGACCCATGTCATTGGAACTACTCTTCCCTACAAGGATATCCTCATTGGATGTGATATTTACAGCCAGTCCAAATCTATCAGAATTTTGCCTCAGGGAATTCGATTCAAAAGGGAATTCAAACCCTTCATTGACATTCCAAAAAATTCCCCCCTTTCGGTTATCAATCCAGACTTCTTACATGTTCAAGAGTAGCTCTTACAATTCTGCACCAACAGCCATGCAGACTTCAAACATCCACACCCGCTGTGGAAAAATCCTGATTTCTTCATAAATCTTCCTTTCAAACTCAATGAAGATGTCAATCCCACAAAAGCAACTCACACTGGAATGTCTCCCTCTGATCTATCCCTAGCCACGGAAGAATGCGATGAACTTCTCAGACAAGGTTTAATAGAGTCCACCTCTTCTCCTTGGGCCTGCCAAGCATTTTACGTTGAAAAAAGATCTAAACAAGTCAAGGGAAAGAAACGGCTCGTAATTGATTATAAGCCTTTATATATATATATATATATATTATTGCATAAATACTTTTATTTCTAGTTGGATATAAATTATTCTATTATATATATGTAAGAGGGGCATTTTGGTTATTTAAAAATCTTGTCCCATCTTGTTCTTGCCATATCAAACGCATAATAGTACAATTAATAGTTTAAAAATGATTTTGTGTTTATCAAATATTTCACTTCTAACGCTGGTTTTGTTTTTCAAATTTTTTTTTTGCTTTTTGAAAATAAAATGAAAAACGGTTAACTAACGCGTTTTCGAAATCGTTTTTAAAAAATAAAAACGAAAACGAATTGAAAAACAACTGCAGAACAGAGCCTAATATTTCCTGAATTCATGATTTGAAAATATCTAAAGCAAATTTGATCTTCTATGCATTTTTGGACCGAAGATTTTAGTAAGTTTTGAATATAATTACTTCCAGCAGTACCGATTAATTAGCAAGTTAATCATTTTTTTAAAGTAGCTAGTTAATCAGGCACTATTCAAATTTGCTAGTTGAAGTGAAGTAACATCTTACATGTATAATACTTGGGGTATTGACCAGTCAGTACCCAAGGTATTTATCTTTGATTTTAATTGGTTGAAAAAACTATTTAAAGTGTTTAACATTAAATACATGGGGTTGATGTTGATTTTTTCAACCAATAAAACAATTATGGTAAGTATTTTGGATACTGACTAGTCAGTACCAAAGTATTTTCCATATAAGAACCTCTTGATTAGAAGGAAGTACATAAAAATTATCTTTAGTAAATGTCATATATATTCTTAACCATTCAAATAGCAACAGTATTAAAAAAATTATGTTGAGAATTGCAGGAATTAATCATTGATAAAGAGTTTTCTTCTGGGTTGTGTGAGTAATTATTTTCTGTTATGGAAGTAGATATCAGAGCATATCATTGTTTGATCCAGATAGGTCCCGACAATCCTATTATAATAATTCTTGTATTACTTGGAAAAAAAAACATCAATATATAGTTCCCTTCCATGTATCTCTGAAAGTTCTAAAAAAATATTTACAAAAACAATAAAAAACATCTATCCTCGGAAGTTAATTTGAATCAAGAATGTAGAAATAGCAAATGAGCAAAACAATGATACCTAACAATAACAATATATAAATAATTAAGACAATCATCAAAAAGAGAGAAATATAGGTTCAAATCTTCAATTGTATATTTATGACTAAATTAAACTATGGAATGAACCAATTTATTGGACTTCCCCAAATCGACGAAGGCAGCTTTTCTAATTGCTTTGTCACTTGGCCGTTTGAATTGCTTTGTTACTGTGTTGTACATATAACATCTCTAACGTATCATTTATTCTTAATGCTAAATTTGGTATAAAAAAAATCAATATTATATTTGATACAATAATTTAGTATTACATTTCAATACATTTTTATTTAAAATGTAATTTTTATTATTATATTAATTAAAATTAAAAAAGTCAATTAATACCATTAATACATTCATTATTTCTTTTTTTTTGGAATTGAAGAAAATGAAAAAACAAAAATGGAAAAACATTGAATTTCTAAAGAATTATTGTAGATGAAATAAATTTTGATTGAAATATCATTGTACACTAAATTTATATTATTTTATATTATATATATATATATATAATGATATTTTTATTTGATTTTGGAGCAGTATTCAAGCTGGGGCGGGTCATGTTTAATTAATTAATTTACTATCCCCAAATTAATAATACTGCATACGGGTTGTGTTTTATCAAAATACCACTAATGATCATCTATTTCATTTTTTTTTAGGACAATTCAATTCTTTATAAGAAAGAAAAAGAAGAGGAAACACAACAGCAAAACACGAAACGGATTACACAGGCATATCAACTAAATCATTCAAAAAAAGGGGGCACTCCTCCATCCAAAAGGCATCTTCAGAAATCTTCATAGCTTCCTTTGCCAAGACAAACAGCAGGCATGTTAGCCTTTCTAGAGACATTACTAACAGTAATCCCATTACCAGCATGCATCAGGTTGGCAATTTCATCCAAAATCACCCCATTCTCAGAGTCCTTATGACTGCCATCACATAACCATTTCACCACCACCGATGACTCATTGGTCTCAACCAAACTAGGTGCCAAACCGCAGTTCATGCCAAACAAGATACTTTTTTTAATGACTAAAACCTGCCTAATTTTAAGACTGAAACTAGCTTCGATAGTTTGAGCACTAGAAGCCATGATCTCACCCTTTGAGTTGTGGATAATGATACCAAAACCAATTCAACCTTTTCCTCCGTCAAAGACTGAGCAGCAATTTATTTTGTAATGATCCTGGTTCGGAGGGATCCAAGTTTCAAACAGCTGATTTCCCCCACTAGAAATTCTGTTGCCGTTCTCATTTGAAGTCTGATACTCGATCAGGTAGTTTTTACACCAAGTTCCCACCTCAGAGATCTCGCAGCTATGTTGACCATGAATTTTTACATTCCTACAATACCAAATTCTCCATACCGAAACACAAAAAAGAGCCATGTCTTTCATATTCAGGCATTGATACAGGTCCAGAATGAAATCAAGAAAATTACCATTGATACCTCTGTTATTAACCAACATACGTCTCCAGTCAGTCCTTATGTCCTTCAACTGCTTGCGCTTCCAAAGAGCATGGAGGGTTGAATCAAACTCTTTCTTACACATAGGGCATCTATCTCTCACGGGGACTCTTCGTCTAGCAAGATTAGGTGCAGTTGGAATCCAATCAAAACAAGCTTTCCAAATGAAAATTTTTACTTTCAGAGGAACATTTAAATTCCATAAAAAAATCCACCATTGACTAGAAGAGTTAACATTTGAAGTTCGAGGACCCTCCATCAGCTTGTACCCCAACCAGTAACCACTTTTAACAGTATATCTTCCGTTTCCCTCATAATGCCAAAGCATTGTATCAGCTGTCCTATTTGAGCCAGTAGGTATTTTTAAAATAGAGTCCACATATTCATTACATAAATGATGCTTGAGGCACTTGACATCCCAGTTTCCAGAAGACGTAATCAGGATACTCACTTTAGCTTCAATTCCCAAAACAGGAGGGGACATAACTGTGAGGTGAAATGGCTTTGGAATCCATTTATCTTTGAAGATTAAGACTGTTTTCACTAATTATCTATTTTTTTTTCATCTATTACAGTTCCTTGGAAATTTGAGAGACGGACCGAACACCATAAACCTCATCTTGCCCACTAATCATTTATTTAGTCTTTAACCTTTATTAAGAATAAATTAATGCATTGTGTTGCCTAATAATAAGAGCACAAATAAAAAATCATTATGTAAGTATTTTTGATTTTAGGGTTAATAGCGCCCTATGACCCTTAAACTTATAGCGCAGTTGCATAGTGTCACATGAATTTTTTTTCTGGCATTAACCCTCCTGAACTTTTATAAATTTGCAAAAACTAACGGATTACTAACTTCCGTTCAATTTTTTGTCACATGGTCATCACGTGAGGTCGTACTGAGGGTATATCTGTCTTTTCATCCTCTTAATACGAATTATAGATAAAAATTACATAATCACATCAGATGGAGGATGGATCTCCACCTAATAATAATAATAAAAAAACTCATCTGCAAAACCCACAAACCTCACCACCGTCCATACCCAAATCCAACCACTCAGATCCCCATCTCCAATCCCCACTTAAACTCCAAACCACAGTCGATCGCCTTCTCTTTCTCAAGCCCTCTTCTTCATATCATCACCTTCTTCAAAAACCCAAATCCACACACCCATCATCGATTAACCAAATCGAAAACCATCTCCAATTTGAACCCATAACCACCGAAACCCGACCACCAAATCGAATCATCTAGACACAAGAAAACCACCAAATTGAACCAACTAAATCTATGAAAATCACCAAATCAAACCTAGAATACCATCGCCGATGAAAGAGACCCACCATCGCTGACGAAGGAGACCCATACAAAAAGGACCCATCATCGGGTTTCCATGAGATCCAAATGGATCGAGGCCTCTTCATCGCGGACGAGGGAGTCTGGAAGGTTGAATTTGTTGTGAAATTTGGAAGCTTGAATTTGTGTTTTGAGTTTATTGGTTTGTTTGCGTAATCGTTTTCTGGTGGATTTTTTTTGGTGAATTCTTGTATGAGGTGGTGGTGATTTCTGGTGGGGTTGTTTGTGGGTGTTGATATTTAGAAATGGGTGTTGGTTTCTGCAGATGGGTATTGATTTTGGGGTTATAGGTTTTTTGATTGAAGATGATGTTTGGTGTGGACTTTGATCGAAGATGATGTTTGATTGAGAATGAAAAAGAAGTTTGTACCTGGGATGAAGACGTTTGATGAATTAGGAGCCGATGAACTGATGAACCAAGATAATGTCTGATGAAGTTTTTGAAGAGTGAATGTTTGATGATCTGATGAAGATTCATTTTGTGTCTGATGCTTGATGTTTTTTTTTCATTTCTATAAATATTTATTATTAAATTATAAATTTACCCCTAAGTCAGGATGCACGTGACGACCACGTGATAAAAATTGGATGGAAGTTAGTAATCTGTTAGTTTTTTTACAAATTTATGGAAGTTCATGTGGTTAATGTCAAGAAAAAAAATCCAGGATGCACTATGCAACTGCGCTATAAGTTTAGGGGTTACATGTGCTATTAACCCTTGATTTTATTACAATTTTCATACACCATCTTATCCCATATAAAATTACCTTGAATTAAATCATATTGCTCATTAAGATAGCAAATTTGAAGTGATGATTTTTATTATATCAAATAAACAATCATTCTCTAGTGCAGAATGCAGATGGATGTCCTAGTCTTAATAATGGAGTTGAAAAAAAAATACAATAAACCAATATAGTAACATATACTCTCTTTTTCTTATTTAAATACAAAATTGTGTTCTACACTATTTTTTTAAATATATTAATCTAACCAAAAAAAAAAACCAACACCAAAGATATATATAAAAAAAGACTATAACTTTGGTATGGACTAATTTAATTTACATCTATAAATTTGGGAATCAGTAAAAACCGATCAAGACATTCAATCCTTTTTGTAGCCATGTTATATAAACAAGTACCATGCTTTTGCGGGAAAAAAATGAAATTGATACAATTTGCTTTGAAGGATATAGAATGACCAATCAGAACCTCAACTACTCGTCTAATAATATTGCATTATTGCCTATACATTCCATATCTCCAGTCTCCACCCAACTCAACCATATTTTGCAATGTGTTTAAGGGCAATGCTGTGAGCCTGTGACATGGCAGATAGTATACGGGAAAGCAAGTATTAAAGTATATATCTAAAATGCCCTCCAACACAGCCAGTCACCGGGACATGCAATTTCTTCTATTGTATCTTCATCATTTACTTTCTATTTAACGATAAAAGTGCTACCTATTACATCTGAAATAGTGCCGATGTCCGCAATAAAAATTTCAGAATTTTTAGTTTTATAGAGCTACAAATAGTGATTTGTACCTTACAAAACTAAAAGTTTTGAAACTTTTCTATTTGCATGGATACAACACTTAAATTTTTACTTGTAGTACCTATATTTTTGGTGTGTACCAGTTTAGTAGACTTCACCGAATCTTTGAAGACCATGATTTCATCTTTCCTTTCTTCTCTCTACATATAACCTCTGCCCTGCTCTGTTTATATATGACCGGTGATGTTGGTACAAACCAATTCAGTGGACTTGACCAAATCAGTGAAGAGTCGTAAAGATGTTCAAACTGTCCAGTCGTCATGTTGTAGAAACCAGTATGGTTCACGTGTTGTGAAATCTTCAAAAAGAAGTTTGGGATGCAATCGCCGATAACATATATGCAATTCGTTTTGAAGTTTTTGAAATAGCTCATAGGAAGCGAAATGGAGCTACCTATACCCAATAAGATGGCGTTGTTACCAATGTTTTCACCTTGATCCACACTTTTTCAACCCAATTCAATTCATAAATCTCAATTACAGAAGTGAAGTGTGAGCAATATTCATGTCCATATCTTACAGCCAGTAAAAGTTTGCCATCCAACTCCACCAAGTAATTATGTTTCCCAAGCTGCAAGAAGTCAATCGGCCATAACGTAACACTTTCTGTGTTGCAGGAGTATGGCAATGTAGATGAAACAAGTGGCCAAAAGAATTAACAGCATTGAATTCACCGTTGTAGAACGTAACATCCTCAAGACAACGGCGGCAATCTTCAAAAAATGTCCAGTATTTGTCCCCTGGTCTGCAGAAGGCCAATACGCCTTTAAAGTGACTTATAGCAAGAACCAAGCATGTGCGATTCAAAGGGGTTGTAGATGTAATCACTCTCAAATCATATGGCCGGCTAAATTGTTTTGCTGATGGTAACTGGATTCGGTCTCTGGTGAAAGGATTTAGCAGATGGAATTCATCTGGTGGCTCGAAGCTGATCGTTAGCAGCCACCCAAAAGATGAACTGGAAAACCAACAATTCTCAACTTCTGGTAGGAATATCTCATGAGTTTCATTGGTTTGAGTGTTGAAGAGACTGCAAGACTGCTTGTTCAAAGAAGCTTTGAAATGAAAGTAGCCCGTTTTGTCCTTGCCAACATTTGAGAGCAATAGAATCGGAGGTAAGATAGTAGTTACAATAGATTTCCATGAAACACATACTAGTACGCATCGATAGGCATCACAAGGGTCTTTCAATTTCTGGAAGATTATGGGTAGAATTTCTACTGGGAGATCCGACCATTGTACTCGCGCCATGAAAACAAGATGCAGTATGTCCCTGAAAACATATTCGGTAAACCAATCAAACTCTAGCTTGTCCATGTCTATTTCCTTTATGATTATACAACATAAACATATATAGTTGGCACAAAATCTGAAAAAAAGAAAGGAAGCTTTCAATACAATTGTATATTTTAAACCCAACATAGTGATATATCTACAATAGTAATATCTCTATAAGATTTTTTTAAGATATAGAATAGAAGACACTAGGATCTGATTAGATATAAAATTCACAAAATCATTTTTTTCTAACATAATTGGAAATTTCAAGTTCTTTTTCAAGGATTCATCGAAATAACTATATTTTCTTAAAAACATATCAACACTGGTTCCGACTCGACTGTTTGAGACAACTGCCAAGTCAGGCGAGTGAGCCATCGAGTCAAGACAGAAAAAGAGAAAAAACGTTATCACAAAGACCTTTAAACACTAAACGGAATACAATGCATCCATGAAACGAAGCTATTGAAGAACAAATTTGTGTTGAAAAAGTTACCTTCGTGAATATGACGAATCCAAAGCCGAAACACAACGTGTAGAGTCAGTGAACAGTTTCCGCTTGGAAGACTGTTGAAATTGTTTGCATCAAAAGGAAATTTTCGACCACAAAGAGCCTGTAAGAGATCACATTTTGTTGATGTGAGATTTGAGGAGAGTCATTCGTTGAGTTAGGGTTCGAGATTGAAAAAAGAAATTATCAGATTACTAGTAAAGTTTCTACGTGAACATTTTATTTTCGTCTAAATTATGTTGCCCCAACATAGTTAGTCCTAAAAGAAGACCAGATGGAAGAGGTGATGTAACCTCCATAAGGCTTCTGCAGCTGCCTAATATACCTCTCGGGCAAAAAAGTGAAAGCAAAATTCTTTAAAGTAATAAGCTTCCAAGTGAGCTTCCAAAGTAATGAATCGTTCAACAATGCCAGATCTTTCAAACCAAGACCACCAAGAGCATAAGGTTTACAACAACGGTTTCGGGCAACACGGACCAACTTTGACTCCTCACAAGAACCAGTCCACAAGAAATTTATGATCTTCTTAGTAACCATTTGAATTAAGGAAACCAGCCACTTATAAACCATAAAAGAATGAACAAATGAGCCAGTAATTACCGAGCAAATCAAAGTAGCCCGACTGGCCAAAGAAAGGGACTTACCTTTCAACTTGGCAAATTTAGCCAAGATCTTATCCGCAATAGGCATCAAAATAGCTTTCCTAGGCTTACCCTAGAAAAGCGAAACTCACAGGTAAGAAAAGGGAAACCGTCCAATCTGCATCCCAACTAAGGACCGAAGAGCACTAATCCGAGATGGAGAAACTGAAGACCCAAAAAATATGGAGGACTTACTCCAGTTAACAATTTGATCCGAAATGCTGCCATAAACTTTGAAAGCAAGCATAACACTCCTCAGGTTTTTGATTGTGCCCCTAAAAAAGATCAAAACATCATCGGCATACAACAAATGAGTGGGTGTGGAGAAACCCCTCGGAGAAGAGATAGGCAAAAGCTGATCTGACACCACCATCCTCTAAAGTAACCTACTGAGAAAATCCTCAGCGATACCAAAAAGAAGAGAAGAAAGAGGATCCCCCAGTCTAACCCCTCTTAAGCAACCAAAATAACCAGTCGGAGATCCATTAATCAAAACAAACAGTCTCAAAGAGCTCAAAATACTAACAATCCAATCCATGAAGGTTTGAGGGAAACCAAAAGCCCTAAGAACTCGACAAAGGAACTTCCAATCAAGAGTATCAAAAGCCTTACAGATGTATATTTCCATAGCCACATTACCCTCATAGCATTTCTTATGAAGCACATTAACACAATCAGAAGCGAGGGCAATACAATCCTCAATGTGCCAATCCCTAATGAAACCAAATTGTTGCGTAGAGACAATCCTAGCAGCAACCTGAGCTAACATGTCAGCCAAGATTTTGGAAGAAACCTTAAAAAGAAAATTACCAAGCACAATAGGACGAAACTGATCATCTGGGATTGAATCCCTCATCTTCGAAAGAAGAACAATAAAATTAGAATTCAAACCTGTTGAAACCACTCAAGAATGGAAGAAATCCTGAACCGTAAGAATCACATCTCTACCAACGATCTCCTAACAATGTTAAAAGAAAAGATTAGAAAAACCAGTAGGCCCAGGTGCTGAAAGAGCATCCATGGAAAACACCGCATCATGGATAACATCAGTAGAGGGGATAACGACTAGAAGGGAGTTCTCATGTTAAGAAACTAAAGAGGGAACAATGTCATCCATAATAGAATGATCAAAATCGATCTGAGACGAATTAGAAGAGAATAAATCCATATAAAACTTGACAATGTGATATTTGATAACAGTCTAATAAACCGAAATAACCCCATCAATCAAAAGTGATGACAAAACACTCCGACATTGCCTACGCTTGATCGAAGAATGAAAAAAGTGATGAATTACGATCCCCATCATGTAACCATTTTACCCTGGAACAATCATGAAAAAAGCACCCCTGCTTATGTAAAAGCACATCAAGATCATGATGAATACGTGACTCGGTACAAAAAAAGGTCCTCAGAAAAACCCAAATCAATCATTTGGCTCTGAATGAAGAGAAACTCAGCAGTCTTCCTAGATATGTTAGATTTGAGATCACCGAAAACCTCATAATTCCAAGACTTGAGAGCCTTTTTTAGATTATTTAGCTTTCCAATAACTACCTGAAGAGGCCGACCAATACAAGGAGTGCTCTATACCCTAGGAACAAGATTCATGAATTCAGGATGATCTACCCACATACTTTGAAAACGAAATGGTCTAGAAGCAGAGACCCGGGACTTAACTAACTGAATCCAAAATAGACAGTGATTAGAAAATCGACGGGGGAGAGCTACACAAGAGATATCATGCCAACAGGAAGTACAACCCTCAGAAACCAAAGTGAAAGTTCCCTTAAAACGTGTGTGTCTATAACCTAGAGGGAGGGGGGGGGTGAATAGGTTTTAATCAAGTTAATTACCAATTTTTCTTGATTAGTCAATATTCAAAATTCACCCAACGAAACAAACATACAACATCAAGTATAAAGTGTGGAAATATAAATAACACTTGATGTTTACGTGGGAACCCTCCAAATGGGAAAAACCACGGGCTGGTAAATACGCCACACTCGATCACAGAAATCCACTATATGAGAAAAAGGTTACACCCTCAAGTGATTCTCGGACTCTCACTCTCGACAACCTCAGGCTATGGACACCGTCACTCACCACTCTTGGTTCAATCCCTAGTGATTTCCCCTGATACACTATTCTTGGCGTGAACGCCTCCTATTCTACCACCTTGGGCCTTTTACAGTGGCACCCGGCCAATTTGCTTGTCAAACCACCCTTGGTTGCAAGACTTCCCTTTCTTGTGCAACTTCACACCGAAGCCACAAGACTTAACCTCAATGAAGAGTCAACAACCTATGTGAATATGTAAAAATATTCTAAATGCAAATAATGCTAGGCAATATTAAATGCTTATCTAGGAATTTAAGAATGTCACTAAGTACAATTCCTAGATATCAATGTCTAAATGAATGTTCATAAAGACTTAACTAGATATAGTTATTCAACAATATATCCTAGTTATCAAACAAAGCTATTTCAACATATGTTGTCATTAAGCATGGCATGGTTATAAAATGCAATCATCAAAATGCAATCAATATGACCTAATTAGCTAGAGGCAACAATGACCTAAATGCTAGCTATCACAAAAGCCATATCAACACAAGTTGTCATTAAGCATGGCAAGGACTATAATGTAATCACAAAAGGCAATCAATGAGTCCTAAACAATATATAAATGCAAAGTATAGAGATTTAGCTATAAGGGCAAAATGGTCACAAACCCTATCTATCACAAACGAACCCAATCATGTTATCAAGACTTTTAAATATATGCAATAACTAGAGTCTAAGAATTTAATCATGCAATAAACACCTAATCTAGAGTAAGAAGAATAATAAAAGATCTTCAATGAAGTTCTTACTTACCTAGTCATAAAACCAAGAACACACATGCTCATATGATGAAGAATGATGCAAGATGAAGATGGGTTTTGGGTTTGGAGAGTCAAAAAAATAAGCTTGGTGTTTTCTCTCACTAGGGGAGGTTCTCCCTCTCTAACAAATGTGTTCTTTGAGCTCTAAAGAGGCAATGAAGAAGAAGAGTTCATATATGTAAAAGCCATAGATAAAACGGCATCATTTTGGACTTGGGAAACAAAATCCCATCAAGACCGCTGTGTATACCGCTGGCTAGGCAAATGCCTAGGAAGCTGTCCAGGCAGCAGTGAACGGCTGGACATTACCGCTGCCTAGGTAGCTGGCTAGGCATGGCACCAACAACAATCTAGGCCGCGGTACACGCCAGACAGCACAACAACTCGATCTTCGAGCGACCCAAAACATGACCAAACGGTATCCAAACCTTTCGTATAATATACCGTTGGAAAGGTATGGAATTCTAAGTTCTACTCCATATTACAAAACATGATTTGGATGTCTGTAGAAAAAGTTATGGTCATTTTAGTTATCAAAGGTCAGAAACAGACAACAACAGAGATGCCCTATTTTTATGGTCACTTTGGAGATTTTAAAAACAATCCAAACGGTCATGAAATGTTACGAATAATATACCATTGGAAAGGTATGGGTGTCTAGTTTATACAGAATTTTTCAAAACCCATTTTGAATCAATGTATAAAAAGATATGGTCAAAAGACCATATAAAGGTCAGTTTTGAAAAACATTTAAATCATTGAAATACACTATTTTAAAACTAGACACCTTACTCCATATAACCAAACCAAGAGAAGAATGAGACCTTTTCATATGGTCAATCAACGCGCTAAAGCAAGCACACCATCGTACAAGCGTGAACACAACACAATACCACACTTAAATCTATAAATGAAGTGCAAGTGTGATTGTGAAGAGATGCACACATATAGACAATATCAACACAAATGAAAGATCAACAAAGCATGCATGAGGTGTATGTGTGCACCTAAACTCTTCAAGAGGCAAATTCAAGTGAATATACCTTTAGCTCTTGAAGTCATGGAGATGCTTGGAAGCTTGCCAATAAGGACCTAAGCTATCCATTACCCAATCATCCCCAATGTGGCGTGGTTTATCATGAAATAAGTCAATCATAAAATCAAGGTCCTTACACAAAGTCCTGTCTAATCTTCGCTCAATTCTAGTACGACTAGAACGACCCCTAACCCAAGTAAAATGAGCACCCTGAGACCGAATACCAATTGGATTGCAATCCTCAATCATTGACTTAAAGTCCTCACAAGAACCCCTAGTAGGAGATCAAGAACCCAAACACTCATGAGCACCCAAAATTGCATTGAAATCATTAACCACCAACCAAGAGGAAGAAAAAGAACCAACCATCTCCCGAAGAGAACCCCAAGGTACACGGTGAACCGAGGCAGAGGTACTAGCATAAAAAAGAGTACCAATGCACCAGATACCCGATAGAAATAGAGACGGTCAAATGTTGCTCATGACACAAAACTATTTAAGTATCTGAAATAGAGTCATAAGTAAATACCTAAATAGACAAAATTAATCCACCTCTATCATTCATACCCACCAAATGAAGACCAAGAGAAGATCAAAACCTAGAAGAAGTCGAATCAAAAGCCACTATGGGCACCGAAATGCAAACAAGGAAGGCCGATGGGGATAACATAAATCTTTGAGAATTTATCTCGAAGAGTTGTTCCCAATTCCACGACAGTTCCAATAAATGAAACTAATCATGGGAAATGCTAGAAGAAGTCTGAAACTCAGACTTATAAGACTCCAACCTACTTTTGACCATCATGGTTCTCCGAGCCAAACCATCATAATGCAAATCCTCAGCTTCCACATGTTTAGCCCAAGAAGAATCAGTAATAAAGTGAAGCTCAGCCTGAGAATCTGACAAAGAGGACTCCGATCTCATGTCCCAAGAAGAACTGAACCCATCCCTCACAATACACTGATCATCCTGAATGGTCGGATCAGAAGAAGCAGTCGAAACTCTAACACCCGAAGAGATAGTGTCCATAACCAGAGGGCCCAAAGAAACAACAACAGAGGAAGAGGGATGAGCCCTATGAGGTAGAAGGCTACAAACTTGCTGAACATTATGAGCGCCTGATAAAGGAATTGAGATCGAACCCACAACAGTGGATGAAGGCTCTGAATGAGGATCACTCAAAGAAATAATCAAACTAGAATCTGAGGACAAAACAAAAGTAGGACCTAAAGAAGCCAATTGATGAACCACCACAGAATCTATAGGCCCCAAATCTTGATAAATAATAGCAAAAGCATTGGAAACTGGGACCTCATAAACCGTCTTATCTATCGAACGATAAACTGTCTTAGAGGACCGAGAGTGAACTGGTTGAAAAGCGGTATCCTTAATAGAAACCTCGGCCATCGGCTGAGAGGACTTCCTCGTACTATCATCATGAACCTTAGATTTGTTCCAACAACAAGAACTGGGGAAATGGCCAATGGAGGAGCAGATAAAGAAAAATGACGACAAGTTTTCATACTCACCGAAATGAAAGAGCTATGAAACTCGTTCCTTTCTAAAAGAACCGAGGAAGGAAGCAAAGTGGACATGTCAACAACCACTAAAACCCTGGCATAGTGCCCAAAATCACCATCAATAGTAGCCTTATCCAATCTCAATAGAACCCCAATACCTCTGGCCAAATCAAAAATGATCTTCAGTTGCCAATATTCCCAAGAAAAATCATAGAACCTAACTCAAATATGCACATTAGTGGACTTCTACAAAGACAGATTAAAATTCGAAACCAAAAGGCTGAAGACGGAGAACTCATGGCTTCAGATTAACCGAACCCAAACCCCAAACCCCAAACCCCAAACCCCAAACCCCAAACCCCATTCTTGTCCTCAGAAGACTTCAGAATGATCTGAAAATAGCCTTTGCCTATAGATATAAGTCTCCAATCCGTTGAAATCATCCAATGTTTACCAAGCTTAGCCTTAAGGTCAGCAAGCTTCCAAGGACGCTTACCACTAGAAAGAACCACATGCCCTATAAGAGTATTTTTACATTACTCAAGCCTTGATTGATAAGCAACTGGATCATCCCGAATAGAAACAAATCCTTCATTTTTTAAAGGCATAGAAGTTAAAGGGAATGACTGAACAGAAGCATGGGGAGTCTTCAAAAGGTCCGTATACGACTAGCCACCTATAGGGAAGGGGTTAAAATTCACCCAAACAGTAACCGGAGTCGAACCTCTAACAGTAACCAGTTTATCACCCAAAGAAGATGTAGTAGTCAACACATTACCCAAATTGTACCCCCTACTATCAGAAGAAATCATCCCCTCACCACAAGTAGGAGCAGTAGTCAAACTTGTCTGCAAAGAGGAAAACAAAGAAGCCTCTAAAGACATGAGATCCTTCGAGAGGCAATGCATGGGAGGAGAAACCATGGTCAGAAAGAAAAGAGATGCAACAGCAACAAAAGACCAACAAAATGGAACAGAAATAAAGATAAAAAAGCATCACAAAATTCACTAACCCGAGTGAGAGTAGCCAACAACAACAACATTCACAACCCAAAGTTGGAAACCTCAAAACATGAACTTCTATATTCAAGGAAGCATATAAATCCATGATCTACAATTTTAAAGAAAAACTATTTATAGAAAATGACGTGAAGAGGCTCGAAAACGTGAAACAACTGCGAAACCCTAGTGAATAAACCCAACCCAAATAATAATATTGAAACTGATGTAACTTTATGTAGAAAACCCCAAATCACTACATTCTTGATTCCAGATTGTAAATAATTTCACGATCTACTACTTTCATGAAGAATGTAAATTCAGAAACTGAACAGAAGATACTCAAAAACGTGAATCCGTGGCAAAACCCTATAGGAAAAACACAAACCAGAATAACAATATTGAAACTAACGTAACTCTATGCAGAAAACCCCAAATCACAATATTCTTGATTCCATATTTCATTTAGTTTCACGGTCTACAACTTTAATGAAGGACATAAAATTGGAACCGAAAGATGCACAAAAACACGAATCTTAGAGAAAAAACACAAACCAGAACAACAATATTGAAACTGACGTAACTTTATGCTGAGTACCCCAAATCACAAAATTCTTGATTCCAGATTACATCAAAATTATCAATTAATCACTTTTGAAAGTTTTACTAAACATCATTTTATGTCAAAATTATAAAATAAGTTGATTTTAACTTCTCAAAAGCAATACCAAACTAGCCCTATAGCATTTTGAATATTTTTACTAATAATATTTTTTTTAAGCTTGTTTTTGTTTATTATTGTTAATTGTAGTTTTTTACCACATATATTTTTAATTTAATGGTATATATTACACTTGGTTTTTTTAATGAAAAATAAATTTGAATATTTAATATCTATTTTGGTTAACTTGATAATTTTATTTACAAAACTAAAATAAAATGACATTTTTTATTGAGAATAAATATACAAGAGAAGGTTTATATAAACACCCAAAAAGTATCAAAGAAATATAAAACTGATTAATAAAATCTGTAACTTTAGACATTTATAAACATCTATAGGACTATAACCACCGTAACATATAATTTCAACTCTTTCTTACTATTGCTTCCTCAACATATATTATTATACCTAGAAGCTCGGCATAACGGTGAATGAAACTTAAGCTCAACCATAAAACAATCGATGAAACTTAATAATTAGTTTTATTTGTTCCCCTCATAACTAAAATCCTGGCTTACTGTAGCATATCCATTCCACGAGGGGAATTCTTCTTCAAGTCTTGTGAAGGAAGAGTATCCATACTTTTGTAGCCTTGCAGCCTTTGGGCAAGCCAACCTCGGTGGTCGGAAACTTGACCCATTAGGGTGCGTTTGGTATGCGGGACATGACGGGACAACGTGTGACAGTTTGTTCTTGTTCCATGTTTGATGCGACCTTAGCATGGGACAGGACGGGACAAAGTAAGACAAAAATCATAAAAACTTGTCCCACCCAAGACCCTAGCACAACTTGTCCCATGACATGAGACAAGTGTTAAAAAAAAATAATTTACCCATTAAATTTTCAAACACTTACAATCATATCCAATAAATTATATATTATATATTATAATTACATATATAATAATATATATTAAATAATATAATATTATATTATGTTATTAAATATAATAATATTATATATATATATAATATGATATATTAAGCATTATTATTATTATATATAGGATATATATATATATATTACAACACATAATATATATGATATATATATATATATATTATAATAATATATAAGATTTAATACATATGTAATATATCTATATATATATACATATATTAATATGTATTATTAATATATATATATATATATAATATAATATAATATACAATATATATTTATTAAATTATATAATATATATTATGTGTTAATATATGTATATAATAATATATATATATATATAATATATAATATTAATATATATATATATAATATTAATATATATATTTAATTTATATATATATATATATTAATATTATATATATTATGTAATCTTTAATATTATATATATATTATACATTATATAATATATATATAAATATTATATTTTCTATATATACTAATATTTAATACTATATATAATACATGTAATATTCTATATTAATATATAATAATATATATAATATTAATATATATTTATTAATATGTATTATTAATATATATATATATTATAATATATTCTATATTCTATTTTATTATTATTAAATATATATAATATTATTATTATCTATACAATAATATATATATATATATATATATATATATATATATTATTTATTGTACATGCAGTAATCTTTAATATTATATATATATATATATATATAATATCATATTATATATATATATATATATATTATACATTATATAATATATATATAAATATTATATTTTCTATATATACTAATATTTAATATTATATATAATACATGTAACATTCTATATTAATATATAATAATATATAATAATATTATTTATAATGTTCTATATATTATTTGATATTATTGTATATTAATATGTATAATATTATAGTCTATGTTGTTATATATAGATAAGAGGGGTATTCTGGTCATTTAAATCTCTTATTCCGTCTTGTCCTAACCATACCAAATGCATAACAGTACAGTTTATAGTTCTGTCCAGGCCTTCCAAACACAATATAGAACAACATGTCTTGTCCACTCTAGTCCAGTTCAGTCCAGTCCCACCTTGTTCTGTCCTATCTCCGTGCCAAACGCACCGTAAATTTTGATGAGTAGCCCAAGTTGAATGGAACGGTCAACAATGTCACTAACTCTAGCAACATTGAAAGGTGTTGGTAGGTTTTTGGGTTGTGTCGGCATTAATTTAATATCAAAATAATATTTTATTAGTATTGGTTTAGTTGTTTGTAGTTGATGATAATTCAAGCTTCAAAGAAGACATGAAAACTATTCAAGCAAGTTCAAGTGTTTAAAGAGAAAAGTGCTTCATTGTTCTACAAAAGGTATATCAAGACCTCTTTTCTCTTACAAGTCTTAGGCGCACACACACACATTGCATCTATATGTGTCCCTACATCGTTGTGCATTATTTTATTAGTGTAGAATTGACTAGTTTTGAAAATGTATGTTTGTGGACTATGTCCAAATGATAAGCATTCTTGTGTGCTATGTATTTGTATGTTTATATGTTTGTATAACATGGGACTTGAATTTGAATTTGGTGTTATATCGTTCCTTATTGAGTTTCGGTCATGTTGCATATATTGTCTTTGTTTGAGTATATCGAGTTGAATTTATACCTTCTGGTCAAAGTTTCCATGTTCGTGAGAGAGTCCCAGTTCATAATCCGTAAACGGATTCTAATTCAGAGTTCGAAAGTCGGAGAACAGTCGAAGAACATGAGAGGAGAGCGAGGGAGAAACACGATGACCAAAGGCCATCACAAGGCCCTTCCCCGAGATGGCGCGTCCCGAGATGGTCACGCACCATCTCGGAGAGGTAGTAAGGGTGACGAGCAATTTCATCTTTTTGTTCTTTAATTCCCTCTTCTTTATATTTCCTTTCCCTCTCATATTTCATTCCAAGAAGACATTTGAAAAATTAAGTGCAGAATTTTCTCTCAACATATTCTCACCTTCCAATCACTCTATCTTCTTTCTTTGAGCTCTGATTTGAGTGATCCAAAGTTGAGAGTGTTCATCTATCATTTCTCTATCTTTTCTAAGAAGGTTTGAGGAATTTTTGTTGCTGTTTTAAGAGGCTATTCTGATAAAAATTGGACTGCACTATTTTTACTTAGGTATTGATTTTCTTCCTAAGTTTTGTTTCAAAACTTGATCAATTGCCTTGGGTTATCTTCTTCAATGAATGTATGTATATTTTGATTAGTTTAATTTGAGTTTTGAACTCTTTTGAAGCTAGATCAATTTTAATTGAAATCTCACATATTGAGTTAGGTTTTGATTTTACCTATGTTTTCACATGATTGAGATTGTAATGTGCTAGCTTTGCATATAGGACTATTTGTGATCTTTGATTGATTGGTTTTGATGAAAAATATTCTATACATGTGTTAGAACTATCTTGACTGAATTTCATGATATAACACATGTGTTTGTATTCTTAGAGCTATTCTTAGTTTTTATTGAATGACTTTTTCTTTTGATTTTAAGTTTGTATTTGTGTATGTGACTAAAAATTTGAATATGTGCTAAATGTGCATTTCTTGTGATTCTAGTTTTAGATTCATGAATGTATCTAGATTCTAAATGATTTTTAATATTTCTCACTCGATTTAGATTTGTCATTCATGCATTTTGACTAGACTATATTTGTTTATCTGTATTCATGCATAAGTCTAGTTTCCATAGAATTTGTTGATCATCATTTTCTATGTTGCGTGCTTGTTTACGTTTTTCATTCATGATCACTTAGATGCCTTGTGAAGAGGTTGGAAGTCTCATTTCATAGAGTGATTCTTTGGTTTAAGCATTTGGAAGTCTTAGCTAGAGTTGTGAAGACTCGGATAGCTAAGCAAGTGGAAGTCTTGACTAGAGGTGTGAAACCGTGGATAGTTGAGTAAGAAAATCTTAGTTAGAGATGTAAAGCCTTTGATAGCTAAGTAAAGAAGTTTTGACTAGAGTTGGGAAGACTAGAATAGTTGAGCAATGTGGCATCATTTTCGTTTTGTAGGATAGGAGAGTAGATTTCTAGGTGAAATGGTCACTTGAGAGATTGTATTTTTTTATCTACTAGTGGATTGTGTTTGTTGATGGTTGTAGAATCAGCCCGTGGATGTTTCCTCTTCAGAGGTTTACCATGTAAATATCTTGTGTCAATTTTCTCTATCCCTGTTTCTCATATATGTATGTGTAATTGATATATTGACTATTTGTAATTGACTTCCTTACATAATAGTGTTTGTGTATGTTAGATTCAAATGAGATTGTATCACATGTACATTGTTAACTACATTGTTTTTCAATTAACTGAGCATTTTATTATATAAGTGATTGTGTTTGTGTGATTAATAAAATTGTGATACAAGCTATATAGAAGGACAAACTTAAGTTTGTTTCAAGGGATTGAAAAAGGTGTACTAACCTATTCACCCCTCTCTAGGTTAACTTACGACAAATTAACCGTGCTTGTATTTTCAGGTGTTGTAATAATTGAGACTAGGGATGGGCGTGGGGGCCCATTGGGGTGGGGGGCTCTCCCACCTCCACCTCCACCACCACCCCCACCCCCGTCCCTAAAATCTCCCCCCACCGTCGCCCCTAAACCCCATTTGGGGGAAGTGAGAATGAAGGTGCTTGGGGGGAGGTTCCCCTGCCCCACCCCCATCCCCTATTTCTCCCGTTTTTATCCTAATATTTTTCAATTTAAAATCCAAAATTCGATTATTTCAATCTTTCGATTCACCGTATTTCGATATCCAATCCAATAAATAATCTAAAATATATAATTGATTTAATTTAATCCAAAATTAATACAAATAACTATAGTATTACACATAAATATATATGTGAAAATTAGAATAATAGGTAGAGAGTAAATAAGTAATGGAGTTAAAGGTAATATTTAAGAAAATAAAAGTAAAGATACATAAATATATATGGGGAAATGAGACTCCACCCCCACCCCTATTAAAAGAAATAGGGAATGTTGGAATTGGGTGGGGGTAGGTTCCCCTACCCCTACCCCCATTTAGATTTTAGGGGTAAAATTTGCCCCTAAATGGGGGTGGGGCTCCGTAGGGGAAATGCCAATCCCTAATTGAGACTATTGCTTCACGTTGTTGTAATAATTTGGCAATATCTATTAAAAGGATGAGATGTCCTTGTGTCAAAACAAAGTGAGGTTGATGAGACCTTGAAGAAGACATTGTAATAAACAATCTGCTTGAAACTTAAAATGTGTTTGGTAATGGTTGATAAGATTGTGAAGAAGACATTGTAAGAAGCCTTCAAGTTATGGTTAATATAGCGATATTGTTTTGTTTGATTAATTGTATTGGGTTGGAATCTAAATTCGTAAATACATTGAATTGGATTTAAGTATTTTGCAATTTGAGCGAATCGGATCAGATTGTAATTTCATTGATCCAATCAAATTAGTTCAGATATTGCATCATGACAAAAGAAAATTTAAAATAAGAATGAAATGAAAACTATTGTTATTGTTCTATATATGATTGAAACAACTTTTTATACACAACAATTCTAACAGAAAAAAGTTAAATAAGAAAGATTTGAATGAAAAAGAAATCATTCCTAGAATCATGCAGTAGTTATTAGGAAAATGTTGACAGCTTTCATTATTGAGATACAGTTGAGCTTTTTGCAAGGTTTTAGTCTTCTTGATTTTGTCCATGATTTTTTCTTGGATTATTTTCTTGAGCAAATGACTGATTAGTAGGGATCTTATCACCCCCTTCAAGGTTGGTAATGAGAGTGAACAAACGCCAAGCTTGTAACAGAAAGTTTCAAATGAATCCTTTGGTAGTATCTTAGTGAGAATATCAACAATTTGCTTTGTAGTAGGCAAGTAATGAAGATGAATAACTCTAGCAGTAACCTTTTCAAGGATAAAATGATAATCAATTTTGAGTGCTTGGTGCGAGCATGGAAGATAGGATTGTGAGACATGTGAATTACACTTTTATTGCCACAAAGAAGAATAGGGCGTCGTTTATGAGTGATTCCAAGATCATGAAAATGATATTAGAGCCATGTTAGGTCTGTAGCGGTGGTTGCTAGAGCACGATATTCAGCTTCGGCACTAGATCGTGAAACTGTTGGTTGCTTATTTAATTCTTAGGACACACAATTTAAGCAAAGAAAAATGCAGTAGCCTGTTGTGCTTCTTTTAGCTATCGACAATCGGCTCAATCTGTATCATAAAAAGCATTAAGTGTGAGAGAACTTTGAGATGAATAACTAATTCCATGAGTTAAGGTCCTTTTTATGTAACACAAAATGCTTTTGACTGTACGAAGGTCCTTTATAGTGGGATTTTGAAAATGTTGACACACTATATTGATATCATGTGTGAGATCGGGTCTTGAGAAAGGAAGATACTGGAGAGAGCCACATAATTGACGATATATGGTAGGATCTATTGGTTTATTGTCGTTAGGAAGAGGATTGGGGTTGATGGCGATTGTTGTGGTTATTTTAGAGGATTCAAGCATTTTTGCCTTGGTGAGAAGGTCATAAGCGTATTTTGTTTGAGAGATTGTGAGACCACTCGAGAAGTATTTAACTTCAAGACCCAAAAATTAAGTGAGTTGGCCTAAATATTTGAGTGTAAACTCCTTGCTTAGATGACAAATGAGTTGTGAAATGAGTGAGGTGGCATTTCCAGTGAGAATCATATCATCTACATATACAAGTAAAAGAATTAAGTTAGTGTCATGATTGTAAATAAATAGAAAGGGATCGGCTTTACTGCATTTAAAACTAAGAGAAAAAAAAAGACAATGGGACAATTTAGCAAACCAAAGATGAGGTTCTTGTTTGAGGCCACAAAGTGATTTACGCAAAAGGAAAACCTGATTGGAGAGTTTGGGATGCACAAAACTGGGTGGTTGCTCTATGTAAACTCACTAATTAAGAATACCATGTAAGAATATATTTTTCACATCCAATTGTTTGAGAAGCCACTTAAAATAAACAGCATGAGAAAGTATGACACAGATGGTGATCGCCTTAACAACAGGGATAAACATTTCTCCAAAATCAAGGCCGGGAATTTATGTGTAGTCTTTGGCTACTAAGGGTGCTTTGAACCTATCAACGCTACCATCAGCTTTATACTTGGTACAATATACCCATTTTGAACCAACAACGTTGGCATTTGGTGGACGAGGAAGAAGAGACCAAGTGTTTTTACATTGGAGCGCATCAATCTCTTCTTTCATGGCATCTTTCCAATTGGCAAATTCAAGAGTTGTTTTTAATGTTTTTAATGTTTTTAGCTCGGTAGTGGAAACAATGAGAGCAGTGTTGGGTTTGTGAAGGAATAAATGGGCACACATAGACTTTAAGGTAAGTAGGGGACATTTGTCTCTAGTTGGCTGAGGAAATGGTAGAGGCACTAATGGTTTGGTACTAAGAAGTAGTAGAAGTTGAAGATATGGAAATAGAAGGCAACATGTTATTAAGAGATAATGGGGAATGAGGAGTACTATCATACTCAAATTCAAAATCATAAGGAATATGATTATGATTTTGTGGTTGTTACGGTTTAATTTTGTGAGAACTAAGAAACTGAGAATGAAGTAGGGGAAGAGAAGAAGAAGTCAGAAAACAAAGAGGAGAAAGGAGATATTTTGTGTTGTAATATTCATCATGCTTTATTCAATTCAAATTGGCAAATTTATTGCCAACAATAATACGTTAAAAATGACAAAATGGCAACAAGAAAATAGGAGGCAATCACGAAATGGTCCATGATTTTGGGAACACCTGCTTGCCATTATTAACAAACTACTATGACTCAACCGCTAACAACTAGTACCACTCAAATTAATCCTAACAACCCATGATTCCTTACTTGCACCCCAAATGTCATCCATTACTTGCATTAGCAGGCTACACATGCATTACTCAACAACATTCAAATAACCAACTAGACATAACAACCTAATAACTAAGTAATCAACTTGCATGAGAGTATCATGTTTGCACCCATGAAATTGTGACTGTATCATTCCATCCCCTAAAATCATCCTTGTTCTCAAGGATGAAATTGGGTTGATTTATCAACGTGGTCGTTGTTGGGTGTGGACTCTAGTTTCATATCTACGTCTTTGGTCTCGTATCCTATTAGCACATCCTCTATCATAAATAATTACGGCTGAGAACAGTGATTTCCCTGTGTGATTTTCTTATCACAATAATAGCAAAGCCTTTTTCCACGCCATTCTCGAGCTTCTTGACCTGTGATACGACATATGAGAGCTTGGGAATTTTTTGCAACTTGGTTAGCCTGTTGTGGAATGAAGGTTTGAGAAGACCAACTGCAAAATTTGGTTAGGGTCTTGGATGTGTTGCGTTCACTATTGGTCAAAACGAAGTGCTCGGGTTCCTCTAGAGAAGATTGTGTTCTTCAATTAAATGGGCCAAACTAATGGTTTTAGATAGTGTCTTCAGATGTTTGACTCGCACATCCAACTGAATGTCATCTTTCAATCCTAAAATAAGATTGCCCACCAAAAAATTCTCAGGTAGTCCGTCTACATTACGTGACAATTTTTCAAAGGCCTCATAGTTGGCATTCACTGTTCTCGTTTGTTTGAGTGGAGATAGGGCCTCTGAAGGATCATCATAGTTAGTAGGATCTAATCGGTGGAGGACAACTTTGGTGAACTCATTCCAACTTATTGGCCCCCAAAATTTTATGTACCATCGGTACCACTCAAGTGCAACCACCCTCCAAATGGAATGATGCCAACTGCACATGTTGTTGGGAAGCAATACTTTTGAACTCGAAGTATTGTTCGGCCATGAAAATCCACTCTGTTGGATCATCACCATCGTAAGTTTGAAAATTAAGTTTCAAGTATATGTGGTTTCGGTCATAGTTGAGATTGGTGCTAGCGGACTGGTTGCCTTGGGACGATTCCCCGGTTGCAAACAAATTGTTTTCCTTATCAATGGATGGTTGAATCTGTTCAGTGACTGGCTATTTTTGATATAGGTGGACAACTTGCAGTTCGGTGAGGATTTGGTTGAATCTTGTTTCGTTGCTGGTGATGATTTGATTGAATTTTGATTAGTGGGTGGCAAGGAGTTCATGGACTTCACTGCGGAATTCCACATTTGATTTCGCACAAGTTTTCATGGATGAACCTGGCTTTAATACCAATGTTACAGTTTAATTTTGTGAGAACTAAGAAACAGAGAATGAAATCGGGGAAGAGAAGAAGAAGTCATAAAACGAAGAGGAGAAATGAGATATTTTGGGTTGTAATATTCATCATGCTTTATTCAATTCAAATTGGCTAATTTATAGCCTACAACAATACGTTAAAAATGAAAAAATGGCAACAAGAAAATATGAGGCAATCACGAAGTGGTCCATGATTTGGGAACACCTGCTTGCCATTATTAACAGACTACTATAAATCAACCATTAACAACTGATACAACTCAAATTAATCCTAACAACACAGTTAGGAATTCTAGTAGCATCAAGATTTTAACTTAGTTTGTATTTAGAATGTTTTATAAATTCACGATACCATGAGTATAGAATATTTGTTTAGGAATTTAATCATGAATTTTTTATTCATTTGAAAGGTTTCATGGATAAAGTTCGATTCGTTGTTTTATACAATGGGTAATGGAGTGAAAGTGGTGGGAAGTTCAAGTATCAATCTGAAAAGTCAAGACTAATTTTAGTTTAAAGGGAAACCTCGTATGAATCGTTAGAAGACATCATATCTGATCTTGTTAATGTCAATCCAAACGAGTTCTCCATCAAAATGAAGTATTTGTTTAACTCGTTGAAGGTTTTAGCACCGTGTGAAGTTGTGAATGATGATGATGTGCAAATGTTCTTGTGTGAAAATTCCGTTGTGAAAACGCGAACCTCATTATGTGTCACAACGGAACAGAAAACATGAATAATGCCAAACACACAAGGTCATGACAATGAACGTGTGGACGAAGACATTGCCAATATTTTAGAAGCAGATAATCTGAATGGAGTTGGTGTTGATAATATACATGAAAGAGTATTCAGTCCAAATGAATTTGAGAATGCTGATGTATTTTCAATTGGGGCTGACAATGAAGATGAAATTGATGGTAGTTAGCCATCAAAAATGAAGTTTGAGGGTGTTGGGACAAAATCATCAAAAATACATGGAAGTTACACATCGTTGGAGAGTGTAGTCAACAATGTTAAGGAAGTTAGAGTTGGTGATTTTTTTCCTAGTAAGGAAATTTTGCATATGAAGATTAGTTTGTTGTCAATTGCTAATCATTTTCAGTTCAAAGTGAACAAGTCCACCCAAACTTTGTTGGTTTTGACATGCAGGGTCGAAGATTGCAAATGGCGTGTTCGTACAACAAAGCTTAACGGTTGTGATTCATTTTGTGTTCGAAAATACCAACCCGAGCACACATGCTCTCTTGACACCCTCCACTTTGATCATCGACAAGCAAGTAGCAAACTTATTGGACATTGTATGAAATCAAAGTTTGAGGGACCTTCATAGTCGTACAAACCGAATGAAATAATTGAAGATCTAAAAAAGCAGTATGGAATGACTTATAGTTATAATAAAGCATGGAGGGCTAGAGAGGTTGCATTGGGTTTAGCTAGGGGTTCACCAGAAGATTCATTTAGCATTCTTCCTTTATATTGTCACATGCTTGAAAGGAAAAATCCAAGGACAGTCACACTGATTGAAACTGACTCAATCAATCGGTTCAATAATTTTTTTCTTGGCATTAAGACCTTCCATTGAAGGTTTTAAATCATGTATTCGTCTGGTGGTAGCTGTTGATGGAACTTTCTTGAAATGCAAACATCAGGGTACACTTTTTATTGCAACCAGTTTGGATGGAAATAACCAAGTCTACCCATTGGCCTTTGGAATTGGTGATTCAGAAAATGACCAATCATGACATTGGTTTTTGACAAAGTTACACGAGTTGGTTGGTGAAATGAATGATCTTGTATTTATCTCCGACCGCAACTCAAGCATTGCAAAGAAAATAGCATGTGTGTTCCCTAATTCATTGCATGGTATATGTATGTATCACCTTTGTCAAAATATGAAGGCAAAATTTAGAGGTGTTGAAGTCCATGATATATTTTACAAGTGTTCAAAAGCTTATCGGTGGGTTGAGTTTAATCAGATTATGGGTCAAATAAGGGGAATAGATGCAAGGGTTGCACACTATTTGATTGAGGCCGATCCAAAGAAGTGGGCTAGAAGTCATTTTGACGGACGAAGATATTGCATAATGACAACAAACATTATATAGTGTTTAAATGGCATTTTGAAGGACGCACGAGAGTTGCCGGTTACAAAATTAGTTGAGCATATACGTGGTTTACTACAAAAGTGGTTTTGGGAAAGGCGTGAAGCTACTACTAAAATGAGTACTCCATTGACGAAGTGGGCAGAAAAAAGGCTACGTCATAGGATTAATAAATCACGTTGTTACCGTGTGCATCCTATCAATCTATACGAACACTATGTGGTTGACGGATACTTAAATGGGTTGGTTAACCTTAGTGATAAGACTTGTACTTGCCGAAAATTTCAGTTGGACCAACTTCCTTGTAGACATGCACTTGCTGCAAGCAACCTTCTCCGTATCTCTTGTTATGACTATTGCTCCCTTTATTACTACAAGGAAACATTGGCTACAGTGTATGCTGGTTCCATTTACCCAGTTGGCCCTATGCAAGAGTGGGATGTTCCCGATGATGTACAAAGTGTTGTTGTTCTACATCCAAAAGGACGTAAACCTAGCGGACGTCCGCCTAAGAAACGTAGACCATCTGAAGGTGAAGAAATTGTCCACCGAAAGTGTGGTAGATGCGGAGGATTGGGACATAATAGGCAAAAATGTAAGACACCAATTCCATTGACCGAATAAAGTGGTAACCCAAGAGGTGTAAAAAATATGTTGTCTACATTTACATGAAGTTTATTGTGTAATGTTGTAATAAAGTTATGTAATAAATATGTTGATTTAACAGTTTTTTAAATTGTTGTAATGTTGACAGTATTGGTTGCTATAATTAGTGTTCTATAATGTTTAGATTTCTATTTTGCAATTTTCAATTACTATTAATGGGCAGGAAATAAAAACTAATTCTGAACAAACTTTTACATTGAATTCATAAATCCTGGACAATTGGACACAGCAAAAAGATCCTGGTATTTGATCGGTTTATTTTTGTACATGTTTTAGGTCCCCATTTTCTATTATTTGTGCTTTGTTCTTAGGTAAAATAAGGTATTTTATGTGTTTGTTGAGCATGTGTAGGTCACATTCCATTCAAGAGGTGTTAGATGTTATTTTGGAGAAAAAAGAGCAAAAAATCGATTTTCGGCCAATGCAGAACAGTCATATTGCGGGGCCTATTTCTCTCAGGTCCGATCGAATTGTGTGTCCTACTACCTATGGATTGAAAGCCCCGGAAGTATAGTTTCCAGTACACTTTACGGATTGCAATTCCGATATTTTTGTAAGAAGTTATGCTCATTTTAGTAACCGATGGTCAGATCAGTCATAATTCCGTGAATAATGACGGGATTTATTTTCTAAGTTGTCGAAATGAGAAATATTTTCTTCTTGGAATTGTTTGGGAGTCTTGTGCAAAAAAGTTGAAACCTAATCCTAATCTTCCTTCAATAAGTAGTCTTTTTATTGGATTAGGAAAGAAATAAAGTCCCAAAAAGGTAGAGTTCTATATTGGAATTGATTTCCTTGTTGTTTAAGGACGTGACATAGCATCTACATTTATTTAAACACTATGTGAAGCCTAATTTCGGGGGAGAGTAGCCAAGGGAGGTCCCAAGCCACCAAAGGGGCCGTCCCCCACCACTCCATCACCATAAACCTTCCATTCATCTTTACACATCGAATATTCAAAGACGAAGAAGAAGAATTCATCATTGAAGACTTGAAGAACTCATTGATGGCCAAGATGGGTTTTATCTTTTCTTTCTCTTCTCTTATTTTCATCATGTGTAACTAACTCATATTAGGGAATCAATGTGAACCTCTATGAATGCTTTTTATTAGAATTGATGATATTTTCATTAGTTCGAGTTTTGATATATTCAATTCATCCTATGTCTTAATTCTTTATTCTTGTTAATGCATGATCATACGTTGGCATGAGTTTAGGGTTTTGATAATTTAATAATTGAGGTTGGAGTATTGATCTATACGTAATCTTAATTAATATTCAATTGAATGGATAAAACTGATCTTAGCATTGATCTATGCAAGTAGGTTTTGGTTCATTGTTCTTGTACTTAATGGGTTCTCGATTGTAGTTTGCGCCATTGATCTATGGGTAAATTGTAATTGAGAACACTTGATTCATCCCAGGATTATACGGTAATAATCATACTTAATATAAGAACGAACCCTTAACTTGATTAATATCTTTCACAGTCAATTCGAAATATTGAGTAAACATAGTACGGGACCATTGATGACCTAGTACTTTCTCACCTTTGATCACAACCAAATCTCTTAAATTGCTTTCATAATTTTAATTTAATTTAGTTTTAGCCTTAAATCAAACTCAACAATCTTTTTGGTTACTTTTAATTTAGTTTTAATTATAATTAGATTTAATCGGTAAATCTCTAGTCCTCGTGGGAACGATCATTACTTGCCACTGTACGATATCTTCACTATTCGTGCACTTGCGAGTATTGTTTTTATAAACACGATTTGCATCACATCAGTATTAATTGAATCAAAAAAACTGAAAAAATTGCAAAAGTGGACAAATGGACACAAGGAAAAAAATAGGACACAATACAACACAAATCCTGGACATTTTCATTCATAAAAATTAAAAATCTAGACAATTGGTTTCATAACAGTTTCCATACTCACAAAACAGTAAAAAAGTTCACCATGTACCATTCATAACAGTTACAACCTGGACAATTTCATCTACACATATTCTAGTTCACAACATTCAAAATCTGCACAATTCCATCCTAAGCAGTTTCAAAATTTATGCTTCTAAGTCAACTAACAATTACATTCTGCACATGTACAGACATTAACAGGGCAATATGTTAAAATCATCAAATTACACAGCTAAATCCTAATGGTAGGTCACACAGCTACTCGAGATCGCCAAAGATTTAAACACAAATATGTCCTAAAATACTTGACTTTATCAGGTTAGACCAAATCGATAGATTCACCATGTACCAAATGATCCAAAAACCTGATAACAAATGGTCCGCAATCACATGCTTTCTGTTGTGGCACAAGCTGACAACGCTAAACACACCAAGGTGTCATATCTCCACCATGGTCAATGTCCGATCTTCTATCGAAGAACTCAACCTTTTGAAGCAGTAGAGGGAGCATAGTAGATAATGGTTTCATGAATTTGTTGAATTTCCTATTGTCAATGAGGTTTGTGTCAGAGTCGTACATCATGATCTTCCGAGCAATCATGTTGATTTTAGCTGCGATCCAATGTGTGCTCTCATAATTTAGAGGATATACACCTGTAACATCAACACAATGCAACAGTAGCATACTCAAATAATTTGTAAACCCTAAAAGCATTTAATTAACACACTGAACTTAAGGTTTACTAAAAACATTCAACAAACAATAAACTTACTTTATCAACTCCTATCCAAGGATTAGCTAACCGTGGTGCTGCATCAGTAGCATACTCAAATAATTTGTCATTTTCGAACCACAATCCTTCTTGCTTAGTAAATCGTTGAAATCTTGCATCTAAGTGTTGCTATTTTGGAAACAATGCAGAAAACATTGATAATAGTTAATTTTACAGTAAATTTAATATTATGTACAACCATTATATCTGTTAATTCAGGGAAGGTGAAAGTACACAACCATTTTTACCTGGAAAAGTACATACGTGGTAGTACACATCTCCATTTTAGTGGTGGGAGATTCAAATTTTACTTTGCGAATTCAGTACAAAGCGGAATCTATATGCTAATACAAACAAAAAAAGGTTCTAACTTGGGCCACATGAAAAAAATAGTACATGTGTTATGTAATGTATTGTAATACGTACCTCGTCATTCAACCATTTGTCAGGCGTATATAGGGTCTTGAACCAATCCCGACTAGCCGAACACAATGGTAGGTGTACCTCGTTTTTACTGAAATAGTTATTCAAACCATCAGAAGCTGACAAACAATAGCTATGTATTTCGTAGTTATAATAATACTCAAACAATACATACTTTTGATCTTCAGAATCCTCTTCTTGTAGCCATGCCTCGAATTTTTTCAACTCGATTTGCAACAACTTTGGAAGTGGCTTGAACTTGGGTAATTTTTTGGGTTTGATTCCCTGTGTGTCTGTATAAGGAGACTTCAATGCAGCAGCCTTTTTTGAGTGTCTCGTCGGAACAATTGGTGGAGGTTTTTCATACACAATGACACTCATCCCTGTGTTGCAATTGCCTTCTACCTGTCACAGATAAAATGTCACAACTATTCATACAAAATAAATTAGAAAAAATAGAGAAGAATAAAGAAGAATACAGTGTATTCACCTTCTCAACAGGTACGCTAGCTTCATCATCAGTTCTATCATCGAGGTGCAATTGTGCTTCAAAGTGTTCTTGTGCTTCGAAGTCAACCCAGACACCGTTTTCTTCTTCCTCATCCATTTGTTCATCTTTTTCATCCATTTGTGCACCATCCATTTCCATAGCATCATTTGATTTTTCATCTTTTATGGGTGCCTGTCCTCTGACTCCTAATAAATTGATTATCAAATCTAGTTTCTTATCCATACCGTCCATGCATTTCACAAGATCATCTAATTTAAACTTGTTCTCATGTCTGGTTTCACAATCCTATCATTCATTTTATGATTACATTAAATATATATAATGCAATAACCTAATAACTTAATAACTTAATAACATAACTGTTAGCTCACCGGACAAACACGTTTTGCCTTATACTCAGCATTTTCTTGATGGTCTTGTTCATCCCCAAAACGTGCATCATTTTCAGCCATATTAACGCCTACAATGTCCTCTTCAGCTTCACAGTCAACATCTGGTGGTTCTAACTCGTATTCACAGTGAATAAAGATTTCACATACTCCTTTCCCCTCTCTCGAGGAGTGGGTTTCAGCTTCTTCAAAACTTGCGTCTACAAAACATGAAAAGTAGTATAGGTTAGTATGATAACATAATTATTTTTCAAATTTAATACATTTTCTTACATTCTTGCGATCCAGCAATTTGATAACATGTGTTGCATCCGGCGTTCCAGGTGTAATCCAATTAACGATCCTGGGAAGAAAAGCACCAGACTTATTGGCAATCTGAACTCCAATAGTGGGAATTGCCTCACACGCCCAAATCTACTTATATGAAAAAAATATGTGACTAATAGTATATAACAATTACAAATTACATAATTGAAAAGTTTAAAGTTAGATGCAATAACCTGAAATGCATAAGGAAACCCATGCAACGCATATTGTCTGATACCATCATTTTCCTTCTTCGCCTGACGCTTCCTTTTCTTGCCAGATACAGTCTTTTTCGAGGTTATATGATAATCTTCAGCAATTTTCCTCAAATCCCTTTGAAGACTATTCAAAGTTGTTTCATAACACTTTCGGCCCTACGGGTACTTGCTAAATGTATCTAAATCTTCCAAAAGTTCAACATGACGGGCTCCGATAAAGACTTTATGATCTTTCCCAAACAAAACGGTTTCCAAAAAGTAAAGTAATGCTAGCTTCACCATGTCTTCATCACTATTTGAAGAAGTAGATTTGAAAATGGCTTTTAAAGTTTTGTTATCGAACCGTACTTAACCATTCAACATGGACGACCAAAAACTTCCACAACCATCCCTTTTTTCCTTAACCTCCAATGGTGGGTCATACCCTCACTCTACACCCATGATGAGATAAAATTCTTCTATGGAAAACGGAAATGTCTTCCCACCTACTGCAAACCACATTTCTGACTTATTATGCGACTGTATTTGTCTAAGGAGTAGATGATGAACTAGTTGGCCAAAAAATTGCAGCTCATGCATCTGTAAAAGTTTCCCGAAGCATGTCGTGTGAAATAGAGCCAACTGTGCCTCCGTTAACTTTTTCTTGATGCACTTAATAGCCACTGTTGACGAAGTGCTGTTAATCTTCGTCGTAAAATGTTCTGGAACCTTGACTAACAAATCAACCTCTTATCCCATTCTATTTTCCACAAATGTAACAAAACAACATTAAAAAAAATACAAATCATCTTACTAAGCACATTTCAGATCAAAAGTCACAATATTATTTCATATTCGATTAAATGATGATAGTCAAAAATTAAAATTGCCAACTGTGTTAGGAATTCCTAACAGCGTTGGAAATTTCCAACTGTGTTCGGAATTCCTAACGTTGTTGGGAATTCCTAACCCTGTTGAGAATTCCCAACACCGTTGCGAATTTCCAACAGGGTTAGGAATTCACAACAACGTTAGAAAATCCTAACACAGTTGGAAATTCCCAACGCTGTTAGGATTTCTCAACACATCCTTCACATCGTTGGCATGCATGTTCAACATCTCACACAATCCATACTCAACAGAGACTTACAAATGTAAGAAACAATGTTTCTTCAAGAATGAAAAGTCAAAGTTCAATTATTCAAACAATCAAAGCCAAAACTCAATTCTTCAACCAATGTACGTAACCAACTCATTAACAAACTTGGGGGTTTATCATCAGTCAAGGAAGCATATTATCAAAATTAAATTAGAGAAAATGATAATGCAAAATATAGTTGGCTAGGTTTATCTAAATCAATTTTACACAGATTTTTTAGATACCAAAATCATACATTGATATACTTTATTTATCAATAACCGAATTAACACGTAAGATTGCAAGGGTTTAAGAAAATATAAAATTGCAAAAACAAAATAAAAAAATCAACTAATCAAGTAACCAACAACAACAACACAATCCACAATCAACAAGTTTAATTGGAACTTGGAAGTATACCCAAATACCCAATAACCCAGTCAGCAAAAAAAATCGTTAATCACATATTCAAAAATTCACAATCACAAAACATCAAAATTTCACTAAACCATTGAAGTAAGGAGAAATATGAATATATGATCTCTCTCTTTCAGTCCATTTTCAGTTTATTCAAATTTCCATATTTAACATTTTCTATATCAAAATAAATTAAATATTACCTAATTGATTTTTGAAAAAGAAAACTATGTAATTGAAAAAGAAAAGGAAAATAAAATCTAACCTTTCGATTGTTTATTATGAATAGTCTGGGTTGACCCGTTTGAGAATTGCCGTATAGTGAATTGGGAGACAGTCAGTGGGCAGAGATGGTGTGGTTTCACACTGTCGCAGTGTCACACTTTCTAGGTTGTATACTTAAAACAGATCTAAAAATTCACAAAAACAAAACCAAAACAAATATTTTAGAATTTTCAAAATAAAATAAAAAATTAGGGTTCAACAACCACATTCACAAATAACAATTCAAAATTAAACAACCATTACCTTCAATAGTCGATTAAAACCTTCGTCGTCGTCGTCGTTGTCATCGTCTTCAAGCTTTCGGTGCCGTCGTCATCGTAGTCTTCAACCTTCCACAACCGCCGTTGTTCCGGAGCAGTCAGCGTCGTCTTCAATCTGTCGGAGACATCGTCGTCGTGAAGCTTTAGGAGACAGCGTCGTCATCAAGCTTCCGGAGACGGTGTCTTCAACCTTCAAATCACGTCACTAATGTCGCTAGAAAACCAGAGAGGAGACGGATTTTGAGAGAGGGACTTTGGTCGAGGTCGATTTCTAGGGATTTCAAATAGGAGAGGGATTCCGAAAGAGGGACTTTGGTCGATTACAATAGAAATGGGATTTTGGTCTATTGAAAAGGATTATAGGGATCTAGAGTGTTTAAATTGGAATGTAATTTGTAAATAAAAAAGGGTAAAAAAGTCATAAAAGAGTTAGTTTTGTAAGTTTTTCAAAAAGAGGTTAGTTATTAACTTCATCCTCCCAAATAGGTTAGTTTTCAATAAAACCCAAGATTATATCACTTCAGAGTGAGTATTGGAGTTTTTGTGATAGCTTTTATTTTTAGCTTTTGACAGTAGAAGAAGAGTAGTAAAAACTTAGATTTTTCGGAAACTGTTTGGATAATGTATTTTAGAAGAACTTTTGTGCTCAGAAGTGCTTTTGAAACTGTTTGGTGGAAACATTTCAAAAGCTGATATAGTTAGAATATACCCATAATACCCTAATTATAATGATTAATAATATTGGTATTTTTTATATTTATATATATTAATTAAAATAATCGATTAAATCATATAATAAAAATGATAAGGTATTTTTTAATAATAAATAATAAATAATAAATATAATTAGTACAAATAAAATATACAGTAATCAAATAAAAAAAATCATTCAATTTTTTTAATAAAATAAATATAAATAAAAGTAAAACTAGTTTATACCTAAACTCATCCAATTTTCAGGCAAAACAACATACATTAACAGCACCCACGACCCACCACTCAACACCCACTCCCACACATATCTCAATTGCCATGGAAAATCAACAAATTTTCCTCTTCGCCTCTTTCTTCATTCTCTTATAATCACAACTCTCTCTCTCTCTAGCAAACCCATCAATTTTTCTTCCTTGTCTCTTTCTTATTCATTCGAAGTGTAGATTTGTTAAATATACTCATGGGTTAGATTATTTTTTGTGTTGTTTGTGTGTTTTTACAAAGGATTCGCTGGATCTTAAGAAAAAAAGATCTGAAGCGGGCGCATGCGACATCGATGGAGAGAAAGAGATGACATCAGTGTAAATTTTGTTTTGCTTTTGATCAATTAAAGGGTAAAATGGCCAATAAAAAAGTTTCATTAAATAAAATGGCTTCACGTGTTTTTGGATGAAAGCTCTTTCAACAGAAGCTAGAAATTCTGGCTTCTGTTTGAAGAGCTTCCAAAAATTGAAAGCCCTTTTAAAGGGACATCCAAATGTTGGATATGGCTTGAATTTCTAATGGTTATCAAATGAGATTCAACCAATATAGAGACTTCATGTAGATGTGGGATACGTTTGGAAGTAAGAGATCGAGTTTGAGGGAGGGTTTGAAGATTCAAATAGCTGAAGAAACAAAATCTAGCAAGTGTCACGGTGTGGACCACGGTGCGGACAAACGCATAGACCACGACACAGGGAGCGGTCGACTCCAGTGGTTTCAATGCGACGAGGACCGCGGCAGAGGAAAGTGCACCAACTGTGGTATTCTGAGCGGTGGACGACAGTGTTGATCCGTGCTGTAGGGAGCGGGTGGCCAACCACGACCTAGACCGCGGTAATGGCGGATTTTACCCAAACAAGGAATGTTGCGCTAAAATAGGAAATGTATTTTCTTCCGAAAGTTCTTGTGCTAATCGAAAAAGGAAAAAGAGTTTTTCTTCGTGAATAATAGAAAAGTCCTATACTTAAAAGAAACAGATTTCTACTTAACATGAAGATTTGTCATAAATAAGAAATAATATTTATGTGGAACAAGTAATTGTTATGTGTATAAGAGTAGAATTTCCTTTATGTTAAAACTCCCTATAATTCATATAAATAGACCATTATAGTTAGGCTATTAAGTGGTGGAGCAAATTAACAGATTTAGAGAGATCTCAAAAGAGCATTGGGTGTAATTGGGTTTGATGTATTTTAGAGAGAGGATTCTGAGTGTGGATGTAATAATTTTCTACATTGTGCTTTCTCTTGTCATCCTGACGGCCGTGGTTTTTCCCCGAATTGGGTTTCCACGTAAATTCATGTCTTGTGTGTGTTTGGATTTATTCTCTTCCTCTTATTTATTTTACTATTGTTTGTTTGTGTTCTATTTTACAACGCTTTCGCGTAGTAGTAACGAAACACCAAACACTCCCATAAGCTATTTTTAGGTCCCAAAAGCCAAAAGCACTCTCCCAAAAGCCATCCCAAACAGGCCCTATGTGTATGATATATTGATATCCGAATTTTATTTCAAGTCTGTTTTTTTTAATATTGACGAGTTGAATTGAAATGTTCTACATGTAGTAGAATATATATATATATGCATTAAACAACCATAGATGCATGACTAATATTTATTAAGAACATTTATAAAAGTAGTCAAATTAAGAAATGGATTATTGTTTTTAATCAAAAAAAAATAAATTATTGTTTTTAACCGGACGTCAGTTGTAAAGTCTAAAATGCCCATTTTCTTTTTTAAAAAAATCAATTTTGTTTGTAAATATAAACCAATTTTTTTACAAACATAAACCTAATTTATTTTAATGTCATTATCAATAGAAAAAAAAGATCCATCGTTTTCAACTACAGTGAGAGAGGTAGAGGTGATCAAAGAAGAGGTGGGCAACTGCATGATGGCAACAAGATAAGGGTGAAGCCGACCAAACTCCAGTGAAGAAGAATTGGCTGGTTGTACCAACCAGATGCCAATGAAGAGGAAAAAAGGAAGAGACTGGATCGTGCGATGCCGTCGAAGAAGAAGCAGATGCTTTTCGACGACGATTCAACGACTGAACAGTTCGACGACCTATGTTGACCTCGACCTATTTGTGACATAACCCATTTGTGACCCAATTTTGACCCGTCTTCAACCCAGTTTGACTGTGATTGCTCAAGGTACATTTTTTGTTCAATTTTTTTTGTTGAATGATGAGATTTTATTGAAAGCCAATTACTTGTGAAAATTTTCTTCGGTTTGATGGGTTAAATTTAAAAGCTTAATTGAAGTGGTAAATAGAGACTACTAGATGTTTGATAAAAGTCTTGAATGAGAAAATAAAGGTCTATATGTATGATTAAAACTGTCGCAATCTATGTGTATATGTATATTTATATACAACAAACAAATATTATACTTTTGGGAGTCATCTGTTTCTTTTGTGATTTTGTGTCTGCTCTGTTTTTGTGTTGATCTGGTTTGGTGGGGTATAGGTTGTTGTGTTTGTGCTTGCTCTGCTTCTGGTGTTTCTTCAGTTGACCATTTCTTGCTCTATTTTTTTTCTTCGTTTCTTGTCAGGTTTGTTATAGACTATTTACTTTTCTTGGTGATATCAATTAATATTGGTGATTAAAAGATTATGACTTTTCTTGGTGATTTTTAGATTATTTTGGCTTGAGCTGTTATGCAGCCTGTGTTTTTTTTTTTGCTAGGGTTGTTGTTTGTTGTTGCCAGTTTTGGCTTTTCTTAGTGATATCAATTAATGTTGGCACAAATAATTCAATACCTTTAAGCTTCTCAATCAAGTCCTCCAAATTGACACAATTTTTGGTTTATTTTGCATCAATAGAGTCTAAATTACTGATTATAGATACATGACTTCCAATTTTATACTCAAGATCCCCACCCATGACACAGGTGTTGGGACACCTGATAATGTTATCATACTCATCACTTCCATCACAACAACTAACAAAAACATTGAATTGCTAACGGACAGAAACTTCAAGTGGAGGAGACAAGATTATACTTATTTCCTTGCACAATGAATCAGTTAAATTCAAAGTTTAGTTTATGAGTTGATCAGAGTCATTTAAATTTGATTATGTTTCTACTTTTGATTTTGTTTCAGAATTAGACTTTTATTGGTACAATTAAAAGATTAAAAAAAAATCATAACCATTTTAACTACCGAATTATATGTAGACAGAGTTCATTTATCAACGAGTAGTGGATTTTTTTTTTTTGTAATATATTCATTGATGTTAAGTTGTATTAGTCACTGTTGTGAGATTTCAGTGACTAACTGTGCTATGTGTGTTATGAGTTGATTAGAGTCATGCAAATTTTATTATGTTTGATTTTGTTTCAAAATAAGACTTTCATTAGTACAATTAAAAGATTAAAAAAAAAACAAATTCAGAACCGTTTTGACTACCGATTTATATGTAGATATATTTTATTTATCAACCTATAGTGGATTTTTTTTTGCAATATATTCACTAATGTTAAGTTGTATTAGTCAGTGTTATGAGATTTCAGTGACTAACTCTACTTTGTGTATTATGAGTTGATTAGAGTCATGTAAATTTTATTATGTTTGATTTTGTTTCAGAATTATACTTTCATTAGTACAATTAAAAGGTTAAAAAAATAAATTCAGAGCCTGTTGACATCGGTTTCTGGATTTATCAGAAAAGCTAACAAGGATTGGATTTCAGCTGTAAAATCAAAGAGAAGAGAAATAGATAGTAATCAGACGCAAGTTTTACGTGATAAAACTCCGATAACCAGAGAAACGTCCACGGGTGGTTGGATGACCAACCAAGCCAAAATCCACTATGAAATAAATAATTACGAACCTCGATCTCTCTTTTTCTTTTCTGAATATTTATGTATGATTTTTCTATATGTTTTGTGGCGAGATTATGAGTATATTTATATGTTCATAGAACCCTAATCTTTCTTGTACAAGTAATAAGTTTTTTGTATTTAATCATGATTGTTACATGCTTGAAGTAGATTGTCTTTTTTCTTGTTTCGGAGACTTGTATTGAGATCGAATGGGACTATAGTAATGTAGTCCAATTAGGACTTATTTCCTTGTAAGTGCGTAATCTTTTTAAAGAGATAAAGTTGTTGCCTGATTGAGACTCTTTCCTACTCGATATTCTGTTCCCATTGGGATTCCTTTAGATATGGATATCTTCCGTGCATTAATGACTTGATTCGTGAGTGACGCGCTGGACTTTTATTTGGTTTTCATGTTGGTCCCGAGTAGAACACGATATTTGCCTATCCCGAGTTAAGTCATTTGATCCGAGTAGGGGATCTCTCATCTGGCCCCGAGTACCCTGAGTTGACCCCGAGTAGCACATAACGTCAGTTGAGCCCGACTGAGTTTTGTTTTACTCAGCCCTTTCTTCTTTGACTTGATGCCCATTCGGATGTCCACCTAGCGATTTTATCCTCTTTGTCAATGACGTGTACATCTGATAAAATTTATATACGACAATACCTCCTTAAAATATTTTTGCCGAGTAGGTTTTTGTTTCGGACAAAAGTATTTTAATCAATTTCTTTTATTTTTATATCTTTTCATTGGCAGAGTAAATGTCTTATCATAATGGTGTGTCTTAATGGTGACTCTGCAAATTCGATTTGCCCCCCTCATGATAGATCTTCAATGATGGTGACGTTTTGGAATTCTGACGGCTGTAGCCAGTTCTCTTCCTGACACGTGTATGCTGCCCCTTTGTTTTTCAATATTATTTATGAGAAACGACCTACGCGTTTCCCCATGCACCGCCTACATCATCAAACCTCATCATCAATGTTTTCGCCTTGAGATCTTAGGGTTTCGTGCTATCATCTCTTTTTTGGAGAGTCGCGATTCTCCATTGAAGATCTTACATCAATTTTCTCCCAAGGTTAGTTTTAATGGAGCCTACATCTCGCCTTCGTCTCCGTACTATAACTCTTGAAGCATTAGACCGTGGGGATTTTCAATTAGTTTCCTGCGTTCAAGGATTGTTGGGGGAAATCCCCTATGATGAGCCTCCATTTTTAGAAGTTGATGTTTTTGGGCTTCACCCTGACGTCACTTTTAGTCCTATAGCCAGTTCTGATTCTTCATCTAGTTATGAATCTGATGTTTGTAATCACAGGATACCTCTACGAAGGATGGGAAAACATCAAAGCAGAAGTGAAGTGTATAAGCATAACTCATGCAGTGTTCAGATTAGAGAGCAGACAGTTAATGAAAACGATATCGATGAGGCGTCCAAAATATATCGTCTTTCTTTCTCTGCTAGTCGCCCAGATGGGTTTAGCACCGAGTCGAATGTGGTCGAGGCAGATGAAATTGAGAAGTATCGTGCCTGATTCGATCTGTATAGTTCGATTACTCTGATTCCAGCGGGTGATAGGGCTGCATGAAATCCTCCTCCAGATATGGTGGCAATCTATGGATCCATGCTCTGCATCGGCGCTACTCTCCCCTTTCATCCATTCATCGCTTGGTTTTTGGCTGAAGCAGGGATTGCCCCTGCTCAACTGACCCCGAAGAGCTATAAAATTTTGATGTGCAAGTGGCACATGTACAGCCAGATGAACTTGTCGCCACCCTCCCCGAATGAAATTATACACTTATTCACGCTGAGGCAGTCTGGTAAGACTGGGACCTATTTCCTTTTATTTAATCCGTTAGAAGGCTAGGTCTTTGAGGGGGACAAGGTGAATCGAGAGGTTGATACCTCTGATGACCCCAAAAAGAGGGGTTTTGTATGGGGATTCCCTACATCCAACAAGTTCTAACAAGTTTTGGAAGAACATTTGGTTTTTTGCTGGAGAGAGTCTCGGGCTTGAAGTCACTATTACATCTGGGGATACTCGAAAGGTGATGAAAATCCCCCGTTTCTTCTGTTCCCCCGAGATATGGAACAAGAAGAAAATTGTCTATAGTGATACTGAGCTTACCAGACTTGCTCAGGCAGCAGTTCGCACTCCGGAGAAGAGGAGCAAGTCTTATCTTTTTAATGAGGCGAAGTTGATAGAGCTAAGTTTCTTCAGACAGATTTTGGGCTATCGCAGACGATGTAAGTGGTCTTTGTAGCCCTCTACTTTTTCTTTTTTTTTTGCTTCACTTTTTATTCTGACGTAATTCCCTTTTTTTTTTCTAAGTATATGATACAGACATTGTCTGCGATTTTTAGGCTCGTCAAGTGAAATCGATTCTTCAGACGAGCCGAAGGGAAACTTCTCTTCAGAGCAATGAAGGTGTCTTCCTGCCTAAGTCTGATGAGGAACTTGATATGGCTGAGGAGCAAGTCCCTGAATTTGTCCCCAAGGATAATGTTCAGCAGACCGCAGGGGAAACTAGCCATCCGAGTGGCCCGACAGATACTCAACAGCCTGATGAAATGGAGAGGCAGAGTGAGGGTCCTGGTGAAGAGCCTGCTGAGCGGTCAGGCGCTGGTGATAGAGGTAGTACCTCCGTGGGACAGGCACCTGCAGACCATGATTTTTTTGAAGTTTTCCTAGATGATACGCTGGAAGACCCCACAACTGATCTTAGCATCCACCATTTTCGAGTTGAGAAACGAAAAGCGGTGGATTCTTCTACTTGCCCTCTCAAGGTTCCTCGTGTAGTTACGTTTATCGATTCAAGTGATGAGGATGCCGAGGTTGAGATTCCTCTGAGTGTCAAAGCATCGGCGGGTGAGGAGGATGAGGTTCCCCCGAGTGTTGAAGCATCTACAGGTGCGGAGGCTTCTGACCCGAATAGGGGCTCCTTTTCCCCCGAAGTTGAAAATTTAGGTGCTGGACCCTCGGGGGTTCCTTCATATCCTTCTCCCTAGGATATGCTGCGGGAGATGTCATCCGGTCAGGCTTTTATCTGGGATGACCACTGGAGCCGTTTTCGAGACTGCTCTCTGACAGACCTTTTTCAAAATGTTTTTAACGGTGCATCTTACGTAAGTCAATTCTTTAATAAGTCATAACGGTGCAGAGTGAGGGTCCTAATGTTTGCCAGATCTATAATTATTCCTTTTACAGATGGTGGCCGAGTTCACTGAGCTTGTTCAGACGCAGCAACATCAGGTTGATTGAATAAAGCATCTCGAGGCTCAGCTAAAGGAAAGTGAGGATAATGGTGCTCGGGTTGAGTCGGCTTATCAATAGAAGGTTGGCACTGCCTAAGTATTTACCGACCACTGCCTGGCAAAGCAGATGAAGACTGAGAAGAGGGCTTATTCGATAGAAGAGAAGGCTGCATCACTTCAAAACTTATTTCTACCCAAGAATCAATGCTCAGTACCGAACAAGAAGCGGAGCAGTCTAAATCGACGTATGAAAAAAGATTAAAGATCTAGAACGTCAAGCTCTGACAGTCGAATCCCTATCTGAAGAAGCTAGGCTGGAACTTGAAGTTCAGGGGGTTGATCATTTTAAAAGATCCTCTTCCTATGATGCTCTTCTCCTTCGGGAGTTTCAGCGAGGGCTAGTTTCAGCTGGTGAGTTCTTCAAAGTTAAGAATAGGGCGACTGAGAAGGCCCGAACCAACTGGGAGTTGTCAATTAAACATCATGTGGATCGATCATTGGAATCTCTTTATACTCAGATGAAGGAGTAGAGGGCTTACTGTCATAGCCAAGGCAAAAAGCCACATCTTATGCATTTAGAGGTTCCATCCGAGCACTCCCTCTCGACTTTTTACTACAGTCAGGAGTCGGTCATGGAGGGTGTAGCGCTTGATGTTAGAACAATCCTAGGTGAAGATTACAGCCAATGGATGGATGATTCAGTCGACACGATTGTTTAGCCTTCTAATGACAGTCTGCTCCGTGAATATGAGATGGTGCCCAGGCCTAGTATTGGCAAGAGCTCCAAATTCTCACAATCCTGATTTTTTTTTTGTAGATAGGATTATACCTTGTAACGATTCTTTGTAACGATTCTGTTACATAATTTTTGTAATGATTTGTAAAGATTAATAGATTCCCGAGTTTACTAACTCTGAAAACCGAGTTGTTTTTTGCTCTGATTCATTGCTCCAGGGATTTCACTATCTTTTTTAGCTTTATTCTCTTGTTGCCGAGTATCTTAATTGTAATTAGCTATTTCTAATGTTCGGGTAACTTAACCGAGTATCTTGTTAAACTAGTTTCGTTCCCCGAGTATTTTTTAATGCCAAGTATCTTATTAAACTGGCTATTTCTGACGTTTGGGTAACTTAACCGAGTATCTTATTAAACTGGTTTTGTTCCCCGAGTAATTTTTAATGCCAAGTATCTTATTAAACTGGCTCTTGTAATCTGTATAACAAGTATCTTATTAAACTGGCTAGTATTATTAACCGAGTCATCTTAAAACGGGCAAATAGGTTTATACTTGGTGTTTCATACACGGTTGTTACCCGAACATTACATCAAGGCTCACCATGATCATATGTTCGAGTCCTTACGTATTACCGAGGACGTCTCCCTAGTTTTTATGTGCAAGGGTTTGCCGAATCGTTAAGCCTTTTGAATTGCTTAACACAACTACGCATTTCACCGGAATTTTTCCGATAGCGTCTCGAGCCTTTCTCCAGAATCTGGTGCATCGGGTTTACCTTTTTACTAAGGACAATTGACCTTGCTAGGCTGACATGCTCCTTCGAGCTTCTCCGCCCATTCGGGGTTCAATGGTCCCGAGTATTCTAGTTGCATATTCTTATTATCATGCTTGTTTTTCATATGTTCTTATTATGTTTTATTTTTCAAAAATCCCGAGTTTTTGATTTTTTATTTAATAACTGCAAAATCAAAAAAGATTTAAGTTTCCAAAGCTAATATTTTTACCTAACTAAAATCATCATGACTAGAAAGGAAAATAAAATAAAATAATTTAAGGACAGAAAATTTTCAGATATTGGGCATTTCATGGTCGGGGCAGAACCCCTCCATTGGGTCGTGTAATCTAATACGCTCTATGATCAACTATTCCTTCAATCTTGTATGGGTCTTCCCACTTATCAATTAGTGAACCTGTAACTTTATTTTTTGTGTTCAAAGACACCTTCCTGAGTACCAGGTCACCTAGTTGGAATTTCCTGACCCGAACATGAGAGTTGTAGTGGCGAGCTACTCTTTGTTGATATGCCATGTTTCGTACTCGAGATTTCTCCCTTTTCTATTCTAGCTCATCTAGACTTTATAACAGCATATCAACATTATGATCTTCATCATATAGCCTGACCCGGGGTGATGCATATGATGTTTCTATAGGGATAAAAGCTTCTGTTCCAAACGCTAGAGTGAATGGAGTCTTTCCTGTTAAAGTTCTTGTTGTCATCCAATACACCCATAATACTTCGGAAAGCTTTTCAACCTAGCTTCCTTTCTTGGCATCTAGCTTTGCTTTGATTGTGTGCTTGATGATCTTGTTCACTGCTTTAACCTGCCAATTTGTTTGAGGGTGGGCAGGTGTGGTATAGTAATTGGCAATCTGGTACTCTTTACACAGCTGTCTGAATTTTCAATTATCAAACTGGGTGTCGTTGTTAGTGATTATAGTGTTTGGGACTCCAAACCTATAAAGTATATTATTTTTCACGAAATTTGTGGTGTTTGCTTCTGTGATATGTACCAATGCTTCAGCTTCTGCCCATTTCATGAAATAGTCAACGGCTACTATGGCATGCTTCGCTCCACCCCTTGTTCCACCTGGCATAGGGTCGATTAGATCCAAACCCCACATGTCGAATGGCCATGGTGATGTGAGGTTTCTGAGTTGCTCAGGGGGCTGTCGGATATCATTAGCGATTCTTTGGCAAGTGTTGCACCTTTCCGAACATTGTTGTGCGTCTGAGAATAAAGTAGGTCAGTAATAGCCTTGCCTGAGTACCTTGTACGCCAAACTTTTACCCCCAGTGTGATTTCCACAAAATCCTCTGTGGATTTCTTGTAGTATCCGGTATGTATCCTCCTTTGATACACATCTTTGAAGTGTTCGGAAAAACCCCCTTCTGTATAGTTCTCCTCCAAATAACGTGTACCTTGTTGATCTATACCTAATGTGTTTTGCTTGTAAGGGATCTTTCGGGAGCACGCCTTCTTCCAGGAACTTTTTCAGCTGAGTCATCCAACCGTCAGGTGGTGTTCAAAATTTTAAAATTTCTAAGATTTTCAGTTTAGTTGTGCTTGGTTTGAGGAGATGTGCAACCGGAATAGTCTTTAGTCTGATTGTGGTTATTGCTTATGCTAATTTGGACAAGGTGTCTGCCTTTTCATTCTTCTCTCTAAGAATCTGAGCTATCCTACATTCTTTGAATTTCTGGAGGAGTTGCTTTGCAATGTCACGATAGGCTATCGTGCCTTCATCCATGGCTTGGTATTCGTCCAGGACTTGGTTGACAACTACCTGTGAATCGCTGGATATTTCAACTTCATCTGCCCCGAGAGATATGCAGACTCTGAGTTTAGCTAACAGTGCCTCGTACTCGTCTTGATTGTTGGTTTCGTTGAAGTTAAACCTCGTGGCACATTCGACATCATCTTCTTCCTCTTTTAATGTCCTTGGTGAGGTCATTCTCTGCAGAGCTTGAATCTTTTCTGGGTTAACTTCGATTTCTCTTTGGTGGACATGAAAACCCATGAATCTTCCTGAAGGAACTCTGAATAAACACTTGTTCGAGTTTAGCTTTATTTGGTATATCCTTAAAACATCAAACGTTTCTCGGAGGTCCGAAGCATGCTTGCCTACCGAGACGTTTTTGGTTGGCATGTCATCAATGTACACTTCCATATTCCTTCCTATTTATCGTGCGAAGATTCTGTTGACCAGCCTTTGATATATTGCTCCCACAATTTTTAAACCGAAGGGCATTACTGTGTAACAGTACAAGCCTTGATCAGTTGTGAACGCTATTTTTTCTTCGTCAGCCTTGTTCATCCGGATCAGGTTATATCCCGAGTAGGCATCCATGAAGCCGATCAATTCATGGCCTGTTGTGGCATCTACTAACTGGTCTATCCTCGAAAGAGGAAAACTGTCTTTTGGGCAAGCTTTATTCAAATTGGTGAAATCTACGCACATTCTCCATTGTCCATTTTCTTTTGGACAAGGACTACGTTAGCTACCCATTGGGGGTAGTTGATCTCTCTGATCGACCCTACAGCGAGTAGCTTTTCCACTTTCTTTTTTATTGCCCGACTCTTTTCGAGATTGAATGATCTTCTCTTTTATATCACTGGTTTTGCACTCGGGTCTACTGCGAGATGGTGAGATATTACTCGGGCATCTATCCCGACCATGTCTTTATGACTTCAAGCGAACACATCCATGTATTCTTTAAGCATATTAGTGAGGCTTTGTTTGACTTCCCCTTCCAGGTTGGCCCTGATCTTGATCTTCTTATCTAGGTTGGCCATGACCTTGATCTTCTTATCTGATTCATCTTTTTTCAAGATAATTTCTTCGATCGGTTCAGTTTTGGATTCATTCGATTCTTCCCTTAGATCAAATTCGAATGATAGTTACTCTTTGCTCTAACTCGGCTGTATTATTATGCATACCTGTTCGACATCTTTCTTGTCTTTGTATATCGACACGTTTGCTCTTCTGGCCATCTCTTAGGATCCCTTGACAATCCAAGACCCCCTGTTTTGTCGGGAATTTGATCATCAATGCATAAATGGTTGTTACGGTCTTAGTTTTATTCAAGAATGGTCGTCTCAGCAATGCATTATAAGGCCAATTGTCCAAGTCTACCACCACAAAGTCGAGCAATACAGTTCTCTAACAAGGTGCTACTCCAATCTTCATGGGTAACTTTACTGTCCCGAGTGACCTGACCTCAATTCCTCTGAGTGGAGTATGAAAAGGCTGTTGATCTTTTCGGTCCAACCTGAGTTGATCGTAGACGGCTACATTGAGAATGTATGCTAAACTTCCGTTATCTATCAGGATTCTCCTGACTTCCCGGTGACCAATCTGAGCACTTATGACTAGGGCGTCATTTGGTTGAACATCGACCCCATGAGAATCTGCTTCAGTGAATATTTTTAGGTCCCATCCTATTTTTACCCTTTTCGGGTCTGGCTCGACCGAGTTTACGTCAAAGTGATGTCTCGCTTCCACTGCTTCTCTGATTTCCTGCGTCCGCTCTCGGTTACTTCTCCCAGTGGATGGTCCTCCAAAGATTGTTTTAATTATCTCATTGGCCTCTGGGCTAGCCCTTTGATTTCGACCAAAGCTATGGTCGGCCCTGGTCTCTTTCTTTACCTCTGGTTTTTTATCCCTTTTCAAGATTACATCCTAAAAATGTCCTTCCCGAATAAGGGTTTCTATGTAATCTCTGAGCTGGAAACCCTTGGAAGTCTCATGACCAGTTTCCTTGTGGAATATACAGTACTTGGTTATATCCCGCCGGGCAAACTGGGACTGTCGTCGTGGCTCTTATACTAGATTCTTTGCTTCTAGTATGGCTAGAATTTCCTCTTGCTTTTTTTGAAAAGAGGTGTAGTTGGTGTACCTGCCTCGAGATTTCTCCGTGGTCTGTTCGGCATTACGTCCGTTCCCCCCATCCTTGCTTTTTTCTTTACTGTTTTCTTTCTGTTTTGCCTTATGGTTCTGCATCTTGGATTCAGCGTCCTTCTTGGGTTTTCCTCCATGCATGTAGCATCCTCCCATGGCTAACTCTTCTTCTTCGGCTAATGCATATCCTCCTACCATGTCCATCATGTCTGCATATCTGGTAAGACGGGATCTTCTCAAGTCAAAAGACAACCGTCCATTTTGTAGATTGTTGATAAACGCTGTAATTATTGCCTCGTCATTTGCACTGTCGATTTCTGACACTGCTTGGCCGAACCTTTCTAGGTATTTTTTCAGTGACTCATCTTTCCCTTGTTTTATTTGAGAAAGGTAAGCCACTGATTTTTTCCTATGAACATTACTCAGAAATTACCTTGAGAAGCTCCTGCTCAGTTCATTGAAACTTCCGATACTCGCTGGAGGCAATCTCCCGAACCATCTTGAACCTATGTCCCCTAGAGTTTGAGGAACGTTGAGACATAATAGGGGATCGTTATGGGCATACTGGGCCATAGCACTCTTATAGCGTCTGACGTGTTCTTTTGGTTATGTATCCTTTTTGAACTGCTCCACGTGTGGCATCTTGAATCTTTTCGGGAATGAAGTTCGTCTGATGTCCCTAGTGAATGGACTGTCAGAATCTTCATCAAACAAATCGTTGTACCCATAATTCCTGACCAACGCATCCATTTGACGCTTATTATTGTTGACTTCTCGAGTCAGGCTCTGAATTACAACATCTCTATCTCCCACTGGATCTCCATGAAGGTTAAACAGTCGAGTGACAGTCATTCCCCTTTTTAGCTCTTCGCTTTGATGTCGAGTCTCTCGGGTTGGCTCTTGTAAGCGTATGGTTCCGTGATAGCGCTTGAGATGATGTCGATTGCTATCTTCTGATGACGACCGATCCCTATGCCGTTCGTGCTTACGGTGTTTTGTTAGGGCTATTTGATCATGGTTCTTCCTCTGGCGGGGTATTTCCTCTTCTTGTGTCTTATGCCCATCCTGATTGATCGGGACAGAACTCTTTCCGACTTCTAATGCATTCAGTTCTGGCCCTATTATAACCGAACAAAGCCTTGTTGGTGGGAGGTCAGGATATGGTACTTCTCCTATAGCTAATAGATCAACTCCTTCCTTTGCTACATATGTAACCAGTTGTTACAGTGCTTCTCGGAAGCGTAGTGTCAGGTCTCAAATGGTCGGTAGAACTTGCTGGATTTCTGCCAGGGATGTTGGTGGGTTCTCCGTGACTGTAGTGAGATCTCACAAAGTACTGCCAACATGGAAATTATCTGGAGATTTTAGGGTATCCCCAGAACTGCTTCTGCTTCCTGCCATCACCTTTGATTAAATCGGAGGTTCGACTCCCCTCCTTCTAGCTCCAATTGTTGACGTCGGTTTCTGGATGTATCAGAAAAGCCAACAAGGATTGGATTTCAGTTGTAAAATCAAAAAGAAGAGATAACCGGAGAAACATCCACGGGTGGTTGGATGACCAACCAAGCCAAAATCAACTATGAAATAAACAATTACAGCCCTCGATCTCTCTTTTTCTCTCTGAATATTTATGTATGATTTTTCTATATGTTTTGTGGCGAGATTATGAGTCTATTTATATGTTCATAGAACCCTAATCTTTCTTGTACAAGTAATAAGATTTTTGTATTTAATCATGATTGTTACTTGCTCGAAGTAGATTGTCTTTTTTCCTGTTTCGGAGACTTGCATTGAGATCGAATGGGACTATAGTAATGTAGTCCAATTAGGACTTATTTCCTTGTAAGAGCGTAATCTTTTTAAGGAGATAAAGTTGTTGCCTGATTGGGAATCTTTCTGGCTCGATATTCTATGCCCATTGGGATTCCTTTTGTTATGGATATCTTTCGTGCATTAATGACTTGATTCGTGAGTGATGCGCTGGACTTTTATTTGGTTTTCATGTTGGTCCCGAGTAGAACACAATATTTGTCTGTCCCGAGTGACATCATTTGATCCGAGTTGGGGATCTCTCATCTGGCCCCGAGTATCTTGAGTTGACCCCAAGTAGCACAAAACGTCAGTTGAGCCCGAGTGAGTTTTGTTTTACTCAAGCCTTTCTTCTTTGACTTGATGCCCATTCGGATGTCCACCTGGCAATTTTATCATCTTTGTCAATGACGTGTACATCTGATAAAATTTATATACGACAGAACCGTTTTGACTACCGATTTATATGTAGACAGAGTTCATTTATCAACGTATAGTGGATTATTTTTACAATATATTCACTAATGTTAAGTTGTATTAGTCAGTGTTATGAGATTTCAGTGAATAATTGTGCTCTGTATGTTATGAGTTGATTAGAGTCATGTAAATTTTATTATGTTTCTACTTTTGATTTTGTTTCAGAATTGATTTTTTAGGTTTAAGGTTTCTAATATTCATTTTTTGGAATGTAGATTTTAATACCTTGTTGTATATGTTTCTCTCATTGGGTGCTGTGTGCACTTAACTTGTACACGTACAAAATTGATATTTACGAATCATTACAAGAGGGGAATGACAAGAACAAACAACTACAACGGATAGCTCATATTAAGTCACTCGTCTCATTTTTATCTGGTATATTTCGTGCTGCTAGATATTATGAGCAACGTAAATCTGATCCTAAGCCTTTGGAGGTTGATGTTGTTGAACCGTACTTGATTCCTCAAGAACATTTTTAATGTTCGCTTGTTTGTTTTCAATATTTTATTACTATTTTCACTTATCGATATTTTTTTTAAAAAAGTTTAAAATAAAAGTTTCAACGGTTAACAACTAACACACAACAAGTTTCGAAAGTTAACATCTAACACTCAACAAAAGTTGTAACGTTATAAAATAAAAGTTTCATAGTTTTGCTTCCACGTTTGAGCATGTTTGAATATTATGTCCAAGCACCCCACATCTTTCGCATGCACGCTGTCTACGAACCAGAGGTTTTTTCCCAACTGATGATGAACTTGATTTGCTAATAAACGGTGCCTAACAAGGCTTAGTGTAAGTGATACGGTTGTGTCCATATTCTTCACAATTGGTACATACTCTTGTTTCTGGTCCTTCTAAGGAATAACGTATCATAATTTTTTTCGGTCTGCATGATGGTCTTCACTCTTCAGGTGGATGTACAATGCAAGAAGTAACATGTTCTAGAAGGACCCAACTAGAAGGACGACGTACTGGGTGTATCGAATGTGCATATGTTGTTTGAAGTCATCGAGTTGTGAAGTAATTACTGTATAGTCGTTCTTTTGGAACCCTTGTATGCCTGAAAAATGTGAAAATTAGTTAGTACCATCATTCATTTGAATATGCACATGAACACATAATAAATAAGAAAAGAACATACCTACAAACGACAATTGCATTAGCACATGACAACATATCTAAGTGAAACTTACGAATACTGAGCACCTCCACCTCCACCCACTTTCTTCTCCATATCGATATAAATCTCCTTGATCGGCGAATGATTGCGAAAAACAAAATCAATATCATTGTCACGTTTCACGTGATATTTTGTCCAACGTGATCGTAACTTAATCACCCTATAAAGAATGATGTCATAAACATTTCTATCAATTCTAGTCAATCTGTATGTCATCTTCACAAACTCATTATATAACAACTTGTTTTTCACCCACTCCATAATAATTTCCTCATCCACGTAATCTAAATCGTCACATCAACCATTGTAATTGATTTCTAACCTTAAGCTTTTCATAAATCTTAAAGAAACTAACAATGAAATAAAAAATTAGTTCATAAAAAAGATTGTAAGAAAAACAATATTCATATTTCCTATTGATATATCACGTAAAGTGTGAAATATCATATATATGTCATATTTTGTATGAAATATCTTATGTATGTCATGTTGAGCATCCTATGTATGTCAGGTTTGATATGAAATATTCTATTTATACAGTATTTAATGCAAGACATGGAATATCTCATTTATATCATGTTTTGTATGAAATATCACATGTATGTCATGTTGGGCATGAAATATCACATGTATGTCATGTTGGGCATAAAATATCTTATTTATCCTATGTATGTCATATTGGATATGAAATATCTCATGTATAGCATGAAATATCTCATGTATATCATGTTGTGAATGAAATATCTCATATATCTCATATTGAACATAAAATATCCTATGTTTGTCATGTTGGGTATGAAATATCCCCTTTATGTAGTATTTCGTGCAAGAAATGAAATATCTCATGTATATCATGTTGTGCATGAAATATCCCTTGTATGTCATGTTGGACATAAAATATCATATGTATGTCATATTGGTTATGAAATATCTTATTTATGCAGTATTTCATGTAAGGTATGAAATATCTCATGTATATCATGTTTTGCATGAAATATCTCATGTTGTCATGTTAGACATGAAATATCTCATGTTGGACATGAAATATCTCATGTATGTCATGTTGGGTAAGAAATATCTTCTTTATGCAGTATTTCATGGAAGGGATGAAATATCCCGTGTATATCTTGTTGTGCATGAAATATCTCATGTATGTCATGTTGGGTATGAAATATCCTATGTATGTCATGTTGGGTATGAAATATCAAATTTATATAGTATTTCATATAAGGCATGAAATATCTAATGTATATCATGTTGGACATGAAATATATCATGTACATCAAAAATACATGACTGCACAATTTTAAGTGATGTGTCACGTTAAATATAAAATAACCAAATTATATAACTTTTACCGTGACACATTGCGTGAAATATAATTTTAAATCGAAATCGAAGTTTCTTCCTTTGCCACTAGGAAAATCCAAAATTGAAACAAAATAACAAAGACCCATCAACAATATCATCTAAGAAACACAAGAATGCTATTGAAATTGAAGATTTACAAACCTTAAAGTTTTGAGGAGAGATTCACCAACAAACTTGAAATTTTCTAAAAACTCTTTCCAAATCTTGGTTTCTTTACGATTTCCCTTCAAAATAACTTTAATTTCTTGATAAAATTTCGTTGGGAACTAAGATTTGATAAAGATATGAGTGACAAAAAGATAGGTGATAGAGATGAGTGATAGAGATAGATGAGTAATGGAGAGAAAAAAAAATAAAGGAAAAAAGAGGATAACAATGGTAGTTTTGTAATTTATTAACTAAAAACAATAATGTTTTATGATAATTGATTACAAACAATAAAAAAATAGAATTTGGTTAGAAACAATAATTCATTCTATTTTGTTTATTTTTTACAATTCTTATTATTTATTAGTTGTAATTTTTATTATAATAAGCTCAGCTATGATATTGCAGTAAATAATAGAATAGAATCATAAACATTTTGTAGAACGTAACACAAAAAGGGTAGCAGCCTAGCATACTTATTTACAAGCAATTAAGTGTGTTTCTACTAATCACATTTCAAACACTTTGTCACTCTCATCATGCCATAGCTTTGTTGTCCGTAACTTGTTTCATGATATCTTTAATTAGCAACCTAATATTACAATAAGAAGATCCTCCTTCTAATGCCTTGTTTGCCAGGTCTCCAAGCTCTCTGATTCTCTTTCTCTTCTCTTCGCCTTCTTCTTCATCCATCACCATATCTATAGCCTTCCTGATTGTCTCACTCTTTACTTTTACACCATACTTGTCTTCTTCTCCCCACTTTGAAGCAACATTAGCCCCAACACTCTCTCCAATTCTTAGTACTTTTACAATAATCTGCTCATTGTAAAATTGCTCAGCCAACAATGGCCAAGTTATCATTGGCACACCTGCACAAACCCCTTCGAGTGTCGAATTCCAACCGCAGTGTGTCAAGAACCCTCCTATTGCTGGATGTGACAATATCAATACTTGTGGTGCCCAATCCTGTATCACAAGTCCTCTGTCCTTTGTTCTCTTCTCAAATCCTTCTTCTTCATGTATGAATTTCTCCAATTCACTTGACTTTTGATCTTCTCTTATAACCCATATAAACGGCCTATTCGACGCTTCCAAGCCTAACCCAAGTTCCATTAGTTGTAGAGGTGTGAGACAACTAAGGGTTCCGAGACAAGCATAAATCACAGAATTTGATGGCCATGAATCAAGCCATTTCAAGTATTGGTTTTGATCATCAATATTTGATGAGGTCTTGTTACATCTTTGACTCTTATCAATGTCCTCTTTGTTGCATAGCGATACAGGACCAATGCACCAAACCTTATCTCCTTTAACCTTTTTACATTCTTTGACATAGCTCGATTCCAATTCCTCGAAAGAATTAATCACCAACCCATATGATGCCATATCTGCTGCTTTAATCTCGTCCTGAAAACCTTTCAAATTATTCGGGCCTGGATTTAAGAGCGAAGGTAGCTGAGCCTTGGTTAATTTAATCTTATCAGGCAAATTAGGCACAACAAAGTAATCTGAATCACTTGTCACCTTCTCATGAATTTTGGAGATACTTATATTATGCGAGCACACGAAAGAAAAACAACTTGTTCCATCAAATGCAAGCCTAGGAATTCCAAACTTACTAGTAATATCAATTGTCCAAGGAAGATGCCTATCAGAAATAATGCAACTTGGTCTGGGGTGTGTATCTTCCACGAACTTCTCCATCGGTTGTTGCATCATTCTGAGCGCGTCAAAGAAGTTGATGGCCAACGATCGAGATGGTAGAGCACTCAAGTCCTCGTAACCCTCTGGCAAGCCAGCCTCCACACTAGGAAACGGGATTTGGAGAAGTTGAATAGAGAGACCGGATTCGATATCACGATTGATGATCTTATCAAATAGAATAGCATTAAGAGGTGTGACAATTAAGGTGATTTTGACACCATGTTGTGCTAGTAGCCTGGCTATGTCTACCATGGGGAGGAGGTGACCAGGACACAACAGGGGTATGAGAACAAAGTGAAGCTGGTGTGTGTTGGAAGTCATTAACGATAGTTTTGGATGTTATTGTTTTACTGTTTTAGATAGGCATGACAATTTAACACAACAACTGCCTGAAGCTTGCTTTAGGATTCTGAACTTTGAAGAAGCGCAAGTCTCTCTCTCTCTCTCTCTCTCTCTCTCTCTCTCTCTCTTTCAGGATTCACTTTACAGCACAGGCACAGTAGCAGGTTAAACACGTAGTGCTTGTAACCGACGGTGCTGGGCCAAGTGCATGCATATGTAAACAATACAACTTCACGGGATGCGTACGTCTTTGTATTGTCACTTCTAAATAGAGCTGGCAAATTGGTCGGTTGGACTCAACCAGATATGACATCACAGATCCATTTATCCTCAAGCCGACACAACACGATGAGTCAATTCCTTGAAACCCAACATGACATGTTTATAAAGAGCAGCTTTTTTAACGTGAGGGTATGTGAAAGTCACATGAAGGGGTATGGCTTAGGGGTGGCCAATGGGGAAATGGGGGTGGATGTAGGTCCCCCATCCCCATCCCTATTTTTCAAACCCTCTTTCCATCCTTCCATTTTCCCATTTGGAAAAAATGGAGATAAGTAGAAGTAGTTTTGGAAGGAGGTCCCTCCATTCCTATCCCCATTTTCTTATTTTCTCTTTTTTTTTATTCTGTTTTTTCCCGATTTTCCATTTCTTTGAGGTTCTCTGTTTCTCCATTCCTTTATTTTTTCCTATATCAATAAATATTACATATTAAAAGAAACACATAAATACACAATTAATTGACTTTAACTACGAAATAATATCCCATACAAATTGAAATAGGAGCTAAGTTGTTTTTCCATAGTAATAATACAAGAAGTTCAGAATACAATAACCATGAAAGGAAACAATACAAAGTGGAGCTGGTTTGTCATGGTAATTTGAATAGAATATAGTGAAAATTGATTTGAGCTCATGCATTTGTTATATTCATATATAATATCGCTGATATAAGTGCTTACATAGGCTAGTCAAATTGTCCAAAAAAATGTGGGTTATATACTAAACATCAAGATTGAGGATAATGTTTTATAACATTCTTGAAGAAATCTAATATAGAAATTTGTTTATTTTTCCATAATGATGTTGTCGTATAAGGGATAGGCATGCCCACGGTTCCAAACGGTTTCGGTTCGGAACCGTCGGTTCCGGTTACGGAAGGAGTTGGAACCGGCCTTCCGGAACCGGAACAGTCGGCCGGCGGTTCCGGTTCCGCCGGTTCGGTTCGGTTCTTTTTTTTTTAAAAAAAATTAGCATAAGAAAAATAAAATAAAAATAAAAAATATATATTTTCTAGAACCGGCGGTTCCAGGGCGATTTTTTCAGAGGAGGAATCGAAACCGAACCGTCTTCCCCACGGTTCCAGTTACAGTTCATTTCACACGGTTACGGTTTGATTCTACGGTTCGAACCGAACCGTGGTCATATCTAATAAAGGATGCATACCCACATAATAAGGCTAAGTCTTTGGTCAAGCTAGTAGGATAGATTTTTGAAAGTTTTGACTTTTGGAGAGTCCCCTTTTTTGCAAACTCTCTCTCCACTTTGATTTGGAATCAGTTTTGGCTGCCATGCAGGCCTGCCATTCTGTTTAGCTAGAGGGGCAGCCGGCCCGGACGCATTATTTATGGGTTGAGTATTAGTTTAAGACCCATAAAAATGTTTATATATTTTGAATAGTATTTTAAGGGTTTATCTTTTTGTTTACATATTTTAAAGTTTAAGGATCTATTTTTATAGTTTAAGGGTCTATTTTTATTTTATTTTAATTTAGAGTGACAGTATTTATATCTTTCTAAATTTATAGTACACCATGATTTTTTTATATTTTCAAAATTCCAGTATTATCCTTATATTATTGAAATTTTAATTAAAAAATGTAATAATTTCTTATAACTATTTTACTTTTTTCTAAATTTCACTTAATATTTTTTTTTTAAAAAGAAAAGAATAATAAACAAAAACAAAACTCATATCAATTCGGTCTCCAAATGAACTCTTTTTCCATGATCACATGTTGAGTTTCTGTGATCCCAACACACACAGTGAAGATGGGTTGCGTGGCACCTGAAATACTACATCCAATGCTTCACAAACAGCATCAATTAACTCGTTTGCCTTCTAACTATTTCATTTGTGATGGATGTAGAGACATTTTGAAGGTAAAATCAACACAACAGAAAGAGAATCCATTTGATTTTGCAGTTGCATCGATACATTCCTCCACAATCAACACAGTATCGAAAAGACCTGCCTCCTCCCAAAGGAGAACTGCGGCTCCTCCATGGACCATATTGTTGGATATGGTTTGAATTTTCAATGGTTACTAAACGGGATTCAACCAATACGGAGACTTCCTGAAGACATGGGATACGTTTGGAAGTAGGACATTGAGTTTGATGGAGGGTTTGATGACTGAAAGAACTGAAGAAACGAAATCTGGTAAGTGGTGCGGCGTTGACCGCAGTACGGACAAGTGCCTAAACCGCGGCACATGGAGCAATCGACTCTTGTGGGATTACGCAGTGCAGACCGCGGCGGAGACAAATGCACCAACCATGGTATTCTAAACGGTGGACGACAGTGTTGATCCGTGGTGTAAGGAGCGGGTTGCCAACCACGACCTAGACCGTGGTAATGGCGGATTTTGCCCAAATAAGGAATGTTGGACTAAAATAGGAAATGTGTTTTCTTCTGGAAGTTCTTGTGCTAACCGGAAAACGAAAAAAGAGTTTGTCTTCATGAAGAATAGGAAAGTCCTGTACTTAAAAGAAAATGATTTCTCTTAAACAAGAAGACTTGTCATAAATAGGAAATAGTATTTATGTGGAACAAGTAATTCTTATACGTTTAGGAGTATGATTTCCTTTTGACTCAAACTCCATGTAATTCATATAAATAGACCATTATAGCTAGGCTATTTGTGCATGGAGCAAATTTAGAGAGATCTCAAGAGAGCATTTGGTGTAATTGGGTTTGGGGGTATTTTAGAGAGAGGATCCTGAGTGTGTATGTAACAATTTTCTGCATAGTGAATCTTTCTCTTGTCGTCCTTATAGCCGTGGTTTTTTTCCCGATTTGGGTTTCCACATAAATTCGTGTCTTGTTTAATTATTTTCTCTTCTTCTAATTTATTTTTCTATTGTTTGTTTGTATTCTATCCCGCAACGCTTCCGCGTAGTAGTTTTATCTCTAACAATTGGTATCAGAGCTCCGGTTGCTTGATAGTGATTTCAACAAATTGAGATGGCAAAATTGATGAGATTCGAGGTCGAGCGAGTCGATGGGAAAAATAATTTTGGCTTGTGACAAGTTCAAGTCAAAGATCTGTTAATCCAATACGGTTTACACAAGGCGTTGAAGGGCAAGCCAACCTCTGTGAACCCTGAAGGCTCTGAAGATTCTAGAAAAGAAACGGCTGGTACTAGTTCTGGAAAATATGTGATGAACAATGATGAATGAGAGGATCTAGACGAGAGGGCTACAAGTGCGATACGATTGAGCTTAGCCAAGAATGTTCTTGCAGACATTTAAGGAACTTATTCAGCGGAAGAACTTTGGGAGAAGCTTGAATAATTGTATCAATCAAAAACCGTCTGCAACCGATTCTACCTGAATGAGCAGTACTGCACATGACTGAAGGTATGAAAATTTTTGATCATCTAGGAGTGCTCAATGGGATAGTTTTTGAGCTATAATCAATTGGAGTAAAGATTGGTGAAGAATATAAAAGATTAAGACTAATCTGGTCCCTTTCACCATCCTATGCGCACATGAAGCCAATCTTGATGTATGGGAGTTCAACCGTATGTTTTGGAGATAAAGAAAACAAACTAATCTCTGAGGAATGAAGGCTAAAGAGTGAAGGTAAATCTTCTGATAACTCTGCTTTGTTGGTTGACAATAAGAAGAGAGGCTCTAAGAAGAAAGACATTTGTTGGGGATGTAGACAGTCTGGACATATAAGGAATGACTATAAAAATAAGAAAACAAATGTGGTTAATGGTTCCAAAGAGGGGGATCCGACAAACTCCTCTCTTGAGTTCGACTACAGTGATGCCCTAAAAAGGGGAATAAAACATCATTATAGCATGACGACTAGTTGCCATGAAAAAGGATGTATTGCTAATAGCGGGTCCATAATTTACACACGGGCATTGGTTAGGCGGTGATGCAAGGTGTGTGGTGGATAAGGATGTCGATGGCTGAACGAACTTCCTGAAAGCCTAACGTGAGGAGTTACACCATAATTTCCAACAAGGTAAATTTTGACATATGCCGGTGAAATCTTGGGATGGGTGTTCCTAAGTGATTATACTTCGTAGTAGGTATGTTGATTCTCGGCATTGAGAGTCGTTGATGTGGACAAAAGTTTTATTGGGAATTCTCGCCATAAGGAGTGATTGTTGGATATGGCTTGAATTTCCAATGGTTACCAAACGGGATTCAACCAAGACGGAGACTTTCTAGAGACGTGGGATATGTTTGGAAGTAGGAGATCGAGTTTGAGGGAGGGTTTGAAGATTGAATGAACTGAAGAAACAAAATCTAGCAAATGTCGCTGCGTAGACCGCGGTACGGACAAGCGCACAGACCATAGCACATAGAGCGGTTGACTTCATTGGTTTCAATGTTGCGGAGGCAAGTGCACCAACCACGGTATTCTAAACGGTGGATGACAGTGTTGATCCGTGGTGTAGGGAGCGGGTGGCCAACCGCGACCCAGACCGTGGTAATGGCGGATTTTTCCTAAATAAGGAATGTTACGCTAAAATAGGAAATGTGTTTTCTTCTGGAAGTTCTTGTGCTAATCGGAAAACGAAAAAGAGTTTATCTTCATGAAGAATAGGAAAGTCCTATACTTAAAAGAAAAAGATCTCTCTTGAACAAGAAACTTGTCATAAATAGGAAATAATATTTATGTGGAACAAGTAATTCTTGTACGTTTAGGAGTAGGATTTCCTTTTAACTCAAACTCCCTGTAATTCATATAAATAGACCATTATAGCTAGGCTATTTACGTGTGGAGGAAAAATTAGCAAATCTAGAGAGATCTCAAGAGAGCATTGAATGTACTTGGGTTTGGGATATTTTAGAGAGAGGATCCTGAGTGTGGATGTAACAATTTTCTACATAGTGAATCTTTCTCTTGTCGTCCTGACGGTCATGGTTTATTTCCCGATTTGGGTTTCCACGTAAATTCGTGTCTCGTGTGTGTTTGAATTATTTTCTCTTCTTCTTATTTATTTTTCTATTGTTTGTTTGTGTTCTATCTCGCAACGCTTCCGTATAGTCATTTTATCACTAACATATATATACTATTTTATAATTTTGTTATTTATAATATTTTTTAAAAATTAAAAGAGAGGATATAGTTGGTAATGTGTGGGGTGTGTTTGCAAGATTTATCTTTTAAAAAAATTGGATGGAGTGTATATACAAAAAAGGGTGCACTTACGTTTTTTAAAGGGTGCAAATATCGACACTCTTTAATTTATAAAAGACCCAAAATTTGCTTTGTGTATTAGTCCAAATGTTTGGGATCAAAGAAAATGTCCATCTTGATTAAAGTTTGCTGAAAAGTTAAACAAAAAAAAATGGGCCAATTTAAATAAAGTTCAAAAAGAAAAGTTTGATTTAGGTATATCATTGAAGGTCCAATAAGGTTTCTTCACTTTCTTGTTCCCAAATTCTATTTTTTTTATTTCTTTCAACCTCTTAGCTCTCAACGAATCAACAACCCAACACTATTTTTTTCTACTCATCTCTCTACGACTCTACTTCCTTTGTTCCAGTGTTCCTTATTTCACATTCTCACTTTAATTTTGACTTACTCTCTTAGTTACAAATTCTCTCTAGTAGGGCCGGACCTAAGGTGGTGCACCAAGTGCAACCTCCCTTGCCCCTTTTTTTTTTTTTATCAAAGCTAATATGTTGTATTGAGTTTTGGGGATTTGTTATAGTCTATAGATAAAATAGTTGTGACTCTGAAAGGTCCAATTCATTTTTTTAATTATATGTATAGAATATATTAAAAAAAACTGACTTTGAAGGGCGTAATTCACTTTTTTAATTATATGTATAGAATATATTAAAAAAATCGTGGGACCTAATTTGTGACAACACCATATTCCTCAAATGACATGATATGGGGTCCATTTTCCCATTTTTTAAAATTTTCTCCCCGGGATCTAAAATCATCAGGCTCGGCTCTGCTGCCATGGCAGCGCCTTCGCCATCACCAGAATCATCTCTTAATGATCTGCTACATCAACTTGTTTCCTTGCTTCGGAATTCTTCGACAGTTGATGCAGAGGAAGCGTCTACGAAAAAAACTCGCATGACAAATTCGAAAAGCAACCAACCAATACTCTGTAGGTCCGTGCACAAATTCCGGAATATCAAGCTTCAAGATTGTTGACCCGTGTAGGGTACCGAAACTGAAAGATAATTAGAGAAAACTCTAAAAAATTTATTCATCAAAAAGTTGTCTCTTGAAACCATATTAAAGGAAACAAATTCGAAATCTGCTAGATTCCTAAAGATCCTAAACAAAATCATGAAAGAATCCCAAATAAAAAGCTACAAACAAATTCTAATCGAAAAAGGAAAAAAAATTACTAATTAAATATAAAATAAATGGAAATAAAATAATTTGTATTAATTACAAGAATATTTTTAAAATCTAAAATCTTCAACAATATCTTTGATAATCTCACCTGCATCAATAGTTCCCGGTTCGCTTGGTTTTGGGCAGCTGACAACGATTTCAAATGTCCATTGGTCAAACAGGTTTTGTTGTTGCTAATTCTTCTATTACAGATGCAGTATTGATTGAGCAACCATCTTAAACGTTGCTGCAAGGTATCGTTTTGCCCATGCCAAACAGTACACAACCTGAAATCGCAAGATCCTTTGTTTCGTCATTGGTGCACAATCTCCAATTGACAAAGTGCAGCAACAAGATTCCTTAATTCCTATTAGTAGAGCTTTTACCACAATCATTCAACCAATTATGGATCCAAAGGGATTATCTTCCTCGGAACCATCGGTAATTAAGTCCTCCAATCCTGCCCACTAAACCTTCCTATAAGGATGTTGTAGGTAATCATCAAGTTGCTTCTAATATTTTGCCGAGTCCTCCCAATTTGCCTACTAGAAATGGTACGTTTGTATCAATTAAGGTCACCGAAGAAGTGTACTCTGAGAGAGTAGCGTTGTGTAATTCTACTCTTATGGGAGGAATAATTCTTTCTAAAGGTGAGATTCCATGAAAAAATCAAGGTTTAACGTTAAAATTGCAAAAGATTTGGTCACTTGATCCGCAGTGGCGATTAATATCTTTAGGTAGAGGTTTCTACACTATGCTTTTTCCTAGTGTGCAAGAGAAGGAACGAATTTGGGTATTAAGATCAATTTCTTTAAAACCAGGAATTCTTCGTTTACAGCCGTGGCAACTAGATTTCAACCCATATAAACAGAAAACGACTAGTGCTCAAGTTTGGGTGCATTTTTATGAGCTTGTTTGGGAGCAGTGGCACCTATAAATATTAAAAGATATTGCTCGTGGTATCGGTGTTCTGCTGAAGATTGACAAAACAAATTTAGATGGGGATTTGGGATATTATGTGACTGCTCCATAATGGGTGCTCGCAATAGTATGAGGTCATTGGAGCAGTACAACGACAAGTTAAGTTAGTTCCCTTGAAGAGGTATAATTCATCAACTATTCCTAGTTTAATTGAATTGGAAAATTGATTAGGGTGTATTTTGTGTATGCACCATATGAAATTATTACTATGAATATTTAAATATTGCTATAAAAATATAAATTTTATACGATAGTATTTACAAAGATGAATTGGAGAGATGTAGGATATATGGTTACACTAAGTAAATGACTTTACCATAATAATCACAAAAATTCATACAAACTTGTTCATCAAATTTGACATTTGTGCTCACTTAATCCTCGCCAATATTCTTTCTCGAGTAACAAAGACTATACCCATAAGCACCAATAACTTATCTCTTGATGGTCACCTGAACTGCACACGAGTTCATCAAGAACAATAAGACACATTTAACGGACATGCAAAGCCTCATTTATCTCTACCTTACTCTACATGCAGTGGACATCTAATCATGCACGTTGTGTGCTTCTCCTCTCGGTTCATCACACAACAACCAAAGTACATTCAAGTGGTGGCTAACCACTCAAACGCATTAAGAACTTAAATAAACATTCAATCATCAACAAGCATATTCAACAAAAGAGGCAACAATGATAGGTTTACATCAAATCCCTAATGAATGAAATTACACATCGAAAAAGAGAAAAAAATACAAGGAAAGAGATACTAAAGAGATATAAAGGAGAACCCATCTAATACTGGGATTCGCACGCCGGGTTTTCACAGTTGTTAATCGGATGTCTGTACCACTAGATGATCACGGCAAGTATCCGATCTTCTTGAATTCTCAACTCTCTCATTAAAAAATAAATCTCTTTTCTTATCTCTCTAATCTCTCTAAGATGGATGACTAAAAGGGGAACAAGTTCACCAAGCAACTATGTACAACAAGTTGATTGTTAAATATTAAGAACATTCAATTCAAGTTAAGAGATCATTATCTTGATTAAGGAATTCACTAAACTACACTTAATCTAAATTAGCTACTCAAGAAATTTCAACTAAGATTGTATATTTAGAGACAGTTAAAGAAGTCGAGTGTAACAGTATGATGAAATATGCTAAGACATAGAATCCACCTCGCCCTTTCTCATGTAAGACCTAGACTCACCCAAATACCCAATTCGTGCAAATATGAATTGTAGACTGATGCACCCTACAATAATCTCTACACTCCCTCAAGTAATAGAGATAATATCCAAATAAACCTAAAGTTTATCTCTCGATAACCCTAGACTATGTGCATGAACTTATTAAGAACTTTTGTACACAAACAAGGGTCCTATACGACCTTACTAGTCATGCTTAGAGAACATTTCATCGAACATGATGTGTGCGTCACATCTTGGTTCATAGCACACAACCAAATACTATCCACAAGTTGATCAATCTAGTGAAAGCATTAAGTATTCAAAAACATCCACACAAAACACAATGCACACATGGATAAAAGAGTGACCTTTATAAATAAAATCAAGGGTTTGGTTTCATCAAGCCTTAGCAAAAGAAAATTAGTTCATGTTACAAACTAGAGCCATACAAAACATAGATGAGAATAAACACATGGCTCTACACAAAATACAAAAGATAAGGAGTTTTGAGAACACTATACTGAGGGCCTTCTCTTCTTCTTGAATCTTCTTCTCCTTCGAATTTCTTCACCTCTTTTTTTAACCAAAAACCTGAAGTGATGATGGATATGATGTATGGGTGTGGTAGATGTGTTGGATTTTAGGAAATGTGGTGTTGTGGTAGTTACTGTTGGAACCCCATTAACTGGTAACGCAGTGAAAATAGGTTTTAAAATTTTAAACAGATCATAAACGATCTAGAACCAGTGAACTTGTGATCATAATTCTTTCAGAACTTATACATATATAATTATTACAATAATAAAATATATATAAATATATAGGAAATTAAAATTAATACTAAGAAGAAGATTAATAGAACCTTATCCACGTTTGGAAGCTCCTTCACTTCTTGTAATGTTCTTTATCTAAACCACTCGATCTTCCTCGATATATCTCGGAACTGGTAACTACGTGTGAACGCTTTAAGGTCTCAAGAACTTGAACGGATGATGTAGAGAAGATTGAAGAAACTTTTTTTCCAAGTGGAAACTACCTAGAACTATTCTCTTTGTTGAAGCAAAAATAATAAATATGTATTTTATGCTTCAATGCAAAGACTTGCACCCCACCTAATATTTATTTCTTTTGTTTTAATGCACAATGCACAACAAAACTTTTGACTTCTCTTTTTTTGATATATCTCACTCACACACGTGCATGCCAATTGCTATTACAATTGTTGCTATGCGTTTTTAATCATGTTTCACGCACATACAATTTGCATAATATGCAAATTCTTCTTTTACGTTTGTGTTGTTTTAATTCTTCAAAAGAATGAATATATATATATATATATAATATTAATTCAATTTTATCAAAATATATATATATATATCTCATATATATTATTATTTAACTTTTAAAAAAAAAAACTATGAAATATTTGATTTTTAAAAACTTTTAAAAGATATTTCATATCTTTTATTTTAAAAGATAATTAAATATTTATTTTTGAATTTAATCATTTTAAATTCAATTTCAAATATTTAATTTAATAAAATAAAATAATCACATTATCTTATTCTATTTTAAATCAAATATCAACTAACACCCTCCATTTATTAATTAATAACATAATTAAATAATATTATTATTTAATTCATTTAATCACCATCATCCATTAATTAAATAATCTCATTATTCAATTAATTTTTCAAATAAATGTGTCACTTTCGTAACGCAATTAATTGGACAATCCAATTAATTAACCATGACTCTTGTTACCTAAATCGATCGGGCTAGCAAAGGGACCTAATGGACTAACAGTATTTTGAGCTCCAATAATCATCGGAATTATTAATTAAACTTTTTAATTAATATTCCTTGATATTAACTCTGGTGTTATTCCACTAAAAACCTGAAGCTGTACTCTCTCAACTGTAAAAGTTTTTACACAGACCGATACAACTCGGTGTCTATCGATATAGCTATTACACATTGTGTGATCCTCCATAGTAATTCATAATTAGAGTTGGGTCATAATATCCGTTTTACCCCTCGAATTACATATATCTTGTAAGTATCGTTGATTCTCTAATGAACAATAAATCTTATTTCCTCATGGAATTAGGAGAGCGTTCATATTGTCCAAGCCCCGAATCAAACCCTTAAGGGAACTACCATCTACTTCTCACAAGAAGTAGTGGATTCCACTATTGTGTACAAACCTTCCTAGCCACAAGTCAAACCGTAATCCCAGCATACGGAGTATATTGATCAGAAACTGCATCCGACCTCACCCATGGTATATCAAAGACCACGATCCAACCTGAAGGAGTCGATACGACACTCTTGATTAAGATCACCCACATATAGCTATCATTAGTTGATATATACGAATCTCATCGGTAAACGAATCTTGGTGAGAGATTCATATAGATCATGGCTCGGTCATATATGCTAACATTATACAAAGTGCCTTCATTCCCATATCTCATATGAATGATTCAGGATAGAATCACCGTACATTACGGAATGAATCACAACTATAGATTAACTACAAATAAAGTATCCAGCTTTATTTGCTATATACGGACTATTAAGATTGCATATCTGTTACTGTATCCATCTATATATGACATTCATATACACAGTTTAAGATTACATCCGGTAATCTTATATGTTAATATGCACAAGTTATAAAATAAACAACACAACAGGAATGAATTGAACTTTTTTTTTTCATAAATCCATTTACAAATTACATATTTAGGGCATAAACCTCAATAGTTACTTGGTAGTTTTCGTGGGAGATGTATGGGTGATGTATGGGAAAGATGAAAGGGTTCAAATTTTATGATAGATTTTTGGAAGAGAGTGGTCCCTAGATCTCAAAATAGTAAGGGTTTATATAGAGAGATGAATTAGGTCGGTGGTAGAAAAATAAATTTATGATATTGTACCTTTGAATGGAAAAATTAGGGTTTTGATAAAAATTAAGCAACGATTCAAAACTTTTAATTTAGAAAACATATTTTTGGAACCGATCTTTGTATATACACGCATAAAAAAAAAACTTAATGTATACCTGATTGTTCTATTAAAACTTTGAATCCGATTTCACCACCAAGTCTTCTGAGCTACGACCCGCGATCTGATAACTTGTGTGTGGGCATGCCACAGATACGGACAAGACTAGACGAAGGTTACAGAGAACAAGAAGACAACACCTTGCGCTCTCCTTATGTGTTCGGCCGGCTCTCAAGAGCAGAACAAAATAAAACCTTTTTATTGTTGTCGCACCATCTCTTTCTGTATTAGGTTTTAGGTTGCTTTGTTTCCTGATATCATATATATATATATATATATATATATATATATATATATATATATATAATTTTTCTATTATCAGTTCGAACTGATATAAGGTATATCAGTTCCTTGTATGTGGGTCATTGGATTTAAATGTTTTGACTTGGTTGTATGCACTTGTCAAAGTTTCTTTTAAATCCAATGACCCTAAATGGAGGGAATTGACAATAAAAAGACTATATATATTATTAGGAGACTAGGGTTTTAGTGACCCAGTTAAAACATGATTCTAAATCCTATTTTAATATGTATTTTCACTAAGACTTGAACCCTTGACTTCTTTTAAAGGAAATTAAAATAATCTCTATTATTTTAATCCGTTTCTCTTGTCAATGTTCGAACCTATAACCTCTAACTAACAATGAATAATTCTTAGTTATTAATTTATCAATTAAATAATCATATTATTTAATTAAATTTATCAATCAATTAAATTATTTGTTTATTAAATAATCGTATTATTCAATTAATACCCATAATGAATCCAAGTCACTTTTGTAACATAATTAATTGGATCATCCAATTAATCGTGAACCTTGTTACCAATAATTGTAAATGGCTAGCAAGGGGACCTAATGGACCTACGGTTTTAAGCTCCAATAATACTTAGAAAAATTAATTAAAACTTTTTAATTAATATTTCATGATTATTAACCTCGAAGTTATTCTACTAAAAATATAAGGTTGTACTCTCATAACTGTGTATGTTTTACACAAAGTGAAATATCAGTTTCTATCGATATAGCTATTACATATGGTATGATCATCCACAAGTAGTTTATAATTAGAGCTATGTCATAAAGCTCGTTATACCTCTCTAATTATATCTTTTCCTTTAAGTACCATTGATTCTCTAATGAACAATTATATCCCTTCCTAATTTTTAGAAGAAGGAGAGCGCTCTTATTGTTCAAGTCCTTAATCAACCCTTAAGAGAACTACTTCTCTACTTCCCTAAGAAGAAGTGAATTCCTCTATTGTGTGTAGATCTTTCCAGCCACAAGCCAAACTGTGATTCCAAGATACAGAGTTATTTATTGAGAATGCTACTCCAATCTCATCCATGGTATGTCAAAAACCATGATCTAACCTGAAGAAGTCAAAAAGATACTCAGGATTAAGATCACCCATATATAGCCATCATTTGTCGATATATATGAATCTCTACATGTAACAGATCTTGGTGAGAGATTCATATAGATCGTGGCCCAGTCATATATGATTACATCATATAAGGTGCTTTCATTCTGATATCACCATATGAATGGTCTAGGATAAGATCACCGTACATTACGGAATGGATCGCGGCTGTAGATTAACCACAAATAAAGTATCCAGCTTTATTTTCTCTCTACGGACTCTTTAGATTGCACGTCTCAAACTGAATATATGAGTGTATATGACACTCATATACTTAGTTTGATATTACATCTAGCAATCTTGGGTGTTTAACACATATGATATAAACGCACGAGTCTTATTTATCGAATGAAATAACTACTTCTTTTATTAATATTTTTCTAACATTTACAAATTATAAGCTTTAGGGCATAACTCCTAACAATCTCCCACTTGCACTAAAGTAGGTGACACACATCTCGTAATCCCAGACCCTCTAGGTGACATTCAAACACTTTAGCTGTCAAGGACTTTATAAATGGATCAACAAGATTGTCTTGTGATGCGATCTTGGTCACGGTCATATCTTCTCTCTACATTATCTCCCTGATGAGATGATACTTTCATTATATATACTTCCCTCTTTTGTGGCTTTCTGATTCTTTAGAATTTGCTACAACACCACTATTACCACAATAAAGTTTGATGAGCTTATCCAAATCTGGAACAACTTCTAGATCATTCAAGAACTTATGGAGCCATACAACCTCCTTAGCTGCTTTACAAACTACTACATATTCGGCCTCCATGGTGGAATCAGCAATACAAGATTGCTTGACACTCCTTCATACTATGACTCCACCACCAATGGTGAATACTGACCCAAGAGTGAATTTTCTAGAATCCCTGTCTGACTGAAAATCAGAATTTGTATTTCCTAACGGGATCAAATCTTGTATTGAATATAAAAGTATATAGTTTCTCGTTCTCCGAAGATACCTGAGAATAACCTTCACAACAACCTAATGATTCAATCTTGTGTTTGACTGGAACCTACTGGCTTCTACCACTGCGAAGCAGATGTCAGGTCTCGTGCATAACATAGAATATATGAGACTGCCTACTACTGAAGCATAAGGAACTTGTCTCATATCCTCAATTTCTTGAGGTGTCTTATGACACTTATCCTTAGACAAGTGAACTCCATGTCTAGAAGATAGATTAACTTTCTTGGAGTTCAGCATAGAGAATTGCATAAGTATCTTGTTGATATACGATGCTTGAGACAATGCTAACAATTTTTTCTTATGATCCTTTATTAATTGGATCTCTAGATCATAACTAGTCTCTCCCAAAACTTTCATTTGGAATTGGTTTACCAACCAACCCTTTACTTGCGATAATATCCTTATGTCATTCCCAATGAATAGGATATCATCTGTGTATAGGACTAAGAAAACTACTTTCTTGTCAATGATCCGCTCGTAAACATAAGGCTCATCAATGTATTGCTTAAAGCCATAGGTTTTGATAGCATTATCAAACCTGATGTTCCAAGATCTAGATGATTGCGACCTTTACAGCTTGCAAACTTTTTGTTCTTGATCTTAGGACATGAATCCCTCTGGCTGAATCATATAGATGCTCGTATCAAGATTATCATTCAAAAATGTAGTCTTGACGTCCATTTGTCAAATTCCGTAATAGAAATAGGTAGCAATGGATTAGAGTATCCTAATAGACTTAAAGGTAGCTACTGACGAGAAAGTCTCTTAATAATCGACCCCCTCCTTTTGAGTATAACCCTTTGCCACTAGCATTGCTTTGAAGGTCTCTACTTTCCCATCTACTCCTCTCTTCCTCTTGTAGATCCACTTACACCTTATGGGTTTTATCCCATCAGGTAAGTCTACAAGTTTTCAAACTGAGTTGGAGTACATGGACTCCATCTCAAGATTCATGGCTGTAAGCCACTCCTTATTATCGGTGGTAGAATTAAACCAAGACTAAATGAAATCGTGTTTATCTCATTTCCTGATTTGTAAATCTTATGCATTAAATGGCTTTGATTCGTTGCAAACTCTGATATCTTTCGAGGAAATAAGTTTGTTTCCTTGTTGGAGTGTGCTTTTAGATTTCTTGATTAAGTAAGTTTCTTTCCCTTCGTAGTGTAATTGTACATGAACTAATGTTACTGCCTTGACAGATGATTTCCTATCCGACCGGTTATCTTCCCCGACCAGACTTCTTTATCTGCTCGATTTTTACACTCGAAGGGTTTGTCTCACTGAAGCCCTTTTTGAGCCGATCGGTTCACCAGACCACTTGATAGTGATGTGCAACTGTTGACAATGAAGATTTGGTCAGATATTGACTTGTTGTCTAATTGACTTTTAGTGACGTGACACACTTAATTACCGATATTTCAGTAATAACGTGGATTTGTCAGACCAATTTTATCAATACAACTTTTGTAGCCATTTGATGACAATAAACCGATCACTATAAGAGACTACTTGCATGTGCTTTGAAGTTTGAACATTGTACATAACATAATGTTGCAAGTGTTCACTTAAAAATAATTTTTAGATAAGCTGGATCTGGACGGCTGCCTAATATTGCAAGTATTAGCAAATTCGATGACTTATTTGTACACATGGACCACCGTCCATCAATTCAATGGACAAAGGAGAATTATTTAGATGGAGACTCCATGCTCTCCCATAACCCTCTAGAATTGTTTTTTATTGAAATTTGAAAGAATATATTATGCTTTTCACTTTTGAATCATGCATTGGCAGGTTTGTGAGGTCTGACACGAAACTACTCTGTTTGAAGCAAACCCAGATGCAAGAAAAACCTTTCAGGTCTCTCCAAATTTGGCCTAGTTTGGACAAGAAAGATGGCTCTCTTGTTACTCTCTTTCGTTTTTCAAGAACATGAGAATATCAACTAAAACTTTCCAACTTATGAATGACTGAATGAAAATGTTAAATTCAAGTCAATTCTGCTAGTGATGTAGGACCAAGAAGAAGGAATCGTGATCTGATTCCAGCATATTGGATTTGGGTAATTTCTTTATTTTCTTATTTTGTTAATTTGGGTCTTTTCTTATTTAGTAAGTTTATTTATTTTAGTTTGATTAGTAATTACATTTACATTTTAGAAATATACGTTTTGGAAATAAATCAAACTTATCTTTTGGGTAAAGTTTGATATTATTTTTTTTCCAGTGAAATTTAAAGTCATGGATCTTAGAAGATTCTGAGTAGTTTTGATCTTTCCATGTTTTAGTCTTTTTTAGTAATATCGTATTCGAGTCGTATTCAGATTATTTTATTATAAATAGTCTTATTATTTCTAATTATTGTAACTTTTAACCTTTTGATCAATATTAATAAAATCGTTCATTTGGAATATTTATTTGTCGTGGATTCGACATGCTTTTTAAAGATTCGATATCACCATTTTCTAACGAAGATTAAGGAATGATGGTCATCGATAGTACCATTTTCTAACGAAGATTAAGGAATGATGGTCCCTGCATGACGGTCCATGCTTGGGTAACTACCGGTCTCTGCGTCAAGGTTCGTCTGAGTGTGTCTCAAGGTTCGACAAAGTGATCATTCTTATTTTCGCCATACTCTGCTGCGCCAGCTAGGTCCATCGTCATTACTCCAAATCAAATAGGCAATTGATTGATTGATGGGATAAATATATATGATATATCACTCTTCCATTTCCATTTCTGATTTTCTCGAAATTCTGACTGGTATTTTGTACGTACCAGACCCCTGATTTGCTTCAGTTCTTTATGGATTTGCTTAATGCATTCTGTTAAGCAAACAATTTTCATTCTTATCTTTCATAGGTATATGCCAGGTCCCAAGGACAAGGAACTAAGGCATGAATTTTCATGATGGACTTCAATTGCTTATTTTGGTATTGCTATGCTTGATAGACTCATAACTAAACCACCATAAGAAAGCTGGAACCCCTTCAACATTGAATCTGCGAAAAAGCAATACCAAATTCCCTAGATATGCATAAACGGTATGCAAAGCCAGAATTGCAGTAGAAATTAGAAAAATAGAAAGATATATACACTCCAGGTTACACTTGATTGCATTCGCTAAATAAAATTGTATGCATAATATCATAACATATGACTAATGTGTACAGCAGTGAACAAAAGGCATCATTTATGGATTATATTTACACAAGTTACTGAAAAAAGCTTAACAGGAAAGACCATTGATATTGAGAAAACTGAAAAATAAGCAGTGATCTTATGAAAAGAATATGAAATAAAGAAAACATATCAATCACATTTGTAAAGTTGGTCACCACCACTATGTGCTTGTTGCATGATATCTTGAATTAACAGTTCCATATTGATGTAAGAGGATCCACCTTTTTCTATTGCTCTATTTGCAATCACTCCAAGCTCTCTGGCTCTTCTTCTTCTCTCATCTCTTTCCTCTCCATCATCCATGAGTTCATGTACAGCTTTTTCAACATCTTCCTTCTTCACCAACACCCCAATCTTCTCTTCCTCCCCATGAGTTAATGGAGTTTCCACTCCAATCCTCACACCAATCTTTAAAACATTCACTATCAACTTCTCATTGCAGAATTGGTCTGCAAACAATGGCCATGTAAGCATCGACAAACCAGCAGATATACCTTCCACAGAAGAATTCCAGCCACAATGTGTTAAGAACCCACCAATTGAAGTGTGTGACAATAAAAGTACTTGAGGCACCCAACCGCGGATCAAAAGGCCTCTCTCTTTGATCCTCTCTTCAAAATTTTGTTTTAAGAACCACTTGTCTAACTCTTCTGATGTATTATTATTTCCCCTTATAACCCAAATAAATGGTTTCTTTGATGCTTCTAGGCCTAAACCAAGCTCTATCTGTTGTGAAGTTGTTAAGTTACATAGACTTCCTAGACAAACATAGAGTACCGAGCTTGGTTGCTGTGAATCAAGCCACTTTAAGCATTCGGACTCATCAATTGAGGCCTTGTTACCTCTCTCAACCTTATCTATGGTGTCTTTGTTGCATAAGGAAACAGGACCAACACACCAGACCCTTCCACTTTTGACTTTCTTGAATTCCTTGACATATCCAGCCTCTAACTCTTCAAAGGTATTTATAATAACCCCATATGAAATCTGTTCAGCTGCTAACAGTTTGTCACCAAAATCTTTCATTGCTCCAGACATGACCATTGGTAGTTGAGCTTTAGTAATTTCAATTTTATCAGGCAATCCTGGAATGATCAAGTATTCTGATTCTGAGCTAACATTCTCATGAATTTTGGAACTATGCAAAATATGCCAACACAAGAGACAGAAGCAAGAAAATCCATGGAACGCAATTCTTGGAACATTGAACCTACTAGCAGTTTCCGTGGTCCATGGAAAGCACATGTCTGAGATTATGCAGCTTGGAGGAGGTGTTATTTGCTCCAACAACTTTTCTAATGGAAGTTGCAGCATGGTTAATGCATTGAAGAAGTTGATTATCAAGTCCGTCGAAGGAATCAAGTCGAAATTCTCACAGCCATCCGGTAATCCTGCTTTTTGAGTTGGAAACTCCAGTTCATTTACTCGAATTTGTAGGCCTGAACTTATGGCGCGCGCAAGAACGTTTTTGAAGCGGGCTGCATTGACTGGTGTGGTGAATATAGTGACAATAGCACCTTGTTGAGCCAACAGTTTAGCGATGTCTACCATGGGAATTAAGTGGCCTTGAGCCAAGAAAGGAAGCAAGATAAAGTGGATCTGGTTAGCTTGTGAACCCATGTCTCAATGTGTGTGTGGAAGCTACTTGGCTTTCTTCTTAATCTATATGTACCAAAATGCAAAGTTTCTAGAATAATATCACTTGTTCGATGAAGTATTGATATACGTAAGCATTGTTGGTCTTTTCCATAGCTATACATTTGTGGATAATTTGCTTCCACATTGATTTAGGCCCATTTGTTTCTGTCTGTTTCAGCCACTGTATTTCCCAGAGCTAAACATGAGAGTTAAGTGTGTGGATACCAGTAGATTAGGAGAAAAGAAGGTGTCAGAAGGTGAGGAATCTAGAAGACGGCCTCCATTTCAACATGATTGGTTGCTACGAGAGATATTCCAAACTTGTAGTTGCCGTTCTCATTTTTCTTGTTCATTTAGATATCTAGTCTATGATTATTATATACGATAGATATCCCTCTCTACCATCTTAATAGTGACTTTTTTAATGGAAAAAATTTATATAAAAAGCAAACAAGCAACCAACCGAAAACAACGAAACAGCCAAACCAAGCAAAATAAACCGGAAACCAGCTATGCCCAAAGCGAGAAAAACAAAAAACAAAACCCCACAAAACACCGATCTATCAACAAAGAACGAGCTATAAAAAGCCAACAAGACCTGATACAAAAACGCACAAAGATTTGCTGGATATAGTTTTCAAGGTATCTTAGGTAGAATGAATCTTTGCACAATCTATAAACTTTCATAATCATAATAATAATAAAAAGACAATACAAAAGTAATTAACTTGCAATTTTTATTGTAGACATGTCTTTTGGGTTTTATTGAAAATTAACCCATTTAGGAGGCTCAAGTTAACAACTAACTTCTTTTTGAAAAACTTGTAAAACTAACTCTTTTATGACAATATTACCCTTTTAAAATTTCAAAATTACATTCCAATCAAAAACACTTCAAATCCCTATTCTCTTTCAAATCGAGCAAACCTATCAGAAATTCCAAGATCCCTAATTTCTCTGAAATCGACCAAAACTCTCTCACATTGCAAAATCCCTAATCTCTCTCAGATCGACCAAACATCTCTCAATTTGCAAAATCTCTCTCAGAAAACGCAGGCCTTCTTTCTCTCTGTCTCTGACTTCAATTCAGGGTAGTAGTCGGAAGCTTGAAGACGACGATGGCACGATAGAAGTTTGAAATCAATGATGCGAAGAAAGCTTGAACACATCGTCAACCCCGTTTGGCTTCAAGAAGAAGAAGGTGAATGGTTCTTGAATCTTAGAACTTTTGTTTGTGAAGGTGAATGGTGGTTCTTCAATTTTTGATTTTTTTTTTGTGTTGTAAAACTCTATGTTGTTTGACTGTTTCAATTTTTGTAGTTTAATTTGAAAAATCTTAAGTTGAATTAGAACCCTAATTTAAGCTTATGTTTGCTTCGTTTTCTTATTGTTTTTCTTTGATAAATTTTCTTTCAATCTCTTTCTCAGTTATTGGAATGTTAACATGGGTTGCTTGGGGGTGTTAGAATTATGCTATGATGTGTTTTTCGTTTTGTTCATTTACTATCATTGTTGATGCTTATCACCTATCACATTAGCTATTTGATAAAATGCTTGAATGAAACTTTTTTTATTTTGGGTTATAATATAAACATAGATACTATGAATCAATCTTGGATATTTCAAATGCGTTATTGTGAGGCAGTACAAAAGATGGTTTTGGTGTGTGTGTGTTATGTAATAGAGTAAGAATGATAAGTATAAAAAGCCTGCAGTATTTAATGAATGGATTGATTTTCATATATTGTGTTAATCTATCTCTCTCAATAAATGTTGAAGGGCAGCGGGTGGCTTTTTGTACTTGTGGATGAGTGGATGTCATGATGTTTCAATGGCACAAGTCATCTAGTATGATTTTTTTTTAATTTTGAATTTTACTTGTTTGCAAGCCAGATAGACAACAGATATTTGTGGATGTAGGACTTGGGTTACATGTGGAGTTCATCTGGTCTGAAACTTTGAATTTCATATCACTAAGTGAAGAAAGATTAGCTGGGTATGTAATATTTCTTTTTAAAATTAATAAACATTGGTTTGTTTGAGTTTTTTTTTAAACAAAAATATTTTTCCTTAAACTGCTTATATCCCTTAATTTCATCTCCACATGGTGCTTTAGTCAAACCTAAATAACTTAAAATTAAACTTGCAGAATACATGAAGCATGATGTGGGCTCAAATTAAAACCCCAACCACTCTCAAATTATCTGAAGGAGAAGAACGGTGAAACCTCCCTAACCTCTCTCATTACAATTGAAGATTTACGAGAAACAGTAAATCTCCCTAATTTCTTGTACAAGGAGTTGAAATTGAATGTATGGTTTATAAATTTTTGTGGTTTGTGATTTGTTTTTCTTGTCCGCGGTGAAACCCTTGACTATATTCGAACCCCATGAAGTGTGAATTGGGTTTGAGTTGCTACGGACTTTTTTTTATTCTGTTTTCGTAAGAATTAATTTAAAGCTAAGCAAGTAGGAATGATTTGGTTAAGTTGGTTTCAAGTGTCTTTTGAAGTCTAAGGTATAATTGAGCACCAAATTGTGGACTTAAATTGGCTGTATCTTCTTCCCCTTTATAGATTTTTTGTTCAATCTGCACCTCTCAACATGTATGCTTCCTTTGTTTTTGTTTTCTTTTTTTGTCCTTTTTCGGTGTTTTACGAGTCTCTATATCTTTTATGCGTAAAATATGCTAAAACTAGATAAAACCATTTGTGCGAGTATGAAAACATATAAAATTGCAGCATTTGGAATTTTTGACTATGTTTGGAGTGATAGCAACTATAGGAATTCCAAAACAGAGTTTGGAACTCCATTGATTTTGCTTAGATCAAGCTTGGTTTTGCTTTGTAGGTTTCGTTTTTTGGTGTTTGGGGCATTTTTGCTACTGTGGCTATGTTGTTGCTTGTTTGTGTGGCACTATTTTGGTATTTTTTTAATATCTTGTCTTTTCAAAAAAATGTTTCATCTCTCTCAAATGGAAAGTTGAAATGCTTTTGAATTAGAACCCTAATTTTTGTAGTTTGAAAAATCCCTCAATTGAACTAAAACCCCCTAAAAATCCTTCATTGCATTAGTTTTTCCTTCAATTTAGGCAATGTCTTCAGCAGTTGTTCACTTAATTAATAATTTGTATGTGAGTTGTCTGTTGCAGTAGTGTAGTAACTGGATAAATTTATTTTTTGGAAGAGTTATAACTGGAAACACACCATAAGAAATTTGATTTTTTATGACATTGATTTTGGGATGGCGTAAACATCCCTTATCTATTCGTTATTGGTGTCAAGTAAATTGAATTGAAAGATTTTAAGTTTTTGCTGGATGCTATTTTGCATATTAGAACATTAGTCTATGTAGCCACTGAACACATAAATTCAGGACATCCACCTCCCCATTCGTACCATGTTTGTTGTTTTGGGTGTTGTGTTAGCTTTAGGTGTGTCTTTCTTTTGGCATTTGCTTACTGTAAGCATATCTTGTTTTTAGATATTATTGGGTTCATAGTTGGTGAAAATGAATTTAAATCGACCAAACCTATAGTGAAATTCCAAAATCCCAAAACTCTCCAGCAGCTTACGACCAAACCTCTCTTTCAAAATCCCTAATCTCTTTCAAAATCCCTTACATGTCCAAAATCAATCAAACCTCTCTGAAAATCCCTAATCTCTTTCCCTAAAACTGTCTCAGAAAACGCAGATTTTCACATCCCTAATCTCTTTCCCTCTGTCTCTGATTTCAATTGAAGGTTGAAGACGACAATAGAAGGTTGAAAATGACCAGAAGGCTTATTGGTTTACTGCACGATGGAAGGTTGAAGACGATGAGGGCACGACAGAAGGTTGAAGAAGACGACGATGCGCCGGAAGGTTAAAGACGACGACGATACGAATGGAAAGTTGAAGTCCACGACTAAAGGACGAAAGCTTGAACACGATTGAAGGTAATAGTTCTTGAATTTTTGAATTATTATTTGTGAGGTTGAACCCTAATTATTTTTAGTTTGAAATATTTGTGAATTTAACAAGTGTATTTTTGATAAAATTCTGGAGACAGTTAGAACCATCCGAGACAATTGGGTTTTTGTTTTTCTCTCTTTATTTTTTAAAAAAAAAAAAAATCAGATTCAAAGTTGTGAAAATTTTATTGGGTTAGTTTCTAAAATCTGGGATGTTTGGTGTATGATTTTGCACGTATATGTGCATAATCTCAGTTGGTTTGATTTTTATTTGTTTTTTTTCCTGTGTATGTTTTATGTGTTAGGGCAATTGGGGTTCTTTTTTAATATAAGCCTCTGAAAATATATACCTCTGTTCGGTGCCGAGTTGATAGCTAGCTCTCTCTATAAATATATATACATGTATATATTGTTTTTCTTCTTATTTATTAAATGTTAAATCTCTCTTTTGTGTTGTATTTTCATGTCTAATTATAATATATTTTTGGTGGTTCTTTTTTGGTTGATCGGACGTGAATGCTGATACCTATCTAGTTGTTGTCTCTCTGTAGTATCTGATTACATCAAAGCACATTTTGGTATATATAAAACTGGACTTCTTCTTTAAAAGGTAGCTACCTAGTTTATGGGATTTGAATTTGAATAATAATTTGGAGATTTAAAATCTCAATCGTTAATTTATCAAAAAGAATATATATATATATATATATATATATATATATATATATATATATATATATATATATGAATACTATGGAATTCATTGTACTGCTAAAAATCTAATTTACTTTTAATAGAGTTTTTTGAAATTTTTCATTCTTTTCTATCTCTTCAAATGATTAAGCAGAAGTTGAAGTCCAAAGTTCCAAACCAAAATCCCCAAAACTATTTCTGATAAGGTACTTTTGGAATGTGGTGCAGTTCAGGCAGATGCCTTGACAGTATATCGCCTTGCTTCTTTGAAGAAGGTATAATTTGTGTATATCATTATCTCCACAATGTCGTGTCACTTTGCTGTTTTGTCATTATCTCCACAGTGGAGTGGGTCAGCAAAGTCAAAGCTTATTTAGTGGTATTTTTAACATTCTTTGTCCTTTTAAAATATTTTTAGTTTAAATTGGACCATGTTGTATAAGTACTTTAGTTGGTTCAAGGGGAAAGATGAGAGTTGATTCATTTCTAGATACATCCTAATTGAAAGGAGAGTTTTTTAGTGTATAAAAACAGATTCTAGATGTTGTTCCGTCTGCATGTCGCGCACCTGTAGTTTTTTGGGTTTGATTTTGATATTGAGTTTTGATTTTGGTTGTTTGGTTGTAACTCCAGTTCATACATATTACAGGAACAAAAATGGACTGTTGCAGTTCTGTTCATAGTTCCTTTCTATGCTACTGAGTCGATAAGATTATATACATATGATCGTATCTTCCTTCAAAGCATATTTGTGACTTGTTTTGTTTTTGATTTGCCTCCAGCTTTGATATGATAGAGCATTAGTGTTTGATAGGTTGTTGCTAATTTTGATAAATGTTTATATATATATATACACTCATCATGCTTGCAATAGTAATGGTTACACATTGTTACAGAGGTATCATGGTTACATATTGTTGCAATGGATAAACATGCTTGCATTTCAATTCTCTGCAGCGTATCATGATCCTGTGAAAAGATGTGATGCTAATAGTCAAACATCCTAGTAAATTGTTAAGTGACACTGGAGAATTTTAGAATCTATGAGAAGTTTTCTTCACTAAACTTTATGTTCTTCTAAATGCCTACAAGTCAAGTGATTGCATATATTAAATGTTAAAAACAAAGTTGTTAAGTAACATATATCGGTTTTCGTTATTGGGTCTCGTTTGATTTTTGCATCTATGAAATATGTTAAGTATGCAGCTTACTAAGTTTGTGTTTTTGAAATGAAACTCAGTTAGGAATTCCTAACGTTGTTGGAAATTCGAAACGATGTTGGGAATTCCAAACTGAGTTGGAAATTCCCAACAACGTTAGGAATTCCTAACGCTGTTGGGAATTCCTAACGCAGCTAGGAATTACCAACAGTTTTGAGATTTCCTAACACTGTTTGGAATTTCCAACTCAATTAGAAATTTTAATTTTTGACTATCAACATTGAATCGTGAAACAAATATTATGGTGTGTAATATAATAATCTAGAGGGGGGTGAATAGATTTTAAACAAATTTACCCAATTTTCGTTAAAAGTCAAGATTATGAAAATACCCCTAGCTAGTTACAATAAAATCACAAGTGTAAAAATGCGGAAATATAAATGACACTTGAGATATACGTGGAAACCCTCCAAATGGAAAAAACCACGAGCTGATGAGTGAACCACATTAGAACCTCAAATCCACTAATGATAAAGGAATTACAACCTAATACCGGTTTAATCCTTCACCACTATCTAATCCCGGTATAAGTGAACCTAGTTCATCATGCTTGTGCTTTAAGCTACCTACTCCCGGAAGCAACACAAGTCTTACTTTTCAATGAAGAGATAAAGTGTCCTAAGTGAATATATGATGATATTCAATGAACAAACAAGGCTAGGAAACCCTATATGCTTATCTAGGATAATGAAATGACAATTAATACAATCCTAGATATCAAAAGCTAAATAACATATTCAAGTAGCTTAGCTAAACATAGATCAAACAATCCTATGAAGCTATCACAATACAACACTCAATCATGGCATCACAACAATCTCTAATTTGTATCTAAGAATGTTATAAGAGAATACAATTAATTAAAGAGATGGTTTAGTAAGTAAAACACTTGGCTTGTAAGAAGATAGTGAAGAACTTACACAACAAGATGTGATGAAGCAGCCCTATCCATAGATGCACTCTAAATGAACTTTAGATGATGCAAGATGAAGATTTGATGCACATGGGAATGCTTTGAGTGAATAAAAATGAGTTCTTGGAAGTGTTTTTCCTTTGAAATGTTTTCTAAGGAAGAAATGTGATATTCTGAACTCATTCACGACCTTAAGGCATTGAGATATATATATATATATATATATATATAAGATCCAATCAAAGTGAGGTCATTTTGGAAAAAACGTTCCGGCTTCCACAGTGTGCGCTGATCGAGTAGCGCAAAGCCTAATTTTAAAACAAGCGCAGGACGAGTGGCGCATCCCAGTAGCGTAACACAAGTGCAGAATCTCTGGGATGTTTACGCTGGTGAGGCTGCGCTAGACAAGTAGCGCACCACCAGCGCACTCCTACATTTTCAACTACCCGCTGGTGCAGCAGCGCAGCTCAGTGGCACATGACTAGTGGCAGTCCACTGTGAAAGTTACGCTGGTGAGGTGCGCTGGTCGAGTAGCGCACCACCAGCGTAAAGCCTACTTTTCAACACTTCAAACATACAAAATCACTAAGTCATAGAGTGAAGAAAATGCATCCTATTCTAATATGCCTATCATGACATAAACTTTAAGTACAAGATGCAAGTATGTCAACAAGAGTTATTAAAAATAAAATGCACACAAGAATACACTCAACATATAAGATTAAGAGTTATGCATGAATATGTGAGTGTGTTCAACTATCTCTTCAAAGTAAGTAAGCACAAGAATTTTACCTTTGGTGTTTCTCCTCTTGAGGTCTTGAGAGCCTAAGTTACCCTTACATGAACCCCATCAATATGGTTATTCATGAAATAAGTCAATTAACAAATGATGACTTTTCAATCTCCCCCTTTGGCTATTTCGTGACAAAACCACCACTCACATTGATCCTCACAAAACAAAATAAAGCACACCGGGAAGATATTCTACATTACAAAGAGACAAGCATAAACACAAAAAAACTTCAAGTCTTTAATCTCTTGTAGAACTATCAACCCTACACACAAGGCAAGCACAAATATACTTTCCAAACCAAGTGCATGTGAGATGATCAAGTGAACAACAAAAGCATTTGCATATAAGAATGTGAATATGACAACATGCAATGTATGTGAATGCAATGCTCCCTCTCAATGGGTTACTCCCCCTACATGTAATCTCTCCCCTTACATGTAAACTCCCTTTTCAAACCAAAGCCCTTTTAGCCAACACTACTCCCCCTTTTTGTCATGAGATAGTCAAAGGAGAAGTCCCCAACCGGGTCACTCAAGGCAAAGAATTAAAAGAGCATACAAGATTGTTGCATAAGTATATAAGTCACATTTATGCAATCTCAATTGATAGGAGAGTCAAAAGGAGATTTATTTGAAGACAATGTGTGAATCAAAGAAAATGCTTTGCATACAAGACATGTTGCATTTAAGTTCAAAAACAATGGTATTTGGCAAAGCAAATGACAAAGGTTTCCAAAATAATTCAAACCAATTTCACCATTTGTCATAAGAGAAGCAAGGATATAGATTGTTCATAGATGTCAAGTTTTAATAGCACTATATCCAACTTTATAAGTGAAACATGGCATGAGCAACTTTGCACCCTAATTGATTTTTCCGAGAGAATACCCGTATGACAGTAGCCATGTTCAACTAATAAATAAAGAGAGACATTGATTAAACATTTTAGTCTCACTAGCATTTTTCACACAATGTGTTACATTTAACAATTGCAATCATCAAATCATGCTTTATCATTTGTCATTAGCATGTCATTTAAGAATCATCATGTCATGGAGATAATTATAGGTCATTCAAACATGTACTTCCAATGTATATCTCCTAGTCCAAAAATGCATGTTTGAACATAACTATGACATGGATTGTAATCAAAGCAATGTTCACACTTATTTAAGAAAATACAATATACTATAAGTGCAACCAAGCTACTCAAGCAATCAATAAAGAGGCATGAACATATTTAAGAAGAATTGCATGCAACAAGTATACAATAGCTCTTTTTTCTTGAGTTCCCCATATGGGGTCAAAAACCGCAACTCATCACTCCATGTGGCAAATCCCAATCGATCTACCAAATCCATTGGACATAGTTGAGTTTATGGGTGAAAACTTAGCACAATGACAAGCGGGTTCATCATTCTTAATCCACTTAGGTGACACATTGTTATTCCTAGTGGTCAAGATCATCATATAACTCCTAGGATCATTAACAATAGCTTTCCTAGGCTCATGCATATTGGCTCTACCCCTTTTTCTTTCAATCATGCTCTTAGTTCTACACATGTTAATGTACTTAAAGCAATATGGTCTAATATGACCATCAACACCACAAAAATGACATGAAGGAATAAAATGAGGGGTCATACCATTCCTTTGTGAGGACAAAGGTGCGTTCCCATGTCTTTGAGCTTTCCTTTGGTGTGGTATTGATTCTCTTCTCCCTTGTTGTTGAGTTGGAGAAGATTGCTTTCTTTGTTGAGCATGCAGGAAATGCTTCTTGGCTTGATGGCTTTTAGTTTGAGGGATAGTTGCTTGAAGTGCTCTCATTGGTTGAGCTTGAGCTTGACTTCTTAGTGCCATCTTGACTTGAACATTTTTGGAACACTCTCCTAGTTCAATTTTCTTCTTATAATGAAGTGGAGGAAGAGGTTCTTTGAAGTCCAAGCTCTTGACAAATACCGTCTTGCTAGGAGTTGAGGTCTCCTTGTCATCTTCAAACCCTAGACCTCTCTTGTCACTTGGCTTCTTGCCAACTCCCAACATATGGTCAAGCTTTTCCGTACTCAAAGTCATCTTGGCAATCAACTCTCTAGCTTCTCTAAGCTCCTCCTTCAAGCTTTCTTCCATATTTCTTCCATTCTCCACTTTCTCACTTAAGTGAGTCACTTCGGTTGATAGCTTGAGGTTCTCTTCCTTTAGCTTCCGAACCTCTTTCTTCATATTCAACCTTGAGCTTTGAAAATGCTCAATGAACCCTTCAAGGTTCATACTCTCTACATTTCCATTTGTAGAGTGAGATGAAGAACTCTTATCACTAGAGTCATCATTAGTGTCACTTGTTGCCATGATGGCATCATCAATGTAAGTAGCTTCACTTATCACTCTCTTAGCTACTTTTTCATCACATCCTTCTTCAAGGTTACAAACTAAGGCCTTGTCGCCTTTTTCTATATCTTCCACAAATGAGGCTCCAAAAGTCGTGTAGTTAAGAATAATCTCTTCATCACTAGAGGAATCATCTCCTTTATTGGAGTTATCACTTCCACTATTAATTGATGGGGTGGTCACCACATTTCCTTTCTTCTTCTTCTTCTTCTTCGAATTAGCACATTCGGGGGCAAAGTGACCTATCCCACCTGATTCATAACATCAGACCCCTTTCCTTTCGATCTTTTCTTCTCTAGGCTCAAACTTCTTGAAATGAGTCTTTTTCTTCAAGTAATGACCCTTGGATCTGAAACCTTTCCTCTCGAACTTGTAGAATTTCTTGAACTTCCTCATTAGTAAAGCCATTTCCTCATCCAAGTCATCACATTCCTCTTTCTCAACTTTAGAGGCTTTCAAAGCAATTCCCTTTTGCTTTTTAGGAGATGTGGTGGTAAGACCCTTCCTAGATTCATAAGCTAGTAGCCTCTCAATCACTTCACTCAGCTTCATATCCTTGTGAGCACTATTCTCTTCTAAAGCCGTCACCTTAGACTTGAATCTTTTGGGTAGAGATCTCATAATCTTTTGCTTGATTCTCTTATCCGAATAAGGGTCACCAAGTAGATGACTTTGATTCACAATGTCCATTAACCTTACTTCAAAGTCATTAAAGCACTAGTTCTCATCCATCTTGAGCAATTCGAATTGCGTTTGGAGAACTTGAAGCTTCGATTCCTTAACCACATCGGTTCCCTCATGTGCAACCTCTAGGATATCCCATGCCTCCTTAGCTATCCTAGAATTTTGAACCAACTTGTACTGGTTCTCATCCATTGCACATAGGATGGCATGCATTGCCTTTCTATTCCATTTTGATGCCTCAAACTCTTGTTCGTTCCACTGTGCCTTTGGCTTGAGTACATCATCTTCTCCATCCGTAGGAGTCATCATGGGTGGAGTGTAGCCATCTTCAACCGCCATCCATGCCCTGTCATGAATTTGGCAAATGTACGACTCCATCTTGCCTTTCCAAGAGGCATAATTCAATCCGGTGAGAAGTGGAGGTCTAGTGCTAGAAGCTCCCTCGTTGCCACTGTTTCCACTCATTGTGTTTAATGAATGAATAATATGAATGCAAGTGTATGAATGATCAAAACACACACAAAATGCAACACACACCAAAGTGAGCAAGGATCACCTTTGTATGTCTAGGAACCCGCTCTGATACCAATTGAAATAAATATTATGGTGTGTAATATAATAATCTAGAGGGGGTGAATAGATTTTAAACAAATTTACCCAATTTTCGTTAAAAGTCAAGATTACAAAAATGCCCCTAGCTAGTTACAATAAAATCACAAGTGTAAAAATACAGAAAAATAAATGACAGTTGAGATATACGTGGAAACCCTCCAAATGGGAAAAACCACGGGCTGATGAGTGAGCCACACTAGAACCTCAAATCCACTAATGATAAAGGAATTACAATCTAATACCGGTTTAATCCTTCACCACTACCTAATCCCGGTATAAGTGAACTTAGTTCATCATGCTTGTGCTTTAAGCTACCTACACCCGGAAGCAACACAAGTCTTACTTCTCAATGAAGAGATAAAGTGTCCTAAGTGAATATATGATGATATTCAATGAACAAACAAGGCTAGGAAACCCTATATGCTTATCTAGGATAATGAAATGACAATTAATACAATCCTAGATATCAAAAGCTAAATGACATATTCAAGTAGCTTAGCTAAACATATATCAAACAATCCTATGAAGCTATCATAATACAACACTTAATCATGGCATCACAACAATCTCTAATTTGTATCTAAGAATGTTCTAAGAGAATACAATTAATTAAAGAGATGGTTTAGTAAGCAAAACACTTGGCTTGTAAGAAGATAGTGAAGAACTTACCAAACAAGATGTGATGAAACAGCCTTATCCATAGATGCACTCTAAATGAACTTTAGATGATGCAAGATGAAGATTTAATGCACATGGGAATGCTTTGAGTGAATAAAAATGAGTTCTTGGAAGTGTTTTTCCTTTGAAATGTTTTCTAAGGAAGAAATGTGATATTCTGAACTCATTCACGACCTTAAGGCATTGAGATATATATATATATATATAAGATCCAATCAAAGTGAGGTCATTTTGGAAAAAACGTTCCGGCTTCCACAGTGTGCGCTGGTGACATGCGTTGGTCGAGTACCGCACCACCAGCGCACAACCTATTTTTAAAACAGGCGCTGGATGAGTGGCGCATCCCAGTAGCGCAACACAATGGCAGAATCTCTGGGATGTTTGCGCTGGTGAGGCTGTGCTAGACAAGTAGCACACGCCTACATTTTCAACTACGCGCTGGTACAGCAGCGCAGCTCAGTGGCCTATGACTAGCAGCGGTCCATTGTGAAAGTTTCACTGGTGAGGTGCGCTGGTCGAGTAGCGCACCACCAGCGCAAAGCCTACTTTTCAACAGTTCAAACATACAAAATCACTAAGTCCTAGAGTGAAAAAAATGCATCCTATTCTAATATGCCTATCATGACATAAACTTTAAGTACAAGATGCAAGTAGGTCAACAAGAGTTATTAAAAACAAAATGCACACAAGAAAACACTCAACATATAAGATTAAGAGTTATGCATGAATATGTGAGTGTGTGCAACTATCTCTTCAAAGTAAGTAAGCACAAGAATTTTACCTTTGGTGCTTCTCTTCTTGAGGTCTTGAGAGCCTAAGCTACCCTTACATGAACCCCATCAATGTGGTTATTTACGAAATAAGCCAATCAACAAATGAAGACTTTCAAATCGAATATGAAATAAAGATGTGTCTCTCGACTGTTGAAAGGTGTTCAGTAAGATGATTTGTATTTTTTAATTTTGTTTTGTTACATTTCAGGAAAATACAATGGGAAAAGAGGTTGATTTGTTAGTCAAGGTTCCAAAACATTTCCCGACGAAGATTAACAGCACTTTGTCAACGGTTGCTATTAAGGAAAAGTTGACGGAGGCTCAATTGTAAATAACTGTGGTAGGAATTATTTCAATGTTTAGAAAAACTGGATTACAATGTAACAAGCGGTTGTAGGAATTAATTTGACGATTGGATTTCAATGTAACAAACTGTGCCATGAACTATTTTTGTATGCATATGTCAAAGTGTTACCAATGTAACTGACAATTTGACAATAATATACTTCTATTTTTAAATAATATTTGCATTACACAACAATTGATCAACATGTACTTTCAACATGTAATTTTTTCAAATCGATCAAAAGGTCACCAAAAGATCTCATGTTTTAAATTCCTAATCTGTTTGAAAAGCCCTGACATAATCTCAGAAAAAGCTAACTACAATTGAAGGTTGAAGAAAGATGGAAGACTGTTGAAAGTTGTTCAGTAAGATGAATTGTATTTTTTTAATGTTGTATCCATACAATCCAATACTATCAACATTATACAAAACTTCAAGCAAATATAGACAAAATCACTACACCATGTCTTCCAACATAAAACAAATCTATCATTATCGTATCTTCCAGGTACCTACAAATAAACACAACATTATTAGGTAAAAAATGATAAATACATTTTTAAAAATAGTTACTAATTTCAACAACGTTAGGAAAACTGGGCTAAACACTTTTTCAAAAAAATGCTACCAATTGTAAAGATTCAATCCAATAATGGAAAATTAACCACGCCAACATCAAATTCACACAATACCCTTGCTCTATTACATTCATATCAACTATTTTGATAAAAATAAACAACTCTAATGCATAAATTACACTAAAAAACTTATTCAAACAAGAAAAAATCTTTAAATTTATGTATAAAATTAAAATTGATCACACCAACATCAAATTCAATCAAAACCCATGTTCTATTATATTGATGAAAGCTATTTTAGTAAAAATTAACAACCCTAATGCACAAAGGAAAGTAAATAAGAGATTAAAAAAAAGGAAAAAAAAACTTTAGATTTATGTTTAAACTATAAATTGATCACAACAATATCAAAATATTGTAGTTTAGTTATTATTTACATTCTCTACCATGAGGAACTCTAAAATATTTTATTTTATTGTCCAGCACAGTTTTTCCTAACAGTGTTGGAAATTTCCAACACAGTTAGGAAATCCAAACTGAGTTGGGAATTCCTAACAGTGTTTGGAATTCCTAACTGCGTTGGGAAAACTGGACTGGACACTTTTTCAAAAAAATACTACCAATTGTAAGGATTCAATCCAAAAATGGAAAACTAACCACACCAACATCAAATTCACACAACACTCATGCTCTAATACATTAATATCAACTATTTTAACATAATAAGCAACCCTAATGCATAAATTAAACTAATAAAACTATTCAAACAATAAAAAATCTTTAAATTTATGAATAAAATTAAAATTGATCACACCAACATCAAATTCAACCAAGACTAATGCTCTATTATATTGATGAAAGCTATTTTAACAAAAATTAGCAACCTGAATGCATAAAGGAAAGTGAATAAGAGATTTAAAAAAAAATACTTTAGATTTATGTTTAAACTATAAATTGATCACAACAACATCAAATACACAAAAGACCCTTGTTTTATTATGTAAATATAAACTATTTCCACAACAAAAATTACACAAACACAACAAAAATTACACAAATCTGAGATTCAAGTAAAAAAATTCAAAACAAAACTCACCTCAAGGTTTGAATATAAAGAACCCTTGTGGTGGATGAATATTTTGGAGTTCTCAATGGTGGAGAATGTAAATAATAAATAAAATACAAAATTAAGGAAGAAAAAAAAACCGGGGAGAAGAATGGGAGAGAAATGAAGATGGGGTGTTGTGGTGGAGAGAGGTGGAAATAAGATGAAGGGGATAATAGGTATAGAATGGGTAGGATAAGTGAAATGAAAAAAAAAAAGTAAGTAACTAAATGTATAGTAGTATTTACACAAAAAATTAGTTAGTTTTGTAAGTTTTTCAAAAATAGGTTAGTTATTAACTTGAGCCTCCCAAAAGGGTTAGTTTTCAATAAAACCCATATTTTTTTTCTATGTCAAGAAGTAAATTTCTGGCTCATGGTTTGTTGTAGCACATTTTTTTTATTAGCTATTCTATGTTTTGGTAAGAAGAACCACCTTGCTCAATAGCACATCTTGCCTCTCCCTGTGTCCCTCTATCCATTACCTTTTGTATAGCATCTTTCACTTGCTCTCTCTTCATCAACAGCCCAAACTTGTCTTCCAATCCTCATGTCACAGCAGCCTCAACTCCTACACTTGCACCAATTCCTAGTACCTCCACAACCAACTTCTCATTAATAAATTGCTCTGCAAACAATGGACATGTTATCAGTGGCACTCTAGTAGGCACTCTTTCTAACGTTGAATTCCAACTGTAATGTGTCAAGAACCCTCCAATTGATGGATGAGACAATATCAAAACCTGAGGGGCCCAACCACGAATCACAAGTCTGCTTTCTTTTATTCTCTCTTCAAATCCTTCTTGTAGGATCTACTTCTCTAATCCTAATGATTTCTCTCCTCCTCTAATAACCCAGATGAATGGTTTTATCGAAGCCTCTAGACCGAGTCCAAGTTCTATAAGTTGACAAGTAGTGAGGCCACATATGCGTCCAAGACAAGCATAAACTACAGAGTAATGTTCCTATGAGTCAAGCCAACTCAAGCACAGTTTCTCATCCATAGAGGCCTTTTCACCTCTCTCAGCTCTGTCTAATTTCAACTTGTTGCAAGCTGATACTGGTCCAATACACCAAACATTATTGCCTTTAAACCTTTTAAATTCTTTGATTTATTATGTTTCCAACTCTTCGAAAGTTTTTTTGAAATGTAATGTTCTTCCTTCAGAGCCTACCCAGGAAAACAAGTACATCGTTCAGTCTCTCCGAAAATATTAGATTGTTTCCTGGAATTTACTTGATTCATGATATCTTCAAGTACAAGAGCAATGTTGAGGTTAAAATATCCCCTCATCTTCAACAGCTGCCATTGCCAACTTTCCAAGCTCTCTGTTTCTTTCCCTTCTCTCGTCGGCTTCCTTTTCTTGATGCAAATAGTAGAATTCATAATTATAATAATTTGAAGTAATGTACAGCAACTGTAAAAAAAAAAAAAAGATTAATTACATTACCCTTTAATACAAATATAGCTTATTAAAAATGGTAGAATATTGAAATGTAATGTTCTTCCGAGCCTGCCGAAAAAAACAAGTACATTCATGAGTCTCTCAGGAAATAGATTGTTTCCTGGAATTTATTTGATTCCTGACATCCTCAAGAAGAAGTGCAATGTTGAGGTGAGAAGATCCTCCTTCTTCAACAGCAGCCTTTGCCAACTTTCCAAGCTCTCTGGCTCTTTCCCTTCTCTCTTCGGCTTTCTTTTCATTATCCATCAACTTCTCCACAGCACTCTTCACATCTTCTCTTTTTACTAGAACCCCGATCTGTTGGGGATTTTGAACCGATGATTGTGGAATCGTCATGCATAATATATACCCATAACTCATAGCAATTAATTACGTCAATAGCAGAAAAATAGATGAGATAAAATAAACCAATCACAACACAAGATATACGTGGAAAACCCAAATCGGATAAAATACCATCGACCGTCAGGACGACAGAGAAAGTTCCACTTTATGATAAATTGTTACAACCATATATTTCAGGATTCTCTCTCACAACCAAACCTCAAACCACGCTCACAAAATCCTCATCAAGAAACCATCAATATCCCCTAGGTCTCCCATGAATATCACCCAAGCATCTCTAACTTGATCAACTGATATTCCCTTTGATCCCTCCTCAGATATTCCAACGGGTCTCTCACCCGGATCTCTCCACTCTCTAATGTTACATGGTGTTTCTTTTTGCTCCACGCAAAATAACCTAATTACAAGGTCTATTTATACTAGTTACAGAGAGTTTAAAATAAAATAAAATCCTACTCCTAAACATATAAGAATTACTTATTCCACATAAATACTATTTCCTATTTATGACAAGTCTTCTTGTTAAGTAGAAATCTTTTTCCTTCAAGTATAGAACTTTTCTATTCTTCATGAAGATAAACTCTTTTTCCTTTTTCGATAAACACAAGAGCTTCCAGAAAGAGAACCTTTCATTTTTTCACGTAACTTTCCTGATCTCAGCAAATACATCGTTATCGCGGTCTAGGTCGTGGTGTGCACCCTGCTTCCTATACCATGGAAAGCCACTGGAGATGACTGCTCAGAATACCGCAGTCTACGCCTTTACCTCCGTCGCGGTTGGCACTGCATTTGATCTCCTAGAAATGACCGCTCCCTCTGTAATGGTCCATGCGCCTGTCCGTAAGCAGTCCACATCGTGGTTCCTTCCAGATTTCATTTCTTCAGTTTTTCTTTATCTTCAAACCTCCCTCAAACACCATCTTTAACTTCCAAACGCTATCCCACGTCTCTAGGAAGCTCCACATCAATTGAGTCTCGTTGGGTTCACATTGGGTTCACTTGAGAATACGAGTCAAAACCTAACAATTCTCTCATTTGGCTTGAATTCTCAAGACCTTTGTCCACAGTCACGACTCTCATGACCATGAATCAACATACCCCACCATAATGTATAACCACTTAGGAATGAAGCATCCTATGATTTTTTTTCTCTTCTCTTTTTGCTTTATGTTTGTTGTCCCGGCACCATGTCAAAAATAACCTGTTAAAATTATGGTGCAACTCCTCACGTCAGATTACAGGGAGTTCGCCAGCCATCGACATCTTTGTCCCACTATACACCTTGTATCACTTTCTAACCAATGCTTTGTGCACAATTATGGACCACTAACAACAACATACCTCTTCCATGGCCAGTGGGGAAAACCGCCAAAAGGATACCTGGTGAAAGACTTGCCACTAGAACCGGGAGTGCTTTGCTGGATAAGCCCCACACCACCACTAGAGACTTCGAGCGTTTTTTTAAAATAATCAATTAGTGCCTTGTGTAAGCTAGATTGGATCTCCATGACTCGTACCTGTCACCACAAGCCAAAAACAAAAAGTTATCCTCCATCTCTATTCTCCATTTCATCAAACCCTACTGAGTTTGAAACCGCTTTCAAGACGTATCTCCTTTGCTAAATCATACTAGGCAACCATCATCATCATCCCAATACCACCAAGTCCTCTATACAATTTCCCATAAAGACTTGAGAAAACGTCATCGCCAAACCAAAAGGCTCTGATAGCAATTGTTGGAGATTTTGAACCGATGATCACGGAATCGTCATGCCTAATATAGGCCCATAACTCATAGCAATTAATAATGTCAATAGCATAAAAATAAATGAGAGAAAATAAACCAATCAGAACACAAGATATACGTGAAAACCCCAAATCGGGATAAAAACCCACTGGCTGTCACGACGATAGAGAAAGTTCCACTATATGATAAATTGTTACAACCATATATTTCAGGATTCTCTCTCACACCCAAACCCAAAATCACGCTCACAAGATCCTCACCAAGAAACCCTCAATATCCCATCGGTCTCCCCTGAATATAACTTACACATCTCTAACTTGATCCACTGATATTCCCTTTGATCCCTCCTCGGATATTCCCACAGGTCTCTCACCCGGATCTCTCCACTCTCTAATGTTTCTTGGTGTTTCTTTTTACACCACACAAAATAACCTAATTATAAAGTCTATTTATACTAGTTACATGGAGTTTAAAATAACAGGAAATCATACTCATAAACCTATAAGAATTACTTATTCCATATAAATATTATTTCCTATTTATGATAAGTCTTCTTGTTTAGTAGAAATCTTTTTCATTCAAGTATAGGACTTTCCTATTCTTCATGAAGATAAACTCTTTTTCCTTTTCCGATAAACATAAGAACTTCAAGAAAGAGAACCTTTCTTTTTTTCGCGTAACTTTCTCGATCTCAACAAATACGTCGTTACCACGGTCTAGGTCGCGGTGTGCACCATGCCTGATCTCCTGGAACTGACCGCTCCCTGTACCACGGTCCATGCACCTGTCCGCACTACGATCCACACTACGGTTCCTTCTGAATTTTATTTCTTCAGTTCTTCTTTATTTTCAAACCTCCCTCAAACACCAACTTCAACTTCCAAACGTTTTTCCACGTCTCTAGGATGCTCCACATCAATTGAGTCTCGTTTGGTTCATTTGAAAATACGAGCCAAAATCTAACACGATCTTCACTTCCTCTCCCCAGGTGGTAGGATATTCCACACCAATCCTGACACCAGTTTTTAGTATTTGCACAATAAGTTTCTCATTACAGAATTGGTCTGCAAAAAGCGGCCATGTTATTAGTTGCAGGCTAGCAGAGATATCATCCAAGCTTGAATTCAAACCACAATTTGTTAAGAATCCTCCAATTGCAGTGTGTGACAATATTAGTACTTGAGGAGCCCAACCCCAGATCACTAAGCCTCATTTGTTTCTTTCTTCAAAGCCATTCTCCATGGCCCATTTCTGTAACTCTTCTGAATTAATTCCTTCTCTTATGATGCAAATGAATGGCCTATCTGTTGCTTCTAATCCTAATCCAAGTTCTATCAACTATGCAGGAATTAGATTACAGAGGCTTCAAAGGCAAGCATAGAGTACAAAACTGGAATTTTATGAATCAAGCCACTTTAGGATTTGGTTTTCATCAATTGAATCATTTTTTCCTCTTTAAGCCGTATCCAAGTAGTCTCTATTGTATAGTGAAATGGAGCAAATACACCAGACTTTGTGGTCTTTTACTTTACTATATTCTTTAACATAAGCTAGCTCCAACTTCTGAAAACTATTTACAATCACCCTATATGTGGCTAACTCAGCTTCCTGGAATTATTTATGGAGGCACGACATCAATATATGGCTTCATAAGTTCAAATTTATCAGGCAAACTTGGGATGCCAAAGTATTCCGACCCTGAGGTTATACTCTCAAGAACTTTGGAAACGTGTGTATTGTGCAAGCACAAAAGACAAAAGCAACATATTCCCTAGAAACTAATTCTTGGAATGTTATACTTACTAGCAATGTGTGTTGTATATGGCAAACACGTATAAGAAATTACACAGTTTGGTTGCGGTATTAGCTCCTCGAACAATATTCCAACTGGCTTTTGTAGTGTTCTAGCTGCTGTGGGGAATTTATGGCCAAGTTCAGTGAAGCATCAAGTCTAAATTTTCACACCCTTCTAATAATCCTGCTTCTTCCCATGGAAACTGGATTTGGATTATTCTGATTTGGAGTCCAGATTCTATGGCACGAGCAAGTGTTTTTTCAAATCAAGCTGGATTCTGTGGTATGGTGACTATGGTGATGATAACATCGTGTTGCACTAACAGCCTAGCTATGTCTATCATGGGGATCATGTGGCCCTGAGCCATGAAAGGAAATAATACAAAGTGAAGCTGATTTTCCATGGTATTTTAAGTAGGATATATTTGTTGGAGTCAAATTTAGAATGTGTGTATCTTATGTCAAGTGTTGTTGAATTGAACCGAAAACTGCTTCGAACTATAACTTGTATCGAACTAAATATTGCTACAACCTACAAAAATAGAAATTGTGTGCTTAAAGGCACGTCATTATTGACGCTTTCCTTAAGACATTATTTACCCCCACTAATTGGGTATTACACCAGGTTATGCAAATATGTCTCCAAGATACAATGAAGCATTGGTGTCTAACGTCATTATGCAGTAACGATATTAGACCGTGAAAACTTTTGATGTTTGCAGGCTTGCCAAGATATGAAATTCTATCATTGCGCAGATGATAGAATATCGGTAATTTAATGCAAGAAAACAATGTAAGAACATGGTTTTAATAAATAAGAGAAAATGGATAGGAGATTTCAGTGGCCTAACTCTCTAAGTTAGCCAAATTCTTGTCTCTCTCAAATGGTGTAGGAGTGGCCACTTTATAGAGTGGTTTGCACCCATTCATGGAACAATGCAACCTTTGTTGATTGGCACCTATTCATGAAACAATACAACCATTGTTGCTATGCACCCATTCATGAAATAATGTAACCTTTAAGCATAAAGTTGTGTCTTTTGACTCAATATTAAGACACACATACACCATTTGGAATAGGTGTGACTTTTTATCAACAACTTCTGGAAAGTTGGGTCCTCTCCGTTCCAATTCAATTTATTTAAAAATGTTCCAACAATCCCCCACCATTTTTAATATAAATGCAATTTGAAAATGTCTTGCACAAGCTTGGAAATCTTATGCATAAATGAAAGTGTCCTTTGGACTTGAACCTTCACTTAGTGAAAACACATCAAAGTTAGTCAAGGTCACATTGTAGACAAGCTTTGAACCGGTGAACTTATACAACTAACCAGACACGCCTCACACATAATCTTTCTTTATCTCAGGTGTTCATATTTGCTAACACGTGTAAAGGCCTTGCTTCTATATCTTGGTTTTTTATGAGAGCTTTAGTAACCAACCAAGTTACATAGAGGACGACACCATCCCCGACACCCATATATGTAGATGTTAGCAGAAAAGCCCCTGTAAAAGCATCCAAATAGAAAGCCTGTTATAAGCCTGTTATAAGTCTATTAAGAACTAAAAAGTTTAACCTTACCAGTACATACTGGTACCAAGCAATTTATATTATAATATTCTTAACCACAGTCTCTCAATGATGCCATTAAAAGTTCAACAATTATGGTGGATATGCTATACAGATCTACTTCCTTGAATTCAAAATTAGCTCAACTGAATGACAGATGCTACACTTGAGGCGATATTCCTCGGGAACAGCTTTGTTTGGACCTTGATTAATCAAAGGTGTGTTAGAACACCTCTTAGAATTATGACACGATTGTCCACATCTTCTACACAATTGTGTGGTTGTCCTTTCCGAAGACGAGACATGCTGACCCGCCTTCGGGCCTCCTGCTTGTCTTTTAGAGATTGGATTCAAAACCAACCGATGAGCAATGTCAGATGGCACTACCCAAGTGGAAGGATGTCCAACATGCATAATATGAACAGAGTACACATCAATAAGTATCTGTCTCTTGTAGTAGTCCGTACACAAGGATGTGAAATCCAAGTTTCGTTCCATACAGCATTTACGAAAATAATGAGATTTACCTTTTAGTAATACTAACTGTACACTAAAACTTGTTATGTACCTTACAGCAACAAGTGCGTGAGAACATGAAAAATGGTCCATTTGGAATTTATTGCATGTGCAAGTCTTCCGGGATAAGTCAACAGTCCACTGTTTTCTAGACCACTTCATAAAGAATATATTCCTATCCACTGGATTTAAGGTCATATAACCGCACTTCTCCATACGTTTTAGGATCATAAGATGTCCTACTTCGGTCAACTGATGACGCATGGATTGTACAGCTCTATAACGATCATGAAACCACCGTTGTAGTATATTCCTAATGAACTCTGCCAGAGTCAACATAGGCAGTTGTCATGCAAATTTAGGGCATGGGTTTATGCATTCTACAGAATTTGTTGTCTTCACCATATACCTTCTATCGAGACAGTGTACATGGGACCACTAGTGTGGACCGGTAACATTAACATAATCATATGCAATTTGGTGCAAGTTTAGTAACTCTTCCATATGCCGGTTATATTTCAACTTGATGTACGATCGGTCTGCTTTGTCCATTGTTACAGCAACATCCTTTCTATGGTATCGCTTCTTAATATTTTTGGAAAAATGTTAGGAACATATGGTATGAGTGGCATAAGGGAACACTTTAGAAATCCATGCTTCAATGCTTGCATGTCTATCGGAAATGAAAATCATATCATCTATATGACCAAGGGCACATTTTAAGCAATCCAAAAACACTCCCATGATAGGTTATTTTCTAAGTCGCCATACCCAAAAGTAATTGAATACACCTGTTCATTCCCATCTTGTGCAGTTGCAACAAACATTATACCCTCGAATCTTCCCATTAAATGGGTACCATCAACGGTAATAACTGGACGCTTACACCTCTAGAATCCTCCAAGTGACGCACCCAATGATAAGAAAAAGTAGAGGAATTTATAATCTTTATCGCACTGTAAGTCAGTGATTGTGTTGGGTTTTTTTTATTCCAACACATAACCGAATGATGGCAGCAAGTGGAGCGTTTCCTCATGCATTCTATAGGTCAGTGACAACGCATAATCGAAGGCTTGATGTGCCTTACTGTACATGATTTGGATGTCATACATTGTATTTATGTCGATGATTTTGTCCTTCAGACGCATTAGTCGACCATCTTATTGTTGAAGTCTAGGTGCAACCATTTCTCCAATTATGAATGCACTAGTTTATCGGTGGCGGCGGTGAATCTCCTTCAACTGACAAGTGTGTTCGTTGACAAAACTTCTTACTTGGAAGTATGTATCATCATCTCTCTTCACCGCTCTTAACTTCCACGTATGATTATCCATCAAACACCCCAGATGTAACGTTGTCTTATTGGACTTTTTCACCTTCCACTCGAAGTTCTGCCGTATTGTAAAATCCCCAACTAGTCTCGTCAAATCCTTTTTAATAGGAAAAAATTGCCCTTTATATATCATGCTTATAGGTTCATCTTCTACCAAGCTCATACTTCCACCCATACCAAACGAGTATGATTATTCTCCTGGAATAACCCATATTGTGGCTTTATCTGAATCATCTGGAGTTACATTAGGCCGGACCTCGGAGGTTTTAACTATATCTGGTGCACTGTAACTATATCTGGTGCACTGTAACTATATCTGGTGCACTGAAACTAAATCTGTATACACGTCTTGCACATCTTTCCGTTTGGACAGGTTCTTTATCTTCCTCATTATTCTCTACATTACCTGCCAAATGAAAATTTGCCTCATTATCCACCTCATGAATTGCCCCAACATTCGATTCATTGTTCCGCTCATTGTTAATGTCATTGTACATCTCGTTGTATTGGTGGTTGTACTGTTCAGCATTCATCACAATTTGACAATGAAAGACATCGTCGAATTAAGGTCCAGCTATATCATCATGGTCGGTTACTTTCGATGGGACACCACACATGTTTTCTTGCCCTCCGATCCCATTTTTTCTGTGAACAACTGGTTGCTTTCGCTAAATGAGCAAAAAATTTAGGTGTTTTCACGAGGAGGGATATCTTCAGCTATCACATCTCATGTTGCCCTCTCAATTAGACTAACACATACTTGGGAGATCACCCTATATTCCCCTAGCATAAACTGAACATCATCATCATTTCTTATAAATGTGTGACATTTTTTCCCAGAAACGATTGATATAGACTGTAGATTAGCAATGTATTTGTTCACATCGTACTTCACAACAGTTTGCACGATCGACACCAGTTATTCGTAAGTCATATTCTTTGACACATACAATCCTTGGTTATTAGAACCTAAAAACCTCTGACTTCCATTGGGCAACTGCTCTCATCGACCGTTCTCACCCGATCCATTGTCCTGTGAAAATCATCATCACAAACCATTATTAACAAAATCAAATCAAATATTACATTTACAATTAAAAAAAATTCTTAACCGTAAGGGATCGATTTTTTTTTATGTGTGACCGGGCTTATTTTAACAAGAATCGAGCTTCTTTGTAAGGAATCGAGGACTTTTGGTAAGGGATCGAGAACTTTTTGTAAGGGATCGATGACTTTTTGTAAGGGCTCGAAAACTTTTTTTGAGGGAAGGTTGAGCATATTTTTCAAATAATCGAGCTTTTTTCCAAATAAAAAACCCGGTCCAATATAAAATAACCTCGATTCTTCTTAAAATATGCTCGGTCACACATAAAAAATCTCGGATCTATTAAAAAAAAACTCTTAACCTACAAATTAAATGGTCATACATGTTCATAAAAAGACTGGAACAACATATCATAAGGAATAAATACATTGTTAAACCATACAGAAATGCATGAAAAATATCTGAAATGCATGAAAAAAATATAAGTGAAGATCAGAAATATTTGTTACCTTCTTGTGTAGAATCTGAAGAGACACAAGTTTTTTGGAGAGAGAGAGAGGAGTTGTAGATCGATTTTTAGATAATTTTTTTGGAGAGAGAGACGAGTTAAATTGGTGCCTTTAATAGAATAAAGTTTGGAGGTAATTTGGATAGTTCACTATAATAGATGTCTTTTAAACTTAAATTATTAAATCGGTGATATCATTACAACACAAATAACAAAGGTGATATATTTCATCATTTCCTTTGATAGAATAAGGACATGGTTTTAATAAATAAGAGAATATGGATAGGAGATGTCAGTGGCCTAACTCTCTAAGTTAGCCAAATTCTTGTCTCTCTCAAATGGTGTAGGAATGGCCATTTTATAGAGTGGTTTGCACCCATTCATGAAACAATGCAACCATTGTTGCTATACACCATTTGGGGACCTTTTGTCAACAACTTCTGGAAAGTTGTATTCTTTCCGTTCCAATTCAATTTATTTGAAAATGTTCTAACAATATTGAAAAATGATTTGAGCTCATGAATTTGTTATATACCTATTAACTCTAAATATTGCTGAAGTAAGTGCATACATAGGCAAGTCAGATTGTCCAAAAAAAAATGTGGTTAACATGCTAAACAACAATATCGAGGATAATGTTTTATAACATTCTTGAAGAAATCTCATATAGAAATTTGTTTATTTTTCCATGATGATGTTGTCGTACAAAGGATGCCATACCCACATATTAAAAACTAAGGAAAATTATTTTAAGTTGTAGACTCCGTAGTATTCCAACCTCATCAATCCGAAAACTCTAAATAGAGACGTCAATCTTCATTTTCAGCTTTACATCAATGAGAATATGAGACCCTTATTCTGACTTGTATTTTTTATGGACAAACCCTTGGATATATTTTTTTAAGTATTACATAAATTTGAGGATTTTTTAGGAGGAAGATGACTCGAATCCACAACCATATAGTATAAGTGTGAGGGGTATATCATTCGTCAATCAGACCCTTTATTTACTTAAAAGTGTGTTTGGTAGAGATGAGAAGGAAGAGGAAAGAAAAGGTGGAGGGAAAAGGGAGAAGAAAATGGGGAAGTATGTTGTTTGGTATGAAAGAAAAATGGAAGTAAGAGAAAAATATGAGGAAAATTTTATGAGTGAGATCCACTAATTTTAATGCTCCCAAAAGTGGAAGGAAAATGGGGTTTAATTGAAATCACAAATTTGCTCATCTTTTTAATCCTTTCACTATAATGTAAGAGTAAAATAGTAAAATTGATAAAGAAGATTTATATCCGTTGTCTTATCCTCAACTATACCAAACAAAGGAAAGGAAAGGAAAGATCTCATTCCTTCCTGTTTACCAAACAGTTTAAGGGAAAATTATTTTCCTTTCTTTCCTTTATATTTTCTATCTTTCCAAATATTTCTATCCTTCCTATTTTTCTCTCCCTACCAAACACACTCTAAGTTTCATATGGATTTACACGATAATCTGCTCAGTCATCCATGTTGGTGGCGAGTCCCCCTTTTCTTATGGTGCTGACATCATCACATCTACTGTTGATCCCATATAGGGGCAAAGGGAATACCACCGCCTTGGGACAGGTCGGGAAGATATTTAATGTTTAACACACAATAAAACATTTAAAGTATCAAAGACAATATAATTCATTGTTGTAAATAAGGTGAAGAGGAAATTTTGATATTTATTGATAAAATTATGATGTTGTTCACGTATAATCATTCTCAATAAGTTAACTGTTTTTATCCATATTTTTTGGTGGCTTAACGAAAATACCCTTTAAAATTCTTTTGTTGACTTCCATACCCATCGTCTTTAATTACTTTTTTTTCTCTTTCTTTAAAGTTTTCTCTCTCATCAACTTTAAGTTTTTACTTTCATCAATTTAAAAAACTTGAATCTTCATTGGCACTTTCTCTCTCTTCGTAGATTTTTCTTGTTTCTCTCATCCATTTATGTTTCTCTCTCTACAATTTTCTCTTCGAAATATTATTTTTCTAGCTGAAACGATTCCAACGGTTTATTATGGGTAAAATTTGATATCTTTTTTCCCTCAAAAGTCATTTGAAAATGTTTCCAGAAACTTTACATAATAAAATATCAGCATGATTACACAAAGAAATATTAACATCTTTACACGATATTTATATTTCATCGTGTAATAATATAGATGTTTTATTGTGTAAAGTTTCTGGAAACATATCTCCATTTGAAGATCTAGAAAAAAAATCAGATGAAGGTCGAGCAAACCTCCATCAATGGTGGTTTGTTCACAGACCTCCATTGATGGTGGTTTGTTAAACCTCTATCAATGGAGATCGATGAAGATGATTAAAGAAAAATCTTTCTTTCACATGTCATAAATGCACCAAGGGTATTTTTGTCCCAAAAACATTTCTCTTGGATAAAAATAGTGAAGTTATTGAGAAATGACATCTTTAAATACTCCCATACTTTTAAGGCTATTTATGATTTTGGCCCATAAGTGAAATCAACCCTAGAATTTATAAATGCATTATGAAAAATTAGAGATGAAATCTAACAAGATTTGTATTTCAAAAAACAAAAAACAAGAATAATATTTTTTTAAAAAAACATCACAGTCAATCATATATATATATTCTCCTTAATGCTCACTGATAAATACAAATCAGTATCTTGCATATAGACCATTAGATTCAACTGCTTTGACTCAGTCTGCATGCACTTGTTGGTGTTTATCCATAATCTATGGCCCATATGCAATGCACTGATGTATTATATATCGGTACGCATTGAGAAGAAAAAGACTATATATATATATATATATATATATCAATGAGACAATATATTCTTACAAATGGAATTTTAAACATATATTATTATATAATTTAATCGAAAATATTAAACTATCAAAATAATTATTAATATATCAAAATTAAATTAACAGGTTATAGTATATATCACCGGTTAAGAGCATCTTCAATTTAAACATGTATTTTTTTAGTTTCTAAATAGTATCACATCAGTATTTCTATTTATTATTGACTCACTTTAGAAAAAAAAAATAGAAAAATGTGTGACTAGTGAAAACTGACCGACCATTCAGCATTGTTACCAGAAAATACATTGATTAGATGTGTCAAATCAACAAAGTCAGCGAGAATGGACCAACCCAAGCTAAGCAATAGATGACCTCAAGACCTGGTCAGGTTTACCTAAGTGGTCGAGTAAGGATACCCCAATTAGGTTAACTAAACTAATTGGGTAAAGATGGTTCGATTAGGTTTAACTAACCGATCAAATCAAAGAGTCTGGTCGGGGTAACCGATCGAGGTAAATGAGATCTGGTCGGGTTAGATAGCTGGTCAGTCAATAATACATGGAAGACGTTAAGTTCAGAATAACCACGACTCAAATACGCAAAGAAGGAATCTTACCCAAACAACTAACCGAGAAGTACACTCTGATAAGGAAATACATTTCCCTAGAGATACCAGAGTCCAAATCCGGCAAGAGATCTAATTTATTTAATGCATAAGATATACAAAACAGGAACGAAGATAAAGACGACTCTAACAAGTTAGAGTCCCATTGAACTTCGTCAACTTTCCTTATTAATTTTAAGAATTGAGGTTTTATGCATGATAAATAAACCCTAAAATTTCATTACAACCAGGTTCTTAAAAAACGTAAAAAGAGTATAAAAGAGATCGAGCATGTAATTATTTTATACATAGTGAAAATCCTTCCCTCGTCGTCTTCAGCAACTATGGTTTTTTTGCTTCTTGAGTTTTCAACGTAAAACCTCATGTTTTGCATGATCAATTTTTTATCTTGCTTTGTGATTTGATTATTGATCCTTATCAGCTTGTTGGATGCGTGGTAGATTTTACTTAATCTAAAAATCACCGACAACAATTGATGCTAGAAGGAAGGCAAAAGTTATGTTACAGAATCAGCTTCAAGAACCAGTGAAATGCTAGTATGGTAAACAGTAGAGATAGGAGTTAATCCCCACGCGACATTAACACCTCTAGCTTGATAAATGCTAGTGTCATTAGAGGAGGATTGTCTTCCACCACCCTAATCACAGACAGCTAGGCCATGATAACTTTCACGTACACCCTAGTTGGTATCTCGTCAGAGGCATTCCAATGCGTCTAAAAATCCTTACAGAGAGTTATTGACGATACAGCTAGGTAAGGAATCAACATAACGGTGACTACCAACTTGTGTTCCCTGTATCAATTGTGCACGCCTGTAGTAGCCCAAGACCCCAAGTTACGTTCGGAGATAGTGGGCATAACCTCAGGCACTTCCCATAAAATCGGCAGAGATATGGTGGATCATCGCTAAGTATAGGGCCTTCCTAAAGAAGAAATGATCACCAAGATGATCAGAGTCATAAAGAGGATAATCATAGGGGTAACGAGGACCACATGAGAATAGATGACCTAGATGAAAGGGGTCATAGAGATCCCAGTCTTTAGGGAGATGTGGAAAGATATGATAGGGGTCGGTCAGAGTATACCCGAGAGGACCGTCATGGTAGTCGTAAGAGAAGATCTTGATCCGCCTCAACTGATGAAGATGTCCCACCTAAAAGACACCAAGTGACCAGCCATCTATCTAGGTTCAACCAACGCAATGCTTAGGTTACAGGGCGTATACCAAGAGATTCTTATGGGATCACCATTCGTCAAAAGTTTGACGAATATAGGGAATCAAAAGGCCAGCGAGATGTCTTACTGTGAAGAATAAAAGAACTGGAACGCAGGCAAGACCAGGGTAATTTACTGATCGATATTTCAAGAAGTCTATTCTCCTACTCGATTCGATGAGCTCGTTTCTCAGAGAAGTTCTGGATGCCGTATATGGAACAGTTCAAGGTCAACACCGACCCCTATAAGCATGTTAAGAGAATTACCATAGTGCAATGTCACAATATAATTACGATGATGCATTTATATGCCGGATGTTCCCATAAACTCTTGGTGATCAGGGGTCCAGATGGTTCAGAGACCTCGCTAGCAGCTCGATCTAAAATTTTAAAGAGTTGATACAAGCCTTTACCAGCAGTGCATGGGGAAAATTCAAAGGAGAAAGTCAATATCTGTCATTTTTACCATAAAGAAAAGGAAGGATGAGAAGTTAAAATATTACCTAACCCGCATCTTCTAAGAGGTATAGGAAGTCCAACAACTTAATGATGATACAATAGTATCAGTCTTCGTCAACAGTCTACAACAGAACTAGTTATCAGTTAGACTAAGACAGAAGGGGCAACCACTTATGTGCATCTGGTAGATGATGTAGGAGGTTATGCAATGTCAAAATAGGAACAGATATCCCACCTGGGGGGGATTTCATACATGGTGACCGATAAGAAGAGAGCCAGAAACCTAAAGAGAGTAGTTAAGGGGGATAGAAGAATTACAACTAGGGTAAAAATAGAGATGGTCACAAAGATGATGACCAGAAAGGCAGCAAAGTTTTCAAAAAGAAGTTCACCAATAACACTCCCTTAACCAAAAAATAGAAGAAAGTTCTGATTGTGATAGAAGATAAAAACATATACAAAAAACCCTCAAAGCTGTCAGCTTTAGACATGAAGGATATGGATGTTACCGGTTCCACCGTGAAAATGGTCATGAAATCCTAAAATGTTACCAACTGAGAGACTACAATGAGAAGCTAATCAGAGAAGGTACAATAGTGATGAGCATAAAGACACTATAAAAGATTACCATAATAGAAGGAATAGCCCCAAAAGAAGTGCAGATGAAGGGGAGTTCAACACAATCTTTGGAAGGCCCTACACAGTGAGAAACAACAGGGAAAAAATGACAGAAGTTTGTGATGCAATAAATGGCCAGAAGGACTTAGAGGTGAACTCAGTTAGGCCCAACCAGAAAAAAGGCTAAAAAAGGTTGGGACCCCGATCGTCTTTTCATAATTAGATGCACAAGGACTTGAGGTCAGACCAAACAACGATATTACAGTGTCAGTCTGTATTGGTCACAGAAAAATGAATAGGGCATTGGTATACAATGGGAGCTCGACGGATATCTTAAGTGCTGGGGTGTATGATTAGTTTGGACTGTAAAGGAAAGACTTACAACCATAAGCAATCCTACTTTGGGGTTCAGTGAGGCAGAAGTAAGGTCTTTATGAAAAGTCAATTTACCATTCTAGATTAGGACCTATCTCTGTGAGAATACAGTGCTCCTCAATTTTGTAGTCATCGATACAAAAACTAGCCCTATAACGCCTTGTTGGGAAGACCTTTCTTGAACAAATCTAAGGCTATAATAGAAACCTATACCTTAGCGATCAAATTCTCATCAGACGCAGGAGTATGCATAATGAGGAGCTCATATGAGTGGGTTAGGAAAGCAAACTTGGTCGTGTATAGAGAAAAGGTATATTCGGATGCAATGCAAATCTACTTGTTGAAGGAATGAGAGTGTTTGAAGATCCGATCAAAGTTTTACCTATATCCTAGAGAAACATCTTTAGGACATGAGAAAGATAAAGAGGGAGAGGAACCAATGATAGAGGTTACACTTAACAACGATAGAGTATAATGACGTGTTTGCATGGAAGCATGAGGACATACCCGGAATAGACACGAGGATGTTCTCTCACTATCTGGAAATCGACCCCGAACACAAACTAGTGATTCAAATAAGACGTAGGTTTAACCTGAAAATGAATAAGGCCATCAACGTTGAGGTTGAGAAATACTTGGTTGTAGGATCGATTAGGCAAGTTCAGTACCTATGTGAGTTGCCAATGTGTTTTCAGTGAAAAATAAGAATGAGCAATGAAGTATGTGTGTGGACTTCATCGACCTAAATAAAGTATGCCTGAAGGATTTTTTTTTCCCCTGCCAAGGATAGATCAACTGGTTGATGTCGACGTTGGGCATGGACTGCTATGTTTCATGGATGTATACTCAAGGTACAACCAGCTCAACATTTTTGAACCAGACAAAGAGAAAACTGCCTTTACAACCGACAAAAAGCTATATTGCTACAAAGTATTGTCTTTTGGTCTGAAGAATGCTAGAGTAACTTACCAAAGGTTGGTAAACAAGATGTTCACTCCATAGATCAGTAGGAACATAGAGATGTATATAGAAGATATGTTGACCAAGAGCACCATGGCTGAGAGGCATGTGTCAGACTTGAGGGAAACAATTGAGGTGTTTAGGGGGTATAAGATGAAGCTCAACCAGAAATGTTTTGGTAAGAACCTCGATTTTATGATTGGCTTATTTCATGAGAAACCACACCATATTGGGGATGATTTTGTAATAGGTAGCTTAGGTCCTCGTTGGCAAGCTTCCAAGCATCTCCATGACTTCAAGAGCAAAAGGTATATTCACTTGACATTGCCTCTTAAAGAGTTTAAGCACACACACACACTTCATGCATGCTTTGTTTCATCTTACATTTGTGTTATCTATTGCTTATATGTGTGCATCATTTACACATTGCACACACTCTTACATGCTTTTGTATCCTATTGCTCATGTGTGCATCCTTACTCACTATCACATTTGCACTTCATTCTTAGCTTTAAGTGTGGTTATGTATGGTGTTAATTCATTTACTGATGTATGATCAGAAACATCAGTGCATGCACGATGGTGTGCTCTTTTTAGCGCGATGAGAGGCCTTTGATGTCTCTAATGTGCGAGTCCATACCTGCGCAGTACCCGTGCATAATGACCTGGTAGTGTAACCAAGTGTTCTGTGCGACCTTATGTGTGGCCTGTGCACTAGTCATTGCACTGGTAGACACCCGCGTACTAGCCTGGGTGAGGTTTTCAGAGTCCTGATACGTGGGCACAACCGTGGGTAATGTGCAGATTCTACCCACACACTGTGTTGATTTAGGGGCAAAAACATCTTTACACATCAACTCGTGTCCCATACTATATATACCTCTTTATCTTTTCTTTTTTACTTACTCCTATGAATTTAAAGAATCCTTATAGAGAGAAAGCTTCATTTGAGTTTCATTAACTCTCCAAACCCAAAAGCCATCTCCATCTTGCATCATTTATCATCATTTGAGCATGGGTCTTCATGGTTTCGTGACTAGGTAAGTCATAACTACATTATGAAAATACAAACATGGTTAAATGCTCAAAGCTAACCTGGAGGGAGAGGGGGTGAATAGGTTAGCCACCTTTTTCGACTCCCTTGAAAACAAACAAATGTTTGTCCATCTAAATTCTTGTATCACAATATATATATATATATATAAAAATTAAAGACAATTAATCAATATATATAACATATAAAGTATGATACAAAACAAACATCCAAAACACATACACAAATGATATTATAGAAAGGAAGTCAATTTACATAGATAGTTATATCCACAATATTCCAATTACATATACCAATATATGAGAGAAAGTGATAGAGAAAATTGACCCAAGGTATTTACGTGGTAAACCTCCTAAGAGGAAACATCCACGAGTTAGTAACCACCGGTAAACATAATCCACTAGTATATAAGACAAGTGCAATCTCTCAAGTGACCTCTTCACCTAGAATTTACCCTCATATCCTACTCAATGAATATGTCACCTCCTTGCTTAACATTCTGAGGCCTCACACCTCTTGTCAAGACTTCCTTTCTCAATATTCTGAGGTTTCCTACCTCTTATCAAGACTTCCATTTTACAAGTCAAAGACTCCCTCTAAGACATGTGAATTCCGCTTGCACAAGTCAAAGACTCCATCTAAGACATGTGACTTCCGCTAGCACACACCAAAGACTCACTCTAAGGAATGTGACTTCCACTTGCTCAACAAATCATAGGCTTCACACCTATTGTCAAGATTTCTTTCTCACAATGCATCTAGATGATTATGAATGTAAAACGCAAACAAGCACCTAACATAGAAAATGATGATCAACAAATTCTATAGAAAATACTAGACATGTGTATGAATGCACATAACAAATGTAGTCTAATCAATTATGCATATTCAATACATATAGATCATGTGAAAGATATTCAATGTTGATTACAATCTAGATACATGTATAGATCTAAAACTTGAGATACAATATATGTTTAATTAACACATTATCAAGTTTTAAATCACATAAACCAAAAACATGTTCTAGAGCTTATTATCTATTCATGAAATAACCTAAGCTCAAGAATAGCTCACAAGAGCACAAGCACATGTATTATAATGAGATTTCAGCCAAAGAGAGCCTAATACATGTAAGAGACTATTTTTCATAAAATCAATCGATTAAAGATCATAAAATAGTCATAGATTCAAAGCTATCACAATACTCCCAAACATGTGAAAACATAGGCAAATCAAAACTCAACATGTGAGATTTCAATTGAAAATCAATCTAGCTTCAAATGAGTTTAAAACTCAAATCAAAACAATCACAAGACACACACACACACACACATACACACACACACACACACACATATATATATATATAGAGGAGAATAAAACCCAAGGCAATTGATCAAGTTTTAAAAGAAAACTTTAGGAGAAAATCAATACCTTAGTAAACTTGAGACAATCCCATTTTTTAGTGGATGACACCAAAAACTGCAGTAAAATCAACTTAAACCTTCTAAGAAAAGATAGAGGACGTGTAGATGAACACTCTCAATTTTGAACCACTCAAATCAGAGTTCAAACGAAAATGATAGAGTGTTTGGAAGGTGAGAAAATTTTGAGAGAAAATTTCTGGACTCAAATTTGAATCTCTTCTCTTGAATGAAATCTGAGAGGGAAGGGAAATATAAAGGAGAGGAAAAAGAGGACATGTGAAATGACCAAAATGGACAAGAAGGGTCCAAGCATTCTTGCTGCCCGAGATGGCGCGTGGGCATCTCGGGGCAGCAAGCATTCTTGGATTTCTTTTCCTCGTGCGGTCCCTTCGTGTTCTTCAACTGTTCTCCGGCCTTCAAACTCAGCATTCGAATCCATTTATGGATTACAAACCGTAAATCTCTCAGAAACATAGACATATAAGATACTCCACCCAAAAAATAATAATTCAACTCAATATATGAATACGAAGATAATGTAAGCAACGTGACTGGAAAGTGTCGTATCTTTTGACCCCGAACTCGAAATCACATGTATGAGTAACCAAAATGATTAGAACTCAATAAGGAACAATATAATACCAAATTCAATTTCAATATCCATGTTATACAACATATACACATACAAATATATTTCACACAAGAATGCAAACTACATCGAGATAGTCTCCAATCATGCATTTTCCAAAACATGTTATGACCATACCAATGCATGAGCATTCAACTTCAAGTGTGTGAATGTGTTATACATTGTGCACAATGATGTAGGGACACAAATATATGATATGTGTGTGTGTACCTCTAAGCCTTGTAAGAGAAAGATAACGTCTTAATATACCTTTATAGAACCATATAGCATCCTTTCTCTTTGAAGACTTTGTACTTGCTTTGACTAGTTGTTATTCCTTCTTTGAAGCTTGAATCATCATGAACCTAAACAACTAAATAATTAAAAGTAAACATCATTTTGATATGGAATTTATGCCAACATAATCTAAAACCTAACACATTAAATTTCATTTATTGTTGTTCTTACTCTAGATTAGGTATTTATTGCTTGACTAAATACCTAGACTCTATTATATTGCATATTTATGAGTCTTTACAACATGATTGGGTTTCTTTATTGATAGCTTGTATCATTAGGTCTTTTATGCCTAAATAGTTAATCCATATATGTTCATGTATACTTAATTGATTAGGATGGCCTTGTGCATCTAGTCTAGTTCATGAACATTTGTGTGCATACCTCATTAATTGCATTTCTTTATTGCATATTGATTGCCTTGATTATATGTTGTGTGTTGGTTGTACTTTTATTGATAATTAGGTTGTTAGATTTTATCTATACACCCAATTGAGTCCTTATATATGGGCATGTAGGCATCGTTGATAAATAGGATGTTGTATTGCTTTATTTACATCTAGATAGGCACTGTATGTTTGATCTAACATATCTTGCATTGAGCATTCATTAATTGTTCACTTAGACCATATACTCTTCATAGAGTCAAAGTATTGTGGCTTCTAGGTGAAGTTGCATAAGCAAGTCAAGTCTTGAAACCAAATGAGGGTTTCTAAGCAATTGGTCATGTGCCACTGTAAAAAGGTCTGATAGGAGGTGCTCACGTCAAGAGTAGTGGATCAGGAGATATCACTAGGAATTGAACCAAGAGTGCCGAGTGGTAGTATCCATAGCATGAGGTTATCGAGAGTGAGAGTTCGAACATCACTTGAGGGTGTAACCTTTTATTTATATAGTGGATTTTTGTGATCGTGTATGGCTTGCAGAATAGCCCGTAGTTTCTTCCATTTAGAGGGTTTCCATGTATATATCTAGTGTTCTTTATCTTTTCGCACTTTACACTTAATTTTGTATGTTTGTTTATTGGGTGAATCTTTGATATTTACTAATCAAGAATAGTTGGTAATTTACTTGACTAAAACCTATTCACCCTTCTCCCCCTCTAGGTTTATTAGACACACATCTTAATGGAATTTCAAGTTTGTTTAAGGACTTTTAGGGAAATTCCTTGGATTTTAGGTCCACCAAAAAGGAATCGAGGTCAACCCTGAAAAATATGAAGGCACTGAAGGATATGAGGTCCCCTACAACCCTGAAAGAAATTTAACAGCTGACCGGGAGTTTGGATTTACAGAACTGGTTCATCAATCGATTGATGGAACGATTTATATACCTATTTGAGGTCCCCATTACCTAGATTTTATTCTAGTTTTCAAGCATATTTTGGTATTTTATGTGTTGGTGAGCCTTATGGAGGTACATATTGATTACGAAAGGTATTTGAGCTTACTTGAAGAGTTTTAAAGTTTAAAGGGCAAAATTTAAAATGGCTCGTGTAGAATACTCAACTTTGGAAGGCCATATCTCCCTCCTCCAATTGAACTAAGTTTCCCATTACAACTTTTCAGAAAGCCCCGGAAGTCTAATTTCCAATGCACTTTACAAATTGTGATTCTAAGATTTCTGGAGGAAGTTATGGTCATTTTCGTAAAGGAACACAGAGTTGCGCGGTATATGTACCGCATGAGACCTATTTATGTACCTCATGTGTACTACGAAAATGGGTAGAAAACTTAAAATAAGTGATCCATAGTACGTCTGTTGATGCGTACCGTGAGGCACACCATGTAAGGCCAAGAAATGTGATTTTTAGCCATTTCTAAGCGGTATTCTTGTCTTTTCAGTCTCAAACTCATGGCCTAACCTCTCACACTATAAATACCCCATTTTCTCATCGTTCTAGACAGATCTTCCCTTCTTTTCCCCTTTTCATGCCTCTTCTCTTCTCTCTCTTCCATCTTTCTCCTTTCTTCATCTTCTCCACCAATAAAGAGAGATCAAGCTCTTATGGAGGTTTTTCCTCCATGGGAGCTCACGATACACCTTTACCACACCATTTTACACTTTCTCCATCCATCTTAGAGTAGATTACAAATATTTATGAGCCAAATTCGAGCTAGAAAGACTATGAGCATCTTTGAAGGACTTGTCTTCAAGGGTTTGCTCTTATTTACTCATTTTTTTGTATTTTTTGTTGTCTTTGATGTGTAACCCCAACTTGGAAATATTGTAAACCTTTCACATGTGCTATATATATATATATATATGTATGTATTTTGTTCATAAATTCATTTGGGTTTTGTTTTGCTATTTGATGTATGTGATTTATGCTCTTATTATGACATGTATGTGTATAAATCGTTAGAAATCATTATGTGTCCATGAATGGGTTTAGGAGTAGCTATAATTTAGAGTAGGAATTAGATGCTCATGATTGTTGATTAATTGATGGATGACTTGAAATGCCATGTATTGAGTAATTAAAGTGTTAGGGATTTTAGCCCCAAAGAGTAGAAAAGGTTTCAGTTCAAGCTTTTAGTTGCTAAATTAGTCTTGGTTCATATCCTTGTGTTTAATGGGTGTTTATATTAAGACATGATTATCCATCTTTGGTCAGATTGGGTGATGATTTGATTATGGAAAATAATCTCAAATCAAAAGAATGAACCTTTAACCTAAATTGAATGTTTTTTATGATATAACAATCATATTGTTGTATGTAGTTGTTAGGTAAACTTGTTTCCCATGTTTAGCCATCATAGGGAGTTGATAAAATCGAATCCTTGACTTAGAAGTAAAGATAAACCGAATCCTTTTGTGCTTATGAAGTTATATGGATGTTTTGAATGCTTAAAGTCTTTACATGCTCGATCATTTTGTAATTGATCTATGGTTGAATGCTATGTACCAAGAGGTGATGTATTTGACAATGCTTAGATAAGCATTCACTATACTTGACTAGAAAGTGCTAGAACCACTAGGCTAGCGTATAGGGTTCGATTTGTATTCCAACTTACTTAATGGATTCATGTATATGGTCCAGACTGCTTGAGAGAGATTTCGGGTAAATATGGATGCTATCTCTAAGACATCGAGAGAGATTAAAGATTAATTAAGGGGATACGAGTATATGATATACTTGCACATTTGAGGGATTAGGTGAGTCTAGCACGTAATTAGGATGATTGTCACGGTTGAGTCGTTTCCTTAATGTAATCACATTTCATGCATATCTCCATTCCATCTATCATTGTATATGTTATTTATGCAATTTATTTAGGTATATTATTATTCACTTTTCCGTACACGCAATACACGAGTTCGCTCGGGGTGTTTCAATAATAGGTAGAACTGAGAGAAGGTCAGTGAATCTCACCTCTCTATGGAACGATCCCTTGCATGCCGCTGTGCTAGTCTATGTGACTTACGCCCTTGTAAGGCCAAACTTAAATGTTCATATTTGATGACACCGCAGCGATATGTCCATCACCGATCAACAGACAGGTGTCTTCCTTTTTTTGGAGCCATAAGGAAAGGAAAGGGTATATAATGGACCAAAGAATGCAAGAAGGCTTTCCAACACATCACATAGTATCTCGGTAAGGCTTCAATCCTGTCAAAACTACTAGATGGCAAAACCTTATACTTGTACCTATCGGCCATGTTGGTGGCTACAGGATTATAGCTAGTTAGGTTGGAAGAGAAAATTCAAAAACCAGTGTATTACACCAGTAAGGCTTTACTACCAGCAGAAACAGATACATAACAACTAAGTGGATGACACTGGCACTGGTAACAGCAACAAGAAAGCTTAGGTCTAACTTCAAAGCACACAGAATCAAAATCGACATAGATTGCCCATTCAAGCAAATTTTGTCCAAGCCAAAGGTGTTAGGAAGATTAATAAAATGAGAGATCGAGCTAAGCGAATTTGATATCACTTACTTACCAAGGGCTTCAATCAAAGACCAAGTAGTAGCATATTTCATTGCTGACTTTACTGAACCAAATGATGAGTTAGATAAGATGCTTGAAGAGAATGAAAGAAAGGCTTTCAATGACTGCTACACGTTGATGAGTCATCAAATACGCATGGCAATAGGACAGGAATAATGATATCTACCCCAGAAAGTGATCATTTGGAATATGCCTTGCGATTTGACTTTAAGAACACCAACAATATGGCTGAGTATGAAGCATTTTTAAAGGGGCTCATGGTTTGTACGGCTTTGGGTGCTGATAAAATAGGGATCTTCAATGATTCCTAGATCATGGCCAACAGAGTCCTAGATAAGTACCTGGCAAAAGATGACAACATGGTTGTCTACCTTGAAATAGCCAAAACTTTGCTCAGTAGATTCAAGAACTATAGAGTCACTCAGATCCCAATAGAAGAGAATGAAAAAGCAGATGCCTTGTTAAAGTTGGCATCGGCGACAGCCAATATCTAGTCCAAAACAATCTCAATGGCCCATCTTATACAGCTTAGTATCAAAGGTGGAGAAGAATTGGTGGTAGGGTAATTGAAGAACGACAGACCACATGGATGACCCCAATCAGAGATCATTTAGAGAAGAATATTCTCCCCGAGGATCCAGTAGAATCAAAGTGGATCAGATATAAGGCCATCTGATACTCAATAATTGGTGAGGCGCTGTACAGAAGAAGGTTCTCAAAGACTCAACAAAGGTGTATTGGGCCGGTTGAGGCTAAAAAAATCTTGAAAAGCATACATGGTAGAGTATATTGGAATCACACTGAGGGTAAGAGTTTGGCCCATAAAATCTTTGCGCAAGGTTTATACTAGCCAACTCTATTCCATGATGCTTAGGGAATGATAGAAAAATGTGAGACCTACCAGAGGACCGTAAACGATATCAGGCAACCACTTGAGCGATTGAAGAAATTGACCTCACCAAAACCATTTACAATGTCTAGGATAGATCTGATCAGCTCAATATCGACTGCAACCAAAAGAAGAGCAAAATATGCCATTGTGGTAGTGGATTACTTCACAAAATAGGCTGAGGAAAAGGCACTGGTGCATATAACTAAAGCCAACACAACCAGCTTCATAAGGAAAAATATCATTTATAGATTCGGGATTCTAGACACAATCATCACAGTTAATGGAACCCAATTCGACAACGATAATTTTATAGAGATGTGCGAGATGTACGATATCAAGAAATATTATGTCACACCTACTCATCCACAAACCAACGGGAAAATGGAAGCCGTAAACAATATTATCAAGCACACCTTGAAGGCCAAGCTTGATACCAAAAAGGGAAATTGGGTAGACAAGGTGCACTTGGTGCTTTAGGCTTATCGGACAACAGAAAGAACAATAATAGGCGAGACTCCCTACTCATTGGTGTTCGAAACTGAGGCGGTCATCCCGGTTGAGATAGCTCACACCTCCCTAAGAGTTCATCTATATCAGCTTAAACAAAATGTTAGCATGTTGGAGGAAAACCTTAATGAACTTGAGGAAAGAACAGACCTTGCACGAGTGAGAAACACGGCATATCATCAAATGGCAGCCATATACTACAACTCGCATGTTCGGATAAGAAGGTTCCAACTCGAGGAATTAGTCATAAGAAAAGTGTCTCCAAATACAAAGGTAAAAGCAGCCGGCTATTTGGCAAACAAGTGGAAAAGTCCCTATCAAGTGGTCGGTTTAGCTAGGCATAAAACATATCACCCAACCCGACTAGAGGAGGGAGAGCTACCACAGCCATGCAATGCTCAATACTTGAAGATCTATTACCCTTGAGAGGTTTCTTCATTTGTTATTTCTTTATTTAATGTAATGCATCAGACAAGGGTGATGTTTTTTTTACCTTTCTAATCAGTTGATATCTTTAACATTTGAGATCGAAGTTATCAATAAAATTCCCCACTCAGAAAAAAAAAAAGACCAATAAAATTGTTTAAAAAGTAAATTTGTCTTCATTTACATAGACATGCCTATAACACCCAAGTTTGCTATTGCCAACGGGTGTTTCAAGTGAGGGGGCCGAAAGCAAAGCCTAAAGACGATATATACTCACCAAAACTAACTGGGTGTATAAAAAACACTGTTAGCATGCCTTCAGGCATTAATAACCCGATGGGATGCTTAAAGTTTAGTCAAGCTATGTCTTAACACCCCGAATCAGCGAATCTTGAGTAACCGACTACTGAGAGATATCTTAGTGACTTAGTTGCCAGATATAAGACAAGAATTTATAAATGAGATACCATGTAAATGGCATGAAAGTAACACTACTAGGAAAATATTGAGATTGATCGAGCGCAACCCGAGCAGATGAGTAAATGGCCTGTAGTCTGATCAAACGTGACTAATTAATAAGTTAACATGTCAGATTATAGATGATCAGTTGATAAGATAATTGGTCAGACCAAATATGACCAGTTAATAAGATAAGTGGTTAGATCAAGCGCGGCCAATTAATAAGTTAATAGGTCAGATCAAATATGATCAGTTAATAAGATAACTAATCAAGTATATAATGGCCTGTATAACACATGAATGATCGGTTTGATGATTTACCCGATCGAACCAACACAACTGATTCAATAAAGATACTTGATCAAGCTAGGGCAACTAGATGCTCAGCACTATGTTATTCAAAAAGCTCTTTTCATGGCTTATTGTGCAATCTGATTTAGCCAATGAGTTATTTTAAATTAAACGCCAGTTGACCAGATACTTGGTTAGTTAAAATAAATCACTCAATTTAAGAAAGAAATTAATAATGACGACCGACAAAGATAAAAAGAATGTTATCAGATTCATAAAATGTGCAGGATTACAAGAACTGATTACAAAAAGATTGAGAGAAGTGAGAATCAAGAAACCACAGGTCAAGCCTTCGATGAGCCTGAAGGACCTTTAAGCCCTGAGCTAGAATGAGGGCCATAAGATGGGCCACCAGGGGATCATCCCAATAACCTTTAGTTACATTCTTGAAATCTGGTTAGCTGATATCGTCAGGATTATTGTTCATAAAATAGAAGTACTCTCTGTCGGGCCAAGGCTCAACATCAAACTCTTCACCTAAGATGTCAGCCTTCTCATCAATACGAAAGGTTACAAGGGAAGACTCAAAATGCGACACCAAATACATAATATGAGGCTCATTCCAACCGATTTACAGTAGGCCCGCCACCCCATCCTCTAATTCTTGATAGCTTCTAGAGATTTAGCTATATGTTTCTTGATCTTGACATCCTATTTACGGCTGGCATGTGCAGGAGATTGCTCATTGCTACCAAAAAATATACGAACGATGCAAAGCCCTTACTTTAACTCTCTTAACATGATGCCATCAAAAGAAGAGGATCTCTAGTATCAATCGACAACATAAGCCTCTTTAGCTTTCTAGGAATCTTTTGAGAGCATCTTCATGTTAACTTGTTGGTGACCTAAATCTTTAGCCAACTTTTCATAGTGAAGTTTGGCCTCCTCAGATTTTTATTAGGACTCAAGCATTGAGTGCTAGGTAATGACCAAAGTTTCTTAAGTAATATGAGCTTCATTTTCAAGCTTGATGGCCTTCTTCTCAACTAAGATGGTTATCTGCTCGAGATGAGTACACCATGATACAGCATGGGTCAGTTTACCTTCAGCTGATTGTTTTGTAAAGTGAACTTCCTAACATTTTCACCAGCCACAAAAGCTTTGGTTTCAGCATTTGCCAGTGATCTTCTCACATCAACCTTAGTAATTTTATGATGCTTCAATCTCTCTTCGTAGGCCTGTTTCATCTTTGATTTCTCAGTTAAGGCAGATTTAAGCGCTTTGTCTTTCTCAGCAAATTGCTTCTCGAACCAAGAGATATCCATGTTTTACCTCTCCATGTCAATCAAGGCATGGATCAGCTCCTCTACAACCTATAAGGAAGGAACAAAAGAAAGCATAATGGTTAATTCCGATAAAAAAAAACTGCTAAGAAAGGGAAATTTTCAAGCACTCACATATACACCACTACTAAAAACTGCACGAATTCATTCAGAATGAGTTGCACTTTTGAAATCCCTCTAGTATCCCTCTCCAATGTATGTTTTACCAACAAACATAGAGTGCAGCATGTTGAGGGGATCAGATGATGGTACACGAGAACTCGATAGGGTGCCAGATGCAGAATGAGGTCTGCTAAGGAATGGTGTTTGGCATTAAGGCGGATTAGTTCTTCTCCTTGTAGAGTGGGTAGTTGAGGAAGACATTTCTTTTTGGCTCTATGGCTCGATATCAGGTTGATTAGGGCTCACAAAACTAATCGGGAGCACACCTATAGTAGTTGTTCCAATTGCCACAGATGCACCCTGAGTTCCTCTAACGAATGCACCTTGAGTTCCTCTAACTTCCTCAACTTGAATTTTAACTTGATGGGCGTCCTCTTTGCTTGTATTAGCGGCCTGAATAATTCTACCTTGTCCGGGAAGGCTGGCAACCTTAGGTATAGTTCTTAGAGGAGTGATTCTTGCCCAAGATTGGTGGTATCAACTTATCCCATTGTAACGCTACCCATAACAGCAGTTACATCAACATTTAGCGAAATCCAGAATGGTCGGCTGATCTGAACGATTTATATACCTATTTAAGGTCCCCATTACCTAGCTTTTATTCTCGTTTTTGAGTTTATTTTGGTATATTATGTTTTTGTGAGTCTTGTGTAGGTACATGTTCCCTACGGAAGGTATTTAAGCTTAATTGAAGAATTTTGGAGGTTAAAGGGCAGAATTTGGAATAGCTTGTGCAGATATCTCAATTTCAGAAGGTCATAACTCCCTCATCCGATTGAGCTACATTGCCCATAACCACTTGTCAAAAGCCCCAGAAGTCTTCTTTCCAACACACTTTACAGATCACGATTCTGAGGTTTCTGGAGAAAGTTATGACTGTTTTTGTAACGGTACACAGATAAGTGTGTTACGCAACCGCACGAGACCAAGTTGCCTACCGCATTTCGTACCGCAGTTATGGGAAGCAAGCTCCAAAAAGTGATGTGTGGTACGCTGTGTTGATGCGTATAACATCTCGAACCATACCTCTTGGCAGCCGCTCAAATCATACTGATGTACGGTATGCTATGTTGATGCGAACAACACATCAAACAACAATTCTGTACATAAATGCATTTTTAGCCATTTTCAGAGGGGTATTCTTGTATTTTCATCCTAAAGTCTTGCCATAACCTCCCACACTATAAATACCCCATGTTCTCCTCATTCTTCAGACCTCTCTTCCTCTTTTTTCCCCTTCTCACGCCTCTTCTCTTCTCTTCTCTTCTCTCTTCCATTTTCTTTCATCTCTTGCTCCTATGGAGGTTTTTCCTCCATAAGAGCTCACCATACACCTCCACATCACCATTATACGCTTCCTCCATCCATCTTAGAGTAAATTAAAAAGGAAATAGGAGTCAAATTCGAGCTAGGAAGGCTATAAGCATCTTTGGAGGATTTTCTTCAAGGGTTTGCTCGTATTTGCTCATTTCTTTGTATTTCTTGTTGTCTTTGATGTATAACATCAAATTTTGGAATTTGTAAACCTTTCACATGTGCTATATATGTATTTTTGTGCTTAAATTCATTTGGGTTTTGTTTTGCTCTTTGATATATGTGTTTTTATGCTCTTAATATGATATGTATGTGTATGAATTGTTAGAAATCAATATGTGTCCATGATTGGGTTTAAGAGTAGTTATAATTTAGAGTAGAAATTAGATACCTATGATTGTTGATTGATTGATGGATGACTTGAAATTCCATGTATTGAGTAATTTGAGTAATAGGGATTTTAGCCCCAAATAGTATAAAATGTTTCAGTTCAGGCTTTTAGTTGCTAAATTGACCTTGGTTCATATCCTTGTTCTAAATGGGTCTTTGTATTAAGACACGATTATCCATCCAAGTGACAAGATTGGGTGATGAATTGATTGTGGGAAAATTCTCAAATCAAGAGGATGAACCTTTAATCTAAACCGAATGTTCTTAATGATATAACAATCGCATTGTGCATGTAGTTGTTAGGTAAACTTGTTTCCCATGTTTAGCCATCATATGGAGTTGACTAAACCAAATCTTTTACCTTGAAGTAAAGTCCACCGACATTTTTCTTGTGCTTGTGTTGTTATATGGATGTTTTGAGTGCTTAAAGCATTTGCTTAATTGATCACTTTGTAATTGATCCATGGTTAGATGCTATGTACCGAGAGGAGATGTGTTTGACAATGCTTAGATAGATATTCACTATGCTTGACTAGAAAGTGCTAGAACCACTAGGCTAGTGTATAGGGTTCGATTTGTATTCCACGTGCTTAATGGGTTCATATATATTGTCCGGATTGCTCGAGAGAGATTTTGGGTATATATGGATACTATCCCTAAGACATCGAGAGAGATTAGAGATTAATTAAGAGGATGCGAGCCTATGATATACTTACACATTTGAGGATTAGGTGAGTCTCAAACGTAATTAGGATGACTGTCACGGTTGAGTCGTTTCCCCAGTGTAACCAAATTTCATGCATATCTCCATTTCATCTATCATTGTATATATTATTTATATATGTTATTTAGTTATATTATTATTCACTTTTACGCACACGAGTCCGCTCGGAGTGTTGTAATAATAGCTAGAACTAGAGACGACCGGTGAATCCCACATCTATGTGGATCGATCCCTTGCTTGCCGCGCTGTGCTAGTCTCTGTGACTTGCACCCTTACGAGGTCAAACTTAAATGTTCATATTTGACGACACTGCAACGACGTGTCCCGTCATCGGCCACTGCATAAGGCCAATTCAGAACCTCCATTGTGTGTTGCAAGAACTAAGCAGTTGCGATTCAATGGACTTGTAGATGTAATCACTCTCAATTCGTTTGATTTCTTCAGTTGTTTCACGGTGGTAACTTGATTTGAACCCTCGTAATGGGGTTCAAAAGGCGAATGCAGTGCTTGTTGAATCCGATGGTTAGTAATCAACTGAAAGAAGAACTTAAAATCCTTCTTCCATCTAGTTCTGGTATAATTATTTCGTGAGTTTCGTTTGTTTCGTTTGTTTCGATGGTGAAGAGAGGGCAAGAGATGTCGGGGAGGACATTCGAGAGCAATAGATATGGTGGTGATGATGATAAGATAGTAGCTGCGATAGATTTCCATGAAACACAGAGGGTTCTACATCGATGGATGTCAAAAGGGTCATTCAATTTTTGAAATATTATGTGGAGAAGTTCACTGTGGAGATCTAACCATTGCACTTGTCAAGACATTGAGAAAACTTGGAAGATGTAGAGAGGGCATGATTGAATTTATAAGAAATAAAATCCTAATAGGTATAGAATTCGCTAACAATAATTAGTTTTGTAAAACAAGGACTCTTTTTGCGGGTATTCAAATTTGAAATTAATTCATAATTTGTGATTACTCGATTTAATGAATAATATTGGAAAAATATGGATTCACAGACCAATCAGGAATAAAGTGAATTCCTTTTATAAGCCTTTTCTGATTTCCTTTCCAATGGTACTTTTAAAGTATATTTGGTCGTTAGATTATATTTATAATTGATATTGCATAAAAATAATTATACACCAATTTATACAGGAGTGTTAGAGCATCCAAAAAGACTCTTCAAATAAGATATTTGTTGAAATCAAATAAGTCACATCAATATATTTAGCTTCAATAGACTCTTCAAATGAACTTCTTCAAATAAGATCTTCCTTCTCTCTCTTTAATATTGAAGAGCAACTTCTCCTTCTTCAATTATTATTATATTATATTTTATATTACAACATCATTAATATTCACCTAAAAGTAATTTGAATTGTTGGCGAGGAAGGAGGAATTTGACTATTTTTATTAAAATAATATAAATCTATTTCTAATTGAAGAGTCTTTTGAAATAGCTTTTCTTTGAAGAGAGTCTTTTGGGGATGATCTTGGACTTAGGGCATCCTCAAAAGACTCCTCTATTTTCACTCTTCAAATGTATGTTTGCTTTACCTATATGGCAATTTGAGGAGTGAAAAAAAAAAGAATTCTTCCAAAAGACTCTTCAATTATAAATAGATTTATGTTATTTTAATAAAAACATTCAAATTTCTCCCTCTTCTCTAACAATTCCAATTACTTTGGAGTGAATATAAAAATCATTTGAATAACCTTTCAGATTATTAATATGTTATTATTAAATATTAAATATTAGTCCATTTTTAAACATCTAGATGAGATCTTTCTAATAATATAATTTTTATGATGATAAATTTATAAATTAAAAATTATTATATATTAATTGAATTTAATTAAAAAGAAAAAAAAGATATAAATATTAAATATTAATGATGATTTGATATAAGAAATAATATAATAACAATTGAAGAGGGAGAAATTGGAGCTAAGTATGTTGACGTTGCTTATTTGATTTCAACAAATATCTTATTTGAAGATTATTTTCGGATGCTCTTAAGATATATACAAACTTAATACTTCAAATATATATATATATATTTTAAGTGAATACTAAAAAAGGTTTTTCCTCATCTCGGTTTCATCTTTCTTTTTATTAATTAAACTTTTTTTCAACACCTATATATTCCTCGAATTTTCTAAAAAAAACGACGTCTAAATTTCTTATTTGTATTTAGAATACATACTTCATAAATGGCTAAGTAGAATTCCATATACAGTATATCTCAGATTAACAACGCCACTAAAGTAAATTTAAGTGAATTTTGCGAATTTTATATGTTCGGATGTTGAAAAGGGTGCAAGATTTTTCGTTACCGAAACCGTTTATGTATTCGGAGTCAAAATCACTAAAAGGACAATCGTCCTTCTCCGCATGTAGACTTACGTTCGATAGCAATAGAAACAGAGGTGGGATAGTTTTCGCGACAGATTGCCATCAAATAGACGGTTCCAAATCGATAGATATGATGGAGATCTTTCAAATTCTCGAATATCATGAGCAAGAGATCGTAGTCAAGATCTGACCATCTTATAGTTCTCTTCGTCTTCTTTTAGGGCTGCTCCTGACTCATCGTTGAGTGGATTAAAGAGATGGGTTTGAGAGAAACTGAGAAATCTCATCTTCTAAACCTCAATATTTATAGGCGTATTAATTAATTAATTATTTTATTTTAGGAAATCCAATGACCTTTTTTTTTTATTAGGAAAGGGAACCATCCTCTAGACCAAGGTATATTAAAATTAGACCGTAATTCCAAATTTAATTTAAACAAGGAATTATACAAATCACCAAAAAGCAATTACCGTATCCATATGATCTCAATTAGTACTCCGCCTCTGAGTCAAATTCTTATTAATTAATTAATATTTTCAATTTCCTTTTTGAAATCGTCTTTTTACAAATGAAATAAATCATGGATAATTAAGCATAATTTTTTCAAATCATGGTTTGGTGGCAATATAAAGTGAGGTCAAATAGCCATAGCGTGACAGATTTTCACCGTTCATAGACAGTCCCACATTGATAAATATCGGAGGGATTTTCCAAATTTTGGAAGATTAGGTGTAGAAGGTCTCTGGGGAGATCAGACCACCTTAACTTTGCCATTTGAGAAATTTTAGTGTAATGACTCTCGCCTGTATATGCTGATTTTGGATAGTTTTGAAAGGTCAAGGAATTTTTTTGAACGAAAAATAAATAATTCCTCTATTCACAAATATAAATATTTTGGTACGTAACTATTATCAAAATATTCTTTTAATTATTCTCCTCCAAAATTATCTCTCTCTCTCTCTCTCTCTATCAATTTTTTAGCACTAAACTAATATTTCCTGAATTGATTTGAAAATATCTAAGGCATTTATGATCTTCTATGCTTTCGAGTCCTCCACGATTCTAAAATAACTACAATTGATTAGTTTTTTTTTACCGAAGATTTTAGAAAGTTTTTAAAATAATTACTTCCAGCTGTACTGATTAATTAGCAAGTTAATCATTTTTTTTTAAAAGTTAATTAATCTATCATTCATATTTGCTAGTTGAAGTGATGTAACATCTTATATATTTGATAATTAAGTTTCATTGGTTTTTATCTAATTTAATTTATACAAATCCAAATTATATAATGTTATACATGAATCTCTTGATTACAAGGATTGAGTACATACAAATTATCTCTAAAAAATGTCATATATATTCTTAACCAAATAGTAATAGTATTAAAAAATTATGTTGCAGGAACTAAACCATCAATATGCATTTCCCCTCCCATGTTATAGTGCCGGTTAGGAAGAACTTCTTAGATTTGATACAACAAAGTAGTAATAGCAAATGAGCAAAACAATGATACCTAACAATAACAAGATATAAATAATTAATGACAATCATCAAAAGAGAGAAACATAGCTTCAAATCCTCAATTGTATATATATGACTAAATTAAACTATGGAATGAACCAATTTAATGGACCTCCCCAAATCGACGAAGGCAGCTTTTCTAATTGCTCTGTCTCTTTGTTGTAATTTGGAGACGGCCATTTGAATTGCCTTGTTACTATGTTGTACAGACCTGTATCCATGTTAAGATACTTGGTCGTCATATTGAACCCATCGGCATCATCAATGAAATAGATGCAATTTGCTTCAAAGTTTATAAAATGATTCCGAGGAAGCGATATCGAACTGTTTTTGCCCAATAAAATAGAATTATCACCGATGTTTTTAATCTTAATCCACCCTTTCTCAACCCAATTCAATTTATAAACCGTGAATGAAGTTGTTTTAGAACAAGTAATCTGAGTCTCTTCTAACCATCTTGCCACTAGTAAAAGATCGCCATCCAATTCCACCAAGTAATTACAGTACCAATGCCACGGGAACTCAATAGGCCGCAGAGCCAATTTTTCTGCGGTAAAATTACCGCAATTGATACGGAATAAGTCACCGCGATGATTGACAGCAAAGAATTCACCCTTGTGAAATATGGTGTCGTTACAAATACCCTGAAAACCTTTTATGCTTGTCCAGGACGAGTCTCCAGGTCTGCAAAAAGCTATTTTAAATCCACAGGAATGTGTAGCAAGAACTGAGAACTTGGGATCGATCAAAGGGTTTGCAGACGTAATCACTCTCAGTTCTTCTCGTACCTTGAGCAAATCACTTGCTCGTGGTAAGGTGATCCGATCTCTCGTAAATGGATTGAAAAGACCAATTTCGTGTGGCGGTTCGACTCCGATTGTTATCAGCCACCAAAAACCTGAACTAGAATACCATATATTCCCCTTCTCTTCTTCCGGTAGAGGAACTTCGTGAATTTTATGTGTTCGGATGTTGAAGAGGGTGCAAGATTTTTCGTAATAGAAACTGTTTATGGACTTGGAGTCAAAATCACCGACGAAAAAATCGCAATAGAAACTGTTTATGGACTTGGAATGAAAATCACCGAAGAAAAAATCGCTCTCCTCCGCATGTAGACTTACTTTTGAGAGCAATAAAAACGGAGGTAGGATGGTTTTCGCAACAGATTGCCATGAAACACAGACGGTTCCACATCGATAGATATCGGGGAGATCTAGCAATTTCTCGAATATCATGAGCAAGAGATCAAAGTCAAGATCCGACCATCTTGTAGTTCTCTTCGACTCATTGTTGAGAGAAACTGAGAAATCTGATATTGAACGGTTTTGTATGTACTTGTCAGTTCTATAATCTATGGTCATACCGAGGTGAAAAAAACTAATATATATTATATATATTGAAAGCAAATCTCATCTTACAAACCTCAATATATATAGGCGAATGAATTTGTTTATTATTTTATTTTAGGATTTAGCTTCATGTGCTCAGTTGCAGGAGAGGTTAAGAGAGAGAGAGAGAGAGAGAGTTTGTTAGGTGCAAGTCAAATAAATTAAAATTAAAATTATTTTTTATATTTTTCGAATATGTTTTAATAATTGTTAGATTAAATAAGATTAGATTACAGTTATCAAATCTAATCAGCTATCTTTATTATTTCATGTCTATCTGTTATGTTATTATTTACTATATAAAGCTATAATGAAATAATATGATAAACCGGTACCACTTTTCGTTGATCCTATTGTACACGTAAAGAACTTAATTCCTAATTTAATTTAAACAAGAAATTATACAAATCACCAAAAAGCAATTACCATATCGATATGATCTCAATTAGTACTCCGCCACTGAGTCAAATTCTTATTTATTTATTTTTTAAAATTTATTTTAAATGTCTTTTTATAAATGAAATAAATTATGGATTTATTTTTTTTCAAATCGTGGTTTGGTGCCAATATAAAGTGAGGTAAAATAGCCATAGCTATAGATTTCCACGAAACACAAACAGTTCCACAATCTACATTCATAAATATTAGAGGGATTTTCCAATTTTTGAAAAATTAGGTGAAGTACGTGCAGGAGGCCTCCGAGGAGATCAGACCACCGTAACTTTGCCATTTGAGAAATTTTGGCGCAATAACTCTCGCATTTAAATGCTGATTTTAGATAGTTTTGAAAGGTCAAGGAATTTTTTCGAACGAAAAATAAAGAATTCCTCTATTCATAAATATAACTATTTTTAGCATTAAACTAAGGGTCCATCCTGTAAACTTTTTTCGGTTGTTGTTTTTTTAAAATAAAAATAAAAATGAAAAGTATTTTTGAATTCATTTTCGAATTCTGAAAACGCGTCTGTTAGCATATACTGAAAACTGTATTTTGAAAATGAAAGCGAAAAAAACGCGGCCGCTAGGTTAACCGATGTCGTATGTAAATTTTATTAGATGTATACGTCATTGACAAAGAGAATAAAACTGTCAGGCGAACATCCAAATAGGCATTCAGAAATATCTCGTAAGATTTCCAAAGAGGAACCTGAGTAAACAAATATTGAACAAAACCTACTCGGGGTCAACTGACGTCATATACTACTCGGGGTCAGTTAACAACGTTCGGGGTTAGCTAATGACATGTTCTACTCGGGATCAGATGACGTCATTCGGGACCAGCTAACATCATGTTCTACTTGGGACAAACATGAAGAAACCCGAATAAAGAAGCCCAGCGCATAACTTGCACACAAACCAAGGGTCATTAAAATACATAAAGATATCCATATCAAAGAAGAATTCCAAGAAGAATATAATACCAAACAGAAAGGGTTTCAAATCAAGCAACAATTTTATTTCTTCTAAAAATACTATGCATTTATAAGGAAATAAGTTCTAACCGGACTATATCACTAGAGTTCGGTCTTTATACAAGTCTCCGAAATAGGAAAGAAGATAAACTACTTCAAACAAGTAACCAATCATAATTAAATACAAAGATCTTTTATTACATGTACAAAAAGGATTAGGGTTCTATCCATATATAAATAGACCCATAATCTCGTCACAAAGAGATAGAAAAGATATAGAAAATACAAAGAGAAAAACAAAAGAGATCGAGAGTTGTAAATCTTTTTTCAATAGTGAATTTTGGCTCGGTTGTTTATTCAACCACCCGTGGACGTTTCTCCGGTCAACAGAGTTTTACCACGTAAAACTTGTGCCCAGTTACTTTCTCATTCTCTTTCTCTTTGAAATCACAGCTAAAATCCAATCTTGTTGACTTTTCTCACGCATCCAGAAATTGACGTCAACAATTGGCGCTAGAAGGAGGGGTTGAACCTCCGATTTAATTAAAGGTAATGGCGGGAAGCAGAAACAGTCATGGGGATGTCCAAAAATCTCTAGATAATGTCCATATTGGCAACAGTTCACGAGATCTCGCCGCAACCACTGAGAACCAACCAACATCCCTGGTGCGGATCCAACAAATCCCTCCGACCAGCGAAGACCTGACGACGCTTCCGAGAGGCGCTACAACAACTAGTGGCAGACGCAGCAAAGGAATGAGTTGATCTACTAGCTGCAGAAGAAGCACAACCTCCTAACAACCTCCCACCTACAAGGTTTCGCTCGGTTATAATTGGGTCAGGATGAAGGAACTCTATTCCAATTAATCAGGTTGAACGTGAAACACCCGAAGAGGAGCAACCACGCCAGAGATAGAGCTATGATCAGATAACCCGTGCTAGACACCGCAAGCACGACCGATACAGGGATCGGTCGTCATCAGAAGATAGTGATCAGCACCATCGCAAGCGCCATCACTGAACCATACGCCTATAAGAATCAACTCGTGAGACTCGGTATCGAAGCGAATAGCCAGAGAGAGGAATGACAGTCACCCAGCGGTTTAACCATCATGGAAGTCCGGTGAGAGACAGAGATATCGTAATTCGAAGCCTGACCCGAGAAGTTAAAAAAAATAGACGTCATATGGACGCACTGGTTAGACGTTATGGGTACAACGAATTATCTGATGAAGATTCTAACAGTCCTTTCACTAGGGACATCCTGCGGACTTCATTCCCATAAAGATTCAGGATGCTGCACATGGAGCGGTTCAAGAAGGATAAGGATCCTAAAGAACACGTCAGACGGTATAAAAGTGCTATGGCTCAGTATGCCCACAGCGACCCCTTACTATACCCGAACTTTCCACAAACTCTAGGAGACACAGGCTCAAGATGGTTCGGGAGATTGCCCCTAGCGAGTATCGAAAGCTTCAATGAACTAAGCAGAAGTTTCTCAAGACAATTTATGGGCAACTTTCACAGGAAAAAATCAGTGGCTTACCTTTCTCAGCTGAAACAAGGGGAAGATGAGTCGTTGAAAAATTCCTGAGGAGATTCAGCCAAGCGGTATCAGAAATCGACAGTGCAAACGACGAAGCGATAATTGCTGCATTCATCAACAATTTACAGAATGGACGGCTATCTTTTGACCTAAAAAGAGCTCGTCTAACCAGATATTCAGATATGATAGACATGGCGGGAGGATATGCACTAGCCGAATAAGAAGAGTTAGCCACGGGAGGATGCTACATGAATGGAGGAAAACCCGAAAATAACTCAGAGTCAAAGGTACATAACCAAAAGGGAAAACAGAAAGGAAACGGTAAAGAAAAAAGCAAAAACTGAGGAAACTGACTTAATGTCGAACAGACCACGGAGAAATTATGAGGTAGATACGCCAACTACACCCCTCTTCGAAAAAAATATGAGGAAATCCTGGACATACTAGAAGAGAAAAATCTGGTAAAAGAGCCACGCCGACAGCCTCAGTTTGCCAGGCGAGATACAACCAAATACTGTAGATTCCATAAGAAAACCGGTTATAAGACTTTCAAGTGTTACCAGCTCAGAGATTATAAAGAAACCCTCATTCGGGAAGGACACCTTCATGATGTAATCTTGAAAAGGGATGAGAGGTCAAAAATAAAGAAAGAGACCAGAGCCGATCACAGCTCTGGTCGAAATCAAAGGCCAGCCCCGAGGCCAATGAAATAATACAAACAATCTTTGAAGGACCGTCCACTGGGAGAAGTAACCGAGAGTGAACACAGGAAATCAGAGAAGCAGTGGAGGCAAGACAGATCTTTGACGTGAACTCGGTCGATCCAGACCCGAAAAGGGTGAAGGAAGGATAGGACCCAATAATAATCACATAAGCTGACTCACATGGGGTCGAGTTCTGCCAAATGACACCCTGGTCATAAGTGCCCGGATTGGTCACCAGGAAGTCAGGAGAATCCTAATAGACAATGGAAGTTCGGTAGATATTCTTAATGTAGTAGTCTACGATCAACTCAGGTTGGACCGAAAGGATTTACAGCCTTTTCATACTCCACTCAAAGGATTCAGAGGAATTGAGGACAGGTCTCTCTGGACGACAAATTTACCCGTAAAAATTGGAGCTGCACCTTGTCAGAGAACAGTATTGCTCGATTTCGTGGTGGTAGACTTAGACAATTGGCCATATAATGCGTTGTTGGGTCGGCCATTCTTGAATAAAACTAAAGCCGTAACAGCCACTTATGCATTGATGATCAAATTCCCGACCGAACAGGGGGTCGGTGTAGTCAAGGGGTCCCAAGAGATAGCCTAAAGAGATAGCCTAAAGAGCTAACCTGCAAGTATACAAAGACAAAAATGATGGTAAACAAGTATGCACTATAACGCAGCCGAGTCAGAACAAAGAGCCACTGTTATTCAAATTTGATCCAAGGGAAGAGTCGAAGGAGTCCAAAAATGAACCGGTCGAAGAAATTATTTTGAAAGAAGATGAATCAGATAAGAAGATCTAGATCAGGGCCAATTTGAAAGGAAAAGTCAAACAAAGCCTCACTAGTCTGCTTAAAGAATACAATGATGTGTTCACCTGGAGTCATGAAGACATGGTCGGGATAGATGCCCAAATAATATCTCATCATCTCACGGTAGGGCCGAATGCAAAACCAGTAAACAAAAGAGAAGGTCATTCAAATCAAATAGGAATGAGAAGCTACTCACTGTAGGGTCGATTAGAGAGATCAACTACCGTCGATGGGTAGCTAATGTAGTCCTCGTCCAAAAGAAAAATGGACAATGGAAAATGTGCGTAGATTTCACAGATTTGAACAAAGCATGCCCAAAAGACAGTTTTCCACTCCCAAGGATAGGCCAACTGGTGGATGCTCCATCAGGCCACGAATTGCTTAGTTTCATGGACGCCTACTAGGGATATAACCAAATCCAGATGAACAAGGTTGACGAAGAAAAAATAGCGTTCACAACCGATCAGGGATTGTACTGTTATACAGTAATGCCTTTCAGATTAAAAAATACAGGAGCAACATATCAAAGGCTGGTCAACAGAATCTTCGCACGACAAATAGGAAGAAACATGGAAGTATACATAGATGACATGCTGACCAAGAGCATATCGGTAGACAAGCATACCTCAAACCTATGAGAGACATTTGATGTTTTGAGGAGATACTAAATGAAGCTGAATCCGAACAAGTGTTTATTCGGAGTTCCTTCATTAAGGTTCCTAGGTTTTCAAGTTCACCAAAGGGGAATCGAAGTCAATCCTGAAAAGATCCAAGCCCTGCAGAACATGACCTCACCAAGGACACTAAAAGAAGTACAACGCTTAATAAGATGTTTAGCTTCCTTGGGTAGATTCATTTCAAAGGCCACAGACAGATGTGCACCCTTTTTTAAAGTAATTAAAAAAGGAAAATGACTCAAATGGAACGAAGAGTACAAGCAGGCATTCTTAAAAATCAAAGAGTACCTAGGGCAGGCTCTCATCCTTTCGAAACCACAAATGGGAGAGATACTCCACTTATACTTATCAATTACAGAACTAGCAGCAAGCTAGGTCCTAGTCAGAACAAAAGATGGAGTACAAAAGTCAGTGTATTATACCAGCAAAGCACTTTTACTAGCCGAGACCAGGTATTCATAGGCAGAAAAAATGGTCCTGGCATTGGTTTTAGCGGCAAGGAAGCTAATGTCATACTTTCAGGCTCATACAATCTAGGTTCTCACCGACTGCCCATTAAAGTAAATTTTATAGAAGTCAGAGATTTTAGGAAGACTAACCAAATGGGGAATCAAGCTAAGTGAATTCGATATCCAGTACGTCCCCAGGACATCTCTCAAAGGCCAAGCAGTGGTAGATTTTATAGTATAGTTCACATAACCAAACCTGGAGGAAAACAAATGTTGGACGAAAATTTCCCATGGAAATTATATGTCGATGGCTCTTCAAACACTCACGGCAGCGGGGCAGGGATTGTAGTATGCACTCTAGATGGAGATGATGTCGAGTGTGTCATGAGGTTTGACTTCAAAGCAACCAATAATCAAGCTGAGTACGAGGCGCTACTAGCTGGACTCAGAGTATGCATAGCTCTCAGGGCAGATGAAGTCGAGATATTTATCGATTCACAGGTAGTTGTCAACCAAGTCCTGGACGAATACCAAGCCAGGTATGAAAGCATGTAGCCTATCGTGACATTACAAAACAGATCCTCCATAAATTTAAAGAATATAGGATTTCCAAGATCCCTAGGGAGGAGAATGAAAAGGCAGATGCTTTGTCCAAACTAGCATTAGCAACAACCACAATCGGGCCAAAAACTATTCCGGTTGCACATCTCCTCAAACCGAGCACGGTTGAGCCAAAAAAAAATTAGAAATCCGAACACCGTCAGACGGTTGGAGGACTCAGCTGAAAAGGTTCCTGGAAGAAGGCGTGCTCCCGGAAGATCCCCTACAAGCAAAATGTATCAGGTATAGATCAGCAAGGTACACATTGGTTGGAAGAGAACTATACAGAAGGGGGTTTTCCCGATTACTTCAAAGATGTGTGTCAGAGGAAGATGCTTGTCAGGTATTACAGAAAATCCGTGGGGGAGTTTGTGGAAACCTTATTGAGGGTAAAAGTTTAGCACACAAGGTACTCAGGCAAAGTTATTATTGACCTACTTTATTCTCATATGCACAGCGATGTTCGGAGAGTTGCAATACTTGCCAAAGGATTACTAATGATGTCTGAAAACCCCCTGAACAACTCAGAAACCTCACATCCCCATGGCCATTTACCATGTGGGTTTGGATTTAATTGGCCCAATGTCAGCTGGGACAGGGGGTGGAGCGAAGCATGCCATAGTAGTCGTTGACTATTTCACGAAGTGGGCAGAAACTGAAGCATTAGTGCATATCACAGAAGCAAATACCACAAATTTCATGAAAACAAATATACTCTACAGGTTTGGAGTCCCAAACACTATCATCACTGATAACGGCACCCAGTTCGATAACCTGAAATTCAGACAGCTGTGCAAGGAGTACCAAATTACCAATTACCAATTACTATGCCACACCTGCCCATCCTCAAAAAAACGGGCAGGCTGAAGCAGTAAACAAAATCATCAAGCATACACTCAAAGCAAAGCTGGATGCCAAGAAAGGAAGTTGGGTTGAAAAACTTCCATAAGTATTATGGGCATATCAGACAACAACAAGAACTTCAACCGGAGAAACTCCATTCACTTTAGCATTTGGAACAGAAGCTATTATCCCCGTAGAAACATCATACGCATCACCCTGGGTCAGGCTATATAATAAAGATCAAAATATGGACATGTTGTTACAAAGTCTAGATGAGCTAGAAGAGAAAAGGGAGAAGTCTCGAATACGAAATATGGTATATCAGTAAAAAGTAGCTCGCCACTACAATTCTCATGTTCGGGTCAGGAAATTTCAACTAGGAGACCCGGTACTCAGAAAGGTGTCATTGAATACAAAAGACAAAGCTATAGGTTCCCTGGTTGATAAGTGGGAAGGCTCGTACAAAATTGAAGGAATAGTTGGCCATGGAGCATATTTGATTGCACGACCCAATGGAGGAGTCTTACCCCGACCATGCAATGCCCAATATCTGAAGATTTTCTATCCTTAAATTATTTTTTGTTTCCTTTTTAGTTAGGACAATTTTAGCTTTGGAATTTAAATTTTTGTTGGTTTTACAGTTATAAATAAAAATCAAACTCGGGATTTCCAAAAAATAAAGCATGATAACATATGAAAGACGAGCATGATAATAAGAACATGCAAATAGAATACTCGGGACCATTGATTCCCGAATGGGCGGAGAAGCTCGAATGAGCATGTCAGGCAAGCAATGTCAATTGACCTTAGCAAAAAGGCAAACCCGATGCACTAGATTCTAGAGAAATGCTCGGGACGCTATTAGAAAAAATTCCGGTGAAATGTGTAGCTGTGTTAAGCTGTTCGAGAAGCTTAACGATTCGACAAACCTTTGTACAGAAAAACTGGGGAGACGTCCTCGGAAATATGTAAGGACTCGAACATATGATCATGGTGAGCCTTGATGTAATGTTTGGGTAATAACCTGAGTATGAAACGAGTAAATTCACTTATTTGTTTCAAGATAACTCGATAAATATAGGCCAGTTCAATAAGATACTTGGCATTGAAAATAACTGGGTAACAAAACCAAGTTTAAAAAGATACTCGGTGAAGTTACTCAGACCAAAACAGCTAGTTTAATAAGATACTTGGCATAAAGATTGCAACAGCCAGTTTAATAAGATACTTTGCTCAAAAGATTGCATTAGCCAGTTTAATAAGACACTTGGCACAAAAGATTACGGTAGCCAGTTCTGAAAGATATTCGGCGTCAAAAGCAACCCAAAAAAAATAGATACTCAGTGAAGTTTATTGAGCAATGAATCAGATCAAACCACTCGGTTTTCAGAATTACAGTTAACTCAGAATTTAATTGATAATCTTTACAAAGAATCCTTACAAAAATGAAATTTCTACAAAATAAATCAAGGTTAGGAAGATTTAGAACTCTTGTCGATGCTCGGGTCGGGTACCGTTTCTTATTCGCGGAGGATATTTTCATTGGAAGGCCAAGCAATCGTATCCACCAAATCATCCATCCATTTGATGTAATCTTCTCCTGGTATCGGTCTGACATCAGGCACCAAACCTTCCACGTCCGACTCCTGACAAACATAAAAGGTCGAGAGGGAGTGCTCTGATGGAACCTCCAAATGCATGGGATGGGGCTTTTTGCCACGACTACGACAATAAGCTCTACACTCTTTCATCTGAGTCTGAAGAGATTCCAGGGACCGATCCACATGATTCTTGATCGAAAACTCCCAGTTGGTTGGGGCTTTTTCAGTTGCTAGATTCTTGACCTTAAAAAATTCACAAGCTGAAACTAGCCTCTCTGAAATTCCAGAAGGAGAAGGGCATCATAAGCAAGGGATCTTTTAAAACGGTCAACCTCTTGGACTTCGAGTTCCAGCCTGGCCTCTTTGTATAGGGACTCGACTGTCAAAGCTTGGTGCTCCAGGTCTTCAATTTTCTTTTCATACGCCAACTTGGACTGCTCCGATTCCTGTTCGGCTTTTAGCATTGATTCCTGGGAAGAAGACAACAAGTTTTGAAGTGACATAACCTTCTCTTTTGCCGAAGAAGCTCTTTCCTCGACTGCCACTTGATTTTCCAAACAGTGGTCAGCAAACACTTGGGTGGACCGAATTTCCTTTTGATAAGCCGATTCAACCCAAGCACGGCTATCCTCACTTTCCTTCAGCTGAGCCTTAAGACACCTTATTCGATCGGCTTGATGCTGTTGCGTTTGAACCAGCTCAGTAAACTCGGCCACCATCTACAAAGGAGTTTAATGAAAAATCTAGCAAGAAAGATAATTAAGAGTTGAGAATAGAACTTACATAAGATGCACCATTGAAGGTATTCTGAAGACGGCTCGTCAAAGAAGCATCCCTGAAATGACTCCAGTGATCATCTCCGATGAAAGCCCGATCAGGTGACATTGCCCTAAGCATATCCTAGGGAGAATGATAGGAAGGACTTCTCAAAGATTCAGCCCTTAGATCTTCAACCTCTGGGGGAAGGAACCTTTGTTCTGGTCAGAAGTCTCTGCGCCAGCCAATGCTTCATCATCAACACTCGGGAGAATCTTGGCCCCGGTGTCTTCATCACTAGAGTCAATGAATGAAACCACCCGTGGAACCTTATATGGATGAGCAGAAGATTCGACCGCCTTCCGTTTCTCCGCCCGTGAGCGATGAAAGCCGAGATCAATTGAGGGATCTTCTTGAACATCATCTCGAAAGGATTCAAAAAATCTAGATCTGTATTTACTTGTCCCTCAGAGGTTTTACCTCCATCACCGGCGTCCGTCTGCTCGATAGGGACCACAACCGGGGAGCTCGATTCATTAGGCCTCTCACCAAGACCATAGTTCTGCCTCCTTCCTTCTTCAGGCAATTTATGAGTATGGCAACTCCGACCACTAGACTCCCCTACGGTCGGCCGGATGACTTCCTCAGGGACACTTTTGGGAATCTGCTCGCCAGCCTCATCAGGGTCCTCATCTGACTCAGGTGGGGCAATGCCCTCTTTCCTCTGACGATAAGCTTCTTTTTGGCTCGCTTGGAGGATTGACTTCACCTGACGAGCTTGAATGTCGCAGATGATGTCCGAGTCATACACTTAAAAAAAAAAAAAAAGAATCGAGTCAGTATAAAAAGCAACACAAGAAAAAAAATGGGGAAAATATGAAGATCACTTACATCACCTGCGATAGCCTGAGATTTGGCTAAAGAAACCAAGATCTATCATCTTCTTCTCGTTAAAAAGACAAATCCTGCTGCTTTTTTTCTAGAGTGCGAACTGCTGCCCGAGCAAGTCTGGTCAGCTCAGTATCGCTAAATTCAAGTTTTTTCTTGTTCCATACCTTAGGGGAACAGAAAAAATGGGGAACTTTCAGCACCGTCCGAGTCTCCCCAGCCAAAAGAGTAACTTCCAGTCCAAGGTTCCCTCTGCCGAAAAACCAAATGTTATTCCAGTACTTGTTGGACCAAGGTTCCCTCCCCGACTCACTTTTGTCCCCTCGGAGACCCAACAATCTGGCGGGTTAGACATGAGAAAATAAGTCATTATCCGACCAGACTCCCTTAGCATGTAAAAATGCCTGATTTCACTCGGGGAAGGCGGCGACAGATTCATTCGGCTCCACATGTGCCACATGCACATCAAGATCTTTTAGCTGTTCGGGGCCAATTGGGCTGGAGCAATCCCTGCTTCAGCCAGAAACCAAGCAATAAATGGCTAAAGAGGAATAGTAACGCCGCAACAAAGCATGGACCCGTAGATTGCCACCATGCCCGGGGAAGGGTTCCACGCGGCTCTATCACCAACATGAATCTGAATGACTAAATCGTCCAAGTTGAATCGAGCATGATATTTCCCGATCTCATCTTCCCCGATCACATTCGGTTCGGCGTCATACCCACTCGGACGATCGACAGAAAAAGAGAAACGAGATTTTTTTAACTCCTCTTCGACGTCCTTCTTATTAATAATCTGCTCCTTGATCTGGACGCTGCCCGAGTTGTGCTTATGGACTTCAATTTTACTTTGATGATTTCCCATCCTCGCTCATAGAAGTACCCTGTGATCAGAAGCGACAGATTCAGAACTAAAACGACGTCAGGGTAAAGCCCAGAAACGTCGACTTCAAAAAAGGAGGTTCGTCTTGGGGAATTTCCCCCAATAATCTACGAGTGCAAGAAACCAGTTGAAAATCCCCACGATCAAGTGCTTTGAGAACTAAAGTAAAGAGTCGGCGACGGGAAGTCAGATTCATTAAAACTAACCTTGAATGAAGAAGCCTGATGTAACATCTTTAACGGAGAATAGGGATTTTCTACTTAAAGAAATCTGGGCTGGAAAATTTCTAGTTTGAGTCTCTAAGAATGAACCAACGCAACTCCTTTCAGTGGAGAATTTAAAGGGGTAATAGCATGAAACCCTAGGATCTCAAGGCGGGAAAAATCAAAGACAGATTTGATGACGTAGATGGCGCACTAGGAGACGCGTAGGTCATTTCTCATAAATGGTATCGAAAAATGAAACTGTAGAAGACACGTGTTAAGAAAAGAAATGGCCAAGGCCATCAGAACTCCAAAACGTCACAATCATTGAGATCTCGCGTGAGGAGGCAAATTGAATTTACATGGTCACCATTAAGACACACCATTATGAAAAGACATTTACCCTAACATTAAAGAGACGTAAAAATTAAAGGGTTGATTAAAAAACTTTTGCCCGGAAAGAAACCTTGTTCGGTAAAAATATTTTAAGAGGGTATTGTCGTATGTAAATTTAATCAGACGTACACGTCATTGACAAAGAGGATAAAATTACCAGGCGGACATCCAAATAGGCATTCAGAAATATCTCGTAAGATTTCCAAAGAGGAACCTGAGTAAACAAATATTGAACAAAACCTACTCGGGATCAACTGACGTCATATACTACTCAGGGTCAGTTAACGACGTTCGGGGTTAGCTAATAACATGTTCTACTCGGGATCAGATGTCGGCATTCGGGACCAGCTAACATCATGTTCTACTCGGGACAAATATGAAGAAACCCGAATAAAAGAGCCCAGCGCATAACTCGCACACAAATTAAGGGTCGTTAAAATACTCAACGATCCATATCAAAGAAGAATTCCAAGAAGAATAGAATACCAAACAGAAAGAGTTCCAAATCAAGCAACAATTTTATTTCTTTAAAAAAGAATACGCATTTATAAATAAATAAGTCCTAACCGGACTATATCACTAGAGTCCGATCTTTATACAAGTCTCCGAAATAGGAAAGAAGATAAACTACTTCGAACAAGTAACCAATCATAATTAAATACAAAGATCTTTTATTACTTGTACAAAAAGGATTAGGGTTCTATGCACATATAAATAGACCCATAATCTCGTCACAAAGATATAGAAAAGATATAGAAAATACAGAGAGATAAAAGAGAGATCGAGAGTTGTAAATCTTTTTTCAGTAGTAGATTTTGGCTCGGTTGTTCATTCAACCACCCGTTGACGTTTCTCCGGTCAACGGAGTTTTATCACGTACAACTTGTACCCAGTTACTTTCTCATTCTCTTTCTCTTTGAAATCACAGTTAAAATCCAATCTTGTTGACTTTTCTCACGCATCCAGAAATTGACATCAACAACCGAAAACTATCAAAAATTGAAATATCAATTTTGATATTTTGTTTAATATTATTACAACTATAAACAAATTAATTAAATAATTAACCAATATAATTTATGTATTATAATTTTTAAATTAAAGAAAAGCAACACATCAAAAATTAATTCAAAAAAACGTATCAAAAAATGAATTAATCAAAACTAAACTCTTAAATTATAAATAAATAATTATAATATATATATATATATTATATAATAAAAATATAATTGTATTAATATATTTATATATATATATATATATTATAATAATATATTAAATATTATTACATATAATATAATTTATATTATAATAATATATTATATTATATTATAATATATATGTATATATATATTATTGCATGAATACTTTTAGTTTTAATTGGAAATAAATTATTATGGAATATATATATATATATAAGAGGGGCACTTTGGTCATTTAAAAATCTTATCCCGTCTTGTCCTAACCATATCAAACGTATAACAATACAATTAATTGTTTAAAAATATATTTTTTTTTATTTAAAAAAAAATGAAAAACAAAAAACAAGTATTTTGTGTTTTTTAAATCTTTCACTTTTAATACTGGTTTTTTTTTCGGAAATAAAATGAAAAACGGTTAATGAACGTGTTTTCGAAATCATTTTTAAAAAACAAAAACGAAAATGGACTGAAAAACAGTTGCAGGACGGGGCCTAATATTTCTTGAATTCAAGATTTGAAAATATCTAAAGCAGATTTGATCTTTTATGCTTTTTTGTACCGAAGATTTTAGTAAGTTTTTAATATATTACTTCCTGCAGTACCGATTTATTAGCAAGTTAATCATTCTACTATTCAAATTTGCTTGTTGAAGTGAAGTAACATCTTATATATTTGATAATCAATTTTTATTGGTTTTTATCTAAATTATACAAGTTCAAATTATAGAATTGGGTTCAAAAATTAAATGGTACTTTTTGGAGGTAGCATTTCGACATTATCACTATTTTAATAACTTATGTTTTTTTTTCAAAGCTCTGAGTTTTTTATTCAAAGCTCTGAATTTTTTTTTTCAAAGCTCCAACCTTTTTTTTTCAAAGCTCCAAGTTTTTTTTTTCAAAACTCTGAACCTTTTAAAACTGTGTCTGAGATTTTTTTAAAGCTCCGATCTTTTTAAAACTCCGATCTTTTTAAAACTGTGTTCGAGAAATTTGTTCAAAGGTTCGTGTTTTTTAAAATAGTGTCCAAGCTTTTTTCTTGCAATGCCAAAGACTTTTTATTTACTTTCTAGGTATTTTACGGTATACTGAACTAAAACATGTCGATTTTCAAACAAATTATATATCGATTTTTAGAAGAAAAAAAATTAGAGAGAGAGAATACTTAATGCTTTCAGTTAGGGTGGACATTGATTGGATCGGTTCGTTTTTCCATAGAACCGATAAAAAGCTGATAAAGTTCGGTTTTTTTTTAAATAAACCGATCCAATCAAATTGACATTTGTTAATAGATCAAAAACCAACCGAATTGAACCGGTTCGGCCGGTTTTTTCGGTTTTGGACCTAATTGGCCAAATTTCTAGACTTGTTCAGTTACACGATTTTTTCCATATATTGGGCCTATTAGGCCAAATTTGACTAAATTACAAAAAAAAAACAAAAACAAAACTCACACAATTGTAATTGTACAATGAGATCACGAAGTAAATAACAAAGACTGACAAATAGGAACAAAACAATTCATTAATTAAGTTCAAATGAAGTCAAATTACAATATAAGAATGATTCATGTACAGGCGAATACAAATTGATTCAAACAAGATTCAACACCAATAACATCACACAGATTTACAAAATCTCAAAACTACAAAGAATTCATAGAAAAAAAATAGAATATACCTCAATAACAACACAAAACAAAGCAGATCAACAATTCTAAATTAAACTTCCAAAAAAACTTTTAAAAAGTGAAAAAGAACCCAAACCTAAAATTTCTTCTCTTGTTTACTTTGAAGCAAAAATAAAAAGAAAATAAAAACAACCCAAACTAAGATATAAAAAGTTTTAAAAGACAAAGTGAAGGTAAATCAAATAGAAAAATCTTCTCTTCTCTCTCTAATGCGGGTCAAATTTGGCTCCTTTCTTCTGGTTCATGCACGGTGCACCTTTTGATTTTGCTACCACTCTTAGAGGATGGTCGACGGAGGAAGAACACCCAGTCGTAACGAGCAGGGAACGAAAGTGAGACAGCGAAAATGATTGAAATCTAACGCCAGCAAAGGACGAAGACGAAGCATAGGAGGAAGAATGACAGAGGCGGAGCATGAAGATGAGCAGTCGAGTGGCAGATGAGAGAGACCGTGAGTTGAGAGAAAATAGGGTTTGTGTTGGTTTGAAAGTGTGAATGATGATAAAATTAGGTTATATATATCCTGGATCTCGGGTTGGTTTTCCGGTTCGAGACAGTGAACCGGAAGGCAAACCAAATTTTCAGTTTTTATAAAATAGAACCGAACTGAACCGGTTAGTATATAAAAACCGAGAAAAAAACAGTTTGACCGGTTCAATCCACTGATTCGGTTCGGTTCACTAGTTTTTTTGCCCACCCCTACGTTCAGTAATCAAAGTGTGAAGATGAAAGTATAAAGAGAATTAAAAATTGATTATTTAAGGGCAATATGGATAGTTCACCATAATAGGTGTATTTTAAACTTAACTTATTAAACTGGTGATATCATTGCAACTTACCAAAAAAAATATGATATTTTTCACAATTTCCACTTATATAATGTTATATAAGAACCTCTTGATTACAAGGAAGTACATAAAAATTATATTTAGTAAGTGTCATATATATTCTTAACCATTCAAATAGTAATAGTATTTAAAAAAAAATAGTAAGTGTCATATATATTCTTAACCACTCAAATAGTAATAGTATTAAAAAAATTATGTTGAGAATTGCAGGAATTAATCACCGATGTGTATTTTATAAGTATGTGTACATGGACTTTTCTTTTGGGTTGTCAAGACACATCACACATCTAATATCTATTATTTGATCTAGGTAGGTCCCGATAATTCTATTATAATAATTCTTATAATATTTAAACAAAAAAACCATCAATGCGCAGTTCCCCTTCCGTGCAGCTCTGAAAGTTTTGAAAAAATATTTTCAAAAGAAATAAAAAACATTTATCATCGGAAATTAATTTGAAACAAGAATGTGGTAATAGCAAATGAGCAAATCAATGATACCTAGCAATAACAATATATAAATAATTAATGACAATCATCAAAAAGAGAGAAACATAGCTTCAAATCTTCAATTGTATATATATGACAAAATTAAACTATGCAATGAACCAATTTATTGGACTTCCCCAAATCGACGAAGGCAGCTTTTCTAATTGCTTTGTCACTTTGTTGTATCAATTTGGATACGGCCGTTTGAATTGCTTTGTTACTATGTTGTACATACTCATATTTTTGTTAGATTATCTTTGATAGATATGTTATTGTCGATATTAAATTTGGTAATAAAAAAACCAAATACTATATTTTGTATAACAATTTAATATTGTGTTTCACTGTACAGTTTTATTTATTAAATTTAGATCATTTACTGACGTATAATTATTGTAATGAATATTTGATTAAGATAAGATTGATTTTCACAACCACTTCATCGCTAACAAAACGAACACAGAAGGAAGCAAGACACAAACACACCCCACAAACATTATTGCCACAGCAAACAGAACAAAAACACAGCACACGGGCACCTCACAACCCAAACCGCTGACAAAAGAAAAAACAGACCAAAACAAAGAAGCGCACTGCGCACAGCAGAAAAACGAAAAAACAAACTCACGTATCACCTCAAACCACAAAATCCCCGCTATAACTAAAAGCCTTCTTAGCCAACATATCCGCAGAAGAATTTGCATCCCGACGAGTGTGAATAACCATAATGTTCCTGCAATAGTCACCCATACTTCAAATGTCACAAATGATTTCCAGATACTTCAGGCAACTGAAATCTTTGTTGTTGACCCAAGAAACCACTGTCTTAGAATCATTGACAATCTCTATACCACTAACCGGATGGGCCTCTCAACAAATAACACAAGCCTTATGAATATCTCTTAACTCAGCCTAGTTGGAATCAAGAATGCCAATATGAAGGGAGAAATGGCACAAGACCTGTATACAATCCTACTGTAATTGTCATAACACTTCAAACAAAATTTTCTATTTTGATATTTTAATGTACCTATCATTAAGGGTCAGTTTGATATTACAATAACTTTTATAATAATAACTATTAGTTGTACCAATGAATAATCGGTTACGAAGTTAATCAATAAATATTTAGTTAATTGTATTTTTATTTTTATTTTGAACGTCGGTTTATTAGAAGATCAACAACGGCCAAAAGAACCACCACAACAAGCAACCCACTAGGCAAAGAAGAAACACCACAAGAGAACACCAGACAAAAAACCAAAAGCAACCCAGAACAGAGCATACAGAAATAAAAGGACAACAACAAACAAACCACCAATCAATCCGTGATACTCCACTCAACGAAGTCACCCCTCAAACTATACCCCATTCTAACCAACTTGTCCACAAAGAAATTAGACTCTCGAATGAAAGCGCACCACCGCTACACCAAGGGATTCCAAATTGCTACGAATCTCATAAATCACATCACATACTTAAGATTGTCTATACCCCATTATTGATCCATGGCATCGCAACCTTTGAGGTTTGATAATTTTATTATAAAAGTATTGAGATTAGTTATAATTACTAAAATATATATAGTTTAGGACCATATTTTATATTTTTTTTCATTAATTATATATATTAAATCAATATATTTTTTGTACCGAAGATTTTAGTAAGTTTTTAATATATTACTTCCAGCAGTATCGATTTATTCTTTAATCACTTTTTAAAAGTAACTTCTCATAATTTAAAATTATTGTTCAAACTTGACAGATTATCAATTAATTACTTTTTGAAGTTTTACCAAACATCGTTAAAATTATAAAATAATCTGATTTTAACTTTTTAAAAGAACACCAATCTCACCCCAAGTGTTTCAATTTAATGCTTTTGAGAATTTCAATATTTTTTTTGTACCGAAGATTTTAGTAAGTTTTTAATATATTACTTTCAGCAGTATCGATTTATTCTTTAATCACTTTTTAAAAGTAACCTCTCATAATACTTTTTAAAATTATTGTTAAAATTTGACGGATTATCAATTAATTACTTTTTGAAATTTTATCAAACATCGTTAAAATTATAAAATAATCTGATTTAATGCTTTTGAGAATTTGAGTTTGAGTCATCTTTCAACCATATAAAACAGCCCAACAAATAGAATTATCTGTTCTCTATCCCAAAAAACTATTTTCGGATCTCAATTCCATATCTGAAAACACCAACAACGACTGATCAGGAGGAGCAGCCATCAGCAAAGAGGAAGAGAATTCATTCGATTCTGTCTCCAAGTAATCGTTGTTTCAAAAACGAAAAGTCCTGGTCCAATCTCCCAAAAGAGCTCTAACGCCCAATCTTCCACAAATTACAAGAATCTGATATCGTAATCTGTGCTAAAGTATGTGTTTCATGGGAATCTGAGGTGAAAACTGTTTTACCTCAGTCAAGCAAACAGCAGTCGAGCATCCTCCTCTTCAGCACTCAAACACACAAAATTCGCGAAATATACGTGCCAAAGTTTCTAGAGGGAAGATGGTTTTCTAATTCATCTTTCGGATGGCTACTAACAGTGGCTGCTAATCAAAATCCATCAAACCAAGTTCATCTTATGAATCCTTTCTCGGGAGAACGAATCGAGTTACCACCATCAACTAAACCCATAAGACTAGAGAATTTGAGAGTGATCACATCTACAAACCCATCCGATGCCAATTGCTTATTTCTTGCTATTCAATCCTGTTGTTCATTGGCCTTCTGCAGACAAGGACACAAGTCCTGGACATGCTTGAATTTTGGCTTATGTTTTTGCGATGCAATTTTTTATAAGGGTGAGTTCTATGCCATTGATATTTCTAATTGTCTGTTTCATTTGAATTGCAATCTTCACCACGAAGCAAAAAGGCTAAATCTACGAAACTTGATAATCGGGATGTCCAATAGCACGTACTTGGTGGAGTTGAATGGTGATCTGTTACTAGTTGTAAGATTAATGAATGAGAGATTTGCTCAAGAGGATTCTCTTTATAGGAGTAATTATGTTGATCACTTTAAGGTTTATAAATTTGATTGGGTTAAGAAAAAGTGGATTTTGGTGACACGAATAGGCAATTATGCAATATTATTGGGCAAGTACAGTTCTATATCAATCCCTAATAAACTATGTCGTTACTTCAAGGCAAATTATATCTATTTAATCGATGATTCAAGTTCAAATTTCCCATATGAGTGCGAGTTTCCTAACCGTGAAACAGGTTTATATGACACGAGCACGTATCGAATTAAACTTCTGTATCAGTCTTCATCCATTTGGACAAATAAATTACAGTGGTTCAGACCAAGAGAATAAGTGGAAAAGATGTCAAATGGAGTTCTATATCACTTCCAGGTGCAACTAAAAGCAAATTGTATATATTTCACTATTAAATTGGCTTTATAAGTGTTGTGTTTTTAACAAAACAACACTTATAAAAGTACAATGTGTTTTCTATTTCACTAAATTGCATCTATTTCACTGTCTTACATGAAGAGTACTCTGTGTTTTCTTTTTTATTCCTAGATACCAAATAAATAACATTATTTTCGTTGTTATTGTTTATTTAGTACTGCTATTGTCTTCATTATTGTTGCACTATGAAATGGAGCAAAAGAAGCAAATTACCGAAAAATAGTTAGAAAACATGACAGTGTAATTTTAGCGTCCAAAATATATAGTTTAGTGTTCATAAATTAGTATCAAAATAACTGAGGTTGTTCATTAAAAACACAGAGACCATGTACACAACAAGAAATCAATACGGTTCTCATATATAGTAACAGAGTCTCTGGACTTTTATCAAACACATTTGTTTTCTCATCAAACACCTGCTAGTTTGAGAGTTCTAATTAAAATAAAATAGTTTGGGGGTTCTAACTCAGGCTCTTCATTGCTTTTGAGTCCTCCACGATATTGCTGCTCTCTAATTTTATTTATTTATTTTAATTTTTAGTTCTTAGTGACATTATGAGTTTAATTTTATTTTTGATTAGGGGTAAACTTCACATGTTTATTTTCATTTTTAAGTCTAACCAAACACTACTACACGTTTTGGACATGACACATACCGGTACTTTTACAGTTTAATTTTGATCAACCCGAAGACAACATGATTAATTGAATTGTAATCCAAACCCATTAAATTCGTCCATGTCTCATAACAAAAATTATCTCAATAAATGTCATATAATCTTAACCGTTCAAATAGTAATAGTAATAATTTGAAATTATAAATTGACTTAGAAAAGATAATCCTTTGGGAGCGTTTATAAGCCATAGAAGATTACTCTGCTTCTTCTTCTTTTTCTTTATTCCTTGATATATAGATTCAAATTAATATTTATTTTCATTATCATTGTTTACTTAGTACCGTTGTTGTCTTCATTATTGTTACAATACCATATATATACGTATGTTTGCATGAATGAACATTAATGTATCAAAAGAAGCAAACTGGGAGCAAATTACAGACGTAAAAAGTTAGCGTGAATATTCAGAAAGAAAGCATAACACTGTAAATAATACATGTGACTAATGTCTAGTTTAATCAAAGCACATTAAAAGAGACAAGTTTCTTGATGAACTAAAAAGCTCCTGATATGATCGAGAATAGTTTCCTAACCAATAATTGAATGGAACATTTAGAGTTCAAAATTAGGGTGAAACCTGGATTCTGGTTTGGGAGAAGATTAAAATTAATATTATAGGTCATGAAATCTCCAAATAATATCAGTAAGAATCACGTATAAGCATCTGAACAACAAAATATGATACTGTTTGATGTTAAAAGTAATGATACAAGCAAATAAACAAAATAAACATTAACTAATTAAAATGTAACACGTTTATTTTATATCTAGAAAATTATTTATAACCAAATAAATCTAATATTTTTCATAATTTTCATTTCAATTACATAATTAGAAAGTTTATGAGATAACATCTTTTATTTTATTGTAAAACCTAGACCTATTCTTAATGGTATGTATAACTGAAAATAATATTTTAAAAGTTCCTAGCTTATAAAATATAAAGTTCAATAGTTTAATTAACATATTATTATACCATTGATATGTTTAATTCATAATTATTTATATAGTTGTAATTTAATTTTATAATATACATGTCAAACCAAATTAACTTATATTACTTTTGAACAAAATTTAATTAATAAACTAATAAAATAAATTTATTAGAATCATATTAATAATTAACTTAACAAAATAAATAATATAGGTAGTCGCTATAGAAGTTCAATATTTATTTAGATTGTATTAGAAAAATTTTAAATATATATATTATATATATAACACATACTAGATTAGGTAATAATGTATAAAATAATAGGAAATTAAAATATTAAAATGAATTTGTTTTGATTTCTATTTTCAAGACCAGCTGAATTATAGAAATAAAAATTATTAATTAATTTATATTATTAAAATAATAAATAAACAAAAAAACATTATCATCTATATACATATATCACATTTTATGTATAATGTCTCGAATCGAGCTTTTTTTCCATGTACCCGAGCTTTTTTGCACTTGATTCGAGACTTTTTACCAAGTTAAAACAAAGCTCGGGCACTTAGCAAAAAAACTCGATTCGAGCTTTCTTACCAAGTGCCCAAGCTTTTTTACCAAGTGTCCGGGCTTTTGTTTACTTGATTCGAGAATTTCTGACAAAAAAACTCAAAGACAAATCAAAAAAATTTAGGAGAGTATAAAAAAACTCTGAATCATATCAAAATAGCTCGGACACTAATAAAAAAGGCTCGAAGTATTTTAAAAAAGTCTCGAACAGAATCTGGAGACTAAATGTTCATACATGTTCATATAAAGATTGGGACAACAAATTATAACGAATGGATACATTGTTAAACCACACAGAAATATATGATAATGTATAAAAGAATATCATAAACATATGTTATTTTTTTTAACAGAATCTGAAGAGAGACAAGTTTTTTGGAGAGAGATGAGTTGTAGATCGATTTCCAGACAACTATTTTGGAGAGAGAAGAGTTATCGTTTTCAAAGTGTAGATAAAAACACAATGAGAATAAAAATAAATTATTTAAGGGTAATTTGGGTAGTTTACCGTAATATGTGCCTTTTAAACTTAAGTTATTAAAACGGTGACATCATTACAACACACACATAAAAAGGTGGCATATCTCACCATTTCCACTAGCTAGGAATCAAATTTCTTTAAGGATAAAAAATAATAATGATAATAATAAATTATTTTTACAAAAATGTCTTCTATTAAAATTAATAAAAATAATTGCAAACATGGTTCGTTTTCTTTTTCATTTGTTCATCTTTAATTGCTAAAAATGATTGCAAAATACATATTTAATTACTTTGATAATGAACTTTGTCAACTAAACTAGTAAACTAGTATACATCGATCACTTGGGTTGGAATCATGGCTATCTTCCTCTATCCCCAAATTGTGTTAAAATAATAAAAATAATAATATATACAAAATCACAAAACCACCCTTCTAGAAATAAAAAGGTGGTCTATTGATATGTCCCTCAACTAATGGGCAAGGGCAGATGTATGAAAAACAGTGTTTTAGTAAACGTTAGATGCTAGTACGGCGAAAACCCAACCCATAGCGTTTAGACCGATTAGTCGGTAATTAATCGGGGATTAATCGGAAAACACAATTACAAACAAATTCCAATTATCTAATATAAAGAAAAAAAAATTCAAATCTGCAAATGCCATATTACCAATTCAAATCCCCAAACACTCATCCAAATGTAATCACAAACCTGTTGATGGCCCAAATCTGAAACTGGAGACCAAATCTGATGGATTGCAATATGGCCCGAATCTATTGATGGCCTAAATCTAAAATGGGAGACCAATTGCAATAGTGGCCCAAATGGCCCAATACCGGTGATGACTCATTTTGACCCAATTTCCCATGAGTTGCTCCATCTATCCAACACCTCCTGTATAATTTTTGCTTCTCTTCAGACCACAGTCCTAGCAGCTTTATCATTTCAATAGTTCTTCTCTCTTCATATCTCTCCAGTCTCTGCTAAAACGACAACCCATTTCCTTGCTCTTTCGTCGCATAACTTCAAATCTACATTAAAACGACACCCAATTCCTTGCTCTTTCTTCACCAAACAACAACCCTATATGTCGATCTCGACAAGCTGGCGATGGCGGCGACGAAATACGGCAGCTTTCGGTGATCTCGGTGACCGAATGGTGGCGGACGACATGAAGTTTCTTTTTGCGCATGTCTGTTCTGTTTGTTTTTCTGTGGTGCTCTGTTTTGGCTGGGCTCTGGTTTGCTCTTTCTTTTTTGTTTCTTCTGATTGCCTAAATTTTGGATTTTGTGGTGGTTTCTGGATGATGTTGTTGTGCTCTCTCCCTTTGTGTTCTTTGGTTTTTCAGTTGACAGTCTGTGGCCGTTGTGTGGGATTGTAGTGTTCATTTTTTTTAATTTTTTTTTCTAACGGGCGCCTAGCCGATTTTGGACGATCAGTCGGAGACTGATTAATATGGTCGATTTTGACCATTTCGCTGCAGCGACCAGCCGCCTAGCTGAATTGAGCCAATTAATCGGCAGATTACTAGAACACTAATGAGATGGCTGCCAGAAAAAAAAATCAATATAAAGGATTAATTAAATAAATGGCCATTAAGGTTCGGTAATGTTATAGGAATATAATATTTGTCTAAATTTAATAAAATATTTATAAATATAATATTATGGCTTCTAACGTTAAAAGATTCAGTCATTTTCAAGTTTAAATAAAAAAAAATAACTACAAATTTAGATAATTGTTTATATATAAATTGTACAATATATTTTATGTTAACGGGAAATTTGTTTGGGATGAGAAATCCCCATTAATGCCCTCAAGACCACTACAGCGAAAATGGTGGCCGAGGTCGGTACCGTTGATACCTGTCCTGATCTTGTACGAATATGAAGGAGGATGAAATCATAGGTAGGAGACAAGTCATCTCGCTCGTCGGGCTTCGTGCTTATGTAGTAAATCTGGGGAGCTCGAGGAGACAAGTCATCCCGTCCGTCGGGATTCGTGCTTATGAAGTAGATCTGCGGAGCTCGAGGTTCCCTTGCTGGTATGAAGGGGTTGGTCTTGGTCCTGGTCCTGGTCCTTGGTCGGGGTCGGAGCCCGCTATGGTACCCGGAGCTCGGTTCTGGAGTCCGATTCCTTCCTGTAATTCCCCAAACTAGATAACAAGTAAGGAGGGTGCTTATCTAGCTCCAGTGTCGGAGAACTCGATTTCTGTCATAGAGATGATGCATGAGAGCTCATCGACTTCCTTTAAGATGGTCTGGGTGGTTTTTCCTCATCTTGACGTGCGACTTTGGCATGTAGATGGGAGGATAAGAGCGCTAGGTCCAGCGAGGTAGGAATCTAGCTTTCGATTCCTTAGATCTTCGTTGTTGTGTTCCCGATCTCATGTAAGAAAGATTAGAGAGCTAGGATCAATGGGGTCGGTATCTAGCCCGTATACACACATGCGTAATACAGTAGATAATAGGAAAAACACAAGTCTTATGTAGATAGAGGTGGACTGACCAAGGGGGGAAATAGCTTCACGAGTGATCACATGCTGAAAAACCCCAAGGCAGTATCCGGAGGAAGGAGGAATACCCTTCTTTATGTATATATCAAAGAATGCTCTTGGGAGCTTACAAGGATGGTGAAGTAATACAACGTAGTTGCTCCGAAGAGCTTACAAAGATGGTCGAATGTTGACCGCTACCGGTATATTCTAAGTAAAAGTAACCCCTACATCGATGATGTCGAGAGATCTTTTAAACGAAGCATGTCTGTCTTCTGTTATTCATCGGAGATCCATTCTATGCCTTTTTCAGGCATATTTATAAATGGTTACTACCTTGGCGTGCAAGTCCCAAGATTCTTCAATCTCCCTCTCCTTATTGAGTACGATTCTTCATTTAATTTAGTTGATCGGGTCGTGGCTGATATCTCGGAAGGGATGTAATTGTTTCCTCTTCGGACTCTTCCTTCCTTGATATGCGAGATTCTCTGTTCTAGTTGACCCCAAAGAATCGGATATAGAGGATATCTTGGAGGTAAAGGCATTTGTTTCCTTTTAGGATTCTTCCACTAATGATGGCCATTAAAGAGTTGAATATTCTCTTATTAATGGTGTTGATCATGTCATTAATTGGGTTGATTGCCTCCATTAATACAGTTGACCTCATTAATGGTACTTTAAATGCCATGGAAGTCAATCCTCTCTTCCTACATTGCCGAGATGAGAGCTCTAGTTCTGCTTGTCACTTTGGAGAGGTACTTCATGGAGGTTACCTAAGGTGACATTTGATATTCCTTTAGGGCAGGGTACCCTAGGATCCAGCATACTGGCAGGGTCCCCAGGGGACCTCTCGATTGTCTCGGAGCTAGATGTTGGTCTTCCCATGGAGCTTGTGCTAACCATTTTAGAGGCGAAATATCCCATTGGGTTCCAACCTTGTAGTGGGAAGCTTGGTTTAGCTACGCCGAGCTTTATCATGGGGCTTGACCTAATTATGCAGGCTTCCTAGCGGGGTAGCGGGCTTGGCTAGCAGGCCCTGGTAAAGTGTTTGCCATAAACAGGCGACCTTTGGCTCGCTTCTGGAAGGGTGAAGAGGTACGCTCGAGTACTGCTCTTGCTAAATCATACTAGGATTTACAGTGGATCTTGGCGCTTTTGGTGACGACGGGGCTTCACGGGCTCCTTCCTTTAACGCTCGGACAGGTCGAGATTATACCTCGACGAGGCAGGAGTGCCTTTGCAAGACAAGTTCGGTACCTTGAAGGTCTCCTAGTGAAAGTAGAGATAGTAGCAAGCTCTAGGAGAGTGTCACGAGATACCTTGATGTCGGCGGACCCAGGTCATTTCACTTCGACCTAGCTTCGGGCTTTATCCTGGCATAAGGAGCTTGACACGGTCTCGTCGGCTTTATTTGGTAAGCTTGGACACGTGCGAGATGCCCAAATGGTATGGGCGGCCTCACCTTGCTCCTGTAGGATCGCGTGGTAGCTCGACCTCAAAGACCTTGATACCCCGTCATACAAGCCCGAATTTGGACCCTTGTGGGAAGGCTGGGAAGTGGAAAATTCTTCTTTGGTCCCTAGCCAAATTTTACTATTAACATTTTATATTTTTATTAGTCCATTATTAAATTAATATCATCTTATTATTAAATAAATAAACAAATACTTATATAAAAAATTATATAAAATGTTTTTTATTATATATCAATGGCTTATATATCCTGTGCTGATTTAATAAATTTATCAATACGAGCTAACTAAACTAATTAGTAATTAAATATATAAAAAAACATAGTCCCGACAGTAAATATTTTACTCTTTGGATCCGATTCATCCTAAACCTGAACTATTTGTAAGCCATAAAAAACTAATAATAATAAAAAATAAAAACAAAACAAAAAAGAATCACTTAAGCAAAACAAAACAAAAACAAAAAATCTAGTAACCTTAAATGGTCTCATATTCATACGATCTTCAGATATTGAATTATGTAAACAACAGATTAAAAAGAAAAAGAAAAAGAAAATTAAAAATGGATGACATTGTAGAACCCTTCTTACCCAATCCCGCATAGATGGAAATATATGCAATCAATGATGAGAGAAACAACCGAAAAAACAACGAAAGCACCGTTTCAACTTTCATCTCGGGATATTTTTGACATATAAATCCGGTATCAACCAATCTCCTACTGACTTCCACGGCGGAGCATCCAATTGAAGATCTTTGTGATCATATACATCTTCGACACTCTCTATCACCATATTATATAACTGCGCACTATAATTACTAATAAAATAGATACAATCTGGTTTTTTGTTTCTGAAATGGTTTATTGGAACAGGTATCGAATATTTTACATTGGAATTTTTCAATAAGATAGCATAATTGCCAATACTTCTCACTCTAATCCACTGTTTCTCAATCCAATCCAATTTATAAACCACACATGAAAACGTATGGTGACAAATGCATCCGGATCTCACAACAAGTAAAAGATTGCCCTCCACTTCTACCAAATCTGTTACATCTGTATCTCTTATTTCTAACTGCGGTATAGATAACTCTACTACTCCATCCCGTAAACATATACGAAATAATTTGCCATAAAAATGAATCGAGTAGAATTCACCTTTGCAAAATATAAAATCAGAACCGGACCAATTACTTAATTTTCTAACTTTCCAATTCCAGTCTCCTGGTCTACAATAGGCCACATTGTATTTTTTGTTATAAGAATAATACGCAACAATAACTATACACTCGGGATCTAACGGGCTTGTTGATGTAATCACTCTAAAACAACCTGGCATGTGTAAACAATTTCTTGCTACTGGTAACTTGATTTGTTCTCTTGTAAATGGATTCAAAAGACGAACTTTGTACTGTCTGCCAACTGTTAGAAGCCAACCAAAAGATGAACAGATCTTAAACTGTACATAATCCAATTCCGGTAGGGTTATGGTTTGAATACCTTTTGTTTGTGTGTTGAAGAGGAGGCAATCATTACGGGGGATATAACTTCGCAGCAATATAAAGTGAGGTAAAATAGTTGTCGCAACAGATTTCCACGAAACACAGACAGTTCCACATCGGTAGATGTCGGAGGGATATTCCAAGTGTTTGAAGATTATGAGTAGGAGGTCTCTGGAGAGATCAGTCCACCGTGCCTTTTGCCATTAGAGAAGTTCTGCAGTAATGAATCTCGCTGTTTATGATGATTGTTAACGTCGATTTCTCGATGGATGAGAAAGTCAACAAGATTGGATTTAGTTATGACCTGTCAAATAGAAAGAGAAAAAGAATGCAATTTGAAGCGAATAAGACACGAGTTTACGTGGTAAAACTCCAGTGATCGGAGAAACGTCCACGGGTGGTTGAATAAACAATAAATCCACTATTGAAATAAAGAATTACACCACTCGATCTCTTTTTTCTATCTCTTCTAGTGATTTTGTGTACTTTTTTGTTCTATATATCTTTTAATAATGAGATTATGGGTTTATTTATACATGCATAGAACCCTAGTCCCGTTGTACAAGTAAAAAAAAAAGAATTTATATTTAATTATGACTGGTTGCTTGATAGAGTCGTCTTTATCTTTTTTTCCCGTTTCAGAGATCGTATGGAGATCGACTGGGACTCGGTGATATAGTCCGACTTATTTCCTTATAAATGTGCAGTCTTCTCGAATAGGTAAAGTTGTTGTCTGATTTGGAACCTGTTTTCTGTTCAGTATTTTATTCTTCTAAAAATTCTTCTTGATATAGATGTCTTGCGTATTTGAGCATGACTCTTGGTTCACCCACGTGCAAATCATGTAATGAATTTCTTTATTCGGGTTTCTCGTATTTGTCCCGAGTAGAACATGACGTCACTTGTCCCGAACAGGTTATGACTTGCCGAATACTTGTATTCACACTTACTCGGGTTCCCATTCGGATGTCTTGAAGGGTATTTTCTGGATGCCTATTCGGATATCTACCTGACAATTTTAAGGGACTATCCACCTTGTCAGTGACGTGTACATTCAACAAAAATATACATATAATAATGATGATTTTGGATAGTATTGGAACCTCATAGAATTTATTTACAGAAAGCAGAAAAATAAAGGATTCCTCTATTCAAAAGTATAATATTTTGGTACGTAACTATTACCAAAATATTATTTTAATTATTCTCTTTCAAAAATATCCCTGAATTGAGAATATCTAAAGCAAATTTTATCTTCAATGATATATACTCCCTACGTTTTCAGTTTATTTCTCTCCGGCTGCGATGTTTTTTACCGAATTCAACCACTCATGTCGATTAGCAATTAATTACAGCATAGATCTTCATATAATAACCCTAATATTATATGAATAGGGTTACCTAGATGTATAGACTTTAAAAGTCTTATTTTTTGATATTTAGTATTGTTGCTACTTTTAAAATAATTACAATTAATTAACTTATCTTGATTAAGCGTTAATAAGAATTACTTCTAGCAGTACTGATCACAAAGTTAATCATCGTTCCATTATTGTTATAATCTAAATATATATAAATATTGCTAGTTGAAGATAATGTAACATCTTATATATTTGATATTGAATTACTTTTATTTTTATCTAAATTATACAAGTCCAAATTATATTGGGTTCGATATCAAAACCAGAGGCATCCCTGGGTGGGTCAAGGGTGGACATCAGTCCTGAGCCCATCATGTCAGGGGTCCTAAACATATGACGTGAGTTGTTTTAATGGGTTAAGTCGTAAAAAAAACTCTAAAAAAACTCAAACAATACCAAAAAAAAAATTAGAGTCTGAACCAATTCGTTTTATTCTAGTACAAAACCCTTTTTTTTTTTTAATTTTTATACTTTCCTATCAACTATTACCTATATATATTCTTCATTTCTTCTCCACCAACCAAAGACCAAAAAAAAAACCAGCAACCGAAGACATAAAAATCATGAAATTTTTTTTATTTCAATTTTATTTTGGAATGAAGTGGAAATGATTTTGTTGATATGAAGCTTATTTTTTAGATTTCGTCCTAGAATTTCGGAATAGTCAGGACCGACACCGATCAAAACCACAAAGAGAGATATATCATTACCAATATCTTTAATACAATCTGTTTTCTTAGTAATTTCTTTTTTATACATTTTAAAAAAGAGAGAAAATTTTCATCGAATTTTTCAATGTTGTGAAGATTTTGTACCTTTAACTTTTGAGTATTGAGAATGAATAATAATCAAAAAAGAAATAATAAAAAAAACTCTGATATATATATAAACTCTGATAATGATTAAAAGATTTGAGAATATCTAATTTAACAGATATGCTTTTCAACCCTTGAGTCATCCAGGTTACTGCTGCTCTCCATGGACCGTGAAAGTGTAGGTTAGGTCCATGGACGAAACTGGAAGTCTAGAGTTGGGTATTCCAATATTAAAAACTTAAAATTTATAGTATTAGAATGTAAATGCACATTTTATTTTAATTTGCTTAGTCAGGATGTGATTGTGACATAACTAGAGTCTGTTAGAGTAAGTTAGAGAATGTATGAGGTGAGAGATTGTGGTATTTGGGCTTAATGTATTAATTTTAATACTTAATATATCTATTTTATTTTTTTTACATAAATTCCAATTTATATTTGTATTCATTATCGTTAGTGCTTTTACAATACAATATAGAAGTTTACAGCCTCTATGAGTAAAGAAAACACATAACATTAGATTACAATATTACATTAGATTATATTTCATACAAAGATGCACAATAATATGACACAAAAGGGAAGCAAATTAGAAACATAAAAATAAATAAATAAAAAAGCTAGTGTGAATATTTAAAAAGCATGACATTATACTTTTAGTACTCTTGAAAGTTGAAACTAGTTTAATGAGAAAAACACGCTATAAGAGACAAGCATCAGTAATTAGTAAAAACACAGTAATCTATTTCTGTAAATCAAATTAACAAACTCGGAACTAATTTCATAACAAATCATGAAGTGGACCAGTAGGTCGAAGTTGGCGGGCAATTTCCCTAAACATATCATAAACCAAACGTTGTTTGGATTTATTGTAATTTAATTTGCCATTCTCCCTAAGGAAAAATCGTAGTTGCTTAACGGAGCAAAACCCTATCAAGTTTTCGCAAAATAAAAATAACCAATTAATGTGTGCCATATCAGGTGGTAACACAGGTTTCAAATAATTTAATTTACAAAGTTGGCAGACTGGAGGATTTGGTTTGAACCAAGGCATAGGTGCCAGCCCTTGTAAATCTATAGTATGCTGTACTATGTAATTTTGAATCTGATCTAAATGTTGACGGATATTAGTTTCCATCACGGTGATTTGATGGCATCCGTCACAAATCAGACGACCTTGTATGGTTTCCAAATTGTGAGCCTCCAAATAATCCAGTGTTTGTAATAATGAATTCCGGGCAGTGGCCCATGCAAAGTCCTCCATCTGCATTTCATTTATCTAAAAAGTAAAAATCCACGTGATAAATTTAAGTAAATTAGAAATATCATAAATGACATTATCAACATACCCTCTTGAGAGTTTATCACGTTTACACAGCTTAATTACAACATTCAAAGCATAGGATAGATATAACTGATTTGCAAATCATCACCGGTAGTTCAAATGCATGCAGGGATAGAAATCAAATTCTAGATCAGAAATAGAGAAACCTAAAAAGGAAAAAAAAAAAAAAAAAAACGGGTTACCTGACGAATCGGAGGAATATTGGCATCGGCCGTGAGTACATTTTGGTGGGCGTTGGGTGGTGGTATGTTCATTTTTCCAGATATTGAACATATAATGTGTTATATCTCCAGTAGTAAAAACATAATGTATAGATAGATTAGTTTGCTTAATAAAGATTCAAAATTATGCCAGAAAAGCAGCAAAAAGATCAAGACCTGAAAAGCAATATTTAAAAAAAAAAAAGTAAAACAAAATGAACATCACTCTGCATTGTTTAGACTCCATTATGGAGCCGTTCTTTGAAACTAAATTTGCCTGTTTGATTGTGAAGATCTGAGCATTATTTGATTAGTAGAACAAGAAATTAAATTGAAGGAGATAACTGTCACAGCCTCATAGCCATAGGTGACAGATTATGCACTGCAAACTTCACAATCAAATCAGATTATGTCATTTTTAATGACTTCCTCATGATTATCATTATTATAGCTCATTTCATCTATAGATACAATTATTCTATCTTTTAAGGAAAAAATATATAAAACAAGCAAATCACCAATTCACAAACAAGTACAGTGAAACCTATGGAACAAAAACAAAAACTTGAAACTTCACTCCAAATGAAAACGTACAGTGAATGCAGATGAAACAAACAATAATTTTATTTTATTTGTTTAGGGCAAGATCCGTACAATATTATATCAATAACCCAGATGAATAAGTCATCCTTTACAGAACCAAACATGACCGAATTAAAACAGCCAAATGCTACATATAATCTTATAATCTAAAACCAACCAAAAAAATAGCTAAAGAGGCTGAAATTTGCATGCAACACAGATCAAATGTCAATTCCAGAAAATATATAGATCAAATTGCCAATATTTTACAAAGTTGAAACTTTGAGATGGAAAAATGTTTAAAGGAAGTAAAATCAAAATGTGGTTTCTCTGTAGCTCACAAACACATAGCAAAAACCAAAGAGCAAGAGATAAGAACAAACCAATAAAGAATCATAATAGATCTCAAATACAAAAGTAAAGAGAACCCTCCACAGAGACCCCAGAAAGTATATAAAAAAACAAAACAAAAACAAAGTAGAATACATAGAGAAGCAAAAAAAAAAACACGTACCAAGAAAATCAGAAAAACCAGTTAAAAGTGAAGAGAAAAAGCAACCCAAAAGAGAAGAATACTTTAGAGAGTCTTAAAGATCACAACTTTGAGCCCCTTCTTGTTTAGAAATTAAAAAGAAAGAAGAAGAAAAAAGAAAGAGCACAACTCACTGACTAGCTCCTCTTCTCTGAAATGTGTAGAGAGAGATCTGAGAAACAAAAAGAAAATTGAAAAAGAGAACTTCATAGAGAGAGAGAGAGACTGTAGTAGAGTGATGAAGAGAGAGTTTGGGTCTACCGTGAAAAGAGAGACAAAGCTACTGAGAAATTATATAGAGAATCTGTCACAAGGAGGTTGATTTCAGCTTTTCAATTGCTTTTCATTAAGTAGGTTGATGAGACTGTTTTTTTTTTTTTAAACCGCTCTCACAATAAAGTAGAGAAACCACTGGCCACATTTGGGATTTAATAGTTAAAAAGAGATAAATAATATATGTACATACCTAGATGTTAAACTATAATAATGAAGCCAAAAAAAAATTGTAAGTTTTTTTGTGGCCACAAAAAAAAATTGTAAGTTTTTTTGTGATTCCTCCTTTTGGAGTTTTAGCCTTCCGTGCCTCTTCTATTTGCTCCAACACACGAAAACAAAAATATATATCAAGATCCACTTAACCAAAAATCAAACTTCCTACATACGTTCCTAGGCGGTATGGCGTCACTTCTTCATGCTGCGTGTTGACTGACTCTCGCATCAGTAGATCGGAGATCGTCTTGCGCGGAATAAGGTCCCAAGAGCTCGTGTAGGAGTCTCCTTGTCTTATCTAGCCCTTCCTGGTCCTCGGTCTTTATGCCAAAAAGACGGTCTTTCTTAAACCTTCTCGTTTTTATGTAACTATTTATGAGATTTCGAAATCCAGTTTTGATACACGTTTTTGGCATCAAAGAAGTCAAGAGATTTCTAAAGGAGGGTCCAACCACATTGACAAGAGACCTTAGATAGGTAGATGAGACTGAGAGTACGTACGGATTGTGGAAAATACAATTGCCTTTTTGCAGTAATAAAACTCTCACAGCCGTGCAAGAATGAAAATGAAAATTTACAGGCTTTGGTTCAACTTACTCTTCACTCAAAGTACGTGGCAATAGAAAATTTGAATGAGTATGTGCTGTGTAGTCTTTTGATTTTCTAAAAGTTTTTGATATAACAAATATTGTTAACATTATAAAAATACGGGTTTAATTGATCAATAATATTGATTTAATGGTAAATCTCTCTCATCTACTCTTTAAAATATCTTAGCTTCCAATCATATCATTTTCTTTAATCCTAAAATATCGTGATAGTTAAAAGATAATTCAAAGTTAATTACTCTAATATTTTCATATATTCTACAGATTTATAGTCAAAATTTTAGTTTTCAATTGATTTTTAATTTGCTATAATAAAAAGCACATAATATCTGGGTGCACAATTGCAACTCTTATCCAAAAAAAAATGTCAGTCTGTCATTTGTCTGCCAACTTATCAGTAATAAAAAAAATCCTGATTTGGCTAAAGACCAAACAAGGAAAGTTTCAAATCCCAATCCATACAATCAAAACAGTGGACTGAGTTTCTTTGGATAGAAACAACTTGTTTTTTTTTTTATAAAAACAAAAAAACAAAAATGTACCATTATTTATCGAAGGAGTTGATATTCTTGTCCTCATTTTTACTCTGACAAACAAAGAAGGAGTTGCATACTTGCATGCCATTGGTCCATTGAATATGGGTTCACAAGATTTTTAATGAGATTCTAAGAAGAAATCTATGAGAAAATTGAAAATATACATACCTCAATTGTACAAGGAAATAGGGATTAATACTATCGTCACTTTACTATCTTATGTTTTAAAGGAATCAAATCAAAATCAAGTGATTTCATATACTTACTTTACTTTTTTATTTACTTTAATTTTTTTTTTCTTTTATTCTTTCATCTTATTCATAGAGGTCTATTTAACAAACCTCCAATGGAGGTCAAAAAGACCACCATTGGAGGTCGAATAGACCTTCATTGGTGATCGAAATGGACCTCCAATGGAAGTTGAAGTCGTTCGACATCCATGGAGGTCAAAATCAACCTATAATTGAGATCGAAATTAATCTCCAATGGAGGTTGACGAAGAAGAAGATGAAAAAAAAAATTGAAAAAATTTATTTATTGAATTTTTTATTTTATTTTTTGATACTTTTCACATATTTTCTAGAGTTTTCAGGTAATTTTCGAGATTTTTCATGTTTTTCCGAGACTTTTCATGTATTTACAAGAGTTTTCAGGTGATTTCTGAAACTTTTCAAACACTTTCGAAACTTTAGGTAATTTTCGAGACTTTCTGGATAAAAAAAAAATCCAATACTTTTTTATCATTTCCGAGACTTAAACCCATACCCTAGTATTGTAGATGTGTTTGTCACTATACCAACCTCATCTCGTTTTTAAACTATGAATATGGATTCAATTGGGTTAGTCCTATTACAACGGATCATTATTTGACAAGAGTCATGTAATTCAATAGCTCGTGGGTTGGTAGATAAGAGTAAATGCAATAACTAAGCTATTATACAGGTTGTGATGGTGATCAAAGAAGAAAGACAAAATTAATATCTCTTCCACACTACATATATATTTTTGCTTCACTACTTCTAAGGGAGTGGGCAGACTGCCACTATTAATTTTCTGGAGACGTACGGTCTTTGCTGTTCATCAGTGGCAATACACAATGACATTGTGCAGGCTTCACATCTTATTTTTTCCATAGCTCATGATAACGGAATCCATAATCCTAACCTAGTAAATTTGTTTCATATTAGAAAACAAAAGTTAAATTTGTTTCGTTTTTTTTTAATTGATTATGAATTTTGATGGACTGCATATATAACCGCTTATAGATTATGATTTTGGATTATATAGATTTTGAGCATAAACAGTTAACAAAACAATTTGATTACATTTGTTTTTAATGGGATATTGAGACAGAAAGTGGGTTTTAATGGTATATCCTCTTGAAATAGACACTTTCATATAAAAAACGTTCTACTTCTTTACGGCTACAACATGAAACTCATGAGGATTTTTTTGAATAGGACCACAACTTTTCACGTTTTAGAAAGTTCGAGTTTGATTCAAAGTCAAAGTCAATGACAACACGTGGAGCTCAACAAATATATGAGTACGGAGTATTCCATCACAGAAAATTATGATTTTTTAATGAACGATCTTTTGAAATGGTGGTGGGAACAAGAGAAACAGTTTCCCCATTCTATCGAGATTAGCATGTGACGTCCTTGCTATCCCGGTTTCAATAGGTTCATCGGAGCAACTGTTCAGCACTACCAAATGAATACTAGAAGATAAAAGATGTTCATTGGCCCCTGATGCGGTGGTAGCTTTGACATGCCTTAAGGATTGAGAAAATGCAAGAATGAGATGACAACATCAACTGGTCAACAAAGAACTCATGGATGACTTCTCTAGCTTGACCATCGATGAGAGTTCCGGTAGCAACCAACCGGTGAACTGATGTAATTGTAAATACTTATATATTTTTTCCGATTGCACTATTTTTTCTTTACTAAGTTTTTATCTCATTGAGTTTTTCTTTGTAAGGTTTTTAACGAGACAATCATAATTTATAATTTATACTTTCCATAAATTTAATAAGAAATTACAAAAATATTATTTATCGAAAACTAATTAACTGTTGAATGAAATGAAAAATGTATTTCATATTAAAATTATTACAATAATAATTACATAAAATTATTACAATGTATAAAAAACAATATTGAATAAATAAAATGATAAATTATTAAAAAAAAAACCGTTGGAACGGCCAATTAAGGCCATAACGGGTCGACCCGCCATATACCCGGCACAGACCACGGGCACAGGGCGGATCCACCCTCCCCACAAACAGGCCAAAAAAAAAACCGTTGGAACGGCCAATTAAGGCCATAATGGGTCGACCCGCCATATACCAGGCACAGACCACGGGCACAGGGCGGATCCACCCTCCCCACAAACAGGCCAAAAAAAACCGTTGGAACGGCCAATTAAGGCCATAATGGGTCGACCCGCCATATACCCGGCACAGACCACGGGCACAGGGCGGATCCACCCTCCCCACAAACAGGCCAGCCTACTTTGCTACCGCTATACATTATTATCAATTTATCAATCCATAAATTATACACAGAATCCACTATTTTTTTATAAAAAAAAAACTTTTAAGAACCCCATTTATCCCAATTCTAACTCCAATAAATATTTACCAACGTAAATTCGTCAAGACATGTATAAGAAATACCGAAAATCCATCAATAATTATCTTTAAAATGACGATAATGACACCCCTTAAAAACTGTATGTACATCCCCTTTGTAATTACACCATCATTTTTTTTAAAAAAAAAATAATAATTTATAAATAAACCTCACTTCATACCAACAATATGTTTTTCTAAGTTATACTATATTATGTTTTTTTAGCACTTACACCTATTATTACGTTATTTAATCAATTTTATTATTATCTTTAGTGCTCGTTTGGTTAAGTTTTCTATTGACTCAAAAGTTCTATGATTGAGCCATGATAACACTAGATTTCGAGTCCCCCTTCCTACGCTTATTGCTAAATTCTCGGCTAAAATCAAGTGTTTAATGGGTCGATTAAGTGTTTTTACAGGATTTTGTATTAGGGGTATCATATGGGAGATATGAGTGAAGTTGGGACCCAAAAGAGCTGAAAATTGGCAATTTGGACAAAAGGCACGAGCCGTCGCGGTCATGGTGTGTCGTCATGGAAGATCGCGACATGATAGGCGACAACAACTTGTTTTAGGAGTCGCCTAAAGTGTCGTTTGGAGAGCATGCGCGAAATTGAAGAAAGCGACATGTTGCGGTCTTAGTGTCATCATGGGAGATCACGACATTACAGGCGACAACAACTTTTCTAGCCAATGTCGCTCGAGGTGTCGTTTGAAAAGAAGACGTGAAACGAAGAAGCGAGGTGTCACGGTCGAATTATCGTCATAGACAACCGCAATATTCAGGGAGGCGACAGTCCGCCAGCACGTGTTTCTAGGTTGATTCCTGACCTATTTTTGGACATATAAATACCCATCTTAGTTTTTGGTGATGTGACATTAGCCATACGAACTTTTGGACATTTTCACTCTTTCATCACCATCCTTAGACACTGTCATTCCTCCATCCATCTTAGAACATTGGAAAGCAATAAGAGGAAGCTTACAAGTCAAGGAACCTCAAATGACCAAATCGGGTTTCTTCATTAACTCTTCTTTGTTTTATTTCTCTTCATTGGTGTGTAACTAATTTCTAAGTTAGGGAATTAATGTAAACCGGTTGAACAACTCTTTGTAATTCTATAATCTAATGGTTTTTAATTAAATACCTTGGTAGTATCTTTTATTGAAATACTTGCTCTAATTCTTTCACTTATATTCAAATGAGACCTCAATGAATGTTTGTGTTAGGATTAGTTTGTTTATGATGATGAGGGTTAGATGTGGGTGACCATCCCATTTAATCATAAACTACAAGCTTAATAATTGAGAAATTTTCCATATGCATGACCATGCTATGTGTGATTTTGTTTAGAATTTTAATTAAAAACTAATTCTTACCATTGCTCATTACATGACCGTGTGTGAGTAATAGGAAAGATTAGGTGCTTTATAAAACAAACCCTATCAATTGGATTAAAGTGCTTTAATGAGACTTGTGGATTACATTGAGTAGTTTAATTATGATGCATTAATTCCTTAGCATTCCCTAATGTTCATATTTTCATGTGAGCTTTTGTGTCATTTAGTTTATTGTATTTTTTTGTATGTTAGTGAATTAGAATACCAACCCAAGACAAGCATTATGCCATTTAGTTTTCATGCACTTAGATTAAGATTTAATTAGATTAATTAGTGTTCAACTAGTAGAATCACCGATCTCAGTGAACGAACTTTTCTTTTAAATTGAACAAAAGTAAGACTAAAAATACTGTAATCAGTCTACGAACGTCTGTTTGAGTTTTTTTGAGTTGTTTGGTTGGACTTTTAAAATTTTCTATTTTCAATTGAGTAGAGATCAATAGAATTTAAACATCTACTAGACAAAAGCTCATGGGAAGGTATTTCAAATAGACCTTTTTTATTTTATTTTTTAAAATCTACCAACCAAACAACTATAATTTTTTTTAAAAAAAAAACTCTATTTCAAGGGCTCAAAAAATAAATAGCACTTTTTGAAGGTGACATCATGTCACTGCTTTAATAACTTATGTTTAAAAGACACTTATTATGGTGAACGGACAAAAATGCCCCTAATAGTTGTTCCATCAGAATCTTTCATTCATTTATTTACAGTGAGAGTTATGAAATAGAGAGAGAAAGTTTCATTGAAACTTAGGCGCTACGTAGAGGCAAATATTCTCGATCCTTTGAAAAAAAATCTCGATCATTTGACAAAAATTCTCGATCCTTTAAAAAATATTCTCGATTCTTTGAAAAATATTCTTGATTCGATCCTTTGAAAAATATTCTCGATTCGATCCTTTGGAAAAAAATCTCGATCCTTTGGAAAAAAATCTCGATCCTTTGAAAAAAAATCTCGATTCGATGCTTTGAAAAAAATTCTCGATCCTTTGAAAAATATTCTCAATCCTTTGAAAAAAATCTTGATCTTTTAAAAAATATTCTCGATCATTTGACAAAAATTCTCGATCTTTTAAAAAATATTCTCGATCATTTGAAAAAAAATCTCGATCCTTTGAAAAATATTCTCGATTCGATCCTTTAAAAACAATCTCGATCCTTTGATAAAATTTCTCGATCCTTTGGAAATTTCTTGATCCTTTGACAACTGCTCGATTCTTTCAATTCTTTCAAAAATATACTCGATCATATTAAATTAATGTTCTATTTGGCTACAAATATGCTCGATTTAACTAAACATTATTTTGAAAAATAAAATGTTCGATCCTTTGAAAAATAAAATGTTCATACATGTTCATACAAAGACTGGACAACAAATCATAACGAATGGATACATTGTTAAACCACACAGAAATATATAAAAATATATAAACGAAGATCACAAATATAGGTTATCTTCTTATGCAGAATCTAGAGAGAGACAAGTTATTTGGAGAGAGAGAGGAGTTATCATTTTCAAAGTGTAGATGGAAACACAATGGTATTAAAAAATAGATTATTTAAGGACAATTTGGGTAATTCACCATAATATGTGCATTTTAAACTTAAGTTATTAAAGCGGTGACATCACTGCAACACATACATAAAAATATGACATATCTTTTATCAAAAGCTCAACCAAACAAGCTCTTAATCATATCATTGTTCTTTCTCTTCCTTCACTTTTTTTCTTTAATGTTTTCATTCCATAAAATCAGACTATTTTTTGTCTCTCGTCATGTAAAACATTTCTCTCAAATTCTTATTGATTGTTTTATGTCTATAAAATCACTACAATTTGAGGTTTTCTAGTTGAAGATACATTTTATGTTTGTGAGAGTGGTAGAGATGTTAGATTTGTGTCATATCCCTATTAATTTGGAAGTAGAAAAGTTTTTGATGAAATTGAAGAATAATTGATATTGATAATTATAAAAAAATAATCTAAAGAGATTTTGATTTTGAAACTAACAATAATTAATTCAAAACTTTTACAACCAATTTTGGATGATTTTGATTCATTTTTCATACGTAACAATCAATTTGTATTTCATTAAAAGAAATTGAAAATATATTTTAAATTAATATTTATAAGAGAATCTAGTGCTTAAAAAAATGGAAAGAGTTATTTATGATATATGTTAATATCTTATTTTGTATTTTTTTTTTCATAGTGGATTTTTATTTAGCTACGATTATCTTAGCTTTAAATTAAAGTGAAAAAAAATCTTAATAATAAAATCTTAAATAAATAGATTACAAAAAAAACATTATGAAAAATAATCATTTAAAGATAATATAATCATTTTAGCTAAATAAATATCCATTATGAAAAAAACAATACAAAATAAGAAAAAAAAAATGGATTTATTATTATTACTTATTTAAGATTCTTTTGTAATATATTTATTTAAGATTTTACATTTGAGAATTTAATTGTTTTTCACTTTAATTTAGAGCTTAGATAATCATTTTAGCTAAATTAAATAATAATAAGGTAAAAGTGTAATTTCACAGGTTTAAATTTAGTTGACTTTTTAATATTTACTCTAATGGACTAAAGTGATGAGTTTTGAAAAAAAACAGGGACTAAAGTGATGAATATAGAAAGACATTTATAAATGTGATAAATTGCCAAAAAAGTGATACTCATGTGAAATTCTGTCATTCTAATTAATTTCTTTTATTGATGATCAATTTTCCCTAATATATTTAATGGCCATGACGTCTAGTTACACTAAAAACATTAAGATCCATGGAAAATGTTTTTTTTTTTTGAAATGTTACACAATTGGTTTTTTTGGGAGGAAGACTCGAACCTGCAATCTCGTGGAGCAGATGAAAGAAGTTTACCACTGGATCAACCTCATCTCATCTCTATGAAAATCGTTAAGGATCACATAAATCCTAATTACATAACATCAACAATTAAACATTCAAGGTATCAAATGCAAGAAGCAAAACTCAAGTAAATATGACATCTTCTCTTAATTGCATCAAATTACTCAAGAGTGAGACGCTCATACCAAACCCTCAGTGCTTGTTTCAACCCATATAAAGTCTTCTTGAGGCGATAGACATGATCAGGGTGGTGTGAATCCATAAACCCTTTGGGTTGCTCAACAAACACTTCCTCTTATAAAAAGACATTGAGGAAGTCACTCTTAACATCCATTTGATGCAATTTGAAATTGTGCACACAAGAGATTGATAAAAAAAAGGCCTAATGGACTCTAGATGAGCAACCGGAGCAAAAGTCTCATCAAAGTCGATGCCCTCAATTTGAGAGTATCATTATGCTACAAGCCTAGCATTGTTTGGCACAATGTTGTCATCCTCATCGGATTTGTTCCTATAGACCCACTTGGTGCCTATCACATTAGTTTTCCTAGGCCTAGGAACTAGAGTCCAAACCTCATTCCTTTCCAATTGGTTTAACTCTTCTTGCATGACAAGAACCTAAAATTCATCATTTAAAGCTTCATCAACCTTCTTGGGTTCTATTTGAAAGGTGTAGCATGTGTAACTAATTAAATTAGCCAATTGACGTCTTGTTCTAACACACTCATTACCTTCTCCAATGATGTCATCTTTATCATGGAGTTTCCTAACCCATGAAGCGGGTTCATTTGAGTTCAATAGAGGAACTCTATCAATAGGTTGTGTGATATCATCATCAAGATTAGACTTTCCAACATTAGGAGTCTCCACAACCTTTTCCAAGGGAGAGTCATCAACTATAGTTACCTCCTTCTCATGGTCATTAGATTTGAGTCTTGTATCATCAATAACAACATTGGATGATTTCATGACGGTTCGAGTCTTCAAATTGAAATCTCTATAGGCTTTACTATTCAAGCCATAGCCAATAAAGATACCCTCATCACTCTTAGTATCAAATTTACCAAGTTGATCACGGTCATTTAAAATGTAGTATTTTCTTCCAAAAATGTGGAAGTAGCTAACATTTGGCTTTTTATATTTCCATAACTCATAGGAGGTTTGCCTAGTGTAGGGCCTTAGAAATACTTTATTTTCGATATAGCACGCCATATTGACGGCTTCGACTCATATGTTCCTAGGGACATTGTTGCTAAGCAACATGACAAGGGTCATCTCTTGAAGGACCATATTCTTCCTCTTAACAACTCCATTTTGTTGAGATGTCCTACGAGCCGAAAACTCATGAGAAATGCCTAGACTATTGCAATAGTTTTCAAAATGGGCATTTTTAAACTCCTTCTCATGTTCACTCCTAACCCGATTAATGCTTTTAATGTTAGAGTTTATTTCATTTTTAATTTTGGTACAAAGCATTTTAAACTTGTCAAAAGTTTTGGATTTTTCTCTGAAAAAATAAGTCCAAGTGTACCTAGTGAAATCATCTACACAAACAAAAATGTATCTCTTTCCACCTAAACTCTCGGTTTGCATAGGACCAATAAGATCCATGTGGAGAAGCTCTAGGGGCTCGTTGGTGGAGAGATACTTGTCATTTTTGTGCATACTCTTGGTTTGTTTCCCTTGTTGGCAAGGTCCACAAACACCATTAGCTTTCTTCATAAGATTAGGTAGGCAACACACAACATTGAACTTATCTAAGATTCGTAAATCCTGATAGTTCATGTGGCCAAGTCTTTCATGCCACAACTCAATTTGCTCATCCTTGGACATATTGCAAGAGACTATACTAGCTTCAAGACAATAACAATTGTCACTTGATCTCATTCATTTTAACAAGATTTGTCCATTGGGCAATAGGATAGAGCAATCATTTTTGGAAAATAAGACGAAAAGTCCTTCATCACTTAAGTGTGAAATGATTATCAAATTGACTTTCAGCCCATCAACAAACAAAACATTAGATAATGAGAGTAATCCGGGAATGGAAATGGTTCCTCTCCCTTTAACTTTCTTCTTGGATTCATCATCAAATGTGAAATTTCCTCCTTCCTCCATGACAAGAGTCTCAAAGAAATTTTTATTTCTCGTCATGTGCCTAGAGCACCCACTATTCAAATACCATAAATTAGAAGAATTTGCCTTTAAGGTAATTTGTGCAACATGGCAAAAATGTTCATCTCTTCTAATCCATCTAGGTGAAACATTTTCTCTCTTAGTGGTCAATGGTACATGGGCTCTAGATGTCCTAGGATCATACAAAAGTGTTTCATTATTCCTAGTGACATGCATTTTGGCTTTGGCCTTTTCATTTTCTATCATGCTTTCAATTCTACACAATTTAATATATCGAAAGCAATTTGGTCTAATATGACCATCAATGCCATAAAAATGACATGTAGGAATGAAGTTAGGAATCATACCATAACTTTGAGGATGCATTGGAGCCTTTCCATGTCTTTGTGGTTGTCTTGGTTGTTGTTGAGGATCTCTCCTTCTTTGTTGTTGAACAAGACTTGAACACTCTCCTAGGTCGAGGTAGACTTCTTGATGCTACATTCACTTGAGCACTTCTTGAACACTCTCTTAGGTCAAGTTTCTTCCTAGGTAATTGATGAGGAGGAGACTCATTGATGTTCATGCTCTTGATAAAAACAGTATTGCTTGGTGTGGAGGACATCATATCATCTTCATATCCAAGACCCCTCTTGTCACTTGGTCTCTTTCCAACATCTAACATGTGATCAAGTTTTTTAGTGCTAGAGTCCATCTTGGCCATTACTTATCTAGCATCTTCATGCTCTTTCTTCATTCCTTTTAGTAAGTCTAATTCCTTTCTTAGCTTATCTTCACTATTCATGGTTCTCAAAAACTCTTCACTTAGTTGGTCAACTTGAGTTAAGAGCTCTAGGTTTTCTTCTTTTAATCTCTTGATTTCATTCTTGTTCTTTAACCTTGAACTCTCAAACCTAGCCATATAGTCTTTGAGATCCATCCTATCCACATTTCAATTTGTGGATTGTGATGAAGATCCATCATCACTTGAGTCATTTTCCTCTTGACGCTCATCCTCTTCTTCACTAGCATCTTTGCTCTTATGAGAAGATGCAAAGGCTATGAAGTTAGTCATGAGTTCTTTATCATCCGAAAACTCATCTCCTTCATTGGAGTTATCACTTTCACTCCATGTGGTTGCCATCACTTCTCCCTTTTTCTTGACATTGTGATTGGCACAATCGGGGGCAAAGTGACCTATCCCACCCTATTTATAGCATCAGACCCCTTTCTTTTCAGTTTTTTCTTACCTAGGCTCAAGCTTTTTAAAGGGAGTTTTTTTCTTCAAGTCTTGGCCTTGGATACAACACCTTTCTTTTCAAACTTGTAGAACTTCTTAAACTTTCTCATCAACAAGGCCATCACTTCGTCCAAGTCATCATTCTCCTCATTCTCATCTTTGGAGACTTTCAAAGCAATTCCCTTTTACTTTTAAGGAGGTGTAACGGTGGGACACTTCCTAGATTCATAAGCTATAAGCATCTCAATCACCTCACTCGGCTTCATATTCTTATAAGCATTGTTCTCTTTTAAAGTCGTTACCTTGGACTCAAATCTATCGGTTAGAGATCTCATAATCTTTTGCTTGATCCTCTTATCCGAATAAGGGTCACCAAGTTGATGACTTTGGTTCATAATGTCTATCAACCTCACTTCAAAGTCATTGAAACACTCATTCGCATCCATCTTGAGGAATTTGAATTGCGTTTGGAGAACTTGAAGCTTCGATTCCATAACCACATTGGTTCCCTTATGTGCAACCTCTAGGATATTCCATGCCTCCTTGGCTATCCTAGTGTTTTGAACCAACTTTTACTGATTCTCATCCATTGCAGATAGAATGGCATACATCGTCTTCATATTCCATTATGATGCCTCAAACTCTTGTGCGTTCCATTGTGCCTTTAGCTTGAGTACATCATCTTTTCCATTTGTAGGAGTCATTATCGGTAGTGTGTAGCCATCTTTAACCGCCATTCACGACCTAGCATGGATTTGACAAATGTACGACTCCATCTTACCTTTCCAAGAGGCATAATTCAACTTAATGAGTAGGGGAGGTCTTGTGCTAGAAGCGCCCTCGTTGCCACCGTTTCCACTCATAGTGTTTATGAATGAATGAAATGAATGCAAATGTATGAATGATCAAAGAATCACACAAAATACAAAACACAAAATGCAAAACACATAAAAATGAGCAAGGATCACCTTTGTATGTCCAGGAACCCGCTCTGATACCAATTGAAACAAATTATGGTGTGTTTAATAACAATCTAGAGGGGGGTGAATAATTTTAATCAACTTTATCCACTTTTCATTAATGGCCAATTAGACAAAAATACCCCTAACTAGGCACAATAATAAAACAATTGTAATAAATGCGGAATTAAAATTAACACTTGATCTTTACGTGGAAACCCTCTAAATATGAAAAACCACGGGCTGTTAAGTGCATCACACGCGAACAACAAATCCATTGATGATAGAAACGTTAAAACTTACTCCCGGTATATAACCCACTACCACTACCTAATCCCTACATTAAGTGAACCTAGTCCAATTTGCTTGCGATTTAAGCTACCTAATCCCGAAAGCAACATAAATCTTACTTCTCAATGAATAAATAAAATGACCTATGTGAATATATGATGATATTCAAATAACAAACAAGGCTATGGAACCTTATATACTTATATAGGATAATAAGATTACATATAAAACAATACTAGATATCAAGAGCTAAATGACATGGCATAAAGCTTAGCTAAACATAGATCAAACAATCCTATGAAGTTATCACAATACAACACTCAATCATTTCATTACAAACAATCTTTATTTGTATCTATAATATATTCTAAGAGCATACAAATGATAAAAAAGATGGTTTGGTAAGAAAACCACTTAACTTATATGAAGATAGTGAAAAACTTACCAAATAAGATGTGATGATGCTTAACCATGTATGGATACACTCTATATAGTCATAGATAATGTAAGATGATGTTTTTAAGATCAAAGGAAAAGCTTTTAGTGTATAAATGTGAGTTCTTGGAAGATGTTTTCTCTTGAAAAATGTTCTAAGAGGAAAGAATGAAAAATGGAACTCACGAAACGACCTGAATATGAAGAGACATATTTATATGAGTCAAAAAATGAAGTGCTCTCGTTTTGAAAAAAAAAACTTGCCAGATTAGCGTAGTGCGTGGGTCTGTGTGGGGGTCTGGACCCGCGCACACCTGCGCTAGGCCATGCAAGTGTCCGCGCAAGGGCCTCAACCAGAGAGATACAAAATCTCAACCAGTGAAATGTATAGGACTGTGCGGGTTCCAACCTGCGCAAGTGTCCGCGTATTGACCTGACACCGAGAGATTGAAAATCCTCATTCTTCTCATTACGCGGGTAGGCATCGGCGTATGGACCCGTGCACTGCCCTGTTATAGATTTTTCAAAGTGAAAAATCTATCACACCAAAACACATAATGAATGCAAGGTAAAACAAAGAAGCACACATGCATACCAATTCAAATGCAAGTGAGTGAGTGTGTGAGACAGCAACACATAATGCATGTCAATTCAAATGCAAAGATGTGATCAAAATAAGCATGCAAGAAGAGTCATCAAATCATGAAAGCAAATATATAAACCACAACGTATACTCACAAGAATTATGCATAAGTTGTGACTGTGTGCAACTATCTCTTCAAAGGAAGCAAGCACTTAGAATTTTACATTTGGTGCTTGTTCTCTTGAGGTCTTGAGAGCCTAAGCTACCATTTACATAAAAACCCCAACATGTGGTTTGTTCACAAAATAAGCCAATCAATAAATGAGAACTTTACAAGATGATCTTATTATTAAAACAATATAAAAAACATATTTAAATATATATTTACAATATATATATATATATATATATACGGTCTCGTTCTGGTCAGTGCGCACTGATATAATTTACATCAGTACATTGTATGTAGACCACTGATTATGGAGAAATTTTGATAAGTGCATACACTTTGAGTCAAAGTATGTAAATCTAATGGTCCACGTGCTTTGATGAAGTTATATCAGTGCGTATTGACTTGAACATTTATATATATACACACACACACACATATGAGTAATGCTAAATGTCCCAAATATTTTTCACAAATTCTGTCTCTAATGATGTGGCACCTGAGTTGTCAACATCTAATAAATCATGAGATTATATAGTGATCGTCTGACTGATGTGATGTTGACACTTGACACCTCAAGTGCCATATCATTTGAGACAGAATTTGAAAAAAATATTTGGAACATTTAGCATTACTCATATATATATATATATAGCTGAATTACTTTTTGTAAGAGCTATTGGCCACAACTGTTACAAAAAGTAACTGTGGGAGAAAATTGGAACTAGAACCAGGGTTCTAGACCGGAACCGTGAGCCTTAAGGTTCCGATTCTTTAAAAAAGGGACTGTAACCGTCGGTTACAGTCCCTTTTAAAAAAAATCAAATATATGTATAATATTTTTTTATATATGTATTTTATTTTAATTTCGGCTTACCCAATCAACTTCATTTACAATTTCACATCATTACATATCTAATAAAAAAATTAGTTAGTATGTAATATAAAAAAAATATTAAAAACCAAAAGAGGAACTGGAACCGAAAACGCTAGAGTTGGAAAAATGAACCAGAAACGAAACCGGAACCAGAAACAGAAACGGAATCGGAACTGAAAAGGGAATCAGAACCGAAAATGGAACCGAAACCGTTAGAGTTGGAAAAATGAACTCGAACAGTGGAACCGAAACCACACCTAGGTGGTCCCATTTTCGGTTCCAGGTCCTCCTGAAACTGGAGCTGACGGTTTAGAACCGGAGCTGACGGTTTAGAACCGGAGTTGACGGTTCAGAACAGGAACCGACCCGCAGTCATCTTAGTGAAAGGTACTTCAATTAATATGTACTGAGACAATGCAAAAGTAATTGATGGGTTCATTGAATGGATCATGCATATAGTATCTACAAGGCATAAGTTAAGGGATTGTTATTCTATAATTTACGGTGGCTATATTCCATCTATCAAGCCTACGATTATGATATGACAGCTAAGAATTAAGGGACCATGATATTACATATATAGTCAAGAATTATGTTATCATGTGCCGATTTTGGAAAGCAGAGATATGAACATTGATATCGGTGCAATAGTTGACAGCTCATGTAGATAATTTATGTGGCATACTTTGAGGTTAGTGGGTAGGTATCCGAATTATTTGCAATCGTTATAAAAAACGAAAACAAAACAATCCTCAATTTATCAAATAATAAAATTCAAAGGTCTCGTATTCATAAGATCTTCAGATACTGAAGTATGTAAACAACAAATTAAAAAGCTAAAAAATAAAAACTAAAGACATTGTAGAATGAATTATAAAGGAGAGAAAATCAAAAATAGTTATGGGAAACATTAAAATTTTCTTTATAACCATTTTTGAATTTTTATTGGCTATATTTTAAAAAAAATCAGTATATTTCTATAAATTACAAAAATACCCATGAATTTGATTTTTTCTTTAAAAATGAAAGCAAACTTGAAACCATGACTAAAATCTGGAACCAAACTTGAAATCACGATTAGAAAATTGAAACTTGAAATCTTGTCTAAAAACATGAAATTTTGAAACTTGAAATCTTGCTTAAATTGAAATGTTGAAACTTGAAATCTTGTTTAAATTGAAATGTTGAAACTTAAAATCTTGACTAAATTGAAATGTTGAAACTTGAAATCTTCTAGGTTTTTAGGTTTTTAAGTTTTTCGTTTTCAAATTTTAAAACTTGAAATCGTGACTAAATTGAAATGTTGAAACTTGAAATCTTGACTAAATTGAAATGTTCTGGGTTTTTAGGTATTTCGTTTTCTTCTATTTTTTTCCAACAGATCTACTCACCTGTGGATGGGGAGCTCGACAGCGTTGCTGGACGGTCGTGAAGCCCAGACGACGGCACTCCGGCAAGCCATCGACGACATGTGAGAGAGAAAGGAAAGGAGAGAGAAAGAGAGCTGAGTGAAAGAGAGAGAAAGAATAGAGAGAGCTGTGGGGAGAGAGAAAGAGAGGTTTGGTGAGAGAGAGAGGAGGCCGACGACGGTTTGCCGGCCTTCGACGGTTCGCCGATGACGGTTCTCTGGCATGCCGTCTACGGGAGAGAGAGATCGGGGAGAAAGAGAGATCGGGGAGAATGAGAGAGAAAAAGAAAAGAAAAGAGAAACAAAGTGTTTGAGGATGATTTTTATATGAGAGCATTCAAGTAATTTCTTAAAAACATAGCTATTAACAAATAAATTTTCGTATATGATTAAAAACAAAATTTTCATAATAATTACGACCATCTTTAACAAATTTTACATTATAAAGTCCACTTTTTTTTTCCCAAACCCACATAAATGTATATATGTCGTCCGCTTTCAGGAACAGTCAAAAACCTGCACATACACATTGAAATTTTCTATTGCCACTTTGAGTGAAGAGTCTCTTAATGCAATTGTCTGAAATATCTCCTCCTTATCCCATTTCTAATTTAATGCAATTGTCTCTTCCTCTCTTTCTCTCTGTCCCTATCTAATAATAATAATAAATAAATAAATAAATAAATAAATAACTAATATTTCTTTAGCAGATTTTGGAGAATATTTTAATTGGATTTCTTTGTTTTAGATCTAAAATACTTAAGATAATACTCTATATTTTTTTTAAATATAGATAATGAAAATGAAAAAAAAAATTATTTATTTGCTCTATTTAGATTATAATAAATATCAGCCGGTGATTCAAATTTGCTCAAGAGGTCATGCCAATAGCAGTATGTCAGTATCTCTCTGCTCTGTTTTCAACTTTTTCTTGAACAAAACCAAACGGAAAAAAAAAAAAAAACCAGAGCCATAAAGGCTAATCTTCTTTGTGGTCGTTGGTTCAATCCGACGGCCATAAGGAGTCTAATTTGACTGAACAGAACACATTGTTTTGTGTACTTGCTTTGAGTTACCTCCGAAGTATTTTTCTACTTTTCCATAAATAACATTGCCAACTCGATTCTTATTCACCCACTAACCCATTTAAATTAAAAAGACAAATAAGTCCTCATCAAACTATTAAACCATTTATGCAGTGATGAAAATCATATATATATGATTAAAATTTTCTATTCTAAATTTCTATTCTAAAAATTTTCGTGAAATACTTATTACTAAAATAATATATAAAAATGAGAGGTAAAAAGCTGAATTATATAAGTTTTTGAAAACCTCTGCAACACAGTTGTATTTTTTATTTTATTTTTTTGTCGTTGAAGAAAATGATTAATTTTCCGTTGCAGACTGCAACTTTAGTAACCTTGCTGATATTTCTGTGTGTTGGGATTTGGGAACATAAGAAATGCAAAGTGAGAGATTTACATACTGCAGGTAAGACTTATGAGTCAAAGCCTGCAAATAGCACTGCAGAGTGAAAGATTTATATACAAAGACGTAAGATACAGTAAATATTTAATTGTTGTGATAATACAACTTTAATGTAATATTAGTCAATATTCAATTGAAGTGAATGGCAACTTTAAAAAATACGATAATATGTGTTTGGCTATTAACCTATTATATAGGTACCCAATTACTTATTGCTGTTATGGTAATTTAATTTCGTCAAATGCTTTGTACCTAATTATCTACTCTATTTATTTACCTAAAACACATATTCAGTATTCAATTACAATGACCATTGTTAATAGGACTATCAAATTGTAAATTTTTTCACTTTCATTCATTTCTCACTATCTACCATTATTTTAGTAAATTTGATCGTTTTAGAGACTCTACGCAAAGATCTTCTTCTTTAATTTTTGAAGACTAGCTACCAAAAGTTGATTTTTTTTAAAAAAAATAAAAATAAATTAATATCATTCTTTTATTTCAGGCCATTTTGGTTAGTACCATAAAATAAGTTCTACCTCAAAAATTCCTCAAAAATTTAGGCATCTGAAACATTAATGAAGGGCTGGTTTTATAGAGTGAACCAAACTGATAAATCATTAAATGTACAAGTGGATGAAAGGATGACACTCAAACAGAATGGTTTTAGAAAAAAAATATGACCTCTTTATTGTTATAATTAAAGCCTTGTTTCCATATTATTACAAAAAAGATGATCCAACTAAACTAAATATCTAAAAGAGAAAATCTTATTGATGAGTGGTACATATGACTAAAAGAATTTGTTTATTATTATTAATTGCTAAGTAATTTATTATTTGATTCGAAATTAAATCTAAAAGGTTCAACAATCTCCAGAGTCTCAATTAAGAATTATACTTAATTCTTTTTTACTGTCAAGTTTGTCTGATATTCTCACATGGTTTGAATATAAACAGTAAACATAATAAATGTTGGGATGTTAGTTATCGGATTATGAAGTGAAAATCGTAAAAAATAACCTAATCATAAAAGAGATTATTGTTTTTAATCAAATTTTAATTTTATTGTTTATAACCAATCATTACAATACATTATTATTTTTAATCAATAAATTATAAAACTACCATTTTATTTATTTTTTCTTTTTTTTTCTTCTTTTTTTTTTCTTTTTTTCTTTTTTTCTCTCCATTACTCATTTCTATTACTCATCATTTCTATTACTCATCTCTCTATCACTCATCTCTTTATCACTCGTATCTTTATCAAATCTTAATTCTTAACGAAATTTGATCATGAAATTAAAGTTATTTTAAAGGGAAATCGCAAAGAAACCAAGATCTATGAAGACTTTTTTTGAAAACTTTGAGTTTGTGATTAAATCTCTCCTAAAATCTTCAAGGTTTGTAAATCTTCAATTTAAATAGTATTATTGTATTTTTTAGATGATATTGTTGATTGGTCTTTGTTATTTTGTTTCAATTTTGAAGGGTTTTTTATGACAATGGAAGAACTTCGATTGCAGTTTGAAATTATATTTTAATCAATATGTCACTATAAAAGTCATATAAGTTGGTTATTTCATGTTTAACGTGACACATCACATAATATTTTATAGTCATGTATTTTTGAGGTACATGAGATATTTCATACTCAACATGATATATACATGATATTTCATTTCCAACATGATATACATAGGATATTTCATGTATTGTATGAAGTACTGTATAAAGGGGATATTTCATACCAAACATGACATACATAGGATATTTCATGCCCAAATGACATACATGAGATATTTCATGTCTTGTATGAAATAATGCATGAAAGGGATATTTCATACCAAACATGACATACATATAGGATATTTCATATCCAACATAACTTACATGAGATATTTAATGCACGACATGATATACACGAGTTATTTCATTCATTGCATGAAATATATGAAATAACCCATAAATAGGATATTCCATACCCAACATGACATACATAAGATATTTCATATCTAACATGACATACATGATATATTTCATGCACAACATGATATACATGAGATATTTCATGTCTATGAAATAATGCATACATGGGATATTTCATACAAAACATGACATACATAGGATATTTCATGCCCAACATGATATACATGGGATGTTTCATGCATAACATGATATACATGAGATATTTCATGTCTTTTATGAAATAATGCTTAAATGAGATATTCCATACCAAACATGACATACATAGGATATTTCATACCCAACATAACATATATGGGATATTTCATGCACAACATGATATATATAAGATATTTCATATCTTGTATGAAATAATGTATAAAGGGGATATTTCATACCAAACATGACAAACATAGGATATTTCATACCCAATATGACATACATGAGATATTTCATGCACAACATGATATACATGGGTTATTTCATTCATTATATGAAATAACCCATAAATAGGATATTTCATATCCAACATGACATACATGAGATATTTCATGTCTAACATGACATACATAAGATATTTCATGCACAACATGATATACATGAGATATTTCATATCTTGTATGAAATAATGCGTAAAAGAGATTTTTCATACCAAATATGACATACATAGGATATTTTATGCTCAACATGACATACATGAGATATTTTATACACAACATGATATACATGTGATATTTCATGCATTATATGATATACTGCATAAATAGAATATTTCATACCCAACATGACATACATAGGATATTTCATGTCTAACATGACATACATGATATATTTCATACACAACATGATATACATGAGATATTTCACGTCTTGTATGAAATACTGCATAAATGTGATATTTCATACCAAACATGATATACATAAAATATGTCATGCACAACATGACATATATATTTCATGCAAAACATGATATACATGAAATATTTCATGTTTTACGTGATACATCCCTATAAAATGTGAAATAGTGTTTTTCTTACAATTTTTTTATGAACAGATTTTTTTTTTCAATTGTTTTTTTCTTCAGGAACTATGCAAAGCTTTAAGTTAGTAATCAATTACAATGGTCGATGAGACGATTTAGATTACGTGGATGGGGAGCTTATTAGGGAGTGGGTGGAAAAGAAGTTGTCATACAATGAGTTAGTAGAGATGACATACAGATTGACTAGGATTAATAGAAGTATTTATGACATCATTATTTATGGGGTGATTAAGTTACGATCACGTTGGACAAAATATCACGTGAAACGTGACAATGATATTGATTTTATTTTTCGTGCTGATTCGCCGATCAAGGAGATTTATATCGATATGGAGAAGTGAATGGGTGGAGGTACAGGTGCAGGTGGAGATGCACATGTACGTAAACTTCCACCATCATTTTTCAAGTACGATAATGTTGGGTGTTACACTACAGATTTCGATACTGAGGATGAGAAACTGAATGAGCATAATTATCCTAGTAGTTCAAATGATACTTTTATCGGAGTTAAGCAGGGTACCGGTGTTGAGGATGGTATTGGAGGAACTAAGAATCGTGGTGGTGATGGAGGGGTTACTTTTGGTGGCCCATCACATGATCCTTTCCCCGTAGCTCCGTCACGTTGGATCCTCCCTTGTGTAGGTCAGTATTCTTTTGGCACCACACCAGCAACCTCTAATTCACAAGAGGGACCCTTATTTGTAGGACAAGTTTTTTAGGATAAGCATAAACTTAAGATCAAGTTAGGACTTTATGCTATGCATGAGAGGTTTGATATCAGAGTCAGACGCTCGATAAAATATCGATTTGAGGTCGGTTGTAAGGATATAAACTGTCAGTTCACGATTGGGGCAGTTAGGAAGAAGCATTGTACGTTTTGGCATGTCAAAAAATTTATTAAGACTCACACTTGTAAAGGAGATATGTATTGGGGACAATTTCAAGCTGTTAGTGCCAATGTAATTGGACAATTGTATTCCCCTAAATTGAACAGCAGTGTTAACATCTGTCCGAAAGATATAATGAGAAATATGAGGGAGAAGCATGGTGTGGAACTACTATACACGAAAGCGTGGATGGCTATGCAACATGCACGGTCAACTGTATACCCGATAAGGTTGATGAATTATACCAATTTCTTCCAGACTACATTCACATGTTGGCATAAGCAAATCGGGGCACAGTTACAACTATTGAGACGAATGAGCATAATCGATTTCTCCATGTCTTTCTCAGTTTTAAACAATCATTGCAGGGTTTTCAATCGGTCATTTGGCATGTTGTTACCATTGATGCCACTCATTTGAAGAGTGATTATAGGGGTGTTATGTTTGTTACCAAATGTAAGGATGGTATGGATATGGTCTACCCGCTTACGTTTGGATTCGGGGATGACGAGACCGATGAAGTGTGGACTTGGTTTTTGCTTCATATACCTGAAGTGATTGGCACACTTGAACATTTAGTGGTTATATCTAATCGTCATAATAGCATTGCAAACGAAATGAGAAATGTGTATCCCACAGTGCCACATTCATTGTATATGTTACTACAATTTGAAGTATAATCTGAAGAAGACTCCAAAACATGGTGATGTTTTGCAGTTGTATAAATTGGTTGCATATTCGTATAGAACCGAAGTGTGTGATAAATATTTGACTGACATTTCCAACATTCATCATCATGCCTTTGACTATCTTGTAGATGTTGGTGTGGAAAGATGGCCATTTACGTATTGTCCTGATATGGATTTATGACAACGAACATTGCAGTGGCAATTAACTCTGCACCTAAGGAAGCACGGAAGTTACCCATCACAGCATTGGTGGAATTCCTCAGATACTTGATGCAAAATGGTTTCATGATCGCGAAAGCCGCCAACAAAGGATCACTGATTTTGCTCTAGAACGCCTCAAAAGTAATCAGGAGAAATCTCAATTATGTGTAGTGCAACCTATTGACTACAACAAGTATGTTGTGAAGGATAATGAAGGCAAAGTATGGAGCGTAGACTTGGAATTGAGGACATGCACATGCCGTAAGTTTGAATTAGATATGTTGTCATGTGATTATACAATTGTTGTTTGCAGGTATGGTTCTTTCTTATTTATTATGTGTTCATGTGCATATTCAAATGAATGATGGTACTAACTAATTTTCATGTTTTTCAGACATACAAGAGTTCCAAAAGAACGACTATGTAGTGATTACTTCACAACTCAATGGCTTCAAACAGCATATACGAGCTCCTATTAAATTCATGCAATTGTTGTTTGATATGTGTCAGTATCGAAGGTGCATATGTTGTTTGACGTTTTTTTTCTTCGAAATGTCTGTTGTTTTGTTGTATTTAACAGCTACAACCCTCGCTAATGGTTGTCCTCGTTTTGGTTCAAACCTTACAGGATGTTTTGTAAGGGGTTTTGTGATCTTACAACGATTTTAGATTTAATTCATCATTTCAAATTAGTTTTGGTTTTGTGTTTTGTAAGGCTAACAACTAGAGAATCATGAACAATGACCTCGCTAATGGTTGTCCTCGTTTTGGTTCAAACCTTACAGGATGTTTTGTAAGGGGTTTTGTGATCTTGCAGCGATTTTAGATTTAATTCATCTTTTCAAAATAGTTTTGGTTTTGTGTTTTGTAAGGCTAACAACCAGAGAATCATGAACAACTACCAAGACCAAGAGGTAGTCATACTTAATTATATTTTTTTAATGAACAAGGTTGTTCTCTGTCAAGAACAAGAAAAAATTGAGATATATATGATATTGCTATTAATAAAATATTATTTTAAAATGTAGGCTAATAACTTCCCAAATTTCGATTGGGCCAACGATCAGAACCATATTACACACATTAGAATATTTAACGGAGATCAATATCAATTTAATTGAATGCACTATTTACTGCAACAGATGCAAAACACGTCAGCAAGTTTTTGAACAAGTGAATCATTCGTTTGAAACTGTCTAACAAATGTTTTTGATTGATATTTGTTGCATAGTTTCAAATGAATGATTCCCTTGTTCAAAAACTTGCTGACGTGTTTTGCATCTGTTGCAGTAAATAGTGCCTTCAATTAAATTGATATTGTTCTCCGTTAAATATTTTAATGTGTGTGTAATATGGTTCTGATCGTTGGCCCAATTGAAATTTAGGAAATTATTAGCCTATATTTTAAAATAATACTTTATTAACAACAATATAATATATATCTCAATTTTTTCTTGTTCTTAACAGAGAATAACCTTGTTCATTAAAAAAATATAATTAAGTATGACTACCTCTTGGTCTTGGTAGTTGTTCATGATTCTCTGGTTGTTATAGACATGACCACGGTTCGTTTTGAACTGTGGAACCGAACCGTAACCTTTTAAAATGAATCGTAACTGTAACCGGAACCGTGGGGACGAAGGTTCGATTCCTGTTCCTCTCCTAAAAAAACCGACCAGGAACCGGCGGTTCTATTTTTTTTTTTAATTTTCTTAAGAGTAAAAAAAAAAAAACCGAACTGGCAGAGCCGGAACCGGAACCGCCTATATACGGTTCCGGTTCCGGCTCCGTCCGAACCAAAACCCCGGAACCAAAACCGGCCGGAACTACCTCAATTTTTTCATATATCATATATGATATCGTTGTTAATACTTTATTAACAACAATATCATATATATCTCAATTTTTTCTTGTTCTTGGTTCATTAAAAATATATAATTAAGTATAACTACCTCTTGCTCTTGGTAGTTGTTCATGATTCTCTGATTGTTATAGACATGACCACGGTTCGGTTCGAACCGTGGAACCGAACCTTAACCGTAACCGTGTGAAATGAACATTAACCGTAACCGTGTGAAATGAATCTTAACGGTAACCAGAACCGTGGGGGCGAAGGTTCAGTTCCGGTTCCTCTCCTAAAAAAACCGACCAGGAACTTGCGGTTCGGTTCCGGTTCTAGAACCGCCAGTTCCAATTTTTTTTAAAAATAATTTTTCTTAAGAAAAATGTAAAAAAAAAAAAAAAAAAAACCGAACCGGCTGAACCGGAATCGGAACCGGAACCGCCTATATACGGTTCCGGTTCCGATTCTGGCTCTGTCCGGAACCGGAACCGGTCGGAACTGTGGGCATGTATAGGTTGTTAGACTTACAAAACACAACCAAAACTAATTTGAAAAGATGAATTAAATCTAAAATCGCTGCAAGATCACAAAACCCCTTACAAAACAATTTCACAGTTGTTGAAACAAACATAGCTGCAAGCTTCTTGGAGCTTCTGCCTTCATATGCATGATCCATTCAATGAACCCATAAATTATTTTGCATTGCCTCAGTATATATATTATTTGAAGTACCTCTCATACTCTCATGTCACATTCATCAATTGAGCTCTCTTTTAAACTACGATACAAATACACATACACAAGTTTATGGGATTGACTCTCTATCTCTCCGATTCCTCGAATTATTATAATTTTTTTTTTTTAAAAGACTACGGTGCAAATCATTAATTATATAGTTTTCATATAAAACAATGGACGATTTTTTTATGTCCATTGTTTTATGAATCAAACCATTAATTAACTGGGCAGGGATCTTAATTAAGATACAATCAAAGCAAGAGATGATTATTTATTTATTTATTTTTTTTATTTTTTTTTGAAAGAGATAGGTGATGAACATTGATCGACTATTAATTTTATAGTTGGAATGTGGACGTACTGGACAAGTCACGAGTCACAAGATCACTTTCTCTGCCTCTCTCTTGTTGAAAGTTAATGTGGGTCAAAAAGCTGCATATGACACCCCAATTTACTCCAGTTAATATGGGTCAAAAAGCTGCATATGATACCCCAATTTACTCCCTTTTATTCTTCCATGTTCCCAGAAATCACATGTTGAAGCAAACAAATTAACCGAGTAGCTGAGAACACTAGCTAAAAGTAATTAATTGCAGTGTCCCCTCAACTAGAGAAGTGATGGTCGGTAGATATAGGGAAATGGATGAATTAAATTGAACAAATTTTAATAACATGTCAGGCAGGTAGATAAGAGTACGTAGATAGCTCTTCCACAGGTAATTCAATATCATAACAATAACTGAGCTAGCTCTTCCACAGGTTGCACTGAAACTCTCACTTTGTATTGCTATTTGCTACAGGCTTTGACGAAACGAGGCAATAAGTAAAACTCACTCTTTGCATTTATTCGGTTCCCAACGTCAACAAAAACATCAGCAAAATCAACTAATTAAAGTTGTAGGTGTTGGAGATTTTCGGAACCGATGAATACGGAATCGTCGTGCCTAATATATGTCCATAACTCATAGCAAATAAATAACGTCACTAGCAGAAAAATAGATGAGAGAAAATAAATCAATCATAACACAAGATATACGTGGAAAAACTAAATCGGGTAAAAAACCACGGGCTGTCAGGATGATAAAGAAAATTCCACTATATGATAAATTGTTACAACCATATATTCCAGGATTCTCTCTCACACTCAAACCTCAAACCACACTCACAAGATCCTCATCAAGAACCCCGCAATATCCCCTAGGTCTCCACTGAATATCACCCACGGATCTCATATTTGATCCAATGATATTCCCTTAGATCCCTGTCAGGACGATAGAGAAAATTCCACTATATGATAAATTGTTACAACCATATATTCCAGGATTCTCTCTCACACTCAAACCCCAAACCACGCTCACAAGATCCTCATCAAGAACCCCACAATATCCCCTAGGTCTCCTCTGAATATCACCCACGGATCTCTTATTTGATCCAATGATATTCCCTTAGATCCCTCCCCGGATATTCCTACGGGTCTCTCACCTGGATCTCTCTACTACTCTCTGATGTTACATGATGTTCTTTTTTCTCCACACACAATAACCTAGATACAAGGTTTATTTATACTAGTTACATGGAGTTTAACATAAAAGGAAATCATACTCCTAAACGTACAAGACTTACTTGTTCCACATAAATACTATTTCCTAGTTATGACAAGTCTTCTTATTTAAAAGAAATCTTTTTCTTTTAAGTACAGGACTTTCCTAATCTGATTAGCACAAGAACTTCCAGAAGAAAACATCTTTCCTAATTTCATCTGTTTTTTCAGTCTTCAAACCTCCCTCAAACACCATCTCCAACTTCCAGGAAGCTCTACATCAGTTGAGTCTTGTTTGGTTCTCATTGGGTTCACTTGAAAATAAGAGCCAAAACCTAACAATTCTCCCATTTTGCTTGAATTCTCAAGACCTTTGTCCACAACCATGATTCTCATCACCAAGAATCAACATACCCCACCACAAGGTATAACCACTTAGAAACGAACCATCATAAGATTTTTTTTTCTTCTTTTGTGTTCGTTGTTCCGGCACCATGTCGAAAAATACTTGCTAAAATTGTGGTGCAACTCCTCATGTCAGATTACCAAGAAGTTCGTCAGCCATCGACATCCTTGTCCAGCACACACCTTGCATCACTTAACTAGTAACAACATATCCTCTTCCATGGCCAGTGGGGAAAACTGCCAAAAGGATTAACATGTCCTTGCATCACCCAATCCTGTGAATTGAAAGACCTTTCGTCCTTGCATCACATACCTGGTGAAAGACTTGTTACTAGAACGGGGAGTGCTTTACCGGATAAGCTCCACACAACCACCAAAGACTTCGACAATTTTTTTTATATATTCAATAAACCCCTTGTGTAACCCAGATTGGATCTCCATGACTTGTACCTACCACCACAAGCCAAAAAAAAGAAGAAGTTATTCTCAATCTCTATTTTCCTTTTCATCAAACCCACTGAGTTCGAAACCGCTTTCAAGACGTATCTTCTTTGTTAAACCATACTAGGCAACCATTATCATCATCATCCCAATACCACCAAGTCCTCCATACGATCTCCCGTAAAGACATAAAAAAAAAACGTCATCGCCAAACCATAGGCTCTGATACCAATTGTTGGAGATTTTTGGAACCAATGAATGCGGAATCGTCGTGCCTAATATATGTCCATAACTCATAGCAAATAAATAACGTCAATAGCAGAAAAATAGATTAGAGAAAATAAACCAATTACAACACAAGATATACGTGAAAAACCCAAATCGGGTGGTAAAAAACCACGGGCTGTCAGGACGATAGAGAAAATTCCACTATATGATAAATTGTTATAACCATATATTCCAAGATTCTCTCTCACACAAATACCCCAAACCACGCTCACAAGATCCTCATCAAGAACCTCATAATATCCCCTAGGTCTCCCCTGAATATCACACACGGATCTCTTACTTGATCCAATGATTAAAAATATATTAATAATGAGTGGAAATGTTAAGGATTGTCACCTTTTTTTTCTTGTGCTGCGATGATGTCACCAGATTAATAACTTATGTTTGAAATTTATCTATTATGGTGACCCGTTCAAAATACCCTTAAAAGTTATCTTTGTACTTCAATCAACTCTTACTTTGAAATTTTCGAAGATTTTATTATTTCATCTTCTTCATAAAAGTCTGTTTAACAGACCTTCAATGGAGGTCAAACTTCATAACGTTATCAATGCATCTTCATTGGGCTACGCAGATGCATTCAGGGGTCGAGCTCCCCGCCCCCGAGCTTTTATAAAAGCTTTGAGATTTTATACAAAAGCTCGAAACTTCTGTATAAAAGCTCGATTACATGTCAAAATCTCGAAAAATAAAAACTTGAATGCAAATAAAAGCTCGATTTCATCTTCCTCAACAACTTTCAATAAATACAAAACCCTAACCTAACCCAACCCAACCCAACCCAACCCATTTTCATTCTCATATCCATTTTCATTATAGTACCATCACCATGAAAACGAAGCCGTCAATTCACTTTTTTTCTCTTTACTATTTCTCTATTTCTTTACAACGACAGTGATGGCATGAGTATTTTCGTTCTCTACACTTTAAATGGTGTCTTTTAAACATGATTTATTAATATGGTGATATTTCTATAAAAATCCCCATAAAAGGTGTCATTAAATTTTTAAACCCTTAATAATGAATACTAAACTCAAGATTATGGCTTGCACGAAGCACCGATGAATTACAAAGGGTGTTGTGTTTGATTATACAAATTAATTAGTTGAAATCTCTCAAATCTTTCTTATGATATGTTAAGGTTTAACCACAATACATTAACTATATTATTCTTGGGCGGTTAAAATTATTATTTTTTTATGACCAATCTAAGCGAAGAAAAACTTTATATATACATATCATCAAGTCGAATTTTATGAATTATGACGTCACTTCATAAGTTAAAGAACCCGTGCTCAAGTTATATGGTTTTGTTACCTAACATATATAAAACATTTTGTTATTCAGGTGACGATTGCATCATTTTGTTAATATGAACATGGTGGCTAAAGAATTTTCTCGTGACCATGATAGTGAAAAGAGGTGGTAAAACGGGTCGGGCCCTGACGGGCTACCCAGCCCAGCCTGGTTCGGTCGTTGACATAAGCCGGCTCGACCCGTCGGCTTAACAGACCATGCCCAAGCATGTTTTGGCTTTCATCTGATGATTGGAATGTGTCAGCTAGTTGTCACGGGGTGATAATTTCATCTAAGCACACCCGTGCGGCACTTAGGCAACTTCCGTGGGAACGTTGTTAAGTAAGCCTTGTAAGAGGGACACTCGAGCAAGTTCTTGGATGAACGTTGCCGAGTGTAAAGATACGGAAGCGATTTAGAGTGAGGAGAGTCGGGAGAGGGTTGAAATGGGGAGCCTGGAGACAGTGCATCGGTGAGACTTACGAAGGAAGACCACAGGTGCTATGGATCACTAGAATGCTCACAAATACTCTCAAAGGAAGAGTTGTATTAATGTAAGAATTCTAGGATGATTTACAAATGAGAGGGATTGGCTATTTATAGTTGAGCCGCCTCCTTAATGAATGTTCTAGACTAATCTAGTATAATAGTGGAGATTAAGTCTCCAGAATATTCTACACCTAACTAGAATACTCTACATTTATTTACATTCCTTTACAAGGTTCTTGATTATTCTACACCTATCTAAGCACAAGAATGGTGTAGAGATGGTTGGGTTGCTAGAGACTTCTAGAAGCTTGACCAATGCCGGAATCGTGGGGAAGTCTCTAGAATCTTCCAGGAATTTGACAGATTAAGGGCCTCTGTTGGACTCCTGGGCTTGTAAGCTTGCGGCCCGTGACATAGTGCTAGAAATAGACATGATGAACTGAACCGTAAAAATCGGTTTTTCGGTTTCAAAACCAAGAACTAGTAACAAGACGGTTCGGATTTCGGTTCCAATTTTTGAGTAACCATTGGTTCAAACGAGACTGAAACCGACGATTCCGATATATATAGGGTAGGGATCAATTGACAATTTTTGACACAAGAATTGACACGGTTTTATAGCTATTAAATTATTGAGATGTGGATGGTTACAATCCATTGAATTTATTTATTTTCTCTCTCCATATTAATATTTTTGGTCTCTTATCTAGTATCTTATCTCTCTTCAAATTCTCTTTCCTAAATTTACTATTTTCTCTCCCTTACATTTTTTTTTCCTCCTATCTTTCATGTATTTCTCTCTTCCGGTATATTTTTTATAAGTATTGTCAAAAAATATACAAAAAAATATATCAGAGAGAATTGAAATTAAACCAAAACAATTGTAGTACGGAATACCAAACGAAAAATATAATATTTATAATTTAAAAAATAAAATAAAATTACAAACGACTAAATCATGATTCATATAACAAGGATTCATATATATTTATATTTACATTGAAATATTATCACTGTCATAATTATTTAGAAGGTTATAGCTTTTTTGTTTTGTATTTTTTTTAGTTATTATATATTTTGTTTTGTATTGTACTACTATTTTGTTTAATTCCAAATCTTACAGTTTTTTTTATAGGTTTTAATCTTCTTCTATTTTTTGGGGGGTTCTTGTATAGTGTTGAAAGACAACTAGTTTCTCAAGTTTTTTTGTTTGATTTTTTTTTAATGAATTATTAATAAAAAAAAATATCAGAGGTCGAGGGGAAAAAATTTTTAGGAAGAGAAAATAGTAACTTTAGTAAAGAGAACCTTTAAGAGAGACATTATAGGAGATCAAAAATTGTAATACAAAGAGAGAAAAATAAAAAAATTCAATGGATCCTACCTATCCACATCTCAATAATTTAATGGTTATAAAATCGTGTCATTTGTTGTATCAAAAATTGTGACCCCGATTCCTCCCCATATATAGTTTTTAATTTTATTTCTTTAAATGGGTTGAACCGTTGGAAGCCTAGCAATCTGTTGACTTTAGCAAACTATTGGATCCAACGGTCGGTTGAGGTTCAATTTTCTCTTTTTAGTAACCTTAGGAAAGAGAATCTTTAAGAGAGAAAAGATAGGAGATCAAAAAATTTAATATGAAAAGAGAAAAATAAAAAAATTCAATGGATCCTACCTATCCATATCTCAATAATTTAATGGTTATAAAATCGTGTCATTTATTGTATCAAAAATTGTGACCCCAATCCCTCCCCATATATAGTTTTTAATTTTATTTCTTTAAATGGGTTGAACCGTTGGAGGCCTAACGCTCTACTGACTTCAGCAAGCTGTTGGACCCAACGGTCGGTTGAGGTTCAATTTTTTTTTCTCTTTATAAATAACAGCCCCCCATTTGACAAACCAATCAAGAAAATATACCTGATGACCTTGATCCCCCTTCAGATTATGAATTTGACCCATCTACAAAGAAACAAGTCAAATATGGTATCTTCGTACTTCATATAAAGAAAGTTAAGCAAGAAGATGGAAACACTATAGTGGTTGTCAAACTATTTAAGTGGTACAAATCTGGAGGATATAACCCATGTTGGAAGCTTATAACGAACAAACATCCAGACACACATATTTGATCGAGTTTCCAAACCTAAATTTCTATGTATCCTACCATTAACCAATAATTATTTAAATATATTAATAAAAATAATAAAAAAGAATTAACTATTTTAGTGAAAATATTGGTTTTATTAAATATTAAATATATTAGAAAATAAAATCGAACAGTCGAAACCATCGACATATCTACGCTAAAATGCATATAACGGTGGTGCAGAATAGCAAACCTCATCCTCAATTTATAGTGGTGTTTGGTTACCTTGATGGAATGAGAATGATAATGAGAATTGAAATGGAAAGCTGATTTCTTTATTTGGATGAGACTTTAAAATCAATATCTGAATCAGTAATATTTTGTTTAGTTTAACAACTGAATGGAATGGAATGGAATCAACTATATTTTTACTAAAATACCCCTAATTACAAAACATTTATAATAACATTATAATAATATATATTAAATACTATCATAATATAATATAATGTAATATAATATAATATATATTATTTTTAGAAACGAGAGTATTTTTAGAATAGAGTTGTGACATAGAGGGTTATTTTTGAAAAAGAAAATATATTAATGGAATAGAATGGACATTCCACCAAATTGAATGCACATTCCACCAAATTGAATGCACATTCCACCAAAATGGTGGAATCCCCATTCTAATGAAATGTGGAATGTGGAATGTGGAATGTGGAATGTGGAATGAGGAATGTCCATTCCATTGTAATTTAACAAACCAAATAAATGGAATGAATTTCTTTCCATTTCATTCTATTCCACTCCACATTTCCACCTAACCAAACGTTACTCGTATATCTATTGTTGACGTCGATTTTTGGATTATGCCAAAAAAACCAACAAGGATTGGATTTCGGCTATTGAATTAAAGAGAAAGAGATGCAGAAAGAGTAACAAAGACAAGTTTTATATGGTAAAACTCTGATGGCCGGAGAAACATCCACGGGTGGTTGAAGGATCAACCAAGCCAAAATCCATTAACAGAATAAGATGTTTACAAGCTCTCGATCTCTCTTTTTTCTTTCTGTATTTTCTATAGTTGATGTATGCTGTATTGCCTATATGTTTTTGAGCCAGATTATGGGTCTATTTATATGCTTATAGAACCCTAATCTGCTTTGTACAAATAATACAAGATCTTTGTATTTAATTGTGATTCGGTTACTTTCTTGAGGTTGATTTGTCTTCTTTCCTGTTTCGGAGTCTCTTATGGAAATCGAGTGGGATTTTAGTAGTGTAGTTCAATTTGGACTTGTTTCCTTATAAGAATGTAGTATTTGTAAAGAAATCAAGTTATTTCCTGATTGGGGACTCTTCCCACTTAACGTTCCATTTTATTTGGGATTCCTTCCTGATGGATATCTTCACGTATTTAATGACTTAATCCGTGTGAAATAAGCACCAAGTTCTTACTCGAGTCGTACTTATTCCTGAGTACGAGTAATACCTAATGGTCCCGAGTAGTGCCGTTTGAGCCCGAGTGGAAGCGTTGTTTTAACCAGTCCCGAGTGTTGTTAACTGATCCCGAGTAGGTTTCATTTAATATGTGCTTACTCGGGCTTTCTTCTCTTTAATGATGCCTCATAGGATATTTCCTGAATGCACATCTGGGCGTCCACCTGCTATTTTTTCCTTCTTGTCAATGACGTGTATGCTTTGTAAAATTTACATACAACAATACTCCCTTAAAATATTTTTACCTAGAAAAATTTCATTTCGGGCAAGACAATTTTAATCATCTTAATTTTCTCTCGACAGAATAGCTGTCTTGTCATAATGACGCGTCTAAATGGTGACTCTGTAATTTCGATTCGCTCCATCACGCGAGATCTTAAATGATAGCAACGTTTTGAAGTTCTGACGGTTAAGGGCTACTTCCTGTTTCGACACGCGTCCCTCGTCTCTTCATTTTTCAATATCATTTATGAGAAATGATTTTTGCGTTTCCCAAAGCGCCGCCTACGTCATCGAGTTTCGTCATAAATTTTTCCCCGCTTTAAATTCCTAGGGTTTCGTGCTGCCTCATCTTTAAATTCTTCGCTGAGAGACATTGTTGATTTTATTCTAAAAAATTCAATAGAAATTTCTTTAGACTAAGATTTTTTTTATCCAGAAGTTCACGATTCCCCGCTTGAAGATCTTGCATCCATCTCAATTCAAGGTTAGTTTTAATGGGGCAATCTTTCCGCCATCGTCTCTTTAAAATCGCTTTTGATGCATTAGAATGTGGGGATTTCCAGTTAGTATCTTGTATTAAACGATTACTTGGGGATATCCCAATAGATTAACCTCTATTCTTAGAGGTTGATGTTTCTGGGCTTCACCCTGACGTCGTTTTCAGCCCTGTATCGAGTTCTCCATCTAGTTCTGATTCTGACATTTCTGATCACATGGTATCTTTTCGAAGGATGGGTAAACATCAGAGCAGAAGTAAGGTATACAAGCAAGGCTCGGACAACGTTCAGACCAGGGAACAGACTGTTAACGATGGTGATGGTGATGGTGATGAAGTGCACAAGGCGTCTCGTCTTTTATTTTCTGATACTCGCCCGAATGGCTATGATACTGAGCCGAATGTGGTCGGGCCAGCTGAGATAGAAAAATATCTCTCCCGGTTTGACTTGCCGGACTCAGTCACTTTGCTCCCTACGGGGGATAGAGCCGTATGGAATCATCCTGAGGGTATGGTCGCGATTTACAGATCGATGCTTTGCTGCGGTGTCACACTTCCCTTTCAGCCTTTTATTGACTGGTTTTTGACTGAAGCAGGTATAGCCCCATCTTAGTTGGCCCCGAATAGTTACAAAGTCTTGATGTGCATGTGGCACATGTTCAGCGGAATGAACGTTTCGTCGCCTTCCCCGAATGAAATCAGGCATTTCTTTACGCTGATGCAGGTTGGCAAAACGGAGACCTATTTTCTTGCATCTACTTCTTCGCATGGTTGGGTCCCCAAAGAAGCACAGGCGAATCGGGGGGTCGATGCTTCTGATGACCCAAAGAAGAAAGGTTTCATATGGGGATTCCCTACATCCAATAAATTTTGGAAGAACAGTTGGTTTTTTGCTGGAGCGGCTCTCGGGTTTGATATAACTGTTCTATATGGGGATTCCCAAATGGTGTTGAGTGTTCCCTGCTTCTTTTGTTCCCCCGAAGCGTGGAACAAGATAACAATCGACTATAGTGATTCAGAGCTGAAGAGGCTGACTCGGGCAGCAGTTCGTACTCTGGAAAAGAGGAGCAAGAGCTATCTTTTCAAAGAGGATGACTTGATAAAGCTCGGCTTCTTCAGATAGATTTCGGGCCATCACAGACGATGTAAGTAACCCGGCGCCCATTCTGTTGTATTTCTCTGCTCTTTTTTTTTTAAACATAATTAATTCTTTTTTTTTTAGTGTTTGATACGGATGTTGTCAACGATCTTCAGGCTCGCCAGGTGAAGGCGATTCTACAAGCGAGTAGAAAGGAAGCTTCCCGTCAGGGCGATGAGGGTATTGCTCCACCCGAGTCTGATGAGGAAATTGATATTGCTGAGCAAATTCCTGAGTGCGTTGATCGGGGTGCTCAGCCTTCTACTCGGGATTTTGCTGGTCAAAGTGGCCAAGGTGAGCCGACTGACACCCAACTGCCTGAAAATAGGGAGAGGCAGTATGAGGGTCCAGGTGAAGAGCCTGTTGGACGGTTTGAAGCTGGCAACGGTGGTAACGTCTTGACAGATCAAGTGTCTGCCGGTGCCGAACTCTTTGAGTCTTTTCTAGACAATCTGCCGGAAGATCCTGCTGCTGATCTCAACTTCCACAGTTCTCTGGGTGAGAAGCGAAAGACAGTTAGTTCGCCACCTCGTCCTCTCAAAGTTCCTCAGGTAGTCTCATTCATTGACTCCAGCGATGAAGATGTTACAGATGAGATTGCCCCGAGTGTTGGTGCTGGAGCATCAGTAGATGCAGCCACTTCAGAACCGAGTAGGGCTTCTTCTACCCCCAAAGTTGGAGATATGGGGGCTGAACCTTCGGGGGTTCATTCTCCATCCTTAGAGCAAAATAGGGCTTCTCCTGCCCCCGAGTCTGGAAATCTGGGAGTTGAACCCTCGGGGGTTCCTTGATTCCTTTCTCCCCAAGATATGCTACAAGAGATGTCCTCTGATCGGGCTTATATTGTGGAGGACCGCTGAAGCGGTTTTATAGATGGTTCACTGACCGAACGTCTCCAAAACGTTTTCAACGGTGCATCTTATGTAAGTTAAATCTAACTCAGTTAATTCTGACTCCTTTACTATTTTGCTTCTGCCAGTTTTCTAAGTATATTCCTTTACAGATGGTGGCCGAATTTGCTGAGCTTGTTCAGACACAACAATGTCAAGCCGATCGAATAAGGCGTCTAGAGGCTCAGCTGAAGGCGAGTGAAGAGGGTCGTGCTCGAGCTGAGCAGGCTTATCAGCAAGAGGTCGGCTCTATACAGATATTTGCTGACCACTGCCTGGCGAAGCAGGTTGAAGCCGAGGACAAGGAATCTTTGGCAGAGGAGAAGGTTGCATCGCTTCAAAATCTTCTTTCTTCTGCTGAAGAATCCATGCTTAAGGCGGAGCAGGCGAAGTCGGCGTATGTCCAAAAAATTGAAGATTTGGAGCGCCAAGTGCTGACAGTTGAATCCCTTTTTCGAGAGGCTAGGTTGGAGCTGGAAGTCCAAGAGGTGGATCGTTTTAAAAGATCCCCTGCTTATGATGCCCTACATCTTCAGGAATTTCAACGTGGGCTAGTTTCGGCCGACGAATTCTTTAAAGTCAAGATAAGGGCGACCGAGAAAGCCCGTGCTAATTGGGAGTTGTCAATCAAACACCATGTGGACCGGTCCTTGGAATCTCTTCGGATTCAGATGAAGGAATGGAGAGCCTACTGCCGTAGTCAAGGCAAAGAGCCCCATCCTATGCATTTAGAGATTCCGTCCGAGCACTCTCTCTCGACCTTTTATGCAAGTCAAGAGTCGATTGAGGGTGTAGTCCCGGATGTCGGGCCAGTCCCGGGTGAAGATTACAGCCAGTGGAGGGATGATACTGTCGACGATATTACTTGGCCGTCTAATGATAGCCTGCTTCGTGAATACGAGATGGTGCCAGATCCGAGTATTGGCAAAAGCTCGAAATCCTCGCAACCTTAATTTTGTAGATTTGTAGAAGATTCTGATTCTTTATTTTTACTTGTAAAGAACCGTTCTTTGAACTGTAACCATTCTTTTAAGAGCAATAAAATTCAATTTTGTTCTGAATTGAATGGTTTTGGTCTATTTTTTATTGATTGTTGTCGAGTGTTGTATTAAACTGGCTGATGGTCGGGCAACTTATCCGAGTCTCTTATTAAACCGGTTGTTACCCGAATAACTTCAATTGCCAAGTATCTTATTAAACCGGCTTCTTCGATGTTCGGGTAACTTAACCGAGTATCTTATTAAACCGGTCGTTACCCGAATGACTTCAATTGCCAAATATCTTATTAAACTGGCTCTTTTGATGTTCTGGTAACTTAACCGAGTATCTTATTCAACCGGTTGTTACCCGAATGACTTCGATTGCCAAGTATCTTATTGAACTGGCTGATGGTCGGGTAACTTAACCGAGTATCTTATTAAACCGGTTGTTACCGGAATAACTTCAGTTGCCAAGTATCTTATTAAACTGGCTTCTTCGGTGTTCGGGTAACTTGACCGATTATCTTATTAAACCAGTCGTTACCCGAATGACTTCAATTGCCAAGTATCTTATTAAACTGGCTCTTTATTATTAACCGAGTCATCTTGAAACAGGCAAGTTTGCACTTGTGTTTCATACCCGATTGCTACCCGAACATTACATCAAGGCTTACCATGATCATACGTTCGAGTCCTTGCTCATTACCAAGGATGTCTCCCTAGTTTTTATGCGCAAGGTTTTGCCGAACCATTGGCTTTTTAAAAAAAAAAAAAATTTGCTTCAACACAGCTACGCATTTCACTGGAATTTCTTCCGATAGCGTCCCAAGCATTTTTCCAAAGTCTAGTGCATCGGGTTTGTCTTTTTACGAAGGTTATTTGACCCTGCTCTGCTGGCATGCTCCTACGAGCTTCTCTGCCCATTCAGGATTTGATGGTCCCGAGAATTCTATTTGCATGTTCTTATTATCATGCTCTGCTTCCATATGTTCTTATTATCATATGTCTTTTTTTTTGAAATCCCGAACTAGATGCTATCCTTTTGGAAATTTCGAGTAATTTTATTTATTACTGTAAAAAATCGACAGATTTAAATTACAGTTTAATATTTATCCTACCAATAAAAGAATAAAATATTCAATATATATTTTAAGGATAGAAAATCTTCAGATATTGGGCATTGCATGGTCGGGGTAATACCCCTCCATTGGGTCGAGCAATCCAATAAGTTCCATGGCCAGCTATCCACTCGATCTTGTATGGACCTTCCCATTTGTCAGCCAGGGATCCCGCGGCTCTATTTTTTGTGTTCAGTGACACCTTCCTGAACACCAGGTCTCCTAACTGAAATTTTCTGATCCGAACACGAGAGTTGTAGTGGCGATCCACTCTTTGTTGATAGGCTGTATTTCTTATTCGGGACTTTTCCCTTTTTTCTTCTAGCTCATCCAAACTTTGTAGCAGCGTATCAACATTTTGTTCTTCATCGTATAGCCTGACCCGAGGGGACGCATACGATGTTTCTATGGGGATGATAGCTTCTGTTCCGAACGCTAGGGTAAACGCAGTTTCTCCTGTTGAAGTCCTTGCTGTCGTCCGATATGCCCATAATACTTCAGGAAGCTTTTCAACCCAGCTTCCTTTTTTGTCATCTAATTTTGCTTTAATGGTATGCTTGATAATTTTATTTACTGCTTCTACTTGCCCGTTTGTTTGTGGATGAGCTGATGTCGCATAGTAGTTAGCAATATGATACTTCTCGCACAACTGTCTGAACTTTTAGTTATCAAACTGAGTGCCATTATCGGTGATTATTGTGTCCGAAACTCCAAACCTATAAAGTATGTTTTTCTTCACAAAATTTGTGGTGTTGGCTTCCGTGATATGCACCAGCGCTTCAGCTTCGGCTCATTTTATGAAATAATCGACAACTACTATGGCGTGCTTCGCTTCACCCCTTGTCCCAGCTGGCATTGGCCCGATCAGGTCTAGGCCCCACATGGAGAATGGCCATGGGGCAGTGAGATTTCTGAGCTTTTCTGGGGGTTATCGGATATCATTAGCAATTCTTTGATAGATGTTGCAACTTTTCGACCATTGCTGTGCATCTGAGAAAAGTGTAGGCCAATAATAGCCTTGCCTGAGTACCTTATGCGCCAAACTTCTACCCCCGGTGTGGTTCCCGCAAACTCCTCCATGGATTTCTTGAAGTATTCGATGTGCATCTTCTTCCGGTATACATCTCAGGAGAGCTCGAGAAAACCCCCTTTTGTATAATTCTCCTCCGATCATGGTATACCTAGCCGATCGGTACCTGATGCGCTTTGCTAATACCGGATCTTCCGGGAGCACGCCTTCTTCCAGGAATCTTCTCAGCTGGACCATCCAACCGTCTTGCGGTGTTCTTATTTCTAAATTTTCAAAATGCTTAGGTTCAGTTGTACTCGGTTTAAGGAGGTGTGCGACTGGAATGGTTTTAGGTCTGATTGAGGTTGTTGCTGATGCTAATTTAGATAAAGCGTCTGCCTTTTCATTTTCTTCTCTGGGGATCTGAGCTATCTTGTATTCTTTAAATTTTTGGAGGAGCTGTTTTGCGATGTCACGGTAGGCAATCATTCCTACATCTTTGGCCTGGTATTCATCCATAACCTGGTTGAAAACTACCTGTGAATCGCTGAATATCTCAACTTCATCTGCCCCAAGAGCTATGCAGACTCTGAGTCCAGCTAACAATGCCTCGTATTCGGCTTGATTATTGGTTGCTTTGAAATCAAATCTCATGGCACATTCAACATCATCTCCTTCTGGGGTGAGAACTACGATCCCTGCCTCTCTGCCATGAGTGTTTGAAGAGCCATCAACATATAGTTTCCATGGGAAACTTTTATCCAACAGTCTTTTTGTTTCCATGTTTGGTTCTGTGAACTCGGCTATGAAGTCTGTCACCGCTTGTCCTTTGAGGGAGGTTCTGGGGACATAATGAATATTGAATTCACTTAACTCTATTGCCCATTTAGTAAGTCTTCCTAATATCTCTGGTTTTTGTAAGATTTGCCTTAAAGGGCAATTGGTGAGAACCTGGATCGTATGGGCCTGAAAGTATGGTCTCAGTTTTTTTACTGCTGAAACCAATGCTAAGGCTATCTTCTCTGCCTGTGACTATCTGGTCTCGGCCGGTAGGAGTGCCTTGCTTGTATAATACACTGGTTTCTGCACTCCATCTTCTGTTCTGACTAAGAATGAACTTGCTGCAAGCTCGGTTATTGACAGATACAGCTGAAGTATTTTCCCTTTTTACGGTTTTGAGAGGATGGGAGCTTGCCCCAAGTTCTCTTTTATTTTTAAGAATGCTTGTTCACACTCTTCATTCCACTCCAGGCCTTTCCCTTTTTTGATTATCTTGAAGAAAGGCACGCACCTGTTTGTAGCCCTTGAGATGAATCTTCCCAAGGAGGCTAAACACCCTGTTAAGCGCTGTACCTCTTTCAATGTTTTAGGTGATGTCATTTCTTGCAAAGCCTGGATCTTCTCGAGATTAACTTAGATTCCTCTTTGATGGACTTGAAAACCCAAGAATCTTCCTGAATGGACTCTGAATAAACATTTGTTTGGGTTTAATTTCATCTGGTATCTTCTCAAAACATCAAATGTCTCTCGGAGGTCGTGGACATGCTCATCTGCTGAGACGCTTTTAGTCAACATATCATCAATGTACACTTCCATGTTCCTTCCTATTTACAGAGTGAAGATTTTGTTGACCAACCTTTGGTACGTAGCTCCTGCATTTTTTAAACCAAAGGGCATTACTGTGTAGCAATATAAACCCTGATCCGTTGTGAAGGCTGTTTTTTCTTCATCAGCTTTGTTCATCCGGATCTGATTATATCCTGAGTAAGTGTCCATGAAGCTGAGTAATTCATGACCTGCTGTGGCATCCACCAGTTGATCTATCCTTGGAAGTGGGAAGCTATCCTTTGGACATGCCTTATTTAGATCCGTGAAATCTACGCACATCCTTCATTGTCCATTTTTCTTTTGGACGAGGACTATGTTGGCAACCCACTGAGGGTAGCTGACTTCTCTGATTGATCCAGTTGCTAGTAACTTTTTCACCTCTTTTTTGATTGCTTAACTTCTTTCAGGATTGAACGATCTTCTCTTTTGTATTACCGGTTTTGCATTCGGGCTTACTGCGAGGTGGTGGGATATTACTCGGGCATCTATCCCGATCATATCTTCTTGACTCCAGGCGAATACATCTTTGTATTCTCTAAGCAGATTGGTTAAGTCTTGCTTGACTTTTCCATCCAAGTTGGCCCCTATCTTGATCTTCTTATCCGATTTGTCTTCTTCAAGTACCACTTCAACCAATTCTGTTTTGTATTCATTCGAGCCCTCCATTGGATCCAGTTCGAATGACAAGGATTTTTTACACTGATTTGGTTATATTATGGTGCACACTTGTTCAGCATCATGTTTGTCTCTGTATACTGACAGATTTGCTCTCCGGGCCATCTCTTGGGATCCCTTGACTATCCCAACCCCTTGTTCTGTTGGGAACTTGATCATTAATGCATAAGTGGCCGTCACGACCCTTGTTTTATTCAGGAATGGCCGGCCCAATAATGCATTATACGGCCAATTATCCAAGTCAACTACCATGAAGTCGAGCAAGACAGTCCTCTGGCATGGTGCCGTTCCAATCTTCACAGGTAATTTTACCGTCCCGAGTTACCTGACCTGTATTCCCCCAAATCCTCTTAATGGAGTATGGAAAGGCTGTAAATCTTTTCGGTCTAGTCTTCGCTGGTCGTATACGGCCACACTTAGGATGTCTGCTGAGCTCCCATTATCTATTTAAATTCTCCGGACTTCCTTATGGCTAATCCGGACACTTATAACCAAAGAGTCGTTAGGTCGAACATCGATGCCATAGGAATCTGCCTCTGTAAAGACTATTGGATCTCATCCTTCTTTTACCCTTTTCGGATCTGGTTCAACCGAGTTTAGGTCGAAGTTATTCCTTGCTTCTACTGCTTCTACTGCTTCTTTGATTTCCTGAGTTCGTTCTCGGTTGCTTCTCCCAGTAGAAGGTCCTCCAAAAATTGTATGTATTACTTGATTGGCTTCGGGGACGGTTCTTTGATTTTGACCAGGGTTGTGATCAACCTTGACTTTCTTGGTTTCTGTTTTCTCGTATTTTTTCAAGATTACATCCCGCAAGTACCCTTCCCGAATAAGAGTCTCTATGTAATCTCTGAGCTGAAAACACTTTGAAGTTTCGTGCCCGGTTTCTTTATGAAACCTACAATACTTGGTTGTATCTCTCCGGAGGAACTGTGATTGTCGTCGCGGTTCTTACAACATATTCTTTTCTTCCAAGATGGCTAGAATTTCTTCTTGTTTCTTTCGAAGAGGAGTGTAATTGGTGTATCTGCCTTGGTATTTCTCTGTGGACCGTTCGGCGTTGAGCCTATTACCCCCATCCTTGTTTTTCTCCTTGTTTTTCCCTTTTCGTTTTTCCTTTTGAATCTGCCCCTTGGATTCGGTATTCTTCTGTTCGGGCTTTCCTCCATGCATATAGCTTCCTCTTGTAGCTAGCTTTTCTTCCTCGGCTATAGCGTATCCTCCTGCCATATCCATCATGTCGGCATACCTAGTCAGCCGCGCTCTTCTCAAATCGAAGGATAGTCTTCCATTCTGCAAGTTATTAGTGAAGGCAGCAATAATTGCTTCATCATTAGCGCTGCCAATTTCTGATACTGCTTGGCCGAACCGGCCCAAGTATTTTTTTAATGACTCGTCTTTCCCCTGTTTTATTTGAGAGAGGTAGGCCACCAACTTTCTTCTGTGGACGTTGCTTAGGAATTGCGTTGAAAAGCTCCTGCTCAACTTGCTGAAATTTCTGATGCTTGCCGGGGATAGTCTTTCGAACCATCTTAAGCCTGTGTCCCCCAGTGTTTACGGAAAGTTGAGACACAATAGGGGGTCACTGCGGGCATATTGAGCCATGGCACTTTTATAGCGTCTAACGTGCTCATTTGGATCTGTATCTTTTTTGAATTGCTCCACATGCGGCATCCTGAATCTTTCTAGGAAAGGGGTCCACAAAATCTCCCTGGTGAATGGACTGTCGAAGTCATCGTCAGATAGATCGTTACAGCCGTAACGTCTGACTAGTGCCTCTATCTGTCGCCTGTTATTCTCTACTTCTCGAGTTAGGCTCTGGATTGTGACATCTCTGTCCCCCACCGGGCTTCCTTGACGGTTGAACCGTTGGGTAACTGTCATTCTTTCCTCAGATTCTTCACTCTGATGCCGGAACCCTAGTGTGACTCCATGCTGACGTTTACGATGGTGTTGATCACTGTCTTCTGATGATGACCGTTCTCTACGCCAATCGTATTTACGATGTCTGGCTCGTATTGTTTGATTGCGATCCAGCCTCTGGTGATTTTCCTCTTCTAGTGTTTTCTGTCCAGCTGGATTGATTGGGGAAGAGTTCCTTCTGGTTTCTGGCATAGTTATTCCTGGCCCTACCACCATCGAACGGAGGCTTACGGGTGGAGGATTGGGAGTATGTGCTCCTACGGCCAGTAGATCAATCCCTTACCTTGCTGCGTCCGTCACCAATTGTTGCAGGGCCTCTTGGAAACACAGCGTAAGATCTCTGCTGGTTGGAGGAACTTGCTGGATCCCTGTCAGGCGCGCAGGCTGGTTTTCCGTGTTTGCTGCATGATCTTGTGACGTATTGCCAATATGAAATCGTCTGGTGATTTTTGGCCATTCCCTGAACTACTTCTGCTTCATGCCATTGCTTTTTAACAAGTTCGGAGGTTCAAGCCCTTCTTCTAGCGCCAATTGTTGACGTTGATTTTTGGATTATGCCAAAAAAGTCAACAAGGATTGGATTTCGGCTATTGAATTAAAGAGAAAGAGATGTAGAGATGCAGAGATGCAGAGAGAGTAACAAAGACAAGTTTTACGTGGTAAAACTCCGATGGCCGGAGAAACATCCACGGGTGGTTGAAGGATAAACCAAGCCAAAATCCATTAAGAGAATAAGATGTTTACAAGCTCTCGATCTCTCTTTTTTCTCTCTGTATTTTCTATAATTGATGTATGTTGTATTGCCTATATTTTTTTGAGCCAGATTATGGGTCTATTTATATACTTATAGAACCCTAATCCGCTTTATACAAGTAATAAAAGATCTTTGTATTTAATTGTGATTCGGTTACTTGCTTGAGGTTGATTTGTCTTCTTTCCTGTTTCGGAGTCTCTTATGAAATCGAGTGGGATTCTAGTAGTGTAGTTCAATTTGGATTTGTTTCCTTATAAGAATGTAGTCTTCGTAAAGAAATCAAGTTATTTCCTGATTGGAGACTCTTCCCACTTAATGTTCCATTTTATTTGAATTCCTTCCTGATGGATATCTTCACGTATTTAATGATTTAATTCGTGTGAAATAAGCACAAAGTTCTTACTCGAGTCGTACTTATTCCTGAGTAAGAGTAATACATAATGGTCCCGAATAGTGTCGTTTGAGCCCGAGTGGAAGCTTTGTTTTAACCAGTTCCGAGTGTTGTTAACTGATCCCAAGTAGGTTTCATTTAATATGTGCTTACTCGACTTTCTTCTCTTTAATGATGCCTCATAGGATATTTTCCGAATGCATATCTGGGCGTCCATCTGACTGTTTTTTCCTTCTATCAATGACGTGTATGCTTTGTAAAATTTACGTCCAGTATCTATGGTTCAAAAGAGAAGCCTCGAAAACAACAAGCGGTGCCAACCAAGCAATGATGTCATTGATCAGGAGTGTACATATGGGCCATGGCCACACCTTCGATTAGTTCAATTTTCTTTATTTAATTTTTATGTTTTGAGAAGGAGAATGTGAGTTCAATTTTCAAAGCAACAAGAACTGACGTCTGACGAGAGACGATTGACGACCGACTGCCAAAGATTTTTAAAATACCATTTATGCCCTTGAACAATTAAATAAGTTCTAAATTCTAACAATAATGTAAAAATTAATTAATTTAATTTGTTCGGTCTATACGCGGTCAGCCGGTCACATTAACTTTCTATTTTTTTTTTAATCTGTAATCAATAATTTGCTCTGTTTGTATTTTCAACTTTCAAGAATTGGATGTGGCTTTGCAAACAAATATATATATATGGTATTCTAATTTCTAACAACAATGAAGGACAGCAACATTACCATATATATATACTGATTTTATATGGTAATGTTGAAAATAAATATTAATTGGAATGTTCTACAGAGAAAGGAATAATAATAATAAAAAAAAGCACAGTACTCTTAAATCCTAAGCAAGGTAATATAATCATAAAATTACCATCTACATTTGACCTCTGCTCTCCTAAACTTACAATCTTGGTCTGAACCATCTTAGTTGATTTTTCCAAATGTGAGAAGACTGGTATAGACGCTCAATATGCTTCGTGTTCATATCGTATGAACCTGTATTATGGTCAGGAAACTCACAACCAAACTGGGCACTTAGGTTTGAATCATCAATAAAATAGATACAATTTGATTTGAAGTAACGAGATTGTTTAGTCGGGAGAGATATAGAACTGAACATACCCAATAAGATTGCGAATTGTCTATACTTTTCTGCCGAATCCACTGGTTCTTATCCCAATCAAATTTAAAAACATTAAACTGATAAGTATTTTCGGTAACCCTGTAAAACGGAGGTGGAGATGAAGAATTCAAATTCTCTCTTTGAATTCAAATCCTTTTCCTCTAAAAAAATCTTTCAACGAGAACAAGATCACCATTCAACTCCAACAAGTACTTGCTGGGGCAGGCAGTCGTGACGTGCCCGCCGGGGGACCGACTTTTCAACCATTTCGCTTCAGGTTTAAGACCACAATTCAAACGACATAGGTCGCCACAAACACCAACGCCATACAACGCACCATCGTAAAAAATTACATCCAGGAAGGCTCCGTGAAAATCCAAGCTTGTCCAGGACTTTTGTCCTGGTCTGCAGATACCAAAAGTACGCCTAGCGTGATTAATAGCCAGAAATAAACAATTGGCAGCAGCATCAGAAGGGTTTGCAGACATGATCACTCTCAAATCCTGTGGTGATTGATGTTGGGTTGACGGTGGTAACTCGATTCGTTGACCAGAGAAAGGATTCAGAAGATGAACTTGGTGCGGTGGATTTCGATTATGAGTCACTGTTAGTAACCATCCGAAAGATGAACTAGAAAAACATCTTCCCTCTAAAAACAATTTTGGCAAGTGTATTTCTTCTTTCTTTTGAGTGAGAGTGTTGAAGAGGGTGATGGATGAGTGTTGAACTTGATTGTTTGGGTGGCCTAGGTTTGTGAGCAACAGATATTGAGGTAAAATACTTCTCACCTCAGATTCCCATGTAACACATACTTCAGCACAGACCAACATATCATGATCTGTTAATTTGCGGAAGATGATGAGTAGGACCTCTCTGGGGAGATCGGACATGGTTGTATCAATTCTCTCCTTCTTTGCTGCTGGCTTCTGCTGCTGCTCCTCCTCATCTTGTTGATGTCTGCTTCTCTTCTTCTTAGCTGATAGCTGCTGTACCTCCTGAACACTCATTGTGGTAATTTGATGGATGCTCCCTCCTTCTGAAGAATTTTTGATATCGAAGGAAAAAGAAACCGATTAAACAAGTAATACTACTCATCGTTTGGTGGGACAACTAATATGGAAATACTTACCGCATTATTTGCCATTCATTGTCTTGACTTCTTCGTAAATTGGTTTGGTGGGACCGTGGGATCGTGGGACTATCCTTTATGGAAAGAGAATCTTCTTTATTTTAGGAGATGTTTATTGGCTGTGTAAAAAAAAAAAAAGGTTTGGTAAAAAGAGTTTAATTTCCAATTAGTGAATTTAATTGCATCTCAACTCAAGTAAATATTTGTATAATACACAATGGAAAAAAAAAATGTTGCTTGCTTTTGAGATATTCTGCTGATTTTTTTTTTTTACCAAAAGTTTGGGTTTCCTACTGATAAGTTCAGGAATTTCTCATTTAAGATATACATGGGTTTTCAAAATATATATGGGCTCTCGATTCAGGTCTCACTCTAACAGCCTAAGAAAATTTAATATAAAATTAGTAATTTGTAAAATCGTCAAATATTATCTCTTTACGTTATTATCTTTTCTTTTAATTGTAGAGATAATTCTCATATTTTAAACTTTATTTTATAATACGTTATCAATATAGGTACATATGTTCACGGTTCGGTTAAATCGTGGGTTCCAAACCGTAATCGTCTCTAGAAAACTGATATCAAAACCGTAGCCGAAACCGAAACTGTCGGTTATGGTTAGAGGTCCCAAAAAACCGTCCAAAACCGACGGTTTTCAATAAATTTTTAAAAAAACTACCAACCAATCATAAGTTGACATGTTGCATTAATTTTTTGAAAAAAAATAAAAAACCAGAACTGAACCGTCAAACAGGCGGTTATAATCGAAAACCAAACTGTGGTGGTCAGTTATGATTACGATTCGATTTTGGGTGCCCACGGAATCGAAACCGGCTGTTTCGAACTGAAATCACCTCGAAACCGAACCATATGCACTTTTATGCATGACTGTCTTTCACTTATGATTTCTTCTTCTTTATTTCTTATTGAAAATAAAAATCGACACAAATACTTTACAATAAAAAGTTTGCATACAAAAAATCTTAGTGGATTAGTGGGTTTGTATATAGAGATGGCAGTATTCCCCACGGGATCAGGGTCTCGTGAGGCCTTGCCCCGAATGGGACGGAAATGGGGGATAATATTTAGGGATGTGGACAAAGTCTTATCCCCATAGGTGAAGCAGGGTGGGGACGGGGGATGCACTCCTCGTCTCATATATATAAATTTATATATATATATATATTATATACATATATATTTATAGTATGATATATAATATTTAGATTTTTAATATCATTTAAAATTAAATTTTAACATAAATAGTTTTTTAAAACTAAACTTTAGAAGTTGGTTTGTTTTATAGAATCTTTGATTTTGAACTAAATATGAATTTCTATTTTTTTTCCTTATTTTGAGTTGTAATTTTTAAATATATTGTTATATTAGACGGGGAAACGGGGCGGGTATAAGGAAGACTCCTCCAACGGGGAATTCCCACCCCCGCACCCGTTTCTCTTAATGTGTGGATGGGGATGGGGATGGTTTTAGGGGGCAGGGATAGGGATGGAAAAGCATTCCCTGACCCCGACCTTTCCCGTTACCATCCCTATTTGTATAGCGGTGGCAGTGGTTTAACGGGTGACCATGGGTCAGTAGGTTACCGTAAGTTAGAGTTAAATTATGAGATATAATCATCCCCCCTGTTAGCTTGCTATATTAGACACTTTGCCCAATCTATTTTCAGTAATGCCCATTTTCCTCTATGAAAAGCAAAATATTAGACACTTTACCCCTCTAATTTCTGTAATGGCTATTACCCCCCCCCTGAAACCAAAATATTAGACATTTTGCCCCTTGACTTTTAGGATTTCTGTTAGTCAAGTACTTTGACCTTAAAAAAATCATTTAAATGACCTTATTACCCATTGAACACATGAGTTATGCCTTCTAATGAAACCATTAATTGCTTTTAAAGAAACAAATTAGAAAAAAAAAACTAATCAAGTATTTAAGAAAGTAGAATTGGAAAAAAGAAAAATTAACAAGAATATGTATTTTTTTTTGTAGTGTGCTTTAACTTGGCTGCGTGCACTTATCAGAGTATCTTTTAAATTCAATGACCCACATATGAGGAATTGATATATTTATATCAGTTCAAACTGACAATTAATATATATATATATATATATATATATATATATATATATATATATATATATATATATATATATATCTATTTCCAAAGCACCGAAGATAAAACTCTTTATACATATTTATAAAATGCAGATGTTGTTCAAACCCCTACAACTAACGTGGAAGAACGAGAAATGCACTATGTGCATTTATCTCATTTTTTATTAAGATATAAACTAGTTATCAAATTGATTAAATTTGGAATGAAGATAGAGTACTGACAGACATGGGCAAATCCAGGACTTTACAGTAGGGTAGTCATGGCTAAGGTTCTGTTCGGTTTCGGTTTCGATTCTGAACCGTCAGTTCCAGTTCCGGTTTCGGTTTCGAACTGAGCTAGAACTGGAACCAAAATCGGAACCGGAACCGGAACCGTGGACAGTGGTTCCGGTTCGGTTTCGACGGTTCATCCGTGGTCCACGGTTCCGACGGTTCGTCCGATTCGGTTCTTTTTTTTTACATTTTAGCTTACGAAAAATAAAAAAAAATAAAAAATTTCTAGAACCGGAACCGAATCGCCGGTTCCAGGGTGGTTTTTTCAAAGGAGAATCGAAACCGAACATTTAGCCCCACGGTTACGGTTACGAAATCAATTTCACGGTTTCGATTCCAGTTTCTGTTCATTTCACACGGTTACGGTTCAGTTCCATGGTTCGAACCGAACCGTGGCCATGTCTACAGTAGGGTGGGCTAAAAATTAAATTAAGCAAACCTTAACTATGGGTGGAATTTTTTTTAAATTTATTGAGTTATATGGCTTGATATAATGTTTTACATCGCAACGACATAACCTATAGTAACAATAGGATAGTCAATAAATGAAAAATACATATTTACTAGTGAATTGGTTAATACTGAAATTTAATCAAACTACTACTAAGATTCCGTTTTGGGTTGCATTCCTAAACAACCCGACTTGCAGACAGCGCCTCGTTATGCGATAGAGTCCGGGCCCGATGTGGCTTTCACCCTCTCCGGTGCCCCTTTATAGGGGACTTGGGCCCGGTCCGTCGCTGAGGAAGCTTCTCCATACTGCAATTCAAACATCGAGGACGCTCGATTCTCAAGCTGGACTCTTTCCGGTTTGCTCACCGTTATTAGGGGAATCCTGATAAGTTTCTTTTCCTCTGCTTATTTATATGCTTAAACTCAACGGATAATCCCGCCTGACCTGGGGTCGCGATGCATGCGTTGTTGACAACGCTTCAGGGTCAGTGAGCCTTATTAGACCGACGACATGCGTGCGACGAGAGCTCGAGATTTATTTGACCATCGAACGTCATGACGTCCATCGTCGATGAGTCATATTGGGCCAACCGCAAGCCATTTGACGCACGTAAGGCCAATATCTGCCCACAACCAAGTCCATTCTTCTCTTCCGATGAGAGGGGTTTGGAGGGGGCGAGGTTGTGTGACACCTAGACAGGCATGCCCTCGGCCTAACGGCTTGGGCGCAACTGGGAGCCTGAGAAACGGCTACCACATCCAAGAAAGGCAGTAGATGTGCAAATTACCAAATCCTGACACGGGGAGGTAGTGACAATAAATAACAATACCTGGCTCTTCGAGTCTGGTAATTGGAATGAGTACAATCTAAATCCCTTAACGATGATCCATCAAAGGGCAAGTCTGGTGCTTGTAGCCGCAGTAATTCCAGCTCCAATAACGTACATTTAAGATCTGCAACTGATCAACCCAGCTTGGATTTCATGGAAATTGGGTATTGATGACATATTTATTTATGACTCTTCTATTCCAGTCCACTTTGTTGACAGTCAATTGGAGAAGAAAGGTGTTTAATTTTCTTGGGCTCAAGAATAGTGGAATTGATGTTTTAAATGTTGGTAACGCTGACCTGGAAGATAATTATATTAAGGAGGCCAAAGGTGGGGGTTCAGATCAGGCCCAATTGGTGAGTGAAGCCTTGCTGGATAGGCCCAACGTGAGATTTGGAAAATTTAAGCCTCCAACCCGTAAAGAACAAGGAAATTTTGAATCTATCAAGTCAGTGAGAAATTCTGGGATAATTGCTCAATATAGACAGAGGTCAGGGGATAAGCACATGAAAAAGAGTATTCCAAGAGAGCTAGGGTGGAAAAGGCTAGCGATTCTCTCTTCTCAGATGACAGTGATTATGACCATGTTCATCAGCTTCCTAATTGGAAATAAAATAAAATTATCCACATATCAATAAAGATAACTTATTTATAATTAAAAGTTGTATTACGATAGTTGTCGTATGTGAATTTTACCAAGCAGACACGTCATTAACAGGAAGAAAAAATTTGCCAGGTGGTCTTTCAAATAGGCGCTCAGGAAATATCCTACAAGGCATCATTAAAGAGAAGAAGCCCGAGTAAACAAGTAGTAACGCAAGACCTATTCGGGATCAATTAAACTATTCCAAATCAATTAAATGTATTCGGGGTCAGCATAAATGCATTCTCTACTCGGGATTAGGAGACATCACTCAGGACAAGCACACGTCATATCCTCCTAGGGATGAACATGATAACCGAATAAGAAGCTAAGCGAGTAGTTCAAGTTGAGCCACGCAAGATCCTTATCAAAGAGGGATTCTAAAAAGGAAAGAGAATGTCAAACATAAAGGGGCCTACATCCGAGAACACTTCTATTTCTTCAAAAAGACTACGCCCTTGATAAGGAAAGAAGTCCTAATCGGACTACATTACTAGAGTCGCATTCAATCTTAATACAAGTCTCCGAAATAGGAAAGAAGACAAATTTACTTCAAACAAGTAACCGAATCACAATTAAATGCAACGATCTTTTATTACTTGTGCAAGGTAGATTAGGGTTCTATAAACATATAAATAGACCCATAATCTCGTCTAAATAGAGATAGCGAAAAAAAGCACACTACAATCATAGCAAAATTCGGAGAGAAAAATGAGAAATCGAGAGCTTGTAATATTCCAAATTCATAGTGGATTTTGGCTAGGTTCATCATTTAACCACCCGTGGACGTTTCTCCGATCATCGGAGTTTTACCACGTAAAAAACCCGTGTCTTATTTACTTGCTCCTTCTCTCTCCCATTGAAAACTAAAGTAGAAATCCAATCCTTGTTGGCTTTTCTGATACAATCCAGAAATTAATGTCAACAATTGGCGCTAGAAGGAGGGTGCGAACCTCCGATTTAATTAACAGCCATGGCAGAAAGCAGAAGCAATTCTGGGAATGGCCAAAAGTCACCGGATAACTTCCATATTGGCAGTACATCACGAGATCCTACAGCAAACACAGAAAACCAACCTACACATCTGACAGGGATCCAACAAGCTCCTCCAACTAGCAGAGACCTGACACTGCGTTTCTGAGAGGCATTACAGCAATTGGTGGCTGACGCAGCAAGGGAAGGGGTTGATCTATTGGCTGTAGAGGCACAGACTATTGATCTACTGGTTGCAGAAGTGTAGACTCCTAATCTTCCACCTGTAAGGCTTCGTTAAGTGGTAGTAAGGCCAGAAATAACTATGCCAGAAACCGGAAGGAACCCTACCCCAATCAACCAGACTGAACGTGAAACGTCTGAAGAGGAACAATCACACCAGAGGCAGAACCAGGGTCAGACAGTACGTGCTAGACATCGTAAATATGACCAGCACAGGGATCGATCGTCATCAAAGGATAGTGATCGGCACCATCGCAAGCGTTATCACAGGATTATACGAGAAACTCGGTATCAGAATGAAGAGCCAGAAAGAGGAATGACGATCACCCAGCGATTTAACCGTCGGGGAAGCCTGGTGGGAGACAGAGACGTTATAATCCAGAGTTTAACTTGAGAATTCGAGAACAACAGACGTCAGATGGATGCACTAGCCAGACGTTATGGCTATAATGATTTGTCTGATGACAATTCGGACAGTCCATTCACCAAGAAAATCCTGCGGACTCCATTCCCAGAGAGGTTCATGATGCCACACGTGGAGCAGTTTAAGAAAGATACAGATCCAAAAGAGCACGTGAGACGCTATAAAAGTTCCATGGCCCAGTATGCCCACAGTGATCCCTTATTATGTCTTAATTTTCCACAAACTCTAGGAGATATGGGATCAAGGTGGTTCTGGAGATTACCCCCAGCAAGCATAAGAATTTTCAGTGAACTGAGCAGGAGCTTCTCAAGAAATTGAGTAATTTTCACAGGAAAAAGTCGGTGGCATACCTTTCTCAAATAAAGCAGGGGAAAGATGAGTCACTGAATAAATACTTGCGAAGATTCGGCCAAGCAGTATCAGAAATTGGCAGTGCAAACGATGAAGCACTTATCGCTGCATTCATCAACGACCTGCAGAATGGACGGCTTTCCTTTGATTTAAGAAGAGCTCGGCTGACCAGGTATGCTGACTTGATGGATATGGTAGGGAGGATACGCACTGGTCGAGGAAGAAGAGTTAGCCACAGAAGGAAGCTATATGCACGGAGGAAAGCCCGAGCAGAAGGATGCTGAATCCAAGGGGCAGAATCAAAAGGGAAAGCAGAAAGGAAACGGCTAGGAGAAAAGCAAATACGGGGGTAATGGGCGTAATACTGAAATATCCACAGAGAAGTACCGAGGCAGATGCACCAATTATACCCCTCTTCGAAAAAAAACAAAAGGAAATCCTGGCCATAATAGAAGAGAAGAATATAATGCAAGAACCACGGCGACAGTCTCAGTCTGCCAGGAAAGATACAACCAAGTATTACAGATTTCACAAGAAAACCAGTCACGAGACTTCAAAGTGCTACCAGCTTAGAGATTACATAGAGACTCTTATTCGGAAGGGCACCTGCGGGATGTAATCTTGAAAAAAGATGAAAGATCATAAACTAAGAAAGAGGTTAAGGCTGATCTCAATCCTAGTCGAAATCAAAGAGTCAGTCCCGAAGCCAATCAGATAATACATACAATATTTAGAGGATCATCTACTGGGAAAAGTAACCGAGAACGAACTCAGGAAATCAGAGAAGCAATAGAAGCAAGGAATAACTTTGATGTGAACTCGGTTGAGCCAGACCCGAAAAGGGTAAAGGAAGGATGAGACCCGATAATACTCATAGAGGCAGATTCCCATGGCGTCGACGTTCGGCCCAATGACGCGTTGGTCATAAGTGCCCGGATTGGTCACCGCGAAGTTAGATGAATCCTGATAGATAATGGGAGTTCAGCAGACATCCTCAATGTAGCCGTCTGAGACCAGTTAAGGTTAGACCGAAAAGATCTACAGCCTTTCCATACTCCACTCAGAGGGTTTGGAGGGATAAAGGTCAGGTCACTCGGGACGGTAAAGCTACCCATAAAGATTGGAACGCACCATGTCAGAGGATTGTCCTGCTCGACTTCGTGGTGGTTGACTTAGACAATTGGTCGTATAACGCATTATTGGGTCGACCATTCTTGAATAAAACAAGAGTTGTTACAACCACTTATGCATTAATGATCAAGTTCCAGACAGAGCAGGAGGTCGGGGTAGTCAAAGGATCCCAAGAGATGGCCCGACGAGCAAACTTGTTAGTATACAAAGACAAGAATGATGCTGAACAAGTGTGCACCATAACGTAGCCAAGTCAGCACAAAGAATTCTTATCATTTGAATTTGATCCAAGGGAAGGGTCGAATAAAACCAAAACAGAACCTGTTGAAGAAGTGATATTAAAAGAAGATGAACTAGATAAGAAGGTCAAGATCGAGGCTAACTTGGAAGGGAAAGTCAAACAAGACCTCACCAATCTTCTTAAAGAGTACAAAGATGTGTTCACCTGGAGTCACGAAGATATGGTCGGGATTGATGCCCAAATAATATCTCACCATCTCGCAATAGACCCGAATGCGAAACCAGTGATACAAAAGAGAAGATCATTCAATCCCGAAAGGAGTCGGGTAATCAAACAAGAGGTGGAAAAGCTACATGCTACAGGATCAATTAGAGAGGTCAATTACCCTCAATGGGTAGCCAATGTAGTTTTCGTTCAAAAGAAAAACAGGCAATAGAGGATGTGCGTAGATTTTACGGATCTGAACAAGGCATGCCCTAAAGACAGCTTCCCACTCCTAAGGGACCAGCTGGTGGATGCCACAGCAGACAACAGCAGGCCACAGCAGGCCACGAATTACTCAGCTTCATGAACGCCTACTCGGGTTACAACCAGATCAGGATGAACAAAACCGATGAGGAAAAAATAGCCTTCACAACAGATCAGGGTTTATACTGTTACACAGTAATGCCCTTTGGTTTGAAAAATACTGGTGCAACATATCAGAGGCTGGTCAAAAGAATCTTCACTCGACAAATAGGAAGGAACATGGAAGTGTACATTGATGACATGCTGACTAAAAGTGTCTCGCCAGTTAAGCATGCCTTGGACCTCCGAGAAACATTTGACGTCCTAAGGAGATACCAAATGAAGTTGAACCCGAACAAATGTCTAGTCGGAGTCCCTTCAGGAAGATTCTGGGTTTCCAAGTTCACCAAAGAGGAATCGAAGTTAATCCCGAGAAGATCCAGGCCCTGCAGAAAATGACCTCACCAAAAAAGTCAAAAGAAGTGCAGCGCTTAACAGGATGTTTAGCTTCCTTGGAAAGATTCATCTCAAAGGCTACAGACAGGTGCGCACCTTTCTTCAAAATTATCAAAAAAGGAAAAGGACTCGAATGGAATGAAGAGTGCGAGCATGCATTCTTAAAAATAAAAGAGTACTTGGGTCAGGCTTCAATTCTCTCAAAACCATAAACAGGGGAAGTACTTCAGTTATATCTGTCAATAACCGAGCTTGCAGCAAGCTCAGTCTTAGTCCAAACAAAAGATGGAGTGCAGAAACCAGTGTATTATACCAGCAAGGTAATCCTATCAGTTGAGATCAGGTACTCACAGGCAAAGAAAATGGCCTTAGCATTGGTTTTAGCAGCAAAAAAGCTAAGACAATACTTCTAGACCCATACTATCCAGGTTCTCACTGACTGCCCATTAAGATAAATTTTGCAAAAGCCAGAAATTTTGGGAAGACTGACCAAATTGGCAATCGAGCTAAGTGAATTCGACATTCATTATATCCCCAGAACATCCCTCAAAGGACAGGCTGTGGCAGACTTCATAGCCGAGTTCACAAAACCAAACCTAGAAGCAAAAAGAATGTTGGGTAAAGATTTCCCATGAAACTGTACGTTGATGGTTCTTCAAACACTCATGGCAGTGGGGCAGGGGATCGTAGTATACACACCAGAAGGAGATGATGTAGAATGTGTCATGAGATTTGATTTCAAAGCAACCAATAATCAAGCCGAGTACGAGGCGCTATTAGCTGGACTCAGAGTCTGTATAGCTCTCGGGGCAGATGAAGTTGAGATATTCAGCGATTCACAGGTGGTTGTCAACCAGGTTCTGGACGAGTACCAAGCCAAAGATGAAGGTATGATAGCCTACCGTGACATCGCAAAATAGCTTCTCCAAAAATTTAAAGAATACAAGATTACTCAGATCCCTAGGGAGGAAAATGAAAAGGCAGACGCATTTTCTAAGCTAGCGTCAGCAACAACCACAATTAGACCGAAGACCATTCCGGTCGCACATCTCTTTAGACAGAGTACAGCTGAACCAAAGCACTTAGAAATTTCAAAAATCCGAACACCGCAAGACGGTTGGATGATTCAGCTAAGAAGGTTCCTGGAAGAATACGTGCTCTCGGAAGATCCCATATTAGCAAAGCGCATCAGGTATCGATCAGCAAGGTACACCCTGATCAGAGGAGAATTATACAGAAGAGGGTTTTCCCGAGCTCTCTAGAGATGTGTACCAGAAGAAGATGCATATCGTATACTTCAAGAGTTAAATTATTTTTCTTTTTGTTCTTTTTCTAGTCAGGACAATATTAGTTAGGATAAATGTTAGCTGTGGAATTTAAATCTTTGTTGATTTTACAGTGACAAATAAAAATTACTCAGGATTTTCGAAAGAAAGCATATGGAAGAGCATGATAATAAGAACATGCAAATAGAATACTCGGGACCATCAAATCCAGAATGGGCGGAGAAGCTCGAAAGAGCATGCCAGCCGAACAAGGTCAAAACGACTTTAGCAAAAAGGCAAACCCGATCATGACCCTCCCCACTTTCATTTAGCTGAGCCTCTAGACGCCTTATTCGATCAGCTTGATGTTGCTGCGTCTGAACTAGCTCAGCATATTCGGCCACCATATGTAGAATTATATTTAGAAATCTGGCAGACAAGCAAAACATTAGAGAAGCCAGAAGCCAGAAGTCAGAAGCCAGATAACTTACATAAGATGCACCATTGGAGACATTTTAAAGACGTTCAGTCAAGGAGCCATCCCGAAAAATGCTCCAACGATTTTCCCTAATAAAAGCCCTACCGGAGGACATCTCCCTCAGCATATCCTGGGGAGAAGGATATGAAGGAACCCCCGAGGGTTCAGCCCCAAGATTTTCGATCTCGGGGTTAGGGGAAGCCTTGTCCGGTTCTGGCGCCACCGCATCTACTGATGCTCAAGGACCAATGCTTGGAGGGATCTCATCTGTAGCATCTTCATCGCTGGAATCAATGAATGAGACCACCTGGAGGACTTTCAGCGGATGAGGTAGAGAGCTGAGTGCCTTCTGCTTCTCGCCCAGAGAATGGTGGAAGCTAAGATCAGCAGCAAGATCTTCTTGGACATCATCTCTAAAAGACTAAAAAAAGTCGAGACCTGCAGGCACTTGACTCATAGAGGGGTAACCCCCTTCACCGATTTCTGACCGCCCAACAGGCTCCTCACTAAGACCCTCACACTGCCTCTCCCTATTATCAAGCAGTTGAGCATTAGTCGGCTCACTCGGGCCGCTCGGACCAGCAACCTCCTCAACGGTCGACTGAATATGCAGGGTTCTGCTCCGCCATAACTTCAATCTCCTCGTCAGACTCAGGCGATGCGATGCCTTCATTGCTTAAACGCGAAGCCTCTTTCCTGCTCGCCTGAAGAATTAACTTCACCTGGCGAGCCCAAAGATCGCAGACGATGTCTGTATCGTACACAAAGAAAAAAAAATTATGTCAAGAAACTGAAAACATAATTACAATAAAAAAAACAATAAAAAAAACACTTACATTGCCTGCGGTGGCTAGAAATCTGCTCGAAGACACCGAGCTCAATCATCTTCGACTCAACGAAGAGATAAGTCATGTTCCTCTTCTCCAGCGTGCGAACTGCCGCCTGAGCAAGTCTGGTCAGCTCGCCATCACTGAAATCGATTTCTTTCTTGTTCCATACTCGAGGGAACAGAAGAATCGTGAGACTTTTAACACTGTCCGAACATCCCCAGTCGTGATGGTGAATTCGAGCCCGAGACTCTCTCCTGTAAAAAACCAACTATTATTTCAGAACTTATTGGATGTAGGGAATCCCCATATAAAACCCTTCTTCTTAGGGTCGTCAGAAACATCTACATCCCGACTCACTTCTGTCCCCTCATGGATCCAACATTCTGATGGATTAGACATGAGGAAATAGATCCCTGTTTTGCCCGACTGCCTCAGTGTAAAGAAATATCTGATTTCATTTGGAGAGGGCGGCGACAGGTTCATCCTGCCGTACATATTCCACATGCACATCAAGATTATATAGCTGTTTGGGGCCAGCTGAGCTGGAGTGATTCCCGCTTTAGTCAGAAACCAGACGATAAATGGCTAAATAAGAAGTGTGACGCTGCAGTAAAGCCTGGATCCATAAATCACCACCATACCCTCAAGAGGATTCCATGTAGCTCTATTCCTCATAGGAGCCAGGATAACCGAGTCGAGCAGGTCGAATCGGGAGCGATACTTCTCTATTTCAGTAGGCTCGACCACATTCGGCTCGGTATCGAATCCACTCGACGTTCTACAGTAAATGTAAGGCGAGATGCCCTAGATGTCTCTTCGACATTCTCATTGACAGTCTGCTCCCTGATCAGAACGTTGTCCGAGTCGTGCTTGCGTACTTCACTTTTGCTCTGATGTTTACCCATTCTTCGCGAAGGTGCCCTGTGATTAGAAACGTCAGATTCAGAACTGAACATAGAAAATTCAACATCAGGATGAAGCCCCGAAATGTCAACTCCTAAAAATAGATGTTCATCTTCTGGGATATCCCTCAGTAACCTCCGAATACAGGAAACCAGTCGAATTTCTCAGATCTAGTTCGTCAAGAGCGACATTAAAAAGATAATGACGGAAAGATGGGTCCATCGGAACTAACCTTGAATAGAATACTGGTGCAAAAATCTTCTATGGAGAAAGCGATCCGCTGCAAAATCAGTACTGGCAATAAAAATCTCTAGTTTTCTCTCAAAGTTTTCAGAATGAGCCAATGCTTACTCACAGAGAAGAATTTAAAGGAAATAGCGGCACAAAATCCTAGAACTTCGAGGCGGGAGAAAAATGATAAGTATTGATGACATAGACGGTGCTCGGGAAACGCGTGAGTCATTTTCTCATAAATGACATCGTAGAACGAAGAGGCAAAGGACACGTGTCGAGAAAAGAACTGGCGTTTGACATTAAAACGCAGAAACATCGCCGTCTAAAGATCACGTATGAGGCGACGAATCGAATTTGTAAAGTCACCATTAAAACACACCATCATGACAAAACGTTTGAGATGATTAAAATACTTTTGCCTGAAACGAAACTTTATTCGGCAAAAATATTTTAAGGGGGTATTGTCGTATGTGAGTGGACTTCCAAATAGGCGCTCAGGAAATATCCTACAAGGCATCATTAAAGAGAAGAAGCCCGAGTAAACAAGTAGTAAGGCAAGACCTACTCGGGATCTATTAAACTATTCCGAATCAATTAAATGTACTCGAGGTCAGTAGAAATGCATTCTCTACTCGGGATTAGGAGACATCACTCGGGACCAGCCCATGTCATATCCTACTCGGGATGAACATGATAACCGAATAAGAAGCTAAGCGAGTAGTTCAAGTTGAGCCACACAAGGATCCTTATCAAAGAGGAATTCTAAAAAGGAAAGAGAATGTCAAACATAAAGAGGCCTACATCCGAGAACACTTCTATTTCTTCAAAATGACTACTCCCTTGATAAGGAAAGAAGTCCTAATCGGACTACGTTACTAGAGTCGCATTCAATCTCAATACAAGTCTCCGAAATAGGAAAAAAGACAAATTTACTTCAAACAAGTAATCGAATCGCAATTAAATGCAAAGATCTTTTATTACTTGTACAAGATAGATTATGGTTCTATAAACATATAAATAGACCCATAATCTCGTCCAAATAGAGATAGAGAAAAAAAGCACACAGCAATCATAGCAAAATTCGGAGAGAAAAATGAGAGATCGAGAGCTTGTAATATTCCAAATTCATAGTGGATTTTGGCTAGGTTCATCATTCAACCACCCGTGGACGTTTTTCCGGTCATCGAAGTTTTACCACGTAAAAAACCCGTGTCTTATTTACTTTATCCTTCTCTCTCTCTTTGAAAACTAAAACCGAAATCCAATCCTTGTTGGATTTTCTAATATAATCCAGAAATCAACGTCAACAATAGTAAAAGTTCTATTTTTTTTATATGATAAGTTTTATTTTATGTCTAGAGCATTTTGTTTTAGTTAAGATAATTTAGTAAATAAAATTATAAAATAAAGTTATTTTTAAAAAGGGTAACAATGAGGGCATATTAACTTTACATTTTTTTTCTTCCAAAAAATCGGCCTGGGCTGCTAAACAGCTCCGCCCCTGGACAGACACTGTCCCATGTTGAATCCCCTGCTTATTTATTTATTTATTTTGAAATTTGTTTATTGTGACAAAGATCTTCAAAGTTCAAACAGATATTTAAAATAATAAACAATACTTCTAAAAAGATGTTCAGGTGAATAAGAAAACATCTGTCCGTTAAAGAGCTGCGAAAATAAATTAAATATTTTGGTATTCATGTTTGGTGATTAATTAATTGAACATGCTAATTTCTCGTCCAACTTATGCTTTCAAGTCTTAAAAATATATTAATAATGAAGACTAAACTTAAGATTATGGGTTGCACGAAGCACCAATGAATTACAAAGGGTGTTGTGTTTGATTATACAAATTAATTAGTTGAAATCTCTCAAATCTTTCTTATAATACATTAGGGTTTAACCACAATACATGAACTGAAAGGTTAATGAACAGTTAAAGTTATTTATTTTTTTACCAACCTAAACAGAGAAAAACCTTATATATATATATTATCAAATTGAATTTTATGAATTATGACGTCACTTCATAAGTTAAGGAATCGGTGCTCAAGTTATTTGGTTTTGTTACCTAACATATATAAAACATTTTGTTATTCATGTGACAATTGCATCATTTTGTTAATATGAACATGGTGGCTAAAGAATTTTCTCGTGACCATGATAGTGAAACAGTAGATTTCTATTAGTTTTTTTATTTAAAATTAAAATTGGAATGCTTTTACTTAACCTAACCAACCTTTTGAGATGTTAGAGGAAATTAAATTAATTTTAACATTACTTTATAAGATCTTATCATGATTAAATTATTATTCACAAGTAACAGTATTATATCATCTTTTTGCTATAAGTTCCAATTAAACTCGATCTATAAAGCTAGTTATTTGATATCTATTTGTATGGTGATCCCTAAAACAGTCGTTGATAATGAGACAATACGAAATTAATTCAATTTCTCATTCGTGAAATTTAGATTTTTATATTCATAAATGATATTGGAGTTGAATGAAATGAAAAATAAAGAAAATTATGAAACCTAATAATTAGGTAAAAAGTTGTTACTATTAAATTTATTTATTTATTTTAACTTGGAAGGGTTGAAATGTTTGATAGCACTATGCTATCTATGCAAGCGAGTTACGGTTAATTATTTAAATAATTACAGTAAATTTGGTATCAAATCAAAATGTAAAATGTTGGCGAATAACCACTGAAAATACTTTCATTTAGGCTATTTTATCTAGATGGTAATATGGTGAATATAAGTCAATCCACAATAGTGTCAATTTATAAATTTATTAAGAATCTTCAAAAGATTTTTAACAAATTTTAAAATAAATTATGTGTTTAAATTTTATCATGGTATAATAAATTTTATTTTCTTAATCAATGAAATTTGATTCTAAATTTCGTCTCAACTTCAACCCATCGTCGTTGGCATCGCCATCCACCCCAAATTCAATGAATGATTGGTAAAGAAAAAATTCTTACATTTTTCTTCCAATCAAATAGGAAAAATAAAATAAAATAAAAAACTATTTCAAAGAAAAAAATGAAATAAAAAAAAGCATGACATGCACTGGCATATAATTTCATCAAACATCTTTGTATAATTTTCATACACTAAGGACATAATCGATGCCAATTTTCATAAACGATTTTGGTCCTTAATTTCGATGTGGGGTCTGCAGGAAGGGCACAGTTTTCTTTCTTCTCATCAAACAATTTCTCTTCATATTTTTTTATCCTAAACAGCAACTAATTGCCTTGCATTAATGGGAAATGTGTATTGTGAGGGACCATAAAAAATAGTATCCACAAAAATGCGAACAGTTGCTTGTGTTGGATGGTACAGATCCCAGAAGACATGATCACTTCTGTTGGAGCAATAGGTTGAGATGGGCACACAAGGGATCTGTGCCTTCAATTTTCCAAGCCCACAACAAGCATCTTTAACCTCTGTAAACCCTGAAATAATTAAACACACACACAAATTGACATCAAATTTGGAGGGTCGGAGGGGTTATGATAAAAACTTTAAAAAACAAATGTAAATATCAAAACATTTGGGGTCAACATTAAATAAAATTTAACTATTTTGTAAATAAATTGGCCCCTCCAGGTTCTGACATGGCTTCACCGTATATGTTCCTAATAATGGATAAAAATATACAATGGCTGTCCGATCGTATCCATACAATCCAATAGTTACTAGTTATTGCGTTAAATTAGCTAAACATTTTTTTTGGGAAGATAAATTAGCTAAACCTTGTTACGATAATATGCTATAAATAAATAAATGCTTACCATAGGCAGCTGGATTTTTAATGATGTTGTGCAAGACACTGTAATTATCAAAATAGGAGTAAGACAAGCCATTGAGCTCTGATTGCAACTCTTGCAACATTGACTTCAATCCATCATTGTATTTGCCAGCCAAGTAATTTGCTTCTTCATTGCATTCTTCTGTCTGCTTATTTACTCTCTGTGATGGAATACATCCAAGTACCGCCAGCCCAGTGATCACAAATTTACGAGCACCGTTACCGTATAATCTCTGCCAAAATGGACCAATTAATTTAATCATAATTGAATTGGCCTAAATTTGATTGATGAAATTGAATGGTTTTGGAGATTTTGAAGAATTATGTCAATATTATTGTTGAAAGTTGTTGGTTGTTAATTGTTATACCTTTAGTTGTTCTTTGAGGGTGGTGGTCATCAAGCTGAGAAATTGCTGTGGGGTTTGCTTATTTCGAAGATCAGACGATCCCAAATAGTCCAAGATATCGTTGCTACCAATCACAACGGCGAAGAGAGATTTGGACAAGTGCTGTTGTGCACCAGAGGATCCAAGCTGGTTCACCAAATCTTGGTACACGATTGCATAGTAGTCCACTTGCTTTGTCATAGGTATCGCTTGATGCTATGACAATAAGAATTACAAATTTAGAAAGCAGGTAAGTCAGCGGGGATAGCTCAGTTGGGAGAGCGTCAGACTGAAGATCTGAAGGTCACGTGTTCGATCCACGTTCACCGCAAATCATTTATTTTTAATTTTCTCAATCACAGGCCCATGATTTTTTTTTTTTTTTTTTTAAGTGGACTTTGAAGCCCATTCAATTTTAACAAAATTTATTCTCTCTATCATAGGCTACTCAATTGGGCTGACAATTCGGATTTGTAGGCTGGGTTTAACATAACCCAACACGAGTAATTAAACAACTGTTACTATTCCAACACTATCCATTTATTAAATGGGTTATAATACATGTTCTACTAACCCTGTTTATTGTACGGCTGTGTCTAGTCGTTTTGGGTCCCAACCTATTTGACCTGAAACAACCTTTATATAGAATAGCTATTCCTTTATTTAATTTTATACTTTTAATATTAATATTATGAATGGTGTCAACCTAGAACCTATTATACTGAATCCGATAAAACCCGTTTAATAAACTAGTTAAAAAGATTGACCTGATTATGAACCATAACCTGAATTAAGTCAAACCAAACGCCAGGTTTGTGTTAACAGACTGATTCCAGATCCAAAGTGTAGGGAAACAATTGGGCTTCAAGTCTACTTAAGGCATAGTTTGTTTACGCTAGACAAGCTGCTTATTTTCCAATAAAGAGTGCCAACTTAATATAGACTTTTGACAAAAACGGAAATGATTGCACTATTGTCGTGGACTTGCCACCATTTGTGGTCAACTAAAGCTCAATTCAACATTGCTTTTTGAGATGCTTTTCGGAAAAGCATCTTCTCATTTTGGTTATTGAAAGAAACCAAAAATGATCAAAAGTATTTTTCTAGAATCTTATCAAACAATTTAGTTATTTTTCACTATTTTTGGCTTCTCTCAAAAGCCATTCCAAAAAACACTTTAGGAAGTAATACCAATCTGAACCTAAATCGAATTGCCAAACATGGAAGGCTGCGGAAAAGCAACTTTTAGGTCCACATATTAACATATATATTGAAAAAAAAAAAAAAAGGAAAATAATGTCATTTGTTTGACTTACAAGTGCTTGATCTGTGCCAGTGAAGATTCCTGCTCCTCCAGAGGCAAAGTTAACACCATTGATGAATAAGGATGCTCGGTTCTTGTTATTTTTCAGAGGAAGATATGGTGGTGATGGTGGTAACCCTACTTTCTCAGCTGCTAATCATTAAATTAAACATTAATAACAATAATTTCAATTTCACTTCTCATGACATATGAATATCAAATATCGAATAAATAACAAATTATAAACTCATATATGCAAAAATTAAAAAAAAAAACTGTTATCAGTAATTCATATGACTTTTAAGCGATGGCATGTATTCCAGCATTATATGTCCTGATCTTATTAAAAAGATTGTTAGAGAATATTTGTAAGATAAAAAGGGAAAAAAATAAGAGGAAAGGAATGTAGAGGTGGATGATTTAAATAATTAGAGAAGCGTAAGAATAAAGTTAACGTTTAGGGAGAATTGTAAATAACCCATGTTTGATCAAATGTCAAATCAAACCCCGTAATTTAAATAATTAGTAAAAAAAATCCTACCATTAATTCACAGTTAACTGACCGTTAATTGAATGTAATTAAATCAATTTAATTAAATCTGAGCTAATTGCACAAACACCCACACAATTAATTTAAGAGTAATGCTGTCTATGGACAAAATTAATATTACTTATTTATATAATATTTATTAATTGATTATTAAAAAAAATAAATGAATGGAGGAGATATGATCTTCTCCATCCATCAGATCAACACTGTTGAAAAATATTTTTTTTAATATAAAAAAAAATAAAACTGAAATCTCCATGGATTTAGAAAACAATTTTTTTTAAGAAAAATACAATTTAGAAATAAAAAAAAATAAAAAGATGTGGGAGAGATCCGGAAAGATATGCATATCTCTCTCTACATGAAAATAAAAATCATCTTCAATCAAATACCATTTTTTTTTCAATTTGGAAAGAAAAAAAAAATCAGCTACTTGCATTTTCTTGCCCCCTAACACCAATAATCCCAAGAACAAAATCCAAAAGTTCAATCTTTAAATCAAACTCCATAACCCAACTTCATCTATGTCACCCAAAATCAAATATCTTCTAATGTTTCTAAAGCTGTGTTTGTTTTGGATGCGTTTTTTTTTTAATTGCTTTTACTTTCAAAAAGAAAAAGAAAAAAACACTATTTCAAGAGGGGTTCCCTATCGTCTCTCTTTAATACAATTAAAGTTAACTAACGATCAATAGGGTTTTTTTTAGGATTTTTCAAATCATAGGATTTGATTCGGTATTTGATCAAGAGTCCGAATTATTTACTATTCTCTCTAAATTTTAAGAATCTTTTATACAAATTAAAAAGGCATGTACATGAGAATAATCTCTTTGTGAAATATGACAAAAAAAAAAAAAAATTAAAAAAATTATATATGGTGTTATGGAAATAGATATTCTGTTAGTATAATTCACTTTTGCTTACCCCTACAAGCGGGAGCATTACCCTTCTTCTATATGAATGACATGTGTTCATAGAGGGATAAATTTATCCAAACACTATAATATTTTAGAATAAATTTATCCTTTCCGAAACACATATCATCCATACAGGATAATGCTCACCCCTCGAGAGGGTGAGCAAAAAGGAACTCCGGTTATTATGATATTCAACAGATTCATTTAGTGGACAAAAATCAAACTCCGACACGCAGCATGATATTCACAACAGATTCATTTAATGTCATACAAAAATCTAACACCAACACATATTTTTATTTAATGAAGAGGCCCATGAAAAACTGACTATGAATTTACGTTTCAAGTACTGTTTTGCTCGACCAATATGCCTTCCCTCTTTAAGAACAAAGACAAAATTTAAGGGGAAAAAAAACTCAAATTTGCGGTTAAACGATAATTTTTGAATATGTGACTACTTATAGCTTAATTTATAATATATATATATATTATTAGTATAAATGTAACAATTATTATTCCAAATTAAACATATCCCAATCATGTAGAAATTAGTAGAATTGAGGATCTATATTTTCTAAAGAAAATATTAAAGAAACAAAGATGAAAAATCTACATAAGTAGAAGAAATGAACACAAAATTAATGTGAAAAACATAAATAAATATTTTGTAAGGTACTTTTGTAGCATTGTAGAGCTAATCTACAATTTTTCCCAGCAACGTCCTTACTGGATAATATAAAAAATATGAAATATATCTATGGAGATGAATGAAATAACTTACCAATAAAATCAGCAGCATTCTTGCCATTGCTAAACCTTCCTGTGGGCTTCTTTGTCGAAAAATCGACACCGTTGTGAGGAAAATCAGCCTTGGCAACAGAAAGAGGGAGGTAATTGTTGTTGCCAACATCAACCAGAGAGTCTCCGAACACGAACACGGCCGGAACCATTTGAGCCTCCGAAAACCTGAAGCTCAACATCATGAATGAGCAGAAGAAAGCAAGAATAAAGAATAAGAAACTTTCCCGGAAAATTTTCGAGGCCATTAACAAACAAACAAAAAAAACAAGCTCTATCTTACTCCAATTTTGTTGGTTTCTGATGTATATAAAAGGGAAGTGTTGTGTTTTTATAGAAGGACGTGAAGTGATAAATCATACAATTAAATTGCACTGCAGGTAACGTGGGGTTTTGGGAGGAAACAAAATTAAAGTCAAATCACCAACATTTGTCCCACTAAAAACATCATTTTCAATGAAGAACACTGCCTTGATTTTTTTCTTGATTTTTAATGAAGACTTTTAAATAAATTTGATTCGTTAAAAATTCAGAATTGATTCCTTGCTTGCTTGTTGAGTTCAACCATGAATAAATATTTCTGCATTATTTATATATATACATCTACATGCTGCATATGGTGTGTTATCTCGAACATAGAAAATAGTCGGGTTGAAAGAACGTTTTGATCCAATTGGATCTTCTTAATACGATACATGATATCCTTCACTTATCAAGCAATTGAAATGGTTCATTTCATCACCCAACGTAGCAGCTTATAACCTTATTTTTCCTCAATCCGCATTCGCCAATTACTAATGATATGCCTTTCGTCGTTATATTTTGGTTCAGCAATCCAGTGATATGCCTTTCATTTACAGTTATATCAAGATATAAAAGAATCAGTTCCCTCATCAACAACTTACGTTGTTTTGTTAACTAACAGAAAACATATTATTCATGTGACAATTGAATCATCTTGTTAATATGAAGACGGTATAGGAGTATATTTATTGTAGCTAAAGAATTTTCTTGTGACCATGATATTGACATAGGAGATTAGCAAGCATTCAATGAGTAATTTGAATTAAAATTAATAAATGTCATGTGTCAAACAACGGTATTAAATCAATCTGTTTGGATTAGCCATTAAAATTAAAAACGTTCGCACATCACCTCATAGTAAAGATGACAATGCATATTCCTTCCACACCTTGTGGTCAAGAGTTCGAGTTTCACCATGCGCAGTTTAATTACAAGTATGTGTGATGAGTTTTTTCTCAGTTGATAGGAGTAGTTATCTAACCCGCACATATATTATCTGATCTTGACAGGATCCGATAACCATATTATAACGGTTATAAATGTAATATAACAAAAAAAAAGGGTAGAAATTAGACACTTTCATTTACCTTTTTCATATACACATTATTTTATTTAAATGCTCGGGTAGATTTACCTTCATCTTCATAATCAATAAAATTCGATTATGAATTTCATCTGACTTTACCACACCATCATTCATCCACACCTAAATTCAATGATTAATGATCGTCAAAGAAAACATTATGATATTTTTCTTCCAACACTTAATTTCGGAAACGCCTTTTTTTTTAATAACTATCCATTATTGTTGTTATTGTTATTACAGTATAAGGTGGATCCAATAGGATCCAATAATGTACGTCTTTCGCATCTATCCCATAAGAAACTAGATTCGAATAGTGTCATATTCCCAATCCCTTAATTATTTGCAATAGTTAAAAAAATGAAATACAAAGAAGGCATGACATGCACTGGCATATAATTTCATTAAACATCTTTGTCTAATTTGAATTCACTAATGAGATAATCAATGCCAGTTCCAACTGTTTGTTCGACAATTTTGCTTCCTTTCAACGCAGGAAGGGCACAGCTTTCTTTCTTCTCATCAGACAATTTCTCTTCATAATTCTGAGCCTAATTAAACGGCAACTAAATGCCTTGCATTAATGGGAAATGTGTATTATTGTGAGGGACCATCAAAATAGTATCCACAACAATACAAACAGTTGCTTGAATGGTACAGATCCCAGAAGACATGATCAGCACACAAGGGATCTGTGCCTTCAATTTTCCAAGCCCACAAAACAAGCTTCTTTAACCTCTGTAAACCCTATGGTATTGGAGTTGAATGAAATGAAACAGATGGGTCATCCACCCCAAAGGCAGTTAATTCAATGAAATGAAATGAAATAGACAGGCCATCAACCCGAAACACACGAAATTAATTCAATCACTGAAACTTCGATTTTTTTTTTGTTTATAAATGGTATTGGAGTTGAATGAAATGAAAATAAAGACAATTATGAAAGGTAATGCTACACTTCCTAATAAATTGTCCTAAAAATATATACAATACAATGTGACAATCCAATAAAAGGGATAATGTGAGAAAAAAAATAACAATTCATTAAATGAACTGGATTGCCACATTGAACTGTTCATATTTTAAGAATTTTTTTTTTTAGAAGAATAGTATTTCCCAATATGAAACCTAATGATTAGGTCAAAGGTTGTTACTATTAAATTTATTTATTTATATTAACTTGGGAGGGTTGAAATATTTATCAGCACCATGATATCTATGCAAGCGAGTTACGGTTAATTATTTGAATAATCACTGTAAATTTGGTATCAAATCAAAATGTAAAATGTTGGCGATTAACTATTGAAAACACTTTTATTTAGGCTATTTTATCTAGATGGTTTTTGGAATTCAAGTCGGTCAACAATAGTGTCAATTTATAAATTTATTAAAATCTTCAAAAGATTTTTAACACATTTTTAAATAAATTATTTGTTTAAATTTTACCTGAAGATGTTATAATAAAATTTATTTTCTTAAGCAATAAAAATTGATTCTAAATTTCGTGTCAAATTCAACCCATCGTCATTGGCATGGCCATCCACCCCAAATTCAATGAATGATTGTTAAAGAAAAAATTCTTACATTTTTCCTCGACACTTATATTTCGAAAACATTTTTTCAAAAAAATATATCAATATTTCTCCATTATTAATTATTATTATTATTATTATTATTATTATTATTATTAGTGTGTCATGCGATACACAACTTTTGTTAATTTTCTTTAAAATGTTATTCAATATAATTTTTAATACCCAAGTTCAGAAATGAACATGTATAGACATAAAAACATGTACACTTGTTACTTTAGTTAGCATCAATTATTTAAAGGTGAAAGAAATGAAATTAAATAAATGTTTTTTTTTAAATAATCATATAAATATATGAAATTTTAAATTTATCAATTCCCAAAACTGTATTAGTTTTGTCAAGTTCAAGCATATTATTTTTGTCAAGTTGAAACAGACTGGCCTCCATTGGAAGTCTGCAGGTTGACAAACACTTGCAGAGGATGGCGGTCTTACAATTTTATTTTTATTTTTTTTACATGTATAGTTCAAAAATTATACATACTAAGTTTCTCTACAATTATACACAATGCTGATTTGATTTTATTTTTTTTTAAATCTTTTTTCAATTATATATGCTAACTTTTCGGATTATACGTACTCTCTAAGATTTGTTTTTGCATTATAAACATATTTTTAATTTATAACAAATCTTTACTGTAAACATCTTCGGTAGATTGATTAAACAAGACTTGTTGAACCTGTTTGTTGGAGAATTTCTCGGAACCGATGAACTTGGAATCGTCGTGCCTAATATATGCTCATAACTCATAGCAATTACTAACGTCAATAGCAGAAAAAATAGAAGAGAGAAAATAAATCAATCACAACACAAGATATACGTGGAAAACCCAAATCGAGTAAAACACCATGGACTGTCAGGACGACAAAGAAAATTCCACTATATAATAAATTGTTACAACCATAGATTCCAGGATTCTCTCTCACACTCAAACCTCAAACCACGCTCACAAGATCCTTACCAAGAACCCCACAATATCCCATAGGTCTCCCATGAATATCACCCACGGATCTCTAACTTGATTCACTGATATTCCCTTTGATCCCTCCTCGAATATTCCCATGGGTCTCTCACCCGGATCTCTCCACTACTCTCTGATATTACATGGTGTTCTTTTTGCACCACTCAAAATAACCTAGATACAAGGTCTATTTATACTAATTACAGGGAGTTTAACATAAGAGGAAATCATACTCCTAAACGTACAAGACTTAATTGTTTCACATAAATACTATTTCCTATTCATGACAAGTCTTCTTGTTACAGGACTTTCCTATTCTTCATGAAGACAAACTCTTTCCTTTTGTGATTAGCACAAGAACTTCCAGAAGAAAAAAATTTCTTATTTCCACCCGACAATACTATTTGAGCAAGATACGCCGTTTCCGCGGTCTAGGTCGCGGTGTGCACCCCGCTTCCTATACCGCGAAAAGCCACTATCAACTACCGCTCTCTGTGCCGCGGTCCGCGCAGCGTAATCTGACAGGCGTTCGACCGCTCCCTATGCCGCGGTCTGTGCGCTTGTCTTCACCGCGGAACCCACCATACTTCGTTTCTTCAGCTCATTCTTCGTCTTCAAAACCTCCCTCAAATACCATCTTCAACTTCCAAACGTTATCCCACGTCTTCAGGAAGTTCCACATCAATTGAGTCTTATTTGGTTTACATTGGGTTCACTTGAGAATACGAGCCAAAACCTAACACTGTTTTATATTCTAAGTAAACTCTTAGGTAGAAAATTTGTTAATCATCATTTTCGAATCTTTTATAAGAATTCCAATAAACTTAAATAGAAATTATAAAATTATATTAAATTAATTTTTTAAAAGTCAACACATTAGAAGCAAATAACCTCAAATAAAATGCTAAAAAGGCATAAAATGCTTTATATTATTAGGTAAATCTCATATATAAAACTTGTCAAACTTGCTTTATTTTCTAAGAACTCTTGGGTAGAAAACTTTTTGAACTCATTACTCACAAATTTCCTGTCAGATACCGGCTTCATTCCATGTTCCTATACTTTTATATATAATTAAAACATAAATGCTAGTTAAAAATATAACCCTGAAAGCAAGAATAAAATTAACAAATTTCCTGTCATATACCGGCTTCATTCCATGTTCCTATATTTTTAAAACATAAATGCTAGTTAAAAATATAACCCTGAAAGCAAGAATAAAATTATACAATTGAAAGCATAATTACAAAGTACAAATTTGACCAAACTTACAAATCTAATTCTAAAGCAAGATGGTATAAATGAAATGTTATAGAGATTGTTTTTACCCATCTTCAATAGGTATATATAATAGAAAAAATATAAAAATAGAACTTGAAAAAAGTGAAAAATGAGTAGATTAAATATATTATTACAATTCATTAGTAATTAATATGAATAATATTTATTTCAAAAAAATAAGAATAGTATTACAATTAATTTCAATATATATATATATTACAATTAAAGCAGCTCTATATATCTTTAGTATATATATATATTAGAGCATCTCCAATGGAAATATGTATTTTTGAGTTTCTAAATGATGCCGCATCAACATTTCTATTTATTATGGGTCCACTATTGAATTTTTTTTTAGAAAAATGCATATTCACATCTCCAATGCAATTATATAAAGTCAAATATGCATCCATTTTATGACCAATCATGATAAAACAATTATTACATTCTCTCACCTCTTTTATTTTACAATTAAATGAACTTTAATATTATTGGCTGAATGAGTTAGAAATCCTAGTCAGCATTTCTAGGAGAGTTTCTACAATTAGAAACCCAACTCCATAATTTCTAACTTTTTATTCGCCATATCATCTCCATATTGAAGTTTGATAATTGCATTGGAGAGAACTTTTCTAACTTTTTAACTATCTATCATATGTGGCAATCAATTTTCTCCAAATACATAGTTGCATTGGAGATGCTTCACAATTAATAATTATAGAAAAGTAGAAACCGAAAAAGGGGAGGGGTAGTTAGTAATTAATAAGAATATTATTACATCCGTTTTTTTTTTAATATTACATATGTAATATATGATTACAATTAATAACTATAGAAAAGTAGAAACCTAAAAAGGGAATAGAGATAGATTATTTGGCATACATACAGATCTAATTTTGAAAGCCAGGATTAAATGTTACTGATAAACGTTATAAGAAATTAGAGATTGTTTTTATCCATCTTCAATACATATAGAAAAATGGAAACTTAAAATAAAGAAGAGGAATAGATTAAATAAATTATTTTGATTTATTAGTAATTAATAATAATATTATTACTATTAATGTGGCACTTTATCTCTATATATATATATTAGTAATTAAAATTATATATTATTATATATTATTACAATTAATAAATATAAAAAAATGAAAAAAAGGGAGAAGAATAGATTAAATATATCATTACAATTAACTAGTAATTAATAAGAATATTATTATATATGATAAAGTTTTTTTTTTATAAAATGATATATTATTATTATAAACTATTTAATATAACATGTAATTTTCATGAAATGATATATTATTATTATAAGCTATTTTATATTATTATATATGATCTGATAAAAACCATAATAAAGTGACACCTATCGGCTTCGGTTTAAAAAAATCTATTATTATATGATTATAAATGATATATGATAAACTATATATTACTTCTACATAAAAAGTAATTTTTTTTTATAATATTATATATACGATTTGGTTCTAGCAAAAATGGACAATTATGTTCTTCCAACGACAGAAAAAAAAAAACTCTTTCAAATAAAAAAATTAAATATAAAAAGGGCATGACATGCACTGCCATATAATTTCATTAAACGTCTTTGTATAATTTTCATAAACTAGGACATAATCAATGCCAATGCCAAATTTCCAACAGTGAAGACAATTTCGGTCCTTTATTCCGATGTGGGATCTGCAGGAAGGGCATTTTCTTTCTTCTCATCAAATAACTTCTCTTCATATTTTTTTTTATCCTAAACCGCAACTAAATGCCTTACATTAATGGGAAATGTGTATTGTGAGGGACCATCAAAAATAGTATCCACAAAAATGCGAGCAGTTGCTTGTGTTGGATGGTACAGATCCCAGAAGACATGATCATTTCTGTTGGAACAATAGGTTGAGATGGGCACACAAGGGATCTTTGCCTTCAATTTTCCAAGCCCGCAACAAGCTTCTTTAACCTCTGTAAACCCTGTAATAAACACACACACAAATTGACATTAATATTTTAAAAGATTTTCAATTAGTTAGAAGTGTTTTTTGTGTGTAAATTTGGAAATGTTTTTGGTATCACTAAAAGGTCAAATACTTAAGGTAGTATTTTAAAGACGAAGCTAGCTTTATCAAATTTGAAGGGTCAGAATGGTCATGATAAAAAGTAAAAAAAATATAAATATCAAAATATTTAGGGATAAAATTAAATAAAATTTAACTATATTTTTTAAATAAATTGGCCCCTCCTGACCCCTAACATGGCTTTGCTGTATACATTCCTAATAATAGATACAAATATACAATGGATGTTAGAGACTGTTGGATCGCATCCAAACAATCCAATGATTATTAGTTATCCGGATAATATCGTCTTAGCAATAAATTAGCTAAACCTTGTTATGATAATATGCTATAAATAAATAAATTCTTACCATAAGATGCTGGATTTTGAATGATGTCGTGCATGACACTATAAGTTTCAAAATAGGAGTAAGACAAGCCATTGAGCTCTGATTTCAACTCTTGCAACATTGACTTCAATCCATCATTGTATTTGCCACCCCAGTAATTTGCTTCTTCATTGCATTCTTCTGTCTGGTTCTTCACTCTCTCTGATGGAATGCATCCAAGTACCCCCAGCCCAGTGATCACAAATTTACGTGCACCGTTACCGTATAACCTCTGCCAAAATGGATCAATTAATCTAATCATAATTGAATTGGTCTAAATTTGATTGATGGAATTGAATGGTTTTGGAAATTTTGAATTATTATGTCAATAGAACATGTACCTTTAGTTGTTCTTTGAGGGTGGTGGTCATCAAACTGAGAAATTGCTGTGGGGTGTGCTTCTTTCGAAGATCAGACGATCCCAAATAGTCGAAGATATCGTTGCTACCAATCACAACGGCGAAGAGAGATTTGGACAAGTGCTGTTGTGCACCAGAGGATCCAAGCTGGTTCACCAAATCTTGGTACACGATTGCATAGTAATCCACTTGCTTTGTCATAGGTATCGCTTGATGCTATGACAATAAGAATTACAGATTTAGAAACCATGTAAGTCCGCGGGGATAGCTCAGTTGGGAGAGCGTCAGACTGAAGATCTGAAGGTCACGTGTTCGATCCACGTTCACCGCAAATCATTTATTTTTAATTTTGTCAATCACATGCCCATAATTTTTTATAAGAGTGGACTTTGAAGCCTATTTTTAAAAAAAATTATTTTCTCTACCCTAGGCTCATAGCCCCATGAAAATTAAGTGGACTTTGAAACCCAATTGTTTCTCTACACTTTGGATGTGAAATCAGTATATTAACAGTTAACACAAACCAAGAGCTTTCGGTTTGACTTAATCGGGTTCTGGTCTATTATTGGGTCAATCTATTGAACCCGTTTATTAAACGGGTTTTATTGGATTTAACTTAATGTGTTGTAGGTTGATACGATTAATAAATTTAGGAAAAATTTGTAATTATAAAATTAAATAAGGTATTAGCTATAATTTATACATCGATAATATATAAGTGTTGTTTTTAGTCAAATAGGTTGGATCCAAAATGACTCGACACATCCCATACAATAAACCAATTTTTTTCTTATGAATATATATTTTTGATATATATATTATTATGATTGATGTTATGTTATTGATATGATAAAAATATAATAATATATATTAATATATTCGAGATATGTTCATACTTATGTGATCATTATAGAAAAATAGTATAATACACGGGGTTAATAGAACATGTAATATAATCCATTTAATAAATGGATTGGGTCATAATTGTGAGAAATAAATAAAGATAAATGACTTGTTTACTTACTCGTGTTGGGTTATATCCAACCCATCCTAGATATCTGAATGGCTATCGGGTTTGTTTACACTAGGGAAGCTGCTTGTTTTCTAATAAAGAGTGCCGACCAATATAGGTTTGACAAAAAGTGGAAATGATTGCACTATTGTTGGGACTTGTCACTACTTGTGGTCAACTAAACCGTGTCGCCAAACAGGGAAAGTTGTTGGGAAAGTGATTTCAAAAAGCAGGTTTTAGGTCCACGTCACATATTACCATATATATTGAAAAAATAAATGGAAGGTAATGTTATTTGTCTGACTTACAAGTGCTTGATCTGTGCCATTGAAGATCCCTGCACCTCCAGAGGCAAAGCTAACACCATTCACGAATAAGGATGCTCTGTTCTTGTTATTTTTCAGAGAAAGATACGGTGGTGATGGTGGTAACCCTACTTTCTCAGCTGCCAATCATTAAATTAAACATTAATAACCGCAACTTCAATTTCAATTCGCATGTTTTGCGAATGTTAAAAATCGAATACGTAACGAATTGTAAATTTAGTAATATATATATATATATCACTGGTAATTCGTATGACTTTTAAGTGATTATATGTATTCACACGTTATTTCTCTTAATCTTATTAAAAAGATTATCGGAGAATATTTGTAAGGTAAAAAAAGAAACAAAAAACGGAAAAAGGAAAAGGAATGTAAAGATTGATAATTTAAATAATTAGAGAAGTTTGAACAATAAAATTCAAGTTATAGGAGAACCGTAAAAACCACATAACGTTTAATCAAATATCAAATCAATTCTTATGGTTTGAACGATTAATACAAAAAAAACCTACCATTAATTCACAGTTAGTTGACTTTAATTTAATCTGACCTGATTGTACAAACACTACTCACAGTTAATTTAAGTGTCGATAGACAAAATTATTATTACTTATTTATATAATATTTATTAATTGTTTATTTAAAAAAAATATGAAGAAGATATGATTTTCTCCATCCATCATATCTCCCCCGTTAAAAAATATTTTTTTTAAAAAAAAAAAAAAAACTAAAATCTCCATCGGTTTAGAATTTTTTCTTTTTTAAAAAACAATTTATAATTTTTTTATAAAAATAAAAAAGACGAGGGAGAGATTCTGCATCTCTCTTTACATGAAAAGAAAAATCGTCTTTAATCAAAAACCATTTTTCTTCAAGAATCCATACGGCTCACCGCTTCTTCGTACTCGAAACCATCGTGGAGGCACAGTCGCACTGGCACTGTTGTTATGTTGCTGGCGGAACTCCTCCTCTCCACCACCGCTTGGCTATCCCTTGTCTTCTCCTCCACTGCTATCTGTTGCTCGCTACGCTTCAAGACGTGGGAAGGAAGTCCTCGTTCTCATTCGATTTGCTCACCGAATCGAGACCATCTTCTCCATCTCAAAAGGAGATCCTCTATCTAAGATGGTGCATCTCAGATGGAGATCAGAAGTGTCATTTGATGGAGTTGTAGAGTGAGATTTGCAGATCTCTCCCTCATCTTTTTTATTTTATTTTTAAATTGTTTTCTTTAAAATAAGTAATAATATTTTTTCCTGTCATCAATTAAATTAATTATGAGGGGTTTTTTATGCAATTAATCTAATTTTAATTAAAGTCAACTAATTGTAATAGTTTTTTTTATCCATCGGTTAAACCAAAGGGTTTATTTATTATTCTCTCTAAGTTTTAGAAACTTATTATAAAAATAAAAAAGACATGTACATGAGAATCAGAGACTGACTTTTGAGTTTTTAGATGCCAATCACCATCAGCTTTCACTCAGTGAAATAATCTATTTGTGAAATATGACAAAAAAGAATTAAATGAATTATACCGGGCATGATATTCACAACAAATCCGTCAGTGTCGTACCAAAATCTAACGCCGAATAGATAATTTTATTTAATGAAGAGGCCTATGAAAATCTGACTATGATTTTATGTATCAAGTACTCCCCTCTTGAAGAACATAGACAGAATTTAAGAAAAAAAAAACTCAAATTTACGGTTAAACGATAAATTATAATATATTATATTTTATTAATATAAATGTAACAAATATTAATCCAAATTCAATATATCCCAATCATGTAGAAATTAGTAGGATTGAGGATCTATAATTACTAAAGAAAATATTAAAGAAACAAAGAAGAAAAATCAACAAAAGTAGAAGAAATGAACACAAAATTAATGTGCATTGAAAAACATAAATAAACTTTTCTCAAATAGGACCGTTCTTATTAGAGAATTTAAAAAATATGAAATATATCTATGGAGATGAATGAAATAACTTACCAAGCAAATCAGCAGCATTCTTGCCATTGCTAAACCTTCCTGTGGGCTTCTTGGTCGGAAAATCGACACCGTTGTGAGGAAAATCAGCCTTGGCAACAGAAAGAGGGAGGAGATTGTTGTTGCCAACATCAACCAGAGAGTCTCCGAACACGAACACGGCCGGAACCATTTGAGCCTCCGAAAACCTGAAGCTCATCATCATGAATAAGCAGAAGAAAGCAAGAATCAAGAAGAAGAAACTTTCCCGGAAAATTTTCGAGGCCATTTTATTTGGAACTTGTAAAAAAAAAAGCTCTAGCTTACTCCAATTTTGTTGGTTTCTGATGTATATAAAAATGGAAGTGTTGAGTTTTTATAGAGGGACGTGAAGTGATAATGCATACAATTTTTAGTTTTATTTTTTTGGTTTTTTTAAGTGTGAAACGAAGGCACTGAAATCTGCTGCAGGTAACGTGGGTTTGGGGAGGAAACAAAATTATAGTTAAATCACTAACATTTGTCCCCCTGAAAACATCATTTTCTATGAAGAACACTGCCTTGATTTTTTTCTGATTTTTGATAAAGACTTTTAAATAATTTTGATTCATTAAAAAGTCAGTATTGATTATTTGTTTGGTTGTTGATTTCAAACATTAATGATTAATTACTTTGATTATGTGTTTAGAGATTGGAAATTAAAAACTATTTCTTGTAATAGTAGTATAAGCCAGTGTGTTCGAGATCCTAGATTTAATTACGATTGGGATAATGGATTTATAATGTTAGAGAACTACTTATCTAACGTTAGAACTGTGATCTTTGCATCTAACATTAAATAATAGAGTTGGGATAGCTGCATCGTATGTTTGAGTCGGAGAAATGGTTGTCTAACATGTGGAGCGGAACTAGAAATTGTTATTTGAAGGGGTACTAAAAAAAATTGAGGGGGCAAAGTACAAAGATTTAAAAATCAGATTTTTTTTAAATTTTTATTCCAATGGTGAACTTACAATTTTTTAAGGAAACATCTTAATTATATATATATTAGGGAATGAGCTATGTCCCCGGCTAGCCCTTTGATAACGTGTATATATATATATATATATAGTTATATATATATTACAGAACCGTTATTTTGTACATAAATTATGTTTGGAATACTAGACTTAAGACAAAAAAAATACTTATATATATTGGGTGTACATAGGGATGCATGTTTGGGGAATGAGGATGAATATAGGTTCTTCCATCCGCCCCACCCCCCCACACATTTCTCAATTTGGGAAAAATGGGGATGGGGATGTTTGGGAGGAGGTCACCCCATCCCCATCCCCATCCCCATCCTCAGTTTCCCATTTTCTCTGTTTTTTCTTGTTTTCTCGTATCCTCGGTCCCTTATTTTCTCATTTCCCTATTTAACTGAAAATTATAAATTAAATTAAAAAAAAAAAAAAACCTTTCATTACAAATAAAAAATAACAATACATTACAAATTCAACATAAAATGTTTCAAATAATTCAAATATATATTATAAATATATTTATATACTTTTTGGGGAAATGGGGAAATGGTGATCTCCATCCCCATCCCCATCCCCATTTCAATTTTATTGTGGGGGAATGGGGAAACCCCCCATCCCCATCCCATCCCCATTTTAATTTGGGGATGAAAATCATCCCTATCCACGCCCCCCCCCCCCCCCCCATTTCTCCATTTTTCCCCAAAAAAACATCCCTAAATAGGGATGGGGGTGCGGGGATTTGGGGCACCGGGGATTAATGTGCATCCCTAGGTGTACAACCAGAGTCCCACATTATCTAGACATTAGGATGATATTGGGTATACAAGTATGGAAACAATCTCTATTGGTGTGAGATCTTTTGGTAGAGACCCAAGAGCAAATCCGTGCGGGCTTAGGCTTAAAGCGGACAATATCATATCAATATGGAGAATGTGGGTTCCGTATTATAACAAGTGGTATCAGAGTTGTCCCCCAGACTTGGCCAAGACGAGTTGAACCAAGCCAGGAGATGGTACGCCTCAGGTAGCTCACGATGGGTCCGTGATGTTAGCTCTTGAGGCAAGAGATGTTCCAAATCTTCACATAAGACGTGTGCTCCTGACGCGGTGGAGAGGAATAACCTCGATGGAGTTGTACCCCCTAACATTGACAGATGGATGATCGCTTGAAGGGAGGACCGGACCGTGAAGATAATGATGGTCATTTGTTTAAGGGGGGGATTTTGTTAGGTGTACAACCAAAGTCCCACATTGACTAGACATAGGGATGATCTTAGGCATACTTTTCCATTAGTGTGAGGCCTTTTGGGTAGAGATCCAAGAGCAAATCCGTGTGGACTTAGGCCCAAAGTGAACAATATCATACCAATTTGGAGGATGTGAGTTACGTACTTATAACAATATATATACATGAATATGTTTACGTGGAAATGGTGATGAATGTCACCTTTTTGTTAGTCACTTGCAGTGATGTCACCTTTATAATAAGTTAAGTTTAAAATACACTTATTATGGTGAGCTACCGAAATTGCCCTTAAATAATCGATATTTTATTATTTAAAGGTTGTCGTCTAATTAAGTTGTCTGAAAATCAATCATCTACTCTATTTTTTCTTCACAAAACGAGCTCCATTCCAGATATTGCACATATTCCAGATTTTGCACAAGAAGGTAAAATAAAATTTCTGATCTTCATTTCCATTTTTTATTGTATTTCTGTGTGGTATAACACTGTATGAACATTTATGAACATGTTGTCTCAAATTTTTTATGTTGATGTCCTGGAGTTGTAAACTTTTTACAAAGAATGAATGAACATGTATGCATATTTTTTTGTATATATATTTGGACGAGTTAAGTTGTAGTGGTGCAAACAAGTTTATAATCTTGTACATAAAAGCTGAAAATGTTTTAAAAAAAGGTCGAAACATTTGTAAAAAAGCTCGGAAATGTGAAAATAAGTCTCGATCAAATTCTAAAAAAGCTCGATTCTAAAAATAGATGTTGGATATGTAAAAAGAAAAGAGCGATCCCTGGAAAAAAGGCTCGATCCTTGGCAAAAAAAAACTCGATCCATCAGAAAAAAAACTCGATCCTTGCCAAAAAAAGCTCAATCTCTCACACAAATAGCTCTATCCCTCACACAAATAGCTCGATCCCTTATGAAAAAGGCTTGATACCGTACAAAAAAAGCACGATCCCTCACAAAAAGCTAGATTCCTAAAAAAAAAAACTCGATCCGTAAAAGTAAAAGGTCGAGCCATATGAAAAAAAACTCGAACCATATATTAAAAAGCTCGATTATGTAGAAAAAGAGCTCGTTCTTGAACAAAAAAAGCTTGATCCCGTTAGAAAGAGCTCTGTCATGTACAAAAACGGCTCGATCAGTTTTTTAAAAAAGCTTCATATCTTACACTTTTGATTTTTGTTTAATCCTTTATAATTATAAATTTAATATGAAATATTTTTTTTCCTTATAAATGGTTTTTTATGTTGGTTTTGACAGGACAATGGATAGGGTGAGAAAAGTCATATCTTACAACGGTCGATGGGAGTAATTACCAGACGGAAATCAGAGGTATTTAGGTTCCGATAACCAAGGTTTGTATGTGTCAAAGAATTTGAGTTACGACGAACTGGTGTCGATCGTGCAAACCATTGTGAAGTTTGAAGAGAACAAATACAGTGCTGAGCTACAGTCTCTATCAATTGTTCCTGGGACTACATGTCGTACATTTATAAGAAACAATGACGATGTTCTGTTTATGCTAGGGGAAGATAGGGTGATCCCTCAAGTATGTGTTAGTCTAATCAAGAGGCCAGCAGGAGGTGTCATTGGTGAAGATATCCCTCATCCTGATAACACCCAACAATTTCGATCGTCAGGCGGAAGCAACCAGTTATTCACAAAAAGAAGTGGGATTGATGGTAGGGAAAACATATGTGTTGTCCCACTGGAAGTAGTCGCCCATGATAATAGACCGGAACCTCAATTCGACGATGTATTTGGTTGTCATATTGAGATGAATGGTAGAGGGTACAACCACCAATACAATGAGATCTACAATGACATCAACAATGAGGAGAATACAACACTGAATGTTGGGGTTAATCATGAGGTGGATAATGAGGGCAATTTAAATTTTGTAGAAAATGTAGAGGACAATCAGGATGATGCAGAACCTGTCGAAACGGAAAGACGTGTAAGACATGTACACAGATTTAGTTCCAGTGCACCAGATATAGTTGGGACCTCTGAGGGGAGGGCTAATGTAACTACAGATGATTCAAATAATACAAGAACATGGGTTATTCAAGGAGCAGAATCATACTCGTTTGGTATTGGTGGAAGCAGGAACTTGTTTGAAGATGAACCTACAAGCATGGTATATAAAGGCCAGTTTTTTACAACGAAAAAAGATTTGAAGAGACTAGTAGGCCATTTTGCAATGCGGGCAGAACTTTGACTGGAAGGTAAAAAGGTCCAATAAGACAACATTACATCTAGTTTGTTTGATGGAAAATTATACGTGGAAATTAAGAGCGGTGAGAAGAGATGAAGGCATATACTTTCAAGTAAGAAGTTTTGTCAACGAACACACTTGTCCGTTAGAGGAAATCCACCGCCGGCACCGACAAGCTAGTGCAGTCACAATTGGAGAAGTTATTGCACTTAGACTTCAACAACAAGATGGTCGACTAATGCTTCTGAAGGATATAATCGCCGATATGAAATCAATGTATGGAATCCAAATCATGTACAGTAAGGCACACGCCGCCCTCGATTATGCGTTGTCACTGACATATGGAACACATGAGGAAACCTTCCAACTGCTTCCATCATTTGGTTACGTTTTGTAACAACAAAATCCTGGCACAATCACTGACTTACAGTGCGACGAAGATGATACATTTCTATACTTCTTCATGTCGATTGGTGCCTCACTTAGAGGATTTCGAACGTGTATGCGTCCAGTCATTACCGTTGATGGTACCCATTTGAAGGGACAATTCCGGGGTATAATGTTTGTTGCAACAACACAAGATGGGAACGATCAGGTGTATCCAATTACTTTTGGGTACGGCGACTCTGAAAACAACCTTTCTTGGGAATGGTTTTTGGATTGCTTGAAGGGTGCCCTAGGTCATATTGATGAGCTAGTTTTCATTTCCGAAAGGCATGCAAGCATTGAAGCAGGGATTTATAAAGTGTTCCTTTATGCCACCTATACCATATATTGCTGGCACTTTGCTGAAAATGTCAAAAAGCGATTTCATAGGAAGGATGTTGCCGTAATAATGAACAAAGCAGCACGCGCATACACCGAGTTTGAATATAACCAGTATATGGAAGAGTTAAGAAACTTGCACCAGAATGCATATGATTATGTCATTGATGCCGGTCCACACAAGTGGTCTCGTGTACAATGCCTGGAAAGAAGGTATAGGGTGATGACGACTAATGTTGCAGAATGCATACACTCATGTCTAAAATTTGCACGCCAACTGCCTATGTTGACTCTGGCTGAGTTCATTAGGAATATGCTGCAACGGTGGTTTCATGATCGCTATAGAGCTGCACAAACCATGCGTCATCAGTTGACCGACGCAGCACATCTTGTACTTTTAAAACGTGTGGAGAAGTGTGATTATTTGACAGTAAATCCAGTCGACTGGAATATTTTTTCGGTCAAGCGGTCTGGAAAACAGTGGACTGTTGACTTAGCTCGGAAGACTTGTTCTTGTAACAAATTTCAAATGGATAATTTTTCATGTTCTCACGCCATTGCGGCGGCACGGTAGATCACTGTAACTTGGACTTCACAACTTTGAAAACCTATTGATCATTTTCTTGGTGAAGCTGATCGTTTTCAATATTTTTTATAGGGAGCAAAACTTGGACTTCACAACTTTATGTGCGGACTACTACAAGACACAGACACTTATTAACGCGTACTCAGTTCCTATTATGCCGGTGGGCCATCCTTCTACTTGGGTTATGCCATCTGACATTGCTCAGAGGGTGATTTTGAATCCAAACTCCAGGAGACAAGCAGGACGCCTGAGGGCGGGTCGCCATGTCTCGTCTTCGGAGAGGACAACTACACAATCCGGTAGAAGATGTGGACAACCAGGGCATAATTCCAGGAGATGTTCTAATCCACCGATGATTAATGAAGGTACAAGAAGAGCTGTTCCCGATGAATACCGCCGCAAGTATAGCATCTGCCATCTAATTGGACACAACAAACAAACGTGCCCTAACATTGACTCTAATAGGGAATGAATGACAATTTTTTGATCACATTGAAAACTTTTGAAAGTGTATCATATTGTAATAATTTGGAATTGCAATAATTACTTATTAATGAATTAATTAATATTAATGAATGAATAATGAATGAATTAATATTCATGAATTAATTACATGTCTGTGTACAACTAAAATGGTAATATACAAAAAATCACTTAGCGGGCCTGGAGTTAGCAAAAATCTCCACATCCATTTTTTCCCGAATCATTCTCATGTCGTCCTCTGACCAATCAAAAGGCCTTCGGTTTGCCATTATGTACTCGATAATTCTCAAAGTATGGGGACCGCATTTACCTCTACAATTCGGGACATAAAACACCATTAGAAATCGTTCATAAAGAATATCTAAACACGTGAATGAAATAGAATGTCTTACGATTTCTTTTGTTGGGGGGCTGTAGAAGGATGCACCAAGCTGACCGAGAAGGGCTTATTTTCCTGAGTGAAAGCCCGACGACCAGGTCGCCGTGCTGTGTGGAACCCTGCGTCACTCAACATGGAGGGTAAAAACCACTGTAATGGTCGGACTTGTTGGTGCTTGATCTGATAAGGGACTTACTGTCTCCAAGGGTCATAAATATCAATCTTCCCGCGACAAAGGTCGACGCTCACCACCAGCCAATGTTGGGCCCCAACGTTGCACGGAATCAGCCCCTGTAATAGTTTTCATGCCGTGTTAGCTGAGGATATACTTACAATTTTTTTTAAATCATCTCAATCATGTAACACTTACCTGGTCAACCTCGTGCCATGGGCGGTTTCCATTCGTGGTTGCTCCACGGACCATGAGAAGGTCCTCTTCCAACCATCGGGACTGTAACACATTCCATTTTGCCATGCTCACAGCACCGTGGGAATCACGAGGCATCATCCTCTCCCACATGTACAACATAAGTGGCTGTACAAGCATTGACAAGATCGTATTATTAATACAGAAGCATAAAATCCGATGTGATTCCCAAATGTTATAACTACTTACATAAAATTGTGTATCCAACACGTTGATCCTCTGGTTGTACACATTGTGGAATCTTCACTGACGCTTGCGAAGAATATTGAGGTATGCATCCATATGCTGACAAACAATAAAACCACCGTAATTGTTAACAATTCAACAATACTTACACAAAAGTTAATATGAAATATAATAAGTACGTACCGTGTCCTCCAAGTCCATGAAGTTGGACTGCATACGCACGAACCATCCCGTGGTAACTGGTGACAGCACATCCATATCACGTCTGTTTAATGATTGAATTACCTTAGTTATACATAAATTAGAATAAACAACATATGTACATCCATTTGTATTATAAAAAGTTGGACTCACTGTTCCCCATTGATGTTCCTCTTGAAGGCCTTGTATGCCGCTAGGTGGTCACCGTCCACTAGTTCGTGGGGGTCAAAAATGTGTTCCACGGACTCGGGCCGAGTCTTCAACCTCTTTGGACGACATGGATCTGTGTAAGGGCTCACCAACTGTCATCCGTGCTTACCTAAACGCTTTACCGGGGGAGGGGACCGCTCCGAAGCCAAGGACGTACTGGGTGGGGGAGGGAACCGCTCTGATGCCACGGACGTGCTGGGTGAGGGAGGGGACTGCTCCGACGGCATGGAAGTGATGGGTGGGAAAGGGGACCGCTCCGACGCCACGGACGTGCTAGGTGGTTGAGGGGACCGCAGTGGTTGAATCGATGTGCTAGGAGGTGGGGGGATCGATGTGCTAGGAGGTGGGGGGATCGATGTGATGGGAGGTGGGGGGGACCGCTGAGCCTGGGTGTCTGTCCCCCCCGTAAACCTATCAGTCGACCCTCCGGGACTAAATAATTGATCAGGAGGTGGGGGGCCATCCCAGTGTGTACTTAAGGTCCAACCTTGAAGCCCCCGGATCATATCCAGTAACAATCGGTGTTGCTGATGACGATCCTCATCACTCTTTCGTATCATATCCAACAACTCCAAGTGTTGACGTTGTCGATCCTCGTCACTCTTCCGGAGGGCTTCACACACATCGTTCAACATTTTAGTCCACGGAGCCTGAAATCATGTCTACATTGTTAGTAAAAAACTATCAGCACGTGTTAATAAAAAACACTTAACTTTGTTTTCAACTTACCTTTCCATCACGTCCAACGCCCCCACGGGAATCCCCTGCAGATGTACCATGTCCAGGGGTGGAAAACTGAACCCGCCTATGCCTATGTCTTTCTCGTTGAGGGTCTGTCTCATATCCCTCACTGTCACTGGGCCTCAATCCCCCAGCAGCGGGCTCAGATCCCTCATTGTCAATGGTCCTGTCTGTACCACTGATCCCGCCTAAGGTGGTCTGATCAGGGACCTCAGGCAGCATATCATCCATGTCATCTTCTACATACATGTTCCCCCCTCGTCTAGGCAGGCATAGTATGGTGCGTGTCTCTCAGCTGGTGTCGGCACCAGTTCCTTGATCGCAAACATCTGAAATATTAGTTAGAACAATGTCATTGTACAAATACTAACTAATAAAAACATTAACAAAATAAATACATACCCTGGCTTTGAAAATCTTTGCTAGCTTCTTCCCTCTCGGTTGTTTGGTCAACTCCCACTTCAAAATACAGGGAGTCAGATCAGTAACCCTCCGGACACCGACCTATTTGGCCAACTCAGGGATCACCTCCAAAGCAAACATCTGCATCATAGATAAGTACGCTAAGTATCCATACAATTTTTGGGCACCAACAATAAAGTACAATTTGTAGTTCGAACTTTTTACCAACAGGGCATGAGAAAGACCGTATATGTTGTAGGTCTCCACCCTGTGTACATCAGCGCCCTTTTCCTACCGGCGTCGCTCGAACCCGTCTCTTCGCCCGTCAAGCGCATGCTTGAATGAGTGAATAGAATGCTTGTACACGTGGGCACCCCACGGGAACACGTCGAATACATCGAGGTCCTCAACCAGCCAAAACTGTCAAACTGGAATCTTGAATCTCTCATCCACCCCCATCAGTATCCAGTTCAGCATATATAAGAGGCAGAGCTTGACAGTATCGTACGCCTGTCCGAAATCTGTGCCGGTGATAACACCCCTAATCTGCTCCAGCGACACCTCCTCGACTCCAGGAAAGTACCGCTCATGTATGCCATTCTCCACTGCTGCATACATTGTGGTCTCTGGTATAACTCCAAACCGCAGTCTGGTGATCAGGCAAAATTTCACCTTCGAAAATCTCACCGACTGGGTTCCTAACATGAAGTGCATCTCATCTGTGGGGCCGTTATGATGAAGCTCCCTCAAAAGAAACCGATGGATAATACCATAGGAAAACTTCATCTCCCTATGCATCGTCAGGAAATGTCCGAAACAAGACGCTATGAACCGCCGACGGTCTTCGTCTGCAAATTCTACAGGGACACGGTTCAGCGCGTCGTCTATATGGGCGAGGGCATCAAAATGGTTGTGTCGTGTCAATTTGCCCTCGTACCAGTATCCTTCTGGAGTTTTAAGTGAATCCCTCAACCTAATTCTCATCTGCAATGTAACAGAAATACAACATTATTAGACAGAATTTTATTAAAAAGCTTGATCCCTTTAAAAAAAGCCCGATTGATTTACAAAAATACTCGATTCCTTTTCAAAAAGGCTCGATCCATTTCAAAACAGTTCGATTGCTTTACAAAAAAGCTCGATTCCTTTTCAAAAAGGCTTGATCCCTTTCAAAACAGCTCGATTGCTTTACAAAAAACCTCGATTCCTTTTCAAAAAGGCTCGATCCCTTTCATAAAAGCTCCATCACTTTTAAAAAAAAAACTCGATCCCTTTTAAAAAATCTCGATCCCTTTTAAAAAATCTCGATCCCTTTTCGAAAAAGCTCGATCCCTTTCAAATAGGCTCAATCCAATTCAAAAACAGCTCGAACCTATTCAAAAAAGCTCGAAACATATTCAAAAAAACTCGATTCCTTTTCAAAAAGGCTCGATCCCTTTCAAAAAGGCTCGATCCCTTAAAAAAAAAAACTCCATCCCCTTTAAAAAAAGCTCAATCCCTTTTTAAAAAGGCTCGATCCCTTTTCAAAAAAGCTCGATCCCTTTCAAATAGGCTAGATCCAATTCAAAAACAGCTCGAACCTATTCAAAAAAAGCTCGATCCCTTTTAAAAATGGCTTGATCCCTTTTCAAAAAAGCTCGATCCCTTTCAAATACGCTCGATCTAATTCTAAATCAGCTCGAACCTATTCAAAAAAGCTCGATCCTTTTCAAGATGGCTCGATACTTTTTTTAAAAAGCTCGATTCCTTTTCGAAAAAAATCGATTCTTTTTCCAAAAACCTCGATCTACCAAAACCTAATTTTCACGAAAAAATAGCTCGACTAATCAAATAAGCTCGATTTTCTTGAAAAAAGTCTCGAAAACCCAGATTTCATCTTCCTCAACTGATATTCAACCAAATTATAAACCCTAACCTAAAGCACAACCATTCTCACATCTCTATTTTAACCGGTTTCTACAATTCCTATCAACAAAACTCAATTCTAACATGTAATGCAAGTTTACAACAACAAAAACGAGGAAAAATAACCAATCTTACCTTTGTCAATCGCAGCTCTTTCGGTCACTTTACCTGTCGATTAGTTTCCCGTCGGTTTGACTGTTGCTTCTCTCTGACTTTGAAAACGACAACTTCCTCACTGTTAAAATATTTCGGAGTATTTTTATCTCAAACGCTCTTTTAATGCCTTTTAAACATACATTAGTAAAGTGATGATATTTGTACAACACACCCCTCAAATAGTACCAATAATTTTTTGATCACAAGTCTGTGATCAACTCTTGAATTTTGATTGATCAAGAAAAGGTTGGCCTCACATATATCTATCGTCTAATATTGACTGATTTATCTGTTTTGGGTCGTCCTTATCTTCTGGTTTAATCTGAAGATGTCTAATTTATGTAAGTTTGAATGCAATTACTCATCAAGAAAATAAATAAATAAATCAGTTTTGACAAATTTTATATACATAAATAAACATTGATGGAAATTTGGAGATGTATCCAAAATCCTGAATTCCAATTGTAATATATATAAATATCCGGATCCCGTATCTTTTTTTTAAGTAAGGTGTAAGATACATGATTATTTTTTTTAATAATAGTAAACGTTTAAATTTTTTGTCTTTAAATTGATGTGATATATGAGATACTCAACATGTTATAAATTCTAAAATTATATGATAATTGATATGATATTGACACTTTATATATTATATCATTTGATATATACTTTTTTTTTAAAAGATAAAATATCTAGAATTATTCTTTTTTTTTTCTTTCATTTTATAACGATACTAATTGAAATATTGTATAGAAAAAAGTGTATGAAATTCTTACACCTAATAATTTCCGTCTATATATATATATATATATATATATATGCGTACATCCTTATCCTTTCAACATTACTAATAAACTATAAAAATACATCAAAAATCAAACGATCTGATAATAATATACAGATGGTCAGAAGCTTAGCATTTAATTATTAACTTGTGATGGGCGTGTTCTTATAAGATTGAATTAAATTAAACTAGACTATTTTAGTTAATAATATATGGCTTTAAGGATTATATTAAAATATAAGACATTTTTTTTTTTGAAAGGTACATTATCGATTACTAGTTGTAGGATTTTAATTTAAAGATATACAAAATTTAAAAGTTTAGTTTATATCCTACTCCTAATTAATTTATCACCTAATAATTATACATATAATGTATCGTAACTAAATCCTTAAAATATACGTGAGGTATTTATTTGATCGATGATGGATAAGCTGGTTTTACATAGAACAAGTAAAAAAAAACGAGACTATCTCGGTTATTATATGGGGATTCAACGGTAAAGATATGAGTATAAACCGTGAAAGTCTCATATTGCTCTTTCTGTAATTAAATTTGATATTGGACAAATAAGAGATTTACCATACATTTTGCTAAATGTGTATGATAAAACTTAGAGAGAAAATAAAAAATAGTCATTGGAAACATTAAACTTTCGTTAGTAACAACTTTTGAAATTTTAATCGTTAATAACCACTTTTTTAAAAAAAATAGTGTATGTTCATAAATTACAAAAATACCCATGAATTTAATTTTTTCTTAAAAACTGAAAGCAAACTTGAAGTCATGACTAAAATCTGGAATCAAACTTGAAATCACGATTAAAAACTTGAAATCACGACTAAAAACTTGAAACTTGAAATCTTACCTAAAAACTTGAAAACTTGAAATCTTGAAACTTGAAATCTTGACTAAATAAGAATGTTGAAACTTGAAATCTTGACTAAATTGAAATGTTAAAACTTGAAATGTTCTGGGTTTCTAGATTTTTCGTTTTATCTTGAAACTTTAAATCTTGACTAAATTAAAATGTTGAAACTTGAAATCTTGATTAAATTGAAATGTTAAATCTTAAAATGTTATGGGTTTCTAGGTGTTTCGTTTTCTTTCCATTTTTTCTGCAGACCACATCACCCGTGGAGGGGGAGCTCGACGGCGCTGCTGGACGGTCGTAAAGCCCATGCGACAGAACACGCCGGCACGCCGGCAAGCCGATGATGTCGGGGGAGAGAGGAGAGGAGAGAGAAAGAGAGGTACGAGAGAGGGAGAGAAAGAGAGGAGAGAGAGGTGCAGGGAGAGAAAGACAGGTTCGGGAGAGAGAGGAGGCCGGCGGCGATTCTCCAACACATCACCGACACGGAGAGAGAGAGGAGAGGAGAGAGAAAGAAAAAGAGAAAAAAAAGTATATTTAAGAATGGTTTTTAAATAAGGGCATTTAAATAATTTTTTTAAAAAATAATTATTAATAAATAATTTTTCGTTTGTGAGTAAAAACAAATTTTCTATTTTATATATGATTAGTTTTAACAATTTCCGCTTAAACTTAAACGTTGAATGAAAGGTAGAACTGTAGAATTAGTTGATATATTGCAGGGAGGGATGTGAGTGTATATATATTAACCATGCATATATGAAAATAAGATACAAAATATATACTGGATCGGTACAAGTCAGCTCTCTTGAATCCAAATCAGACAAGCCAATTTTGAATTTTCTGAAAAATTCTAGAAATAGAGGAACTACACACAAAAAAGTCTTTAAAGTGGGCAGATTCTACAAAGACAACTATATTCAATTCAAAACAGCTTTGTGTGGTGCGCATAATTTTTTTTTTTTTTTGCCAGCTGTTCATATCCTCAATATGAATACCGACCCATTTCCAATATTCCCACTTCATAATGTATTCAAATTTTGGTATTTGTTTATTTTATCTCTTTTTAAATATATTTATATATAGTATTTTCAGAACAATACAATAATAATAAAAATAATATTCAAAGTATATATATATATATATATATATATAATATTTTCATAATGGTAAAATTCAAGATAATTAATGACTTGAGAGACAAGATGATATTGACTAAGTAGTTTGCTCCTCACTCCTGCACTATGAGGTTATGGGTTCGAGTTTATCCCTCCCAATATTCTTGAATTATTGTAATATTTAAAAAAAAAATTGATAGTAACTTGAGACTTGAGAGTAAATAACTTAAAAATATTTTTCACAATGATTTATTGGTTGTAAAAAAATGATTATTTAGTTGCTACTATAATAATATGAGAGTTCCTTCAAATATTTTACAGGTTAAGCAGCAATTAAAATTCTTCATTTAATTTAAAAGTATATAATGGTTTTTAATATTACAACGTTAATATATATAAGTTAAATTCAGAGGTAGAAGATATAAATTAATTGTTTAAAAAAATATAAGTTAATATTTAATTATGAATCTTAAAATTATTTTTAAAATTTCTTTGACTAAACATATATACATTCTTAAAATTATTATATTTATTTATTATCTGTAGTAGAAAACTAAATTTAAATTACACGTGATATAGACACTCGAGACAATTGAGACTTGAGAGGATATTAATTTGACATGAAAAAATAAATAACTATATATATATCTAACAATACTGTCAATAAAAAAAATGACATTAATTTGACATGAAACTTTAATTTGAATGTAACACGTTTCCATGGCATGTTTCTCACGCGATGCAAGTAATCATTTGTTATCAAATAATGCTTTAAAGACTTCAACTTCAAGCAACTTAAGTAAATAAGAAGAGAAGAAGACTTTAGTCCGGTGGTAAAACCTTTATATCCATGTTACGAAGTTGTGGATTTAAGTCTTTCCTTTATTCCTATAAAATCTTGAATTATTATGCATGGTTATATAAATCAATTTAAAATTCCTCCGATCCATTTTTATGATATCATGATGACTTAAATATTGATACACATATCGAAATTTTATAACATATTTGTAACAAAAATTAATAAATATTGTTTATAACTAAAAATATTTGTATTGGACGTATTTAACCTCTTTTATTTTAGAGTTTTGATGTGACCAAAAATAGAATACATAGATCCGAAATCAAGAGGTTTTGCTTTCTCATTGTAAACAGTAATTTATATTAGAAATTGAATATTGATGTGCTGTGGATGTAAGGATCAAATTAATTGATCGTCGAACCATATAAAATCTTATTTCACTCTTTATTATTATTTTTATTTATTTTCATGTGTGATTGTTTCATTGATATTGAGCTTATTGAGCTTATTTATACCTCGTTTATTCCTTAATATGACCGTCCAGTGGACACCCACGTATTCTGTTAGTAAAGTTGGTAAAAAAAGTCGTATACACCTATAGACAGCGCCTAATAAGGATCTATTTGTCTAGTCAACCCATGGAGAGCTAAACATTCCTGCTTGTAGCCTCTAATTCTGCAGTCAATTTGACTCACAACTCACGGGTACGGCCACACCAACCACTGGACCACCGCCTAACTGGCTGGAACCCGGTGGATCTCACCGCCATTCAAGACTGGTAAGTCGAAGTAGATATGATGATGGAAAATGCTTAAATATTGTCATATGTGAATTTTATCGTACGTACACGTCATCAACAAAGAGGATAAATTGCCAGGTGGACATCCGAATAGGCATTCAGAAAATATCCTACAAGATATCACCGAAGAAGAGAAAACTCGAGTAAGCAGATGTTGAATAAAACCTACTCAGGGTCAATCAACGTTATATACTACTCGGGATCAGTCAATGACACTCGGGGTTGGCATTTCTACTCGGGTCAAATAACGTTACTCGGGACCTCGGGTATTATCCTTACTCGGGACAAACATGAAGAAAACCGAATAAAAGCCTAACGCTTAGTTCACACGGATTAGGTCATTAAGTACACGAATATATCCATATCAAGAAAGAATCCCAATGAGAACATAATACTGAGCTGGAATGGTTCACAATCAGGCAACAACTTAATTTCTTTAAAAAGACTGTTATCATAAGGAAACAAGTCCAAATTTGACTACATTACTAGAATCCCATTCGATTTCAATACAAGACTCCGAAACAGGAAAGAAGACAGCCCGCTTCAAACAAGTAATCATAATTAAATACAAAGATCTATTACTTATACAAAGCTAATTAGGGTTCTATAAACATATAAATAGACCCATAATCTCGCCAAAAAAGATATAGATAGCAATCATAGAAAAATACAGAGAGAAGAAAGAGAGATCGAGAGCTTGTAACATTATAAATTCATAGTGGATTTTGGCTCGGTTGATCATTCAACCACCCGTGGACGTTTCTCCAATCATTGGAGTTTTACCACGTAAAAAACTCGTGTCTTTGTTACTTTATCATTCTCTTTCTCTTTGAAATCACAACCGAAATCCATTCCTTGTTGGCTTTTCTGATACAATCCAGAAATCGACGTCAACAATTGGCGCTAGAAGAAGGGGCATGTCTTGAACCTCCGATTTGATTAAAAGCAATGGAAGGCAGCAGAGGCAGTTCTGGGGATGTCCAAAAATCTCCAGATAACTTCCATGTTAGCAGTACATCGCGGGATCTTGCTACAACAACAGAAAACCAACCTACATTCCTGGCGGGGATCCAGTAAGTTCCTCCGACCAGCGGAGACCTGACCCAACGCTTCCTAGAGGCGTTGCAGCAATTGGTGGCAAACGCAGCAAAGGAAGAAGTTGATCTACTGGCAACAGAAGCACAAACTCCTAACCTCCCAATTGCGAGGCTTCGTTCTGTTGTAGTAGGGCCAGAAATAAATACACCGGAGGCTGGAAGAAACTCTGTTCCAATTAATCAGGCTGGACGTTAAACACCTGAAGAGGAATGACCACGTTAGAAGCAGAACCAGGATTAGACAATCCGTGCTAGACACCACAAACATGACTGGCACAGGGATCGGTCGTCATCAGAAGATAGCTATCGACACCATCGCAAGCTTCATCATGGAATCATACGCGAAACTCAACATCAAAGTGAAGAACCTGAAAGAGGAATGACAATCACCCAACGGTTCAACCATCAGGGAAGTCCCGTGGGAAACAGGGACGTCGTAATCCAAAGCCTAACTCGAGAAGTTGAGAACAATAGGCGTCAGATGGATGCACTGGTCAGACGTTATGGGTGTAACGATTTATCTGATGACGAATCTGACAGTCCATTCACCAGGAAAATCTTACAGACCCCATTCCCAGAAAAGTTCAGGATGCCACACGTTGAGCAGTTCAAGAAAGTGACAAACTTAAAGGAGCACGTCAGACGCTATAAAAGTGCTATGACCCAGTATGTCCATAGTGATCCCTTACTGTGTCTCAATTTTCCACAAACTTAGGAGACATGGCCTTAAGATGGTTCGAGAGATTGCCCCCAGTAAGCATTGGAAGTTTTAGTGAACTAAGCAGGAGCTTCTCAAGGCAATTCCTGAACAATGTTCACAGGAAAAAGTCAATGGCTTACCTTTCTCAAATAAAGCAAGGGAAAGATAAATAGCTGAAGAAATATCTGGGGAGATTTGGCCAAGCAGTATCAGAAATTGGCAGGGCAAACGATGAAGCAATAATTGTTGTATTCATCAACAACCTATAGAATGGACGGCTATCTTTTGATTTAAGATGAGCCCGTCTGACCAGGTATGCAGATATGATGGACATGGCAGGAGGGTATACATTAGCCGAAGAATAAGAGTTAGCCACTAGAGGAAGCTACATGCATGGAAGAAAACCCGAGAAAGACACCGAGTCCAATGTGCAAAACCAAAAGGGAAAACAGAAAGGAAACAACAAAGAAAAAAGCAATGACGGGGGAAACAGACATAATGCTGAACAAACCATGGAATAATACTGAGGCAGATACACCAGCTACACCTCTTTTCGAAAAAAAACAGAAGGAAATCCTACCCATTATGGAAACAAAGAATATGGTACAAGAGCCAGGCCGTCAATCTCAGTTTGCTCGGTGAGATACAACCAAATACTGCAGGTTCCACAAGAAAACCGGTCATGAGACTTTCAAGTGTTACCAGCTCAGAGATTACATAGAAACCCTCATTCGGGAAGGACATCTACAGGATGTGATCTTGAAAAGGGATGAAAAATTAGAAGCAAAGAAAGAGATCAGAGCCAATCACAGCTCTGGTCGAAATCAAAAGGTCAGTCCAGAGGCCAATCAAGTAATGCATACGATCTTTGGAGGACCATCCACTGGAAAAAGTAACCGAGAGCGAACTCAGGAAATTAGAGAAGCAGTAGAAGCAAGAAATAACTTTGATGTAAACTCGGTTGAGTCAGACCCGAAAAGGGTAAAGAAAGGATGGGACCCAATAACATTCACAGAAGCAGACTCACATGGCGTCGATGTTCGGCCAAATGACGCTTTGGTCATAAGTGCCCGGATTGGTCACCGGGAAGTCAGGAGAATCTTGATAGATAATGGAAGCTCAACAGACATTCTCAATGAAGCCGTCTACGATCAACTCAGGTTAGACCGAAAAGACCTACAGCCCTTCCATACCCTATTCAGAGGATTCGGGGGAGTTGAGGTCAGGTCACTTGGGACGGTAAAGCTACCTGTGAAGATTGAAGTGGCACCTTGCCAGAGAACTGTATTGCTCGACTTCGTAATGGTAGACTTGGAAAATTAGCCATATAATGCACTATTGGGATGACCATTCCTGAAAAAAACTAAGGCCGTAACAGCCACTTATGCCTTAATGATGAAATTCCCGACCGAACAAGGGGTCGGGGTAGTTAAGGGATCCCAAGAGATGACCCGAAGAGCTAACCTGTCAGTATACAAGGACAAGAATGAACAGGTTTGCACTATAACACAACCGAGTCAGAACGAAAAGCCACTATCATTCGAATTCTATCCAAGGGAAGAGCCGAATGAATCCAAAACTGAACCGGTCGAAGAAATCACCTTGAAAGAAGATGAACCAGACAAAAAGGTCAAGATAGGGGCCAACCTAGAAGGAAGAGTCAAAAAATGCCTCATTGATCTACTTAAAGAATATAGGGATGTGTTCACTTGGAGTCATGAAGACATGGTCGGGATAGATGCCCGAATAATATCTCACCATCTCACAGTAGACTCGAACGTAAAACCGGTGATACAAAAGAGAAGATCATTCAATCTCGAAAGAAGTCGGGCAATCAAACAGGAAGTAGGGAAGCGACTAGCTGTAGGATCGATTAGAGAGGTCAATTACCCTCAATGGGTGGCTAATGTAGTCCTCGTCCAAAAGAAGAATGGACAGTGGAGGATGTGCGTAGATTTCACAGATCTGAACAAGGCATGCCGGAAAGATAGTTTTCCACTTTCGAGGATAGATCAATTGGTGGACGCTACATCAGGCCATGAGCTGCTCAGTTTCATGGACTCCTATTCGGGATATAACTAAATCCGGATGAACAAGGCTGACAAAGAAAAAACAGCATTCACAACTGATCAGGGTTTGTACTGTTACACAGTAATGCCCTTCGGATTAAAAAATACAGGAGCAACATATCAAAGGCTGGTCAATAGAATTTTCGCACGACAAATTGGAAGGAACATGGAAGTATACATTGATGACCTGTTGACCAAGAGTATCACGGCAGACAAGCACACTTCAGACCTGCGAGAAACATTTGATATCTTGAGGAGATACCAAATGAAGCTAAATCCGAACAAGTGTTTATTCGGGGTTCCTTCAGAAAGATTCCAGGATTTTCAAGTTCACCAAAGAAGAATCGAAGTCAACCCCGAAAAGATACAGGCCTTGCAGAAAATGACTTCACCGAGGACACTCAAAGAAGTGCAGCGCCTGACAGGATGCTTAGCTTCCTTGGGTAGATTTATCTTAAAGGCTACAGACAGATGCATGCCTTTTTTCGAAGTAATTAGAAAATGGAAAGGACTCGAATGGAATGAAGAGTGCGAGCAGGCATTCTAAAAAATTAAAGAATATCTAGGGCAGGCTCCCATCCTTTCAAAACCTCAGATGGGGGAGACAATCAAACTGTACTTATCAATTACAGAACTAGCAGAAGCTCAGTCTTAGTCAGGACAAAAGATAGAGTACAAAAGCCAGTATACTACACCAGAAAGGCACTTTTACCAGCTGAGACAAGATATTCACAGGCAGAAAAGATGGCTCTAGCACTGGTTTCAGCAGCAAGGAAGCTAAGGCCATACTTTCAGGTTCATACAATCCAGGTGCTCATCGATTGCCCATTGAAGCAGATTTTACAGAAACCAGAGATTTTAGGGAGATTAACCAAATGGGCAATCGAGCTAAGTGAATTCGATATCCACTACATCTCTAGGACATCTCTCAAAGGGCAAGCAGTGACAGATTTTATAGCAGAGTTCACAGAACCAAACCTGAAACAAAAAAGATGTTGGGTAAAAATTTCACATGGAAACTGTGTGTTGATGGCTCTTCAAACACTCATGGCAGCGGGGCAGGGATTGTAGTATGCACTCTAGAAGAAGATGATGTTGAATGTGCCATAAGGTTTGACTTCAAAGAAACCAACAATCAAGCCGAGTACGAGGCACTACTAGCTGGACTCAGAGTCTGCATAGCTCTCGGGGCAAATGAGGTCGAGATATTCAGTGATTCACAGGTAGTTGTCAAACAAGTCTTGGACGAGTACCAAGCCAATGATGAAGCCATGATAGCCTACTGTGACATTACAAAACAACTCCTCCAAAAATTTAAAGAATATAAGATTGCCCAGATCCCCAGGGAGGAGAATGAAAAGGCAGACACATTGTCCAAGTTAGCGTCAGCAACAACCACAATCAGGCTAAAGACTATTCTGGTTGCACATCTCCTTAAACTGAGCACAGCTGAACCAAGAAACTTAGAAATTTTAGAAATCCGAACATCGCCAGACGGTTGGATGACTTAGCTAAAAAGGTTCCTGGAAGAAGGCGTGCTCCCGGAAGATCCTTTACAAGCAAAACGTATCAGGTATAGATCAGCAAGGTACACATTGGTTAGAGGAGAACTATACAGAAGGGGGTATTCCCGAACACTCCAAATATGTGTGTCAGAGGAAGATGCATATCTGATATTACAGGAAATCCATGGAGAATTTTGAGGAAACTACACTGAGGGTAAAAGTTTGGCACACAAGGTACTCAGGCAAGACTATTATTGGCCTACTATGTTCTCAGATGCACAGCAGTGTTCAGAAAGTTGCAATACTTGCCAAAGGATTGCTAATGACATCCGATAGCCTCTTGAGTAGCTCAGAAACCTCACATCCCCATGGCCATTGGCCATGTGGGGTTTGGATCTAATCGACCCAATGCCAGTAGGGACAGGGGGTGGAGCGAAGCATGCCATAGTAGCCGTTGACTATTTCACGAAGTGGGTAGATGCTGAAGAATTAGTGCATATCACAGAAGCAAACACCATAAATTTCATGAAAAACAATATACTTTATAGGTTTGGAGTCCCAAACACTATAATCACTGACAATGGCACTCAGTTCGACAACCTGAAATTCAGACAACTGTGCAAAGAGTACCAGATTGCCAATTACTATGTCACACCTGCCCACCCTCAAACAAATGGACAGGAGGAAGCAGTGAACAAAATCATCAAGCACACAATCAAAGCAAAGCTAGATGCCAAGAAAGGAAGTTTGGTTGAAAAGCTTCCCGAAGTATTATGGGCATATTGGACAACAACAAGAACATTAATAGTAGAAACTCTATTCACTTTAGCGTTTGGAATATAAACTGTTATCCATATAGAAACATCGTATACGTCACCTCGAGTCAGGCTATATGATGAAGATCAGAACGTTGATATGCTATTACAAAGTCTAGATGAGCTAGGAGAGAAAAAGGAGAAATCCCAAATACAAAATATGACATATCAACAAAGAGTAGCTCTCTACTACAACTCTCATGTTCAGGTCAGAAAATTCCAGTTGTGAGACCTGGTACTCAGGAAGGTGTCGTTGAACACAAAAAATAAAGCTGCAGGTTCCCTGGCTGATAAGTGGGAAGGCCCGTACAAAGTCGAAGGAGTAGCTGGTCATGGAGCGTATTGGATTGCACGACCCAATGGAGGGGTTTTACCCCGACCATGCAATGCCCAATATCTGAAGATTTTCTATCCTTAAATTATTTTTTGTTCTTTTTTCTAGTCATGACGATTTTAGTTAGGATAAATATTAGCTGTGGAATTTAAAACTTTATTGATTTTACAGTTATGAATAAAAGATCAAACTCGGGATTCCAAAAGAAAGCATATGATAATAAGAACATATGGAAGACAAGCATGATAATAAGAACATGCAAATAGAATACTAGGGACCATTAAATCCCGAATGGGAGGAGAAGCTCAAAAGAGCATGCCAACCGAGTAAGATCAAACGACTTTAGCAAAAAGGCAAACCTGATGCACTAGCTCGGGACGTTATCGGGAAAAATTCCGGTGAAATGCGTAGTTGTATTAAGCAATTCAAAAAGCTTAACGAAACCCTTGCGCATAAAAACTGAGGAGACGTCCTCGGTAATGCGTAAGGACTCGAACATATGATTATGGTGAGTCATGATGTAATGTTCGGGTAACAACCGTGTATAAAACACAAGTATAAACCTACTTGTCTGTTTTAAGAAGACACGGTTAATAATACTAGCCAGTTTAATAAGATACTTGGCATAAATATTACAAGAGCCGGTTTAATAAGATACTTGGTATTAAAATTATTCGGGTGACAGCCGGTTTAATAAGATACTCGGTGAAGTTACCCGAACATCAGAGTTAGCCAGTTTAATAAGATACTTGGCATGAAGATTACAAGAGCCAGTTTAATAAGATACTTGACATTATTTGGGTGACAACCGATTTAATAAGATACTCGGTTAAATTACGCGAACGTGAGAAATAGTTGGTTTAATAAGATACTCAGCAACCATAGTCAAGTTAAAAAATTTCGCGAGCAATGAAATCAAACCACCAGGTTCAGAAAAGCTACTCGGAATTTTATTCATCTTTCAAAAGAATTATTACAAAGTATTCTTTACAAATAATTGTTAAGTCTACAAAAAATTCTATCTACAAAAATCAAGATTGTAAGGATTTGGAGCCCTTGCCAATACTCGGGTCTGACACTATTTCGTATTCACGGAGCAGGCTCTCATTAGAAGGCCAATCAATTGTGTCGACCGAATCGTCCATCCATTGGATGTAATCCTCTTCTGGGATCGGCCCAACATCAGGCACCACACCCTGTACGACTGACTCTCCATTGGCGTAAAAAGTAGAGAGGCAATGCTCAGATGGAACCTCCAAATGCATGGGATGTGGCTCCTTACCTCGGCTGGGGAAGTAAGCCCTTTATTCCTTCATCTGAGTTCGGGGAGATTCCAAGGACCGATCTACAAGATGTTTGATGGACAGCTCCCAGTTAGTTTGGGCCTTCTCAGTCGCTCTATTCTTAACTTTGAAGAACTCGCCAGCTGAAACTCCCGAAGAAGAAGGCTTCGTAGGCAGAGGATCTTTTAAAACGATCCACCCCTTGGACTTCAAGTTCCAACCTGGCTTCTCGGGACAAGGATTCGACTGTCAAAGCCTGGCGTTTCAAATCTTCGATTTTCTGCTCATACGCCAACTTGGATTGCTCCGCTTCCTGCTCAGCCTTAAGCATGGATTCTTGGGCAAATGACAACAAATCTTGAAGTGATGTTGTCTTCTCCTCTGCCAAAGAAGCTTTCTCCTCGACTTTAACTTGCTTCACCAAGCAGTGGTCGGTAAAAACTTGGGCAGAACCAACCTCTTGTTGATAAGCCATTTCAACCCGAGCACGTTGACTCTCACTTTTCTTCAGTTGAGCTACGAGACGCCTAATTCTATCGACTTGATGTTGCTATGTCTGAACCAGCTCAGCGAACTCGGCCACCATCTATAAAGAAGTTTGATTAAAAATCTACCAAACAAACAAAACAACTTAAGGAAGTTAAAGATAACTTATGTAAGATGCACCGTTAAAAACGTTTTGAAGACGTTCAGTAAGGGAGCCATCCCGAAAACAGCTCCAGTGGTCGTCCCCTATAAAAGCATGACCAGATGACATCTCCCGCAACATATCCTGGGGAGAAGGACGTGAAGGAACCCCCGAGGGTTCAGCTCCTAGATCTTCAACCTCGGGAGGAGGTGAACCCTTGTTTGGCTCTGAAGCCTCTACATCCGTCAATGCTCCAACATCAGCACTCGGGTAAGTCTCAGCCACAATATCTTCATCGTTGTAGTCGATGAAAGAGACCACCCGAAGGACCTTGAGAGGACAAATTGGAGAGCTGATTGCCTTCCGTTTCTCACCCCGAGAGCGGTGGATATTAAGATCAGTTGCGGGATCTTCCTGATTATCATCCCGGAAGACTTCAAAAAATTAGGGACCTATGGGTATCTGTCCCACAGAGGTATTACCTCCATCACCGGAGTCAGACCGTTCGGTAGGCTCCTCACCAAGACCTTCACTCTGCCCTTGCTCGTCGCCAGGCAGCTGAGTATTGGTCGGGCCACTTGGACCAGTAGTCTCCCCAGCGGTACGTTGAACAACGTCCTCAGGGACATCTTTGGAAACTTGCTCTTCAACCGCATCAGTCTCCTAATCGGACTCAGGCAGGGCGATGCCTTCATTGCCTTAACAAGAAGCTTCTTTTCCACTCGCCTGAATAATTGACTTCACTTGGCGAGCCTGAAGATCGCAGACGACGTCCATATATACATTTAGAAGAAAAAACGAACCGCGTCAGAATGCAAAAAAAAAAATAACAATGAAAAGAAAGGTTGCAAAAATCACTTACATCTCCTGCGGTAGCCCAAAATTTGTTTAAAGAAGCTGAACTCTATCATCTTGGTCTCAACGAAAAGATAAGTCTTGCTCCTCTTTTCCAAAGTGCAAACTGCTGCCCGAGTAAGTCTGGTCAGCTCAATATCGCTGTAATCAATTTTCTTCTTGTTCCATATCTCGGGGGAACAGAAGAAACGGGAGACTCTCAACACCCCCCGAGCATCCCCCTAATCAGAGGGTGACTTCAAGACCGATGCTCCCTCCGGTAAAGAACTAACTGTTCTTCCAGAATTTGTTGGATGTAGGGAACCCCCATACAAAACTCTTCTTTTTAGGATCATCAGAGATATCAGCTCCCCGATTCACCTTTGTCCCCTTAGGGACCCAACAGTCTGGAGAATTAGACATGAGGAAATAGGTTCTTGTCTTGCCAGACTGCCTCAACGTAAAGAAATGCCTGATTTCATTCGGGGAGGGCGACGACAGGTTCATTCGGCTGCACATGTTTCACATGTACATCAAGATCTTGTAGCTGTTCAGGGCCAGTTGGGCCAGAGTGATCCCTGCTTCAGCGAGGAACCAGGCAATGAATGGCTGAAAAGGGAGAGTGACACCGCAGCAAAGCATGGATCCATAGATCGCCACCATGCCAGGGGGAGGATTCCACGCGGCCATATCACCCGCTGGAATCAGAGTGACCGAATTGGGTAGATCAAATCTGGCACGATACTTCTCTATCTCATCTGGCCTGACCATATTCGGCTCGGTGTCTAACCCACTAGAGCGTTCAACAGAGAAAGTAAGACGAGACGCCCTGAACGCCTTTTCGATATCATTCTCGTTGACAGTCTGCTCCCTGATTCGAGTTTCACCCGAATTGTGCCTACAGACTTCACTGCTGCTTTGATGTTTTCTCATCCTTCGAAGAGGTACCCTGTGATCAGAAATATCAGAATCAGAACTAGATGAAGAACTGGATATAGGGCTAAAAGTGATGTCAGGGTGAAGCCTAGAAACATCAACTTCTAAAAATGGAGGTTTATCAGCAGGGATTTCCCCAGTAATCTTCTAATGCAAGAAATCAATTGGAAATTCCCACGTTCTAATGCATCAAGACCGACATTAAAAAGACGATGACGGGAAGATGGCTCCGTTAAAACTAACCTTGAATAAAGTTTGATGCAAGATCTTCAATGGAAAGTCACGACCTTCTGCGTAAAAAAATCTGGGTTTAAGAAAATTTTTCTGCTGAGAAATCTTTAAGAATGAACCAACTCTGTCTCAGTGAAGAATTTAAAGAAATAAAAGCACGAAACCCTAGATCTCAAGGCGGGAAAAAACAATGATAAGGATTGATGACGTAGGTGGTGCACGGGGAAGCGCGTGAGTCATTTCTCATAAATGATATCGAAAAACGAAGAGGTAAGGGATACATGTCAGAAGGAGAAATGGCTTTCGCCGTCAGAACTCCAAAACATCGCCATAATTAAAGATCTCGCGTAAGGAGGCAAATCGAATTTGCAGGGTCATCATTAAGACACGTAATTATGACAAGATATTTACTCGGGTATTGAAAAGATATTGAAAACTAATTAAAATACTTTTGCCCGAAGAAACCTTATTCAACAAAAATATTTTAAGGGGTATTGTCATATGTGAATTTTATCGCACGTACACGTCATCAACAAAGAGGATAAATTTCCAGGTGCATATCGAATAGGCATTCAGGATATCACCAAAGAAAAGAAAACCCGAGTAAACAGATGTTGAATAAAACCTACTCAGGGTCAATCAACGTTATATACTACTCGGGATCAGTCAATGACACTCGGGGTTGGCATTTCTACTCGAGTCAAATAACGTTACTCGGGACCGCGGGTATTATCCTTACTCGGGACAAACATGAAGAAAACTGAATAAAAGTCTAACGCTTAGTTCACACGGATTAGGTCATTAAGTACACGAAGATATCCATATCAATAAGGAATCTCAATGAGCACAGAATACTGAGCTGGAAGGGTTCCCAATCAGGCAACAACTTAATTTCTTTAAAAAGACTGTTCTCATAAGGAAACAAGTCCAAGTTGGACTACATTACTAGAATCCCATTCGATTTCAATATAAGACTCCGAAACAGGAAAGAAGACAGTCGCTTCAAGCAAGTAATCATAATTAAATACAAAGATCTATTACTTATACAAAGCTGATTAGAATTCTATAAACATATAAATAGACACATAATATCGCCAAAAAAGATATAGACAGCAATCATAGAAAAATATAGAGAGAAGAAAGAGAGATCGAGAGCTTGTAACATTATAAATTCATAATGGATTTTGGCTTGGTTGATCATTCAACCACCCGTAGATGTTTCTCCGGTCATCATAATTTTACCACGTAAAAAACTCGTGTCTTGGTTACTTTCTATTTCTCCTTCTCTTTCTCTTTGAAATCACAGTCGAAATCCAATCCTTGTTGGCTTTTCTGATACAATCTAAAAATCAACGTCAACAATTATAATACGCTATTGTACGAGAGTTGTTTTCCTGACCTTGTTTACTTGATAAATCCTTGATTGGACTTCAAAAAAAAATTGAAACTAAACAGTTAAAACTCCCTTTCTACATTATGATGGGTTTCAAGTTTCACCGTTTATATTTATTAATATACATTTTTTCTGCTTATAGGAGTAGATATTTAGACTATAGTATAATACTTGATTTCAGTAAATCTACAGTGGTGTATCTGATCCACTTAGTGCATGACACGTGTCTCAACTTAAGATAAAAAAAATCATTTTTATTTTCACTTTTTGGCTCATCTTCACTCATTTTCCCTCCGATTTCATTTTGACTCTTCTTTTCTAGCGACCTTTGAGATACCGGATCATCTTTGTCATCGTCGTCTTTAGTTCTTACCGTCGCAGGTCCTCGCCGTCTCCGGTGACCACTGTTTAGGTGATTATTTTTATTTATTTATTTAAGTAATTAAAGTTTTAATCTTTGCTTAGTTATATATATTTTGGTTCTAAAATCATTCTTATTTGTTTTGTAATGATCAATAATTGTGTTTGATGTGCAATGTTTGGAATTGAAAATAAAAATTTCAAGATATGTTTGAAATGTTTGAAATGTTTTGTGTCTAAACTCCTTCTTGTCTGGTTGTATTTGATTGTATCCAACTTTTAACCATTTTTATTTTTACTTGTTTAATTTTTACTTTTCAAGACTAGGTGTGTTGCTGCCCTGTGACCTTGTTGGTTTCTGCTCCGAAATGAAGTAGAGTTGGGTCTTTGTGGGTTTCTTCTTGTTGTGGTCTTGCTCAGTTTGTGGGTGCCTTTGTTTTGGGCAAGGCTTGTATTGTTGCCTCTTGTCAGTTTCCTGTCAATTAATCTACACATGAAATATTAATTTTGTCAAGATTATAAGATTCTATGTCGAACTAATAGGAGTAGCAACTGATACATACAAAAGGAAATAAAATAAGAACTGCAGATGAATATATTTTTATTCCAATGAGATATTTAATCGATAAACATAAATTGTTTACTCAAGTTGATGTGAAGAGAAGTAAAGAGCAAATAATTTGTTCACATGGTGCGAATTGTGAGATCCAGCGGACAAAGGGTGAGGGATAGAAGCGGCGGCAGCGATGATGCAAAGGACAAAGGGTGAGGGAGAGGTGCGACGATGACTAGATGGGTTGGGCGATGGAAGAGAAGAGCCAAAAAGCTTGAAAAAATAGGTTTGATCGCGGGAGTGAAGAGCCAAAAAACATGCAAGAGAAATGATTTTTTTTAAGTGTAAGTGACTTCCTTGTGTCAGTCACTGAATGGATCCGATGCACCACCATCAGATTCCAAGGTGGTGCATCGGATGCACCTTAGTTTTTCTCGTATGAGAGACTATGATTGGTGAGTGGGACATGGGCCATGGCTATGTCAAAAATGGATTGTTTTGGGTTCCTACCTACATTTAATGAGTGATTCAAGTCGATGCAAAAACCAAACAGGTTCTCAAATATCATGAAATTTATGTAGCTGTCATATTATTGCAATACCATGTGAATGTAATCCACAAAAATCTGATGTTGAAGGACGGGGAAAAAAAAAAAAGAAGAAGAAGGTAAAAGCCAAGCAAACACAGAATGGAGACAAATCAAGAATGATAGGTGGGAAACCAACGCAGTCTTAAAAAAAAAATTGAAATACAGAAAGGCATGACATGTATATAATTTTATTAAACATCCTTATATAATTTTCATTTGGCATTGGACAGTATTATATTGTAATGTATTATCATTAATATATTTTTGCATTTAATAATGTCTTATATTATAGGTTAATTATCACAGATCCTCCCATACTATATCTAAATTCGTATATTGTTTTCTAAAAAAGATTTAGACACTAAACCCCTTTGAACTATCGAAAATTGATAAAAGTTGACGGAATGCTAACGACATCCATTGTTCTGTCATGATAAATTGCACTAAGTGTCTTTATTATATATGACTGTATTAAATAAAAAAAAATATAATAATATGATATAAATACCACTCTTATCAAATTTTTTAAAATCACATTTTAAAAATAAAAATTTAAAATTTAAAATTGAAATATTGGTTAAATAATAATAAAATTATTAACTTTTTGATAATGGAAATTAACAAAAAAATAGAGAAATGAAAAAATTAAATTGATTTAACAATTATTTAAATGATAATTAGGGACATATAAATAAAAAAGATGGTTTAAATTATAATTCGTATTAAATAAGTTATATATATTTTTGAGTTTTATATTTAGGGATATTTAAATAATTGTTAAGTCAATTTAATTTTTTCATTTCTCTATTTTTTTTAATTTTCATTATCAAAAAGTTTAGAAATTTATTATTTTTTAATTTCAATTTTAAATTTTTATTTTTAAAATATGATTTTTAAAATTTTGGTAAGTGGGGTATTTATGTCATATTATTATATTTTTCCGATTCGATACAATTATATATATAATAAGGGTACTTAGTACAATTTTCTATGATAGAAGAGTAGATGACATTAGCATTTCGTCCACTTTTATCAATTTCTGATAGTTTATGGGGTTTATTACCTAAATTCAGGGTACAATATGAGAATTCGGGTATAATCTAGAGGAATCTGTAACAATTAACCTATATTATATCATATTAAATTATTCTTATATGACTTTATTGTATTTTATTATATTATTAAAATATAATATTTTAAAAATAGTTATTAATTAATTTAAAATGTATTTACTATGAATAAATCAATAAAAATTTTATATAAAAATTAATAAATATTGATTTTAATTGAAATGATTTTTTTTAATAAATAATTTTTTTATAAATAAAATACATATTTATTATATTATTTTAAAATTATAAAAAATATATTAACAATGTAACACATATTTTAAAAATATTTACATTTGTTAATAAACAGAATGTTTACTACATTAGATAATTAAAATGTACAATATACTAAAATAATAGATTACGGCAAAACAAACGAAGGCCTTAGATAATCAATGCCAATTATATTCCAACTGTTTCTTTGACAATTTTGCTCCCTTCGACGTAGGGCACAGCTTTGTTTCTTCTCATCAGACAAATTCTCTTTTTATTTCTGACCCTAATTAAACGGCAACTAAATGCCTTACATTAATGGGAAATGTGTATTGTGAGGGACCATCAAAAATAGTATCCACAAAAATGCGAGCAGTTGCTTGTGATGGATGGTACAAATCCCAGAAGACATGATCACTTCTGTTGGAACAATAGGTTGAGATAGGCACACAAGGGATCTTTGCCTTCAATTTTCCAAGCCCACAACAAGCTTCTTTAACCTCGGTAAACCCTGAAATAAACACACAAAAATTGGCATTAACATTTTGAGAATGGGAGTGCTTTGGCATTAACATTTTAAGTGATTTTCAATTAGTTAAAAGTGTTTTTTGTGTGTAAATTTGTGTAATTTGTACAATGATTTTGGTATCACTAGAAAGTAAAGTGATTAAAAAACTTGACAAATACTTTAGGTAGCAATCAAGAGACGAAGCCATCTTCATATAATTTGAATGATCAAAAGATTAAAAAAAATGTAAACATCAAAACATTTGGGGTCAAAATTATAATTTCTAAATAAATTTGGGATTGGAGGAGCCATTGCCCCTCCCGGCTCCAACCCCAACGTGGTTCCACCATATATGTGCCCAACAATGGATACAATGGATGTTGGAGACTATTGGATTGCATCCATACAATCCAACGGTTGCCAATTATCCAGATAACATCATCTTATCGATAAATTATTTAAACCCTAATACTATAATCTGCTATAAATAAATAAACAAATGCTTACCATAAGCAGATGGGTTCTGAATGATGTTGTGCATGACACTATAAGTATCAAAATAGGAGTAAGACAAGCCATTGAGCTCTGATTTCAACTCTTTCAACATTGATTTCAATCCATCATTGTATGTGCCACACCAGTAATTTGCTTCTTCATTGCATCCTTCCGCCTGGTTCTTCACTCTTTCTGATGGAATGCAACCAATTACCCCCAACCCCGTGATCACAAATTTACGCGCCCCATTACCATATAATCTCTGCCAAAATGGAACAATTAACCTAATCAGAATTGAATTGGTATAAATTTGATTTGCTAAAATTTTAATTGAATGGTTTTGGAGATTTTGAGGAATTATGTCATTATTGTTGAAAGTTGTTTGTTGTACCTTTAGTTGTTCTTTGAGGTTGGTGGTCATCAAGCTGAAAAATTGCTGTGGGGTGTGCTGCTTTCGAAGATCAAACGATCCCAAATAGTCGAAGATATCGTTGCTACCAATCACAACGGCGAAGAGAGATTTGGACAAATGCTGTGCTGCACCAGAGGATCCTAGCTGGCGCACCAAATCTTGGTACACAATTGCATAGTAGTCCACTTGCTTTGTCATAGGTATCGCTTGATGCTATAACAATAAGAAGGCTAAAATTAGATATCAAATATTGAAGCAGGGATAGCTCAGTTGGGAGAGCGGCAGACTGAAGGTCATGTGTTTGATTCACGATCACCACAATTATTATTTTTATTATTATTATTATTATTATTTTTTATTATTATTATCTCAGTCGCATTCAATTTTTAAAATTAAATAAGGCAATATCTATAATTTATACATCGATATATAAGGGTCATTTCGGATGAACCAGGTTGGGACCTAATACGACTTGACATAGCCCGTACAATAAACAGGGTTAGCAGAACATGTATATAACATTTAATAAATGGATCGAAGTATCTGAATTGAGAGAAATCGAATTGTCTGCCCTACAGTTTGTTTACACTACGGGAGCTGCTGATTTTCCAATAAAGAGTACCAACCAAATATAGTTTTCACAAAAAATGGAAATGATAAATGATTGCACGATTGTTGTGGTCCTTGTGGACTTGTGGTCAACTAAACCGTGTTTCCAAACAGGGAAAGCTACTAGGAAAGTGATTCCCAAAACTGATTCCCAGAAATCAGCTTTATCAAAGAGTACTACAATTTAATCAAGGTAGTGTTAGAAATTGTATTAAACAGATTAACAATCATTTTATTATAATAAGATAATAAATATATAAATTGATTTGTGCTTTTATTTCTTTTAATATAAATAAAGTAGCTATTATCATAGTTCCTTATAACACAAATTAACACCGTACCTTTAACGTTTTTAGGTTCAATCGTTCACATATTAACAAATATATTGAAAAAGTAAATAGAAAGTAATGTTATTTGCTTGACTTACACGAGCTTGATCTGTGCTATTGAAGATTCCTCCACCTCCAGAAGCAAAGCTAACACCATTCATGAATAAGGATGCTCTGTTCTTGTTATTTTTCAGAGAAAGATATGGTGGTGATGTTTGTAACCCTACTTTCTCAGCTGCCAATCATTAAATTAAACATAAATAACAACAATTTCAATTTCAATTTCAATTCTCATGTCATGCGAATTTTAAATATCAAATACGTACATAATTGTAAACTCAGATATGTTAAAAAAAAAAAACCAATCGGTATTAGTGTGACTTTTAAAGGATTGATGCATTCGTAATTTATCTTAATCTTATTAAAAAAATTGTTAGAGAATATTTGTAGAACATGAATCATCTGCTTACCTTATCTTTTTTCAAATCTTTTTAAGGTTTGTGATTGGTTGTTGATAAAAGTGGGTGTGGAAACTAATTATGTGAGATAAGAAAAAAATAAGGTAAGAAGAGGATTAAAATCCATATTTGTAAGGTAAAAATGGAAAAGAAAAAGAAAAAATGAAAAGGAATAGAGAGGTGGATAATTTAAATAAAAGGAGAAGTGGAAGAAGAATAAAGTTAAAGTTTAAGACTCTTATTATAAAAATAACAAAGGCATGTACATGAGAATCAGTAACTGACTTTAGAGTTTCTAGATGCCAATCACAATCAGCTTCCAATCAGTGAAACAATATCTTTGTGAAACATAAAAAAATTAAAAAATTAAATAAAATTATGCCTACATATTCCAATTGCACATATAGTATTTGATATTCACACCATACTCGTTTACTGTCATACAAAAATATAACACTGACACGATATTTTTATTTGATAAAGAGTTCCATGAAAAACAGACTACGATTTTACGTTTCAAATACTGTTTTACAAACAAAGACAAAATTTAAGGAAAAAAAACTCAAATTTAAGAAAAAAAAAAACCTCAAATTTATGGTCAAACGATGAATTGGGAATATGTGACTATTTTAACTTTATAAAAAAAATTAACTTATAACTTTATAATATATTATATTTCATTATTATAAATGTAACAAATATTAATCCAAATTCAATATAATTACTAAAGAAAATATTAAAGAAACAAAGATGAAAATTGAAAAATCTACAAGAGTAGAAGAAATGAACACAAAATTAATGTGAAAAACATAAATAAATATTTTTTTCCCAGGATCGTCCTTACTAAATAATATAAAAAATACAAAATATATCTATGGAGATGAATGATAACTTACCAAGAAAATCAGCAGCATTCTTGCCATTGCTAAACCTTCCGGTGGGCTTCTTGGTCGGAAAATCGACACCGTTGTGAGGAAAATTAGCCTTGGCAATAGAAACATGGAGGTGATTGTTGTTGCCAACATCAACCAGAGAGTCTCCGAACACAAACACGGCTGGAACCATTTGAGCCTCCGAAAAACTGAAGTTCATAATGAATAAGCAGAAGAAAGAAAGAATCAAGAAGAAGAAACTTTCTGGGAAAGTTTTCGAGGCCATTTTAATTGGAACTTGTAAAAAAAAAAAAACAAGCTCTTACTCCAATATTTTTGGTTTCTGATGCATGTAAAGTGGAGGTGTAGTGTTTTTATAGAGGGACGTGAAGTGATAAAGCAACAAAGCAATAAAGCAATAAAGCAATAAAGCAATAAAGCTAAAAGTTTTTGTTTTTGTTTTTTTTTTTTTTGGTTTTTGAAGTGTGAAACGATGATGGCCATGAAAAGTGAAAACTGCTGCAAGTAACGTACGTGGGGTTTGGGGAGGATTTTTTTTTTTTTTTTTTAAGTTAAATCACTAACATTTGTCCCACTAAAAAAACATCATTTTCCATGAACAACACTGCTTTGATTTTTTTTCTTTCTGATTTTTGACGAAGACTTTTAAATAATTTTGATTCATTAAAAAGTGAGGATTGATTCTTTGCTTGCTTGTTCATGATTTCTAACATTAATAATTACAGAATAGAGTTGGGATCATTGAATCCAATGTTAGACAAATGGTTATCTAACGTCGTAAGCAGAGCTAGAACTTTTTGTTCGGAGGGGTTATTATATTAAAAAGGAAATTAATTGAGGTAAATTGAAATTTTTTCAAAATTTAATGGTGAACTTACAAATTTTTTTTTGAAGAAATGTCATAATTTTTTTAGGGAAGAAGACCTGTCCCTGCTAGCCCTTTGCTACCTCTTCCGCTACACTATCTAACGTTACAGAACCGTTAGTTTTGTATATAAATTATGTACGGAATCCTGGATTTAAGAAAAAAAAATGTGTATATATATATGTACACGCATGTGAACGCATGTGAACACTCATCACAAGTCTGTGATCACCATCTTGATTGATAGAGAAAACGTGGGCCTCAAATGTATTTATAGTCAAATATTGACTGATTTATCAGTTTTTGGTCTTCCTTATCTTCTGGTTGAAACGGATGACATCTAATTTACGTACGTATGAATGCAATTACTCGTCAAAAAAATAAACGAATAAATCAGATTTGACAAGTGTGGCATGCATAAATAAACACTTGATGGAAATTTAGTAATAGATCCAAAATCCAAATTCTAAAATCTAAAATTTCAAATGTAAGAGCATCTCTAATGGTATCTAAAACAGTAAGAGAGTAATCAAAGTTTGATTATTTATCTAAAAAAAATATTATCCAGCAGAATCTCTAAAATTTAGCAATAGCAGTTATCAATAATCAAATTGTATCTTCATATGTAACACCTAATGTTTTTCAGGTCCAACTGAAAGGTCCAATTTAAAAATAAAAAAAATGGGATAAGCATGAAGCAGAAAAAACATCAGATGAGTAAGCCAAGTGAAATGCATGGCTGACAGGCAGCTGTGAGCTTGGTTAATTAGCTTACAACTTCAACTGTGTCCTTCCATAAGTATATATATATATATATATATATATATGAGGATAAATGTTGTGAGAGCTAGAAAGCAGTAGAATCAAGCGGAAGAAAGGAAAGAGAAGAAAAGATAAAAGTCAGTGAAGCTCTCATGATTACAGATTTCAGTTGATTCTTCTTTGATATCCAATTTCTAATTGGATCTTGTGATTGATAGGGAAAGAAGACGAAGGGAACCTAGCATACTCAGTCTGATATAAGCTTGACGTCTAAGTTGTGAGTGAATTAAGTTTCAATTTTGTTTTTAACTCAAGTTTACAGTTTTATACTTTAATTGCTGCAAATCATTTTAAACTTTTTATTGCTTTTTATGATTGATGATGAGTATACAGAAAACCAAAAATATATATTTATGCTTATATTAGCATTCAGAAACAGTATATTATTTTTATGAATTATCAAGAAGAGATTATGATTTCTATAAAAGCACCATGTACTCTTCTCCAGTTATGATTATGGTTGACTTTTGAGACCGTTCTACATATGTGTATGTCATGAGTCGCTCTGCATGTGCATTACCAGAGAAAGAGTAATAGAGTCGCTCTGCACTTGTATGACCAGAGAGTCGCTCTGCCCGAGCATGACCAGAGAAAGAGTAATTGAGTCGCTCTGTTCGGGTATGACCAGAAGTTATTCATGACTCGGCGTTTGCCCAAAGTAGTTCGGCTTACGTATGGAGGATATCCCGGGTACAAATTTGGTGCAGATTAAGATTTTATAAAGCATTTATTCTTATTCAGCAAAGAGAAGCATTCAGTTTATTCAGCACGAAAGTAGATATATTATTTTATACCATGTATTGCTGAATGCTTATTGTAAAGTGGTAGAGAAAAGTGTTTTTAAAGGTTTTCATTCACTCACTGGGCGTTAGCGCTCATCCTTTCACTCTTAAAAATTTATGCTCGGTTGTCCGGACTCAGAAGTTTTGAGGTAGGCCACTCGACGACATCAAAAAACATAAAAATCATGCATTTTTAATTTTTCTGTACATATTTAGAAATGTGAGGTCGACATGGTCGGGACGATAGGTATGGTCGGGGCGGTAGGCATGGTCAGGATGGTAGGCATGGTCAGAACGTGGTTAGATTTCTACTCGGTCTGTTCGGCCTACTCGGCCCACTTGACCTACTCAGCCCACTTGACCTACTCGGTCCACATGGCCTACTCGGTCCACATGGCCTATTCGGTCTATTCGGTCTACTCGGCCTACTCGGTTTCTTATTCGGCCTGTTTCATTTCCCACCCGGGATGACTGGTTACTTAGCTTTTAAAGTGGTCGGTTTTTGGTCCGAACGGTCATTTTTTATAAACTTTTTGTAAATAACGAAAATATGTAAGGGAATTGCAATTATGTACATTTTGTACTCTCCAATATTCTCCTCACATTTTGTTTGATTAAAAGCAAGTATTTCCGAATGGAAATTTCAACAGAGAGTCATTTTATCATGCTAGTAAGTGTAGAGCCCATAGGGTTTCCCTTGTACTCAAGAGAGGAGTCGGGGCAGCCCACAGGGCCTCCCTCGTTCTCAAGAGAGAGGAGTCGGGGTGGGTCCTGTCACCATATGTCTTGTGGTGTTATAATTGACTATAAGAAGGGATTGTGCAATAAGATTCAAGTGCATGTAAGCCTCTCTTCCTATCAACCAAATAGGTTTGCCATTGGGAGCTAGGCCTTGTGCAGAGGCTTTTTTGAAATTGATAATGCAACGTATTAAAAATCATTTGGCCCTTTGGAAGAAGAAGTTCTTAAACAAATGTGGTAGATTGGTGTTGATCAAGACTGTGATTTCCAGCATCCCTATCTATTATATGTCTATGTTTAAAATTCTGGTTTGTGTGGCTCACAAAATTGGGAAGCTTCAAAGGAACTTATTTTTGGGAGATGGAGTTGAGAAGATAGAAATTCATGTGGTGGATTGGACAAAAATTTACAAAAGCAAAGGAAATTGGGGTCTAGGGATAAACCGTATTCTCTACAAAAATAAAGGTTTATTGGCTAAGTGGGTTTGGAGATTTGGCAAGGAGGAATCTTCGTTATGGAATAAGATTATTTGTACGAAGTATGGAATCATGTTATGGAGTTATGTTAGGATTGGAAGGGTATTTCTTTGGCCTTTTTTCGCTAAGGCTATACGTAGCCTTTATGAAGAAGATACCAAAACAGGTAAAGTTCTCAAGAAGGGTTTGAAGGTGGTTGTTGGGAGAGGTGATTGGGCTTGACTGTGGAGCGATATTTAGTGGGATTCTGGTCCTTTAAACGTTGTTTTTCCAAGGATCTATACATTAGCAACCAATAAAGAGGGTAACATTCAGAATTATGGGAGATAGCTAGGTTCAAAATGGATTTGGGAAGTCTCTTTGAGAAGACCATTTTTTTATCAGGAAAAGAATCAATGGAAGTGTTTCCAAGCTGCTCTTGATTGCATTATTAGTAGAAGTTCGGTGTCAGACAACATTGCTTGGTCTTTCAATTCTAAAGGAATCTTTACGGTGGGTTCTTTTCATAGGTGTATAGAAGGTGACGTCAGGTCTGATACTGCTTTGGTTAACAACTTAATATGGCAAGGCATTTGCACTCCTAAGATCAAAATGTTTGCATGGCAACTACTCAAGGGAAGGATTATGGTAAAAGAGGTTATACAACATTTTGGTTTGGTTTGACGTCAGGTTTAGAGTGTCAACTGTGTAATACATATTCAAAATCCATGGACCATCTCTTCCTTTTTTTCTCTTGGATATAGGAGTTGTGGAATAAGTGTATGAGCTAGTGGAATGTGTCTTGTTGCTCTTCGAAAACTCTTAAGGAATGGTTGTTTCGTTGTTCGGTGTTATGTCCTGAAGCAAAAAGTGGGAGGGGGTGGGGTTGCTATTTTTTGTTAGGTTTTACGAAGCCTAAAAACAACCTGAGGATCAAATTCCAGCAGGAAGTGCGACGAAGACTGCAATGAGAAAAATAAGAGCATGTAACGGCACACACAACGGTGGATTCCAGAGAGTTGACACGGTATAAACCGTTGGGCAAACATGGCAAACATACCGCGGAGCAAGGGGAGATGGCTTTCAGAGAGTTATGTGTGGCATAGACAGAAGCACACACCATGGTCTTCTAAGCGGTGGAAAACATAGGGAAGACCACAGTTTGGGCGCAAGATGCATATTGTATCCCAAACCGCAGTGACGACGAATTTTAGAATAGGAAATCTTATGCATAATGAAAAGTCTATTATTAGGTTTTGGCTTGCCCTAGTGTTCCCATATAAATACTGTTGTTTCCCATTGTGATGAGGTGTGTAGAAAATTGCAAGAGAGACTGAGAGTAATTATATGAGAGATTGAAAGAAAGAGACAGAGAGATTGTAATCTAACTCTATTAGTGGATGAATGAGGTACGCTTCGTGGATGTAGGTAAATTGTTGAACCACGTAAAATCTTTCGTGTTGTTTCTTTTCTCCTTTTATTGTCCTTTATCGGCGTGTGTGTGATTATGATTTGCATAACCTGTGATTGTGGATTTTCTACAACAACTGGTATCAGAGCATGGTTAGGAGGATCTAGAGTTCTACGTAAATCTAGGGTTTCTTAAGGCCAAATTTTTATTTTCTTTCTCGTCGAGCGAAGATAGGATCAGAAAAATATTCTTACAAGGTTAAGAAGTTCGATAGTACGAATTTCAGTGTCTGAGGGATACAGATGGAGAATTATCTGTACCAAAAGAACCTGTATTGGTCAATAAAATAAAAGCCAAAGAATGTATCTACCGCATATTGGATGGCAAAGCAGATGCCTAAGGGCATGGACGACGAGGAATGGGAATTCCTTGGCCGTAAAGCATTGAGAGTATTCGTCTGAGTTTGATGAAATCGGTTGCCTTCGTTGTCAAAGATTAGGAAATAGCAATAGATCTTATAAAGACTTTATCATACCTATACGAGCAGCCTTCTACAGCGAGGAAGGTCCATCTAATCATAAGCTGGTAAATTTGAAGATGTCAGAGAATAAGAGTTTCAAGGATCATTTAAACCAATTCAATAAAGTAAATGAAGGGTTAAGTTCGACATCTATGGTAATTGATGAGGAGTGCTTTGGAAACATTCTTGTCACCCAGCTGCTAGAAAGTTGGACGACGACATTTCAATCAATCACCAACTTATTCGGAAAAGAAAAGATAAACTTCCAATAGGTTTTGAATATGATTACGACCGAAGAAATCAGGATACGTGAAACAGGATCATATGCATCTTCTTTAGGACTGAATATGTAAGAAAGATAAGGCAATGGTATAAATCAGAATAAGAATCAACGAGGTTGATCAAAGTCAAGAGGTAAATCCAGGTCCAAGGGTCATCAGAGCAATAATTCTGGTAATCAATAGTGAGTGCTAGAATTTTGGCAAGATGGGTCACTACTCGAGTGACTATCGATCCGGTAAGAAGGATAATGGCAAGAGCGGATCGAATTGTGTTTAAGTAGAGTCAGACGATTGTCTTATCTGCTCATTAGAAACCAAGACAGAATCTTAGGTATTGGACTCAGGGGCGTCATTCCATGCCACCTAACACAGGGATTTGTTCGAGAACTTCATCCCTAGAAATTTGGGTAAGGTGTATCTTGGTGACGATCAAGCACGAGACATTATCAGGAAATGAGATGTGAAGATTCAGTTGAATGGGTCAGTTTGGAAGCTCAACAATGTGTGACATGTACCAGACTTGAGGAAGAATTTGATCTCTATATGGTAGTTGGTACAAATGGTGATATGACGACTTTCACATGAGATAAGTGGAAGATTTCGAATAGAGCTATAACAGTCGCCAGAGGGATAAAGAACAGATCACTTTACATGACTACCAATGGTTATGGATCGACCGCAGTGGCAGAGGGTAGATAGGATCTGAATCTGTGACACTAGAGGTTTGGGCACATGAGTAGTCATGGGTTGAATTGTCTGCATTCGATAGGCAAATTGCTAGAGTTGAAGTTCATTGAGGTTGATTTCTATAAGAGTTACGTTCTTGAAAAACATAAGTGGGTGAGCTTTAAGAATACCAGAAGAGTGCCGGTAAAGGAGAAGCTAGAACTAGTGCACATCGTCGTATGAGGTTCAGTTTAAGTCTCATCAACCAGAGGTAAACAATATTTCATCATATTCATTAACGATGACTCGAGAAAGGTGTGGGTTTACATTCTAAAGCACAAGTCTAAGGTGTTTAAAGTCTTTAAGAGGTGGAAAGCTAGCATTGATAATGAGATATGGTTAAAAATCAAAAAGCCGTAATCAGACAATGGTGGTGAGTACGAAAACAATGAGTTTAAGAAGTTTTGCTACCAGAGCAGTAAAAAGCTCATGCAGATAGTTCCTAGATTACCGTAGTAAAATGATATAGCAGAACGTATGAACAGATCATTGACTAAAAGAACCAAAAGCATGCACCTACAATCAGGGTTGCCGAAGCAGTTCTGGACAGAAACAGTTAATACATCAACATACTTGATCAACAGAAGACCATCAAAACCTTTGGATCTCTCTAGAGCAGAAAAGATGGATTGGGAGAGAGGTAAAACTTTCTCACTTATAAGTGTTTGGTTGTTTTTCCTATATACATGTAGGTAGAGGTGTCCACGGTTCGGTTAAACTGTCCGAAACTGAATCGAAACCGGCCTCCCAAACCGTAACCGAAATCGAAACCGTCAGTTACAAAACCGATTTTTGGCGGTTCAATTACGGTTAGGATTTTTAAAAACCGTCCAAAAATCGAAATTAACAAATCATTTTGTGACTAGTGGCACGTTCTTACCGTTTGAACAAGAATGAATTTGGGTGTATGCACTTATACGGTGCAAGTGACCTTTGTCCAATAAAAAAAAATAATGCAACAACTAATCAATTACTGACACGTGGCAATGTTTATGAAAAAAAACCTAGACAAAACTGAAAACCAAAACCGAACCGAAAACTAAACCGAACCGTTCCATTTCACAAATCGAAACCGAACCGTAACCGCTAAATTGGCGGTTACATAACCGAACCAAACCGTTCCACTCCGGTTATGGTTAAGCCATTTCACGAAATTGAAACCGATGATTCGTAACCGAAACTGAATCGTGGACACCTCTACATGTAGGTGATCACTCAAGGAGCAAGTTAGATGCCAAATCAGTGAAGTGCACCTTAATGGGTTATGGTGAAGACGAGTTTTGATATAAACTCTTTGATGATCAAAACCGCAAGATGATCAGAAGTAGAGATGTTGTCTTCAACGAAAATATCATGTACAAGGAAAGGAATACAAAAATGTCTGAGCAGGGAGAACCAAACTACTTTAGGCTAGAGGATGTATCGGGTTATAGGATCATGGAACATGGTAGACAGAAAGAAAATAAGCAAGGTGATCATCCCTAAGTAGAAGAACCTATACCACATGATAAGGTTTCATTACCACAATGTCTGATCGGTCAGAGAGTTTTGAATCTGTAAATTGGGAATGCTTTAAGATGATCCCCACAGACCAATAATGCACCGTAAAGATCCACTCATCCACATGTACCTAATAGAATGAACTTACAATAGTTGTTGTTGACGGATGCAGGAGAACCTAAATACTAAGATGAGGCATATTATTGTGAAGATGCAAGCATATGGGAGCTTGCAAAGAAAGATGAATTGAACTCATTTGTGTCCAATCAGACTTCGGAGTTAGCCGAGTTACCTGAAGGAAAGAAAGTCCTACATAACAAGTGTGTGTTTTGAATCAAAGAGGAATATGATGGTTCTAAGAGATATAAGGCGAGTTTGGTGGTCAAGGGCTTTCAGTAAAATAAAGGTATTGATTACACCGATATTTTTTATCCTGTTGTTAAACTAACTACGATCCAGGTAGTGTTGAGCATTGTGGTAACAAAAAGGTTATATCTTGAACAGTTGGATGTAAAGACTGGCTTCTTTCATGAAGATTTAGAGGAAAAGTATACATGTAACAATCAAAGGGATTTGAGGAACATGGTAGATAAGAGATGGTTTGCAGATTAACGAAGAGCTTGTATGATTTGAAACAAGCTCATTGATTATGGTACAATAAATTTGATAAGTTTATGCAAAGGAATGACTATTTGACCACTGTTGTTACTTCGCGAAGGTTAAGTCGAGTTTTATTGTTTTATTATTTTATTACTTTATGTTGATGAAATGTTAGTAATTGGTGCAGATTTAGAAGAGATTAATAACTTGAAGGAGTAACTCTCGAGTGAGTTCGAAATGAAGGACATAGGGGTAACAAAACAGATTCTTGGAATAAAGATTAGTAGAGACGAACAGATAATACTTTGCAGCTATCTCAGGCAGAGTACGTTCGCAAGGTGTTATAGAGATTTAACATGGGCGATGTAAAGCCAATCAGAACATTGTTGGCTAGTCACTTTAGGTTGTTCAATGAGCAAAGTCTAGAGGTGGATGAAGAGATGCACTTCATGGCCAGGGTTCCCTATGCCTCGGTCATTAGAAGTCTCATATACATCATGATTTGCATAAGATCAGATATTTCTCATGCAATGGGAGTTGTGAGGAGATACGTGTCTAATCTAGGCAAGCATCACTAGGTGGTAGTGAAGTGGATCCTAAGGTACCTGTGGGATACAATAGAAAAGTGTCTAACTTTCAAAAAAGAAGAACTCAAGCTGGAAGGATATGTGGATTTCGATTTTGCTGGAGAGATGGATCACATGAGAAGTACCACCGAATATGTATTCATAATGGGGAGTACCGCTATCAGTTGGGTTTCTCAGTAAAATAAGATAGTGACAATATCTACAACTGAAGCAGAGTATGTGGCTGCTACAGAAGCAAGCAAATAATTGATATGGTTGTAGAGTTTGTTAGCAGAGTTAGGATTATCCTTAACCTTAAGGATTGTTGTATTGAGTCAAAATTGATTAAGAAACCAACTCTAAAGTCTGGATTCCTCCATCTTCTGATGTGTTGAAGTTCAATGTCGACAGTTCAGCTAGGGGTTCTTCGGGTCCGGTAGGGATGGGTGGTATGTTGATGGATTCTACATGGAAAGTTCTATGCATTTTCTCCTACTTCTTAAGGATCCAAGACTCGATTACTGTAGAGATTTTGGCTATCCACAGGGGTTGTGAGCTTTGTATCTCAAACCAAAAGTTATTTGGCCAAGATATTATTATTTAGTGATTCTAATGTGGTGGTTTCTTTGGACAAAATGAAGATTTTGGTAGTTTCAAGCATATTAATGTGATTTACGATATTCTTAGCTTTATGAGTTCTATCGACAAAACGGTGATGGTCTTCAATTCAAGAGCGTCAAACTCTTTTACGGACATGTTAGCAAAGAAGGGCTCTGACCGTTGAGAATTTGAACCGATGAACGCGGAAACGACATGCATAGTATTCACCCATGACTCATGACAATTAATAACGTATATAGCAGAAAAACATATGAGAGAAAATAAATAAACCACAACACAAGATATACGTGGTAAACCCAAATCGAGTAAAAAACCATGGGTTGTCAGGACGACATAGAAAATTCCACTATATGATAAATTGTTACAACCATATACTCCAGAATTCTCTCTCACACCTCAACCCCAAACCACAGAGCTTTACCAAGTCCCAAGCTTATAAACCGAGCTTTACATCATGACTCGCAATGCACAACACTCACAAGATCCTCAACAAAAAACCCCCAATATTCACTAGGTCTCCCTTGAATATCACCCACGGATCTCTAATTTGATCCACTGATATTTCCTTAGATCCCTCCCTGGATATTCTCATGGGTCTCTCACAAGGATCTCACCACTCTTTAATGCTACATGGTGTTTCTTTTTGCTCCACATAAAATAACCTAGATACAAGATTCTATTTATACTAGTTATAAAGAACTTAGACCAACAAAGAAATCCATCTCCTATACATATAATACTTACTTATTCCACATAAATACTATTTCCTTTTATTACAAGTCTTCTTATAAAGAGAATTTTTTTTCCTTCAAGCACAAGAACTTCCAAAAGAATTGCTTTCCTTTTCTGTTGAAGATTTCCTGTTCCACACATGCTTATGATTGATTACGGTTCCGGTCACGGTTGACCACTCGCTCCCTATACCGCCACAAGTCACTTGGAATGCACCATGTTTTAGTAAGCCGTAGGAAACCGTTATTGATTCAGTTCTTCTTGGTCCTCAAACTTCTCTCAAATACCAACGTCAACCTTCCTACGTTTTTCCACATCTTCAAAAAAATGCACATCAGTTGAGTTGAGTTTCGTTTAGTTCAGATTAGATTCACTTAAGAATACAAAACGAAATATAACACTTACATGGGTGGGGGCATTCTTGAGTGGGGAGACGTTTAATATTTTTTCTTGGTCGTTTGATATTTTTGTGTTTCTGTTTTTGTTTGTGGCTCTCTTTGTTTGGTTTCGTAGGTAGGGCCGTTGGGGTGTCTTCTACTTTCTTGGTTTGCTGGCTTTTTTGTTTGTGGCCTTTTGTTTTGTGGCCTTTTATGCTAATAAAGTTTATCGTTTGAAAAAATTATATATTTTTATTATTATTTTTTGAAAGGTACTTTATCCATTAATAATCGTAGGAGGTTAATCCAAAGATCTATAAAATTTAAAAGTTTAGTTCATATCCTACTTCTAATTAATTTATCACCTAATAACTATACAAATAATATATGATAGCTAAATTCTTAAAATATACTGTTGGACAAGTTTGTTTTACAGAGAACAAGTAAAAAAAGATGAGATTATCTAAGTTATTATACTGGGATTTAACTGTGAAGATATGATATTTTATATATAGTACAAGTCAGCTCTCTTGGATCCAAATCAGACAAGTACATTTTCAATTTTCTGAAAAATTCTACAAATAGAGACACGGACACACAAAAGTCTTTAAAGTGGCCAGAATTCTAGAAAGGAAAAAAAAAACAGCTTTGAGTGGTGCGCATTTTTTTTTTTCTAGCTGAGGATATATTATCCTCAATAAGAACACCGACCCATTTTCAATATTCCCACTTTACAATTATTTAAATTTTGGTATTTGTTTATTTTATCTCTTTTTTTTTTAAATATGTTTATATAGAGTATTTTTCAAAATAATAAAAAAAAATAATGAAAAAGCATATTCAAAGTATATATATATATATATATATATATATATATATATATATATATATATATATATATATATATATATAATCATAATGTTGAAATTTATATTCAAGATAATGACTAAAGAGCACATCACCCGATTAGTAGAAATGGTTGTACACCTTATTTTCACACCTAATGATTAGGGGTTTGAGTCCCACTGCATCATACTCATTTTACAAGCAAACATGTATTGAACCCTAATAAGCAAATTAATCTCGTCGGTAGTTATTATTTATTTATTTTTAAAAAAAAGATGATGTCAAGTAGATAAATTAAAAATATTTTCACATTGATTTATCGGTTGTAAAAATAATAATTATTTAGTTGCTGCTATATTGATATGAGATTTCCTTCAAATATTTTACAGGTAAATAAGCAACTAAGCGTCCGTCATATAAACGTTTTTTAGTTATCGTTTTTTTTTAAATGAAAATGAAAATAGTATTTTTGGTTTCATATTCGAATTATGAAAATACGTCTGGTAGAATATATTGAAAGCTGTATTTTAAAAATGAAAATGGAAAAAACACGTTTGGTAGGTTAACTGAAAACTATCAAAAATTGAAATATCAATTTTTACATTTTGTTTAATATTATTACAATTATAAACAAATTGATTAAATAATTAATTAATATAATTTGTGTATTGTAATTTTTAAATTAAATAAAAGTAACACATAACAAATTACTAAAATTAATCAATTAATCAAAACTAAACTCTTAAATTATAAATAAGTATATATAAATAAATTAAAAAATAAGAAAAAAAAAGGAAATCAAATCAGTCAAAAAGAATAAAAGAAAAAAAAAGGAAGAAGATCGAAGAAGAAGAGGCGGAAGAAGATCGAAGAAGAAGAGGCGGAAGAGGATCGAAGAAGGAGAATGATCGGAGAAGAATAAGCATCGGAGAAGGAGAAAAAGAGGGTCTGAGAAGAAAAAGGTTCGGATAAGAAGAAGATGAGGAGGATTGGAGAAGAAGAAGGCTCAAAGAATAAGAAGAGGATCGGAAAAGAAAGAGAAGAAAACAAGTAATAAATTTTTTTTAAAAAAAAAGGTGAAAAACAAAACAAAAACAAAAACAAAGAAAATATGTATTTTGTGTTTTTTAAATTTTTTACTGTTAACACTGATTTTGTTTTTTATTTTGTTTTTCGTTTTTTAAAAATAAAATGAAAAATGGTTAACGAACGCGAATTCAAAATCGTTTTGGAAAACAAAAACAAAAACGGACTAAAAAACAGCTGCATGACGGGGTCTAAAATTCTTCATATTCATTTAATTTAAATTATATAATGGTTTTTAATATTACAACAATTATATATATCATGTAGAGTTTTGAGATGTAAACTCAGAGTTATCTAATACATACATACATATAATATATATATAGCTATTTCTGTCACTTTAATTAAAATATAAATTAATTGTTTCAAATATATATAAATTAATATTTAATGATAAATCTTAAAATTATTTTTAAAATTTCTTTGACTAAACATATACACATTCTTAAAATTATTATATGTATTTATTATCTGTAATAGAAAAATATATGTAAATTACATATGATATAGGCACTCAAGATAATTGAGAGGATAATAATTTGACATAAAAATATAAATAACTATATATATTCAACATTGTCAAAAAAAAAAAAGAGATTAATTTGACTTGAAACTTGAATTTTCATGTAACACGTTTACATGCATGTTTCTCATGCAATGCAAGCAATCATTTGTTTATCAAATTATGCTTTCAAGATTTCAAACAAATTAAATAAATAAAACACAAAACAAGACTTGTGTAGCTTGGTGTTGTTAGGTTTTGGTTCGTATTCTCAACTGAATTCAATATGAGCCAAACGATACTCAATTGATGTGAAACTTTCTGAAGACGTGGGATAACGTTTGGAAGTTGAAGATGGTGCTTAAGGGAGGTTGAAACCAAAAGAACTGAATAATCGAAGGCTGACCACAGTACCTGCATTGTGGGTTATGACAGCGGCATGACAACAGTCTTATTCAAGTGAAAGAGAGATGTGACCAACGGTCCTAAATCGGTCGTACAGCGGACGGACAGGTCTCGAAGCAAACGTTGACATATGGATCGCGGTTTTCTGAGTGATGTAATTCCAGGTGACTTGCAACGGTTGAAGAAGCGGGTGTATAACTGTACCCCGAATCGTAATCAATCATAAGCATGCATGAAACGGAAAATCTTCTACGAAAAAGGAAAGTGTTCTTTTGGGAAGTTCTTGTGCTTGAAGGAAAATGATTTCTCCTTAACAAGAAGACTTGTCATAAATAGGAAAGAGTATATATGTGGAACAAGTAATTCTTGTACGTTTAGTAGTAGGATTTCTTTTTATCTTAAACTCCCTGTAATTAGTATAAATAAAAACTTGTAATTAGGTTATTTTGTGTGGAGTTAATAAACATCATATAACATCAGAAAGAGGGAAGAGATCCGGGTGAGACACCCGTGAGAATATCCATAGAGGGATCTAAGGGAATATAAGTGGATCAAGTTAGAGATCCATGGATGATATTCAGGGGAGACCTAGGGGATATTGGGGGGTCCTTGATGAGGATCTTGTGAGCGTTGTGAGCATGGTTTGGGGTTGAAGTGTGAGAGAGAATCCTAGAGTATATGTTTGTAATAATTTATCATATAGTGAAACTTTCTTTGTCATCCTGACGGCCCGTGGTTTTTTACTTGATTTGGATTTTCCACGTATATCTTATGTTGTGATTGATTTATTTTCTCTAAACTATTTTTCTGTTATATGCATTATTAATTGATGGGTGTATATTAGTCACGGTGATTTCACGATCACCGGTTTAAAATCCCCAACAACTGTTGCAGTTAAAACCAATGACCTACAAAAGCTTGTTGTGCCCGGTTAATCATACAAATTAATTTAAACTTTCTCCGGTCTAAATGTTTCTGATGAATTTGTCACGTAATTTGCATGAAATTTGTCCGAAAACTATCTGTTACTATAATTATTTTATTAAAACTATATAACAATTCAAATCTAAAATATTATGTACCACAAATTCTTTTAGTAAAGTACTATATAATGTTGGTAAATGAGAAAGCAAAGCAGATTTCATTAAAAAAAAAAAGTCATGTTATATATATATAGCTAATGATCAATTTCTCTCGTCAACCCAACACTGCTGGGGAAACCGGAGCGGAGAACTAATCATTCCTTCTTGTAAGTTGTAACCTCTAATTTTGTCATCCTTTTGACTCACAACCACCGCCTATCTGGACCGCACCGCCATTCAAATCGGCAAGTCTGACATATATAGGATGATGGAAAATGCTTAAATACACTATTTTAGTTTGAGTTGTTTTCTGGCCGTTACTTATATCTTGATGTATCATTAACCGGACTTCAATTTTTTTTCAAAAAAATAACTTTTTCTCTACATTTTAATTAAGGATTCAAGTCTCACCATTTGTGTTTATTAATACGTGTGGATACATTTCTCTAGTTTTAAAGGGTAGATATTCGAACGGTAGATATAATGTTTGATTTCGATAAATCCAGACGACAAACTGCTGATATGATTAGTATAGATGTATGAGAAACTACGAGAAACTATGATTTGTGAGTGAGACATGAGACATGGCTAAGTCATAATCGATGGTTTTGGATCCCTTCGCTAAATGAGTGGTTCTAGACCCGGATCCCATGGCGTGAAATATGGTAAGACCGCGTTGGATGCATTCTTGCTTTGTCTCCTTTCAGTTTTTGGCTTTTACCTTTTACCTTCTTTTTTTGTCTTCAATATCAGATTTTTGTGGATTTAATAACATTGAATTGCAATGATATGACAGCTACACCAATTTCATGATATTTGAGAAGCCGTTTGGTTTTCACTGTTTGGTTTTTGTGTCGACCATGATATTTGAGAAACTGTTTGGGTGGTGGTTCATTGATGTTTTATTAAGATACAGATTAATATAATATATTATCAGAATACATTCAAGTGGTTACCGGTTCAAGTGGTTACTGGTTCCAATATTTACCAATATGGATCAAACCACCTTAAATTTGAATTATATTGATAATTCAGTTAAATTCAAATCCTATAAATAACAAGGTATGATATTCATTAAAATCATTCCATTTGTGTATTACAGAGCATATAATATCATAGAGAGTGATATATACAGAATGTTTATATTTTGTAGGGTGATATATACAGTCCGTAGACAATATAAATACTGTGAATTTTGATTTATTTATTTATTTATTTTATGATTAATTATTTCTTTATTTCCTTTCAGCAATACCATTTTACTCTAGAGTATTTGTACAAGAAGTTTAGTGAATGGTTCCATCTAAAGAAAGCAATTCACAGAATTTATTAGAAGTGTACTCTCTATCCAAATCACATTGAAAACATTTTATAACAGTGGCATGTTGAGTTTTAACAAGAACTTGAAAGACAATATAAATAGTTTTGGGTATGGTGACTTTGATTTTTTTTCCTTTGATTTCTTTTTTACTTCGATTTGTGTTCATTTTTAGGGTTTTCCACACATTGATTTACTAGTAAACTAGAGCAAAAATTTTATGTCATGGACTGTTATTATAGATGAGTATCCGATGATCAATTGGTCGTGAGGATTTACTTTTGCTAAGGAGAATTATTGTGTCTTGTGAGATAATTATTCTGGCTATTGGGTCTGGTGACTTTGATTTTTTTTCCTTTGATTTTTTTTTTACTTCGATTTGTGTTCATTTTTAGGGTTTTCCACACATTGATTTACTAGTAAACTAGAGCAAGATTTTTATGTCATAGACTGTTATTATAGATGAGTATCCGATGATGAATTGGTCATGTGAGGATTTACTTTTGTTAAGAAGAATTATTGTGTCTTGTGAGATAATTATTCTAGCTATTTTACTAGTTGTTTTGTCAAACTGGGATGTGAAGAATTGTCGATTATTTTATGGGTGTGCAGAGAAAAAAAAAGGTTTAATACCATTGATTCATCAGTTTCAAATTGTTTGATGAATATTGATGCTAAATGTAGATGGAAGTGCATCAAGATTCTTTGAGAAATCCGAAAAATTGGTATCTATATGGGTTTGAGATTTCAACAAAGGTTGAATGTTATATGGGTTTGCAATAAAATAAGAAATTAGTTTTTATATTTTTGTTTAAAAAAAAAGAAAGAAGAAATATGTTATGTTTTATTTTGGGCTTTTTGCTATGGATTATAAGAATTCATTAAAATAAGCAGCCTAAAGGTGAAAATCATTAGTATTGGACCAAAATCAGTATCTAAATGACCTAATAAATTTTAAAAAGAGTGATGATATTTACACCTTCAAAAATTATATATACATCCCAATTCAATATATTATTTAAAATCCAATATTATATTAGAGTAAAATTACTTAAATTATTAAATAATTTGTAAGCATACACCAAAAAAAAAAGTTTCCTATTAATTGTTTGATATGATAATAAAAATCTTTCTATTTTATCAAACTCTAACTTCTATTTTAAATACTAATTTCAATTTCATTTAAAAAATACAAATTGATTAGGTTGACTAACAATTATTTACTGTTATAATTGAATGAAACAAAAATCAATACAATCAATAAAAAATTTATTGTAAAAAATAAACAATAAACTTTCTTAAGAACAGAGGAATTTAGATACACATAGTTTTTCAGTTCGGTGGAATTAGAGAATTTTAGTGACATCAAATGTTATTACAGAAGTTAGAATTTTTTTTTAAATAGAAATTATTTATTTGAATAAAAAAATCTAAAATAATTAAGTTTTAAATAAATCTGATTGGATAACAAAATAGTGGGGTGTACTAACAAAAATATATTATAATAAAATTAAAGAAATGGTATTCTTGGCATTACGTGGGGTTTATTTATGAAACATAGATTTTTAAAATATTTTAGCGGTGTAATTACGAAAGGGGTGTACATACAGTTTTTGAGGGGTGTTAATATCGTCACCCATTTAAAAAATGTAATAAAAAAAAACTCATTAAACTCATCAGGCATATTCAACACAAAACCGAATTGAACCGATTTGAACCGAATCAAAGGTTACTTATTCTTAATTGGATTAAACTATTTTCAATTTTTAAAAGCCAAAATATTTTCGGTTCAGTTCGGTTTAACCCAAAACCAAACCGAACCGAACCGCGCCCACCCCAAAATTAACGAGTGCAATCATCAATAAATGAAACATAATACCGAAACCCCCCATTTGTGACAATAGAAGAAGGTCCCCACACATCAGAATGAACTAAATCAAATGATGTAAGAGAAGAAGAGATACTTCGATTAGAAGGTAAAGCAGATAACAACCACTACAATAAGATATATCTTGACTTTACTAATTTCCTAATGCTCCGATAGACACTAAAAACCTTAAACGAGAGGCAAAAACATGACCAAGATGGGAATGCCATAAATTAAAACTAGTAGAAGAAATACTCAAATGAAAAGAAGACATGTCAACACTGGGAGCCGCAAAAATCGGTAATCTTAGCTTGTCCAAAATATATAGTCCCCTACTTACGGCATGTCTCAATCAACTTCTGAGATTACGAATCCTACACATGACAAGAGATAGAAGAAAAAGATTCTGAGTAACTAGAGTCACACAATTGACTAACATAAACAAGATTCAATGTAAGATTAGGAATGTGGTAAACATTAGAAAGAGATACATTATATATGACAATAGAACCAACACCAGCTAATGGCATGAGAGAGCCATCAGCAGTCATAACAGACACAGTTGTTATAGGACGTAAAGAAACAAAAGTTGACGAATTAGAAGACATATGATGTTAAGCTCCAGAATCTAAAACCCATATGGAACAAGACATACTTGAAGAACTAAGGGGTAACTGACCTGTCGAAGGACATATCATGTGGTTGTATGGTAAGGAACTTTTGAAACTGCATAGTAAGGTCGACAATTATAGGATTCGAAGAAGATAAGACTCCAAGTCCAAAGGAGTTCGATAGTGGTGCAACTTTGGAGGCTTGTAAGGTCGTTGTTACGACTGAATACCCAATTTCCATGATGGGAGATTGTTGCTAATGCTTCTGTTGGTACTATTGCAATGGTTGTGATTGTTATGCAATTGTGCTTTATTCAACATAGGACATTAAGTCTTCCAATAACCCTTCTACTTACAAAAACTACATTCATCAATTCCAACCTTCAAGTAGGGTTTGTTCTCAAAGTTTAAAGGTGGTCTAGAAGGAAACGCTAAAATAGATAGATTAGGTGCTGGGAGAATTTCTTTTCCTGCTTGAGACTTGAGACGTAGCCCCTCAACTAAAAACACACTAACTACTGAATCAATAGAAGGAAGTAGACTCTGATGCAAAATTGACCCACAATATCCCTCGAAATCATCACGAAGGGCCATTAAAAACTGAACCAGACGTTGTTCCTCTCTACAAGCTATATATGGAGAACATGCTCGATGTTCTACTGATTCCGTGAGAGCCAACTGATATCAAAGATATGTCATTGCAGAATAGAACTCTTGAATACTCATATTTTTTTGTTCAAGGGCTCGAATATTAGATTCCAACTGATACTGTTTTGCGAAATTAGACTGCGTGTACAAACTTGCAAAATGATCCCAAACCTCCTTAATTGTTTCATACTTCGCCAATTGTGTGTCTATCGAATGCTCAATAGAGTTTTTAACCCAAGTGATAAATTTCGAATTGTTTGCTTCCTAAGCATCTAACAAATTTGCATAATTTCCTTTTTATCATCAGGTTTACCCAAAATTCCACTAACATAACCCCACATCATTTTGCCCTTATGAATAATTATTTCCATCTACTCTCACGCTAATAGACTGAAGTGAATCATCTCTTTAACCCGTCATTACGAAGAAAAAAAAAACAAATACTATAACAAAGGAGAAAGGAAGACAAAATACTAAATTCAAATGGTAAAAGACAATGCGAATCGAAATTCCTTGAACTGTGTGAGACTCGTGGATGAGATTAAATTTTCTTCCTTGAAATTATTGCTTTAATACCATGCGAAATATTTAAATGATATTAAAAGAGTAGATGAGAATCGATTGAATAGCCAAGACCATATATTTCAAAAGGGCTGCTATTGCCAAAGTGAGTCGGCAGCCAAGAGATATTGGGCAGGAGAAGATAGCATAATTACAAGTATACCCTAACTTAACTATATATTTACAATATATATACTAACATTTAAGATAATAACTCTAATACTAGTGAAGAAAATTGGAAGAGAATTCTTGAATTCATGCATCTCTAATTCAATATATTTGAGATTTTGGTCTGATACCTGCATGACAATAAACATAAACCCACAGTTCAATGTGTTTTCCTTTCCATAAATCCATCTGTAAACGCACAGATGAAAACATTGAAACAAAGGCAAGCTTTGTTACAATGGTTACATGCTTAAGGAGATACAGTTGCTGTTGCAATATTTGTTGAATAGTTAGAAACTATGTAAAATGGTAGAATTGTGAAAGGTCAATTTGTTATTACCAAGTCTGCATTATGAATGACAGCTGCATCAGCTTTCTTGAGAGTCGTCAAAGGTTCCCTTAAAGGACCAAGTGGTAGCAACTGACTATCTCCCCATGGCATCAACCCATTAACCATCACAATTTCCAGGTCGTGCCACAAGCTCCAGTGCTGTCTTCCATATAAAGAACATAAAAAATAAGCATAAAACCTATATGAGAAAAATATGAGAGAGTCATGAGCTCACGGAAAAAGAAGAAAAAAATAGTAATAAGGAACAATATAGTATTATTAACTCATGGAATCAGAACGGTATATGTTTCAACTTTCAATGCAAAGGACATTATATATGCATTCTCAAAATTGTGTTGTCAAGAAAAAAAAAACATGGAGAGAAGGTCATGTCATAGATTTGATATATGACTATGAGAAGAACTGCATCACAACGATCGAGTGAAACCATAGAGGTAATTGTTACCTGCATTCCATCATCTAGAATGATCACACCTATTTCATCGCAATTCATACGACTCCCCAATTTCCGGCCAATGCAAGTTCTCTCTGAGAATTTTCTACAATGAGGATCAGTGAACCGTAAATACGAAAATATGAAAATCATATTTGATTTTCACAAACTCAATAATGCAAAAGCAATTCAAGTAATACGAAAATCATCTCCATTACAAACACAACAAACCAAAATTTGTACCATAGAAGCATTATATCCGTATGCAATGTAATTTAGCTACTGATTTACTCAAACTCAATAACGCAAAAGCAATACAAGTAAATAAGAAAATCATCTCCATTGCAACCACAATGAACACAATTTTGTACCGTAGAAGCATTATAAACCATGTGCAAGGTAATTTAGCTACTGATTTGCTCAAACTCAAGAATGCAAAAGCAATTTATAGCAGCTCAAAACAATGAAAATTATAACAAGTACCCTTGTAAGATTTTCTTTTAATAAAAATAAAAAAGAAAAAGAAAACGAAAACAGTGTGATGGGCCCTAAAACATATTAATCTAAAAAGATACGCATGTCTCAACAAAATGAAAAAAAAAAAAAAAGACGTGAATTTAATTAACCAAATTAGCAGAATCATTCATTTTTACCTTAACATGAACGGTCCAATTAATTACAAGGCTTTCCCTTATAAGAATGAGAGGTGATGTTCCGGAATCATCTACAAATCGATCTATATGATATATAGAGAGAGAGATGATAACCTGTGGATCCCGTATGTTTCTTAGTACAGTGTAAAATACATTGTTTTTTTTCGTTTTATACCGGTAGCAGTTGAAATACCGTATGAAAAAACGTGTACTTATGAAATTCTGCCACCTAATAATTTCTATTTATATAAGTGCATCCTTGATCCTTTCGTCCTGATTAATTACTATATGTTTGTATATTGTAAAAATAAAACTACATCAAAAATCAAGCGATCTGACAATGATATACAGATGATTGTCAAATGCTTAACGTGTAATTAACTGGTGACAGGCATTTTCTTATAAGATTGAAATAAATTAAAGTGAAAGTATCATTTCTCCCCCGACTATTGTCCTATTGTTAAGACGATGACAAGGTTTGACCATATTGACCGATCTTCCCCCTCAAATGGAAAAATGTATTTATATGACCGGTCTTCCCCTCAAATGGAAAAATGTATTTATACCCCTTCTGTTATTTTTTTCCATCCATTAAATGTATTATATTCACTTTATGTTACCTTTGCTCTATATAATTACTATTTTACCCTTATAATTCATTAAATAAAAAAATAAAAGAAAATTAAAAAAATATTTTAAAAAATTAAAAACAAAAAAAATTAAAAAAATGATCTCCACCGTCCATCTTTGAGATGGACGGTGGAGATATCTCTTTTTATTTTTTTTATTTAATTAAGAAAAATTAAAAACAATTAAAAAAACACAATTAAAAACAAGATGTATCTCCACCACGATGGAGATATCTTTTTTATTTTTTTTTATTGAAATTTAAAAATATAAATTAAAAATAAACAAAATTACCCACCCAAAATCTATATTCAAAACCAAATCAATCCAATTTGAAACCAAATCGAAATCGATCCAATTTGAAATCAAATCGAAACCGATTCACCACAAAATCCATATTTAAAACCAAATCGATCCAGAAAACCCAATATGGATCTTAAAAATAAAAATAACACCACCAATTCACCATTTATTAACCACCAAACCCAGACATCATCACCAAACCGATCCAACCACCAGACCACAACCCAGTCAACCGGCCATCACCCAACCACCAAAACCCAAAACAAATCGACTGAATCGCCATCACCCAAAAAACAAATTCAAACATATACCCAAACCTAGATATGAACAAGTATGTGCAAGAACAGGTTTGGACCACCACCAAACCTAGATTCGATTCAGAAACCCAAGAAACGAACAGAACCAAATTGGTTCTCAACCACCCGATCTGGAATCGAACCCAATTCTGGGTTTGAACCAACACACCAACCCAACCCCACACCCAAACGAACACCACCAAATCCACCCCTTTCCAATTGAACCCAGAAAACACCCACACCCACACCTGCACCCAATCAACGACGAAAAAGAAGAAGAAAAGGAGGAAAGAGAAAGAGAAGAAGATTTTGTTTAGGCGAACAGCGACGGCTGTGGTTGTTTTGGTGGTGGTGACGAGAAGCAGAAGTTGAAGAAGAACAACAAGGGTTGGTTATGGTGGTGGTTAGAGGATGAGATGGATCTATAGTGGTGGTGGTGATTTGGTGGTGGTGGTTCGGTGGAGAAGATGATAATCACGATGAGAGAGAAACAAAAATAATTGTATGGGGAGAGAGTGTGTGTTTTTAATTTTTAATTTTTATAAAAAAAATTAATTTTTTAAAAAAAAAATTAATGCTTTTACAATAATACCCCTTCAATTTTAACGGTCAACGTTATTTTGAATGGTAAACATGACAGATGGGGTTCATTTTCTATTCTTTCCATTTTAGGGGATTAAAGGCGGCAATATGATCAAACATTGTCCTCGTCTTAAAACATAAGTCATACATTTTTGTTTTGAAAGGTACATTATATATCGATTACTAGTTGTAGGACTTTAATCTAAAGATCTACAAAATTTAAAAGTTTAGTTTATATCCTACTCCTATTTAATTTATCACCTAATAACTATTCAAGTATAGTATCATAGCTAAATCCTTAAAATATACATGATATATTTTGTTTGGTGTTGGACAAGTCACAAGCTTGTTTTACATAGAACAATAAAAAAAAATATAAAAAATGAGACTATCTCAATTGTTATACAGGGATTTAACGGTAAAGGTACCAGTATAAAGTCTCATCTGTTTATATGTAGTATTTATATACCAGATTGATACAAGGCAGCTCTCTTGAATCCAAATCGGACAAGTCAATTTTCAATTTTCTGAACAATTCTAGACAGCTCTCTTGAATCCAAATCAGACAAGTCAATTCTCAATTATCTGAAATATTCTAGAAATAGACACTACAATACTACATACACAAAAGTCTTTTAAAGTGGCCAGAATTCTACAAAGACAGAAAAACAACTTCGAGTGGTATATATATATATATATATATATAAAAAGAGTACGGTTGTCTAATAAGGATGTCCTCGTAAGGTAAAGATGTGTAACCACGTTTATTTAGATATAGTTATTTATTAATATGGAACTATAAATCTACTGTAAATACGTGACTGTATTTAGATGTTCTGATATATAGGATAAAAATACCTGATTAGAGAAGTATTATATATATATTTGGCCAGCTGAATATATCTATGAATCCTCAATAAGAACACCGACGACCCATTTTCAATATTCCCACTTCACAATGATAAAATTTTGGTAATTGTTTATGTTATCTCTTTTTAAATGAATTTATATTATAGTATTTTTCAAAAAATAATAATAATAATAATAATAATAATAATGAAAAAACATATTTAAAGTATATATATTATTTTTTTATTATTATTATTATTTAAGTTATTATTTTATTATTAAAAAAACAATAATAAGATCTATACTCTATATACACACTTCCTCTACTACTCTAGTCACTTTACATTGTTCTTATAATAAAAAAAATTAAATATTTTAAATATTGGTAAAATTTATCTGGTTCCTCTTTCTAATTTTATTTTTAAAAATAAAATGGGTACTTTACTCTCATCCTCACATCTTTCTATAGAAATAATTTTTAAACTCCATTACAATTTTTGGTTTTTACATACATTTGAACAAAGTAACACTTTAAAGATATTTTGGTTGTTAGGGTATTTTCTCGGATGTAAGAAAGTTGAAAACGAATACACTTTCATAACGTTTTTCTAAATTGATACGTTGTTACTCTTTTTAGTTTAACATTTTGGTTTTTTTTAACATATGTAAGAGAAATTGCTAGTTTGATTATTTATGTTGTCATCATTCATACCGTAGAAAATTTTTTTAGATACACTTTGACCTCCCTAATATCAGACTTCTAGTTCTGCCCCTATATATATCATATTTTCATAAGATCAAATTTATAAATACAAGATAATGACTTTTTTTACGGTATCTATCTAATATCAACCTATCTAAACTAGATTTTTTTTTTAAGTTTTTTACCGTTAATAGGATTCGAGTCACTGACTTGAAAGTTATTTGTCAAACCGTCAATCTATTAGTTGAACTATACATTGGGGATAAGATAATGACTTGAGAGTAAATAAATTAAAAATATTTTCACATTAATTTATTGGCTGTAAAAAAAATAATTATTTAGTTGCTACTATATTAATATGAGGTGGAAATTGTGAGATATGTCACCTTTTTTTATGTGTGTTGCAGTGATGTCACCGCTTTAATAACTTAAGTTTAAAAGGCACCTATTCTGATGAACTAACCAAATTGCCCTTAAATAATCTATTTTTTAATCCCATTGTGTTTCCATCTACACTTTGAAAACGATAACTCTTCTCTTTCTCCAAAAAACTTGTCTCTCTCTAGATTCTACACAAGAAGATAACCTATATTTATGATCTTCGTTTATATATTTTTATAGATAACCTATATTTGTAACCAAATTGAGTTTTTTTTATTATTATGATCGAACTTATTTTTGAAAGAATCGAGCATATTTTTGAAAGAATTGAAAGAATAAAGCATTTGTCAAAGGATCAAAAAAAATTAAAAGGATCGAGAATTTTTTTCAAATGATCGAATTTTTTTTTCAAAGGATCGAGATTTTTTTCAAATGATCGAATCGAGAATATTTTTCAAATGATCGAGAATATTTTTTAAAGGATCGAGATTTTTTATCAAATGATCGAGAAGATTTTTCAAAGGATCGAGATTTTTTTAAAAGGATCGAATCGAGAATATTTTTCAAAGGATCGAGAATATTTTTTAAATGATCGAGAATTTTTGTTAAATGATCGAGAAGATTTTTCAAAGGATTGAGATTTTTTTCAAAGGATCGAGAAGATTTTTCAAAGGATCGATATTTTTTTAAAAGGATCGAATCGAGAATATTTTTCAAAGGATCGAGAATATTTTTCAAAGAATCGAGATTGTTTTTAAAGGATCGAGAATTTTTTTCAAAGGATCGAGAATTTTTATCAAATGATCGAGGATATTTTTTAAAAGATAGAGAAGATTTTTTAAAAGATCGAGAATTTTTTTCAAATTATCGATAATATTTTTCCAAAGATCAAGAAGATTTTTCAAAGGATCGAGATTTTTTTCAAATGATCGATAATTTTTTTCAAAGGATTAAGAATATTTTTTCAAATGATCGAGATTTTTTTTCAAATGATCGGGAATATTTTTCAAAGGATCGAGAATATTTTTTCAAATATCGAGAATTTCTGTCAAATGATCGAGAAGATTTTTCAAAAGATCGAGATTTTTTTCAAATGATCGAGAATATTTCTCAAATGATCTCAAAGGATCGAGAATATTTCTCAAATGATCGTGAATATTTCTCATAGGATCGAGATTTTTTTCAAGAGATCGAGATTCTTTTTTAAAGGATTGAGAATATTTTTTTTGAAGTATTGACCAGAAAAAAAAAGTTTTGAGGGCACTGCACCCTGCCCCCCGCGAGCTGACCGGGCAGCTCGACCACCGCGAGCTCGACCCCCGAATGCATCTGCGTAGCGCTTGAGTTTCAACGAAACTTTCTCTCTCTATTTCATAACTCTCACTATAAAAAAATTAATGAAAAGATTCTGATGGAACAACTATTGGGGATATTTTTATCCGTTCACCATAAAATGTGAAACAGTGACAGTGTTGAAACGTCACCTCCAAAAAATGTTGTTTATTTTTTGAGCCCTGAGAGTTCCTTCAAATATTTTACAGCTAAAGAAGCAATTAAAATTCTTCATATTCATTTAATTTAATAGTATAAAATGGTTTTTAATATTACAAAATTAATATATATATATATATATATATATATATAGTTATCTAATACATATATATATCATTATATATATAGCTATTTCTGTCGCTTTAAAATATAAATTAATTGTTTCTAAAATATATAAATTAATAAATCTTAAAATTATTTTTAAAATTTCTTTGACTAAACATATATACATTCTTAAAATTATTATATTTATTTATTTTCTGTAATCGAAAACTATATTTAAATTACATATGATATATAATTAACTATATATATTCAACACTGGAATAAACAAAAATGATATTAATTTGACATGAAACTTGAATTTTCATGTAACACATTTACATGTTTCTCATGCAATGCAAGCAATCATTTGTTTATCAAAATTATGCTTTCAAGATTTCAAACAAATTAAATAAATAAAACACAACACATGCAAGACTTGTGTGGCTTGGTGTTGCACGTAAAACCAATGACCTACAAAAGCTTGTTGTGCCTGGTTAATCGCGTAAAAAAAAAGTCAGATCTCATGATCAATTTCTCTTGTCAACCCAACACTACTGGAGGAGACTGGAGAGCTAATCATTCCTTCTTGTAGCCTCTAATTTTGTCATCCTTTTGACTCACAAGTCACAACCATCGGACCACCGTCTATCTGGCTGACTGGCTGCAACCCGGTGGACCGCACCACCATTCAAGACGGCAAGTCGACTTATAGAAGATGATAGAAGATACTAAAATACACTATCTTAGTGGGAGTTGTTTTCTGACCGTTCTTATATCTTTATATATTTTTACCAAACTTAAAAAATATATGTATTAAAACTTCATTTCTATACTTACGATGGGGTTAGTACTTGTGGATACATTTCACTTGTTTTTAGGAACAGATATTTAAACCATGTATAATGTTTGATTTGGATATATTCAAACATGTATAATGTTGGATTTCGATATAACCGGCGTAGATGTGCCAGAGATTATGATTTGTGAGTGGGACATGGCTAAGTCAATAATTGATGGTTTTGGATGCCTTCATTAAATGAGTGGTTCTAGACCGCGATGGTTCAAGACCCAGATCCCATGACCAAGCATTCTTGCCTTGTGTCCTTTCAGTTTTTGGCTTTTACCTTTTACCTTCGTCTTCTTTTGTCTTCAATATCAGATTTTTATGGATTTCATACACATGGAAATTGCAATAATATGACAGCTACACAAATTTCATGATATTTGAGAACCTGTTTGGTTTTTCGCGTCGACTTGAATCTGTAAGTCTAATAAGACGGTTCATTGATGTTTTATTAATTAAGATACGGATTAATATGATAGTATCTATCTATCCATTTATTTGGATCAAGCATTTTTTATGAAAAAAAATATCGATGTTAAGATTTGAGCTGCTGATTTAAAAGTCATTGTTCAAGTTTCAAATTCATTCATCTACCAGCTGAACTACATCTCTAAAGGAGGATACAGATTAATATTACTAGTGCTTACAAACGACATTTCACTGGTTATAAAATTAATCAAAACCTACTCAATTATGAAATTTGCAATCAACCTATTTATGAAAAAAAATCAAAGACTTAAATTACCTTAAAATTTCATGCAATTTATCATAAACGTAAGCTTTTCTTTTATTCTAGAATTATTTGAATCTTCGTCCTGTGATGAGAAGTACAGTTTAACTATTTTTTTATATTTTTTTGATGTATAAACTGCGATGCAACAACTCAGATCTGGAATATTAATGAACCAATTCTCATTGAGTGTGATAAGTATAACCTTTAAATAGCTACTAAATTCCTCATATTAATGGGGAATGTGTACTGTGACGGACCGTCAAAAATAGCATCTACGAAAATACGACTAGCTGCTTGTGATAAGTGGCAGATATCCCAGAAGAGATATTCATTTCTGTTGTTGCAATAGGTTGAAAAAGGCACACATGGAATCCTTGCCTTCAGCTTCCCAATCCCACAACATGCTTCTTTAATCTCCGTCAACCCTAAAATAAACACACCAAAATTGTTAGCAAAAGAAAAGTTTGACAATTTGAAAATGTTTTAACTTCTATTTTTACTGTGATTATTAACCAAAATTAGATGGATTTTCTTAAATTATTATAAATCGATTGGACTATGGATTTCTATTCTAAAAGACTGTTTTAAAATACTTACAAAATCTTCCATCAATATATATATATATATATACACACTAACAAAATCTCTTGAAAAACACTAGTAAACAAGTTTTTTTTTCTAAAAGCATTTTTAAACATAGGACACATGTACGTTGGGCTATGTAACCTTATATAACTAGATATAGAATATTACATAATGTAAAACGAAAATTGCACAAAATTGAACGATTGTATAACATAATCTTAGAATAATATGCTTATTTATACCATAAGGAGCTGGGTTTTGAACGATGTTTTGCATGAAATCGTAAGCTTCAAAATAAGAGTAAGATAAATCCTGAAGCTCTGATTTCAATTCCTGTAACATTGTCTTCAATATTTCATTGTAGTTGACACACCAATTATTTACTTCTTCATTACATTCTTCTGCTTGGTTCTCAACTCTTAGTAGTGGGGTGCATCCAATCTGCCCCAACCCAACAACTACAAATTTACGTGCACCAAACTTGTATATTCTCTGGCCAAACAAACAATGTTAAGAAAAATAAATATATTTATAATTATAAGATACAAGAATCGCGTATGTGTTTTGGTACAAGGTGCCAAATGAAAAACATGCATGATCTCAATTGGCTCGGCATAAATTTACAATGTATCGTTGATTGATATATTATCTAGGTTATTAATATGAGATAACCTAATCAAATTTATTATTATTATTATTATTATTATTATTAGGATGGTACATTATTTTCAACTTAATCAAATTTAGATTAAAACATAAATTCAATACTTACATATTAATTCTCATGTGCTACAAGTTCTTATAATGATATGAGAAAATACACATGCATAATATATGAAAATTCTAAAGTTCGTGTTCCTACATATTTTTTTATCTAGAAAAAAGCGACATATCTCTACCGTCAAAGATTTGTTAAGATTATTATTATTATTTTGTTTCTCTTAATAGATGTCCAACGTTAAAGAACATCTATTAAGTATAAATAAACCTGCAGAATTTCAAACCATATAATTACTGTATATGCAGAAGAGATTAAGATCTTATAATGTAATGGCCCTTATGGGTTTGTAAGGATTACGTACCCGAAGTTGTGGTTCAAGGTTGGAAGTCATCAAAGTGACATATTGTTGTAGAGTGTACTTGTTTTGAACATCAGACGATCCCAAATAGTGGAAGATATCGTTGCTACCAATCACAACCACGAACAGAGATTTAGATAAGTGTTGCTCTACACCACCGGATCCTAGCTGTTTCATCAAATCTTCGTATACAGTTTCATAGTAGTCCACTTGTTTTGTCAATGGTATCAAACCCTAATAAAATAAAGACATTCAAAATACAAATCAGTAGGCGGGGATAGCTCAGTTGGGAGAGCGTCAGACTGAAGATCTGAAGGTCACGTGTTCGATCCACGTTCACCGCAATAATTTTTTTATTTTTTTCATTGAGAGGCCCATTTAGTTGAACTTGACTTTGAAGCCTATTTTGCTTTGGAATTTGTGGGATACATTCAAAAAGCCCATTAGGCCCACATATTTAAAAATTCTAAAGCTCGTTTGGCCCAAACACCTTAAAAATCAAATGATAATATAATAAATTAATAATTATCAAGTGATGGATCCTGCACCATCCCGACTATACGTTATAGAGTGACATTAGGTGAGATCTCTACTTATTTTTTTTAAAGCATTATATTACTATATAAATTCGAGGCTTTTTTTAGGGGAGGATTCGAACCCACAACTTTACGGTGTAAATGTGTGAGGTTTATCACTAGATCAAATTCATCTCTTTTGATTCCGGCTCAAATTACGCACACAAAAATGTGTATTATATGAAGTCATTCCTTGGTTTACGATGGTCCTTAAAAAAAAAATTGGACAGCCTTTTTGTAACATTACATTAGTGTTACAAAACTAAAAAAAAAAAAAAAGATTATTTTAGCATTCTAACGTTAGAAAATGATGGTTTAAAAAAAAAATGTTTGACTTACAAGAACTTGATTTGTGTCATTGAAGATTCCTGCACCAGCTGATGCAAAGCTAACACCATTCATGAATAAGGATGTCTTGTTCCTGTTGTTTCTAAGAGAAAGATATGGTGGTGAAGTTGGCAACCCCACCTTCTCAGCTGCTCATTCAATTCTCATTAAAATTAAACATGAAAATTACAAGCTAAATAACATGTACAACAATGCTTCTAATTAACACTAATTATATTTAGTCAGAAACATACTTAAATGATACTAAATCATGCCAATTAGGTAGAATTCAACCGCTAGATATATGTGTGATTGATCATCATGAAAATCTTCCACATAATCTACGTCGGATATATGTACTTCTATCTAATAAGATCACGATGTGTATAATTTAATATACATTTTAAATATTCATAATAGTCTTTATTGTTCGTCACATAGTTATCATACTATAACTTACCAAGAATCCTTCAAAAAAAAAAAAAGAAACTTACCAAGAAAATCAGCAGAATTTTTGCCATTGCTAAACCTTCCGGTAGGCTTCTTCGTCGGAAAGTCGATACCGTTGTGAGGATAATTTGCCTTTGCAATAGAAAGGCGAAGGTAATTATTGTTGCCAACATCAACTAGGGAGTCTCCGAACACGAACATGGACGGAACCATTTGAGCCTTCGAAAAGCTGAAGCTCAAGCAGAAGAAAGAAAGAAGCAAGAAGAAACTTTCCTGGAAAAAATTGCAGGCCATTTTAGTTAGAACCATAAAACAAATTCTCACTCAAATTTTTAGGTACCTAAAACATTAATGAAGGGTTGGTTTTATAAAGGGATCACTAAATTTTCAACTACACGGAAGGACGTCACTTCAACGGACAGTCCTAAAGAAAGAAAAATCATGACCTCTAAACGTTACAATAGAGTTGGTTTGAAACATTACAAAATATCCTGATTTGACTAAATATACTATTAGAAAAAATCTTGAATGACCATATGGTATACTAACGAGTGATGCACCCAACCATAAAAGATTTGATATGTAGTTGACATATGTAAATTTTCTTATAATATATGCATTTTTTGTTACATGTCATGTCTTCGATAGTTAGATATATTACTAAAACATCGTGTGTTCCAAAGATTTTCTCCTACTATTGATCTAACCAAGTTTATTACGTGTCTCATAATCTCATGTCTATCATCACCATCCTTTTTATGAATAACTAAAACTGGACATCTCATGTTTCTACTATTGACTGATTTTAGCTGGTTTTGGTATTTGTTATTTTCTGATTGAATCAGATTATGTCTCATGATTTATATATGCAAATGTGATCACTCATCAAATAAATAACATATTGAACCAATTTGTTCACGTTTTAGTTAGAAAATTTAACTATTTTGGTGACATCCCGATAATTTTAGAAAGAAAAAAAAATTGTTCTTGCTATTGCAGTCGACAATAGAAATCCACTGCCACTGCAGGCCACAATCAACCAACACCCCCACGTCTGATCAACCGTATATAAGTCATTGGTTCTGGGTTATGTTTGCTAATATTTGATGTCTTCAGATTCAGATTAATTGGTTGCTTTTATTTTGTGTGAATATTGGTCGATTTGGCTGTATTAATTGCAGCCGATTTGCTTTTATTTTGTGTGGAATTAAACAAATTTTCTGTCAAGTAGATTTATTTGGATTTATGCTGTTGAATATATGCAACGTTTTTTGTTTTTTACCGGTCAATCTTTTTAGACCATTAGTAATCCATTCTGTCTGATTGTGTTAACCGGGTTTTTGTATGGTTTTTCCCTTTTAGATATTTGGGATTTTTCTGATTATATTTTAGTCATGGTACTTTGTGTTGTTGTAGTCTTCATCTGGTATTTTGATGAAACAAATGGTGATAGCTGCTAGGTGTTTACAAAAAGCTATAACCTTGAATTTGATCTTCTATGAGGTAGGTGTCTGTGTTTTTTGTTGAAATAAAGTTGTTGCTTTAGTTTTGTGTAATCACCTTTGTTATTGCTGTCGATGTTAAAAGGAAAGAAATAAGCCAATGATCATCAACATTCAAGGAGAGATCGGTGGATCAAGAAAATAAATGATAGAAGAGATTGGAGGATAAAGAAAATAAGTCAATGATCATCAATGTTCAAGTGATAGGAGAAATTGGTGGATTAATAATCTTCTCTAATCGATCTATGAGTGATTGTGAGATCTTAATTGTTTATATTCATATTTTATCAAGAATGGCTCGACCAATGTATATATATAACAACAATATTGTATAATTATAAACAATGTAATTTTTAATTCATTCTTATACAAATTTATTTAGTCCACACTCGACATCCACAGTAAAGATACGAATATAAACCGTAAAAATCTCGTATGTTTATATACAGTATTTATATACTAGATCGATACAAGTCAGCTCTCTTGAATCCAAATCAGTCAGACAAGTCAATTTTCTATTTTCTAAAAAATTCTGGACAGCTCTCTTGAATTAATCTAAATCAAACAAGCCGATTCTCAATTTTCTTAAATATTCTAGAAATCACTACACACAAAAGTCTTTTAAAGTGGCCAGATCAATTCTACAAACTAGACAATTGAAATAACTATATATATTCAACACTGTCAAAGAAAAAAAAAACGACATTAATTTGACATGAAACTTGAATTTTCATGTAACACGTTTACATGTTTCTCATGCAATGCAATGCAAGCAATCATTTGTTTATCAAATTATGCTTTCAAGATTTCAAAAAAATTAAATAAATAAAACACAACACAAGAATTGTGTAGCTCGGTGTTGCAAGCTTGTTGTGCCTTGTTAATCATACAAATTAATTTAAACTTTATCCGATCTAAAAGCTTTCTAATGAATTTGTCAAGTAAATGTTACCGAAGTTATTTAATTATTTAAATTTGAAACATTATCGGGTAGAGTTGATATTTTATTAAATTAAATGGTAGATCAGTAATAATACGGTGGAGAACCACCAATTCTTTTAGTAATGTACTAATGTTGGTAAATGAGAAAGCAAAGCAGATTTTTTATATATAAAAAAAAAGTCAAATTTCATGATCTACATCTCTTGTCAACCGCCTATCTGACTGACTGGATGCAATCGGTGGACCGCCATTCAAGACGGCAAGTCGACATATATAGGATGATAGAAAATGTTAATACACGCTATCTTATTAGTAATTATTTTTTTAACCTTTCTTATATTTCGATATATTTTTTTACTAGACTTAAAAATATATACATATATATTAAAACTTTATTTCTATATTTATAATGAAGGTTTAAATCTCGTCCATTTGTATTTTTTAATACATGTGTATAAATATCTTTTGTTTTTAAAAGTTAATATTCGGATCTTATTTGTAATATTTGATTTTCATAATTCCGATAAAAACTTCTGATATGATCGTGGAGACGTACGAGAGGATATGATATTATGATTTGTGAGTGGGATATGGCTAAGTCAATATTGATGGTTTTGGATGCCTTCATTAAATGAGTGGTTCAAGACCGCGATGGTTCAAGACCCAGATCCCATGACAAAGCATTCTTGCTTTGTGTCCTTTCAGTTTTTGGCTTTTACGTTGTACCTCCTCTTTTTTTTTTTTTTGCTTTCAATGTCAGATTTTTATGGATTTCATACACATGGAATTGCAATAATATGACAGCTACACAAATTTCAGGATATTTGAGAACCTGTTTGGTTTTTACGTCGACTTAATCCATAATACTTAATATGACGTCTCATTGATGTCTTATTAAGATACAGATTAATATGATGGGATCTATTTATCTATATATTTGGATTAAATATTTATTTTAAAGTTTTTTATCGATAATAAAATTCGGACTGTTGATTTAAAAATTGTTTATTTTATATTACTAGTAGACATGTCACCGATTATAAAAATAATCAAAACCTACTCTTAAATTATGAAATTTGCAATCAACCTATTTAAGAAAAAAAAAACAAAGACTTACCTTAAAATTCATGCAATTTATCATAAACATAATCTCTTTTCTTTTATTCTAGAATGATTTGAATCTTCCTGTTATAAGGAGGACAGCACAGTGATTTTTTTTATTCATTATTATTTATAAAATCTTATGCTACTACTCGGATTTACAATATTTTTAGACTGAATAAATACATTTTACCACCGATCCTAATTGAAACGTAATAAGTATAACCTTTAAATAGCTAGTAAATTCCTCATATTAATGGAAATGTATATTGCGACAGTGTGACGGACTGTCAAAAACAGAATCCATAAAAATACGAATACACTTACAAAATCTTTTATATATATATATATATATATATGAATGTACTTACAAAATTTCTCGAAAAACACTAGCAAACAAGTGTTTTTTTCTTAAAACATTTGTAAATATTGGACACATATACGTTGAGTAATCATATAACGTTATATTACTAGATATATAATATTACATAGTGTAAAACCAAATTGAACTAAATTATAAGATTGCATAGTCTTTTAAAGTGTTTTAAACACATTAACATAAACTTTAGAATAATTAATATGCTTATTTATACAGTAAGGAGCTGGGTTTTGAACGATATTTTGCATGAAATCGTAAGTTTCAAAATAAGGGTAAGATAAATCCTGGAGCTCTCTGATTTCAATTCCTGTAACATTGGCTTCAATCTTTCATTGTACATGACACCAATTATTTACTTCTTCATTGCATTCTTCTGCTTGGTTCTTAACTCTTTGTTGTGGGGTGCATCCAATCGTTGAAATAGTGAGATATGTCACCTTTTTTTTGTGTTGTAATGATGTCATCGCTTTAATAACTTATGTTTAAAAGGCACCTATTATGGTGAACTACTCAAATTACCCTTAAATAATCTATTTTTTATTCTCATTATGCTTCTATCTACACTTTAAAAACAATAACTCCTCTCTCTCTCCAAAATAGTTGTCTGAAAATCGATCTACAACTCATCTCTCTCCAAAAAACTCGTCTCTCTCCAGATTCCGTACAAAAAATAACATATATTTGTGATCTTCGTTTATATATTGTCATATATTTCTATGTGGTTTAACAATGTATTCATTCGTTATGATTTGTTGTCTCAATCTTTATATGAACATGTATGAACATTAGGTTCCAGATTCTGTTCGAGACATTTTTAAAATACTCCGAGTTTTTTTTATTAGTGTCCGAGATTTTTTTTATACTCCTCCAAGCTTTTTTTATTTGTCTCCGAGCTTTTTTGTTAAGTTAATGTCTGAGATTTGTCTCCGAACTTTTTTTTAAAGGGTTCGAGTTTTTTTGTCAAGTGTTCAAACTTTTTTTTACTTTGTTCGAGTCTTTTTACAAAGTTAAAAAAAAAAGCTCGGGCACTTGGTAAAAAAGCTCAAACCCAGTAAAAAAAAGTTCAGACAATTGGTAAAAAAACTCGAACCCTTGGTAAAAAAGCTCGAACCCTTACCAAAAAAGCTCGAGTTTTTTTTAATGGGTTCAAGCTTTTTGATGAAACATACGGTGATAGCTGCTAGGTGTTTACAAAAAGCTATAACCTTGAATTTGATCTTCTATGAGGTAGGTGTCACTGTGTTTTTTTGTTGAAATAAAGTTGTTGCTTTAGTTTTGTGTAATCACCTTTATAAAGACCATAGTGTTCTTAGAAATTTTTAAATTTTAGCTATTGTGTCTTCGAAAAGGAGTAAATTGCAAAGAGGTCGATTATCATCTCAACATACCCCTGGCATACACTAGTAGATGTCGAGTGTCGACTGCAATAGCAAGACTATTTTTTTCTTATATGAAAAGTAAAATATATATAGTAAGGAAATGAAACCCACGTACCACAGAAGTGTAATAGAGTGGTGTTCTAACACGTATTGATCATAGGTCTTTTCCATTGTTGCTGCCCAGATTATAAAATGAAAAATTACATAAAGAAACCGACCTTTTTTCTCTTTTTCACGTAACAAACAAACAAAAACTATTTATGTGTGGAACATTTCATCGGAGAGACCGGATTAGACTAGAAGAAATCTTGTTTGAGACCGTCATATTGTCACTTATAGTTTTGTTTTTATTATTGCTGTCGACACTCGACATCCACCGTAAAGATACGAATACAAACCGTAAAAGTCTCATATGTTTATATACAGTATTTATATACTAGATCGATACAGGTCAGCTCTCTTGAATCCAAATGAGACAAGTCAATTTTCAATTTTCAATTTTCTGAAAAATTCTAGACAGCTCTCTTGAATTAATCCAAATCAAACAAGTTAATTCTCAATTTTCTTAAATATTCTAGAAATAGAGACACTACTCTTTTAAAGTGGCCAGCATTCTACAAAGACAGAAAAACAGCTTGGGTGTGCATATATATATGGCCAGGCGGCCAGCTGAGTACATCAATATATATATATATATCCTCAATAAGAGCACCGCCCATTTTCAATATTCCCACTTCATAATGATAAAATTTTGTTATTTTTTTATTTTATCTCTTTTTAAATATATTTTTATATAGTATTTTTCAAAAAAATAATAATGAAAAAACATATTCGGAGTATAAATATATATATATATAATATTTTAATAATTACAAAATTTATATTTAAAATAATAACTTCTTTTTTTGACATATCTATCTATCCACATATGTATATCAAAGATTATTTTAAACTTTTTACTTTCGGTAGAATTCGAACCGATGATTTGGGAGTCATTTGTCCAAACTATTTTATCTACCAACCGAGTCATACTACTAACCGCAAGATAATGACTTGAGAGTAGATAAATTAAAAATATTTTCACATTGATTTATTGGTTGTAAAAAAAACAACTATTTAGTTGCTGCTATATTAATATGAGAGTTCCTTCAAATATTTTACAGGTAAAGAACCAATTAAAATATACGATGGTTTTTAAAATTACAACATTAATATATATATATAAATCTTCTCTAATCAGAACGTTCCTTACCTTATAATTTCAGGACGTCCAACCACATTCACAGTGGATCCACAGTACTACAATAATAAATATCTATATCTAAATGAATGTGTGACTATGGTTGTACGTCCTTAACTTATTATACCAGAACATCCTTATTAAAGAACTACTATATATATCATGTAGAGTTTTGAGATGTAAATTCAGACTTATCTAGTATATATATGAGTTATTTCTGTCGCTTTAAAATATAAATTAATTGTTTCAATATATATATATATATATATATATATATATATATATATAATGATAAATCTTAAAATTATTTTTAAAATTTCTTTGACTAAACATATATACATTCTTAAAATTATTATATTTATTTATCATCTATAATAGAAAACTATATTTAAATTACATATGATATAGACCCTCAAGACAATTGAGAGGATATTATAATGACATGAAAATATAAATAACTATATATATTCAACACTGTCAAAGAAAAAAAAAACGACATTAATTTGACATGAAACTTGAATTTTCATGTAACACGTTTACATGTTTCTCATGCAATGCAATGCAAGCAATCATTTGTTTATCAAATTATGCTTTCAAGATTTCAAACAAATTAAATAAATAAAACACAACACAATACTTGTGTAGCTCGGTGTTGCAAGCTTGTTGTGCCTTGTTAATCATACAAATTAATTTAAACTTTCTCCGATCTAAAAGCTTCTGATTGGTAGTTGTTTAGTCGACATATATAGGATGATGGAAAATACTAAAACATGCTATCTTATTGATAGTTGTTTACTGACCGTTCTTATATTTTGATATATTTTTTACTAGATTTAAAAGTATATATATATATCAAAACTTTATTTCTACATTTACAATGAAGGTTCAAATCTCGCCCATTTGTATTTCTTAATACATGTTTATAAATAGTGGAAATTGTCAAAAATAACCACAAGTATTATGGAAATTTTGTTTTTAATCATATACGAAAATTTATTTGTTAATAGCCACTTTTTTAAGAAATTACTTGATTACCCCCATATAAAAATCATCCCCAATCACTTTCTCCCTCCTCTCTCATTTTTTTTCTCTCCTTTCCTCTCTCTCCCCGCTTTCTCTCTCCTATCCTATCTCTCTCTCTCTCTCTCTCTCTCTCTCTCTCTCTCTCTCTCTCTCGCCGGCGAACCGTCGCCGGCATCCTTGCGAAGGCCGGCGAACTGTCGCCGGCCTCATCTTTCTCTCACCCAACCTCTATTCTCTCTCCCCACGGCTCTCTCTCTCTTCTTTCTCTCTCCTTTCCTTTCTCTCTCACATGTCGTCGACGGCTTGCCGGAGTGCCGTCGCCTGGGCTTCACGACCGCACAGCAACACCGTTGAGCTCCCCCTCCGCTGGCGATTAGATCTGCTGAAAAAAATGAAAGAAAATGAAATATTAGAAACCCAGAACATTTCAAGTTTGAACATTTCAATTTAGTCAACATTTCAAGTTTCAACGTTTCAATTTAGGCAACATTTCAAGTTTAAAATTTTGAAAAAGAAGAACTTAAAAACCCAGAACATTTCAAGTTTCAACTTTCAATTTAGTCAAGATTTCAATTTTCAACTTTCAATTTAGTCAAGATTTCAAGTTTCAACATTTCAATTTAAGCAAGATTTCAAGTTTCAAATTTTCATTTTTTTAAACAAGAATTCAAGTTTCAAGTTTCAAGTTTCAAGTTCCTTGCCATGATTTTAAGTTTGATTCCAGATTTTAGTCATGATTTCAAGTTTTCTTTCAGTTTTTAAAAAAAAATCAAATTCATGGGTATTTTTGTAATTTATGGATATATACTGAATTTTTTTTTTAAAAATAGCTATTAACAAATAAATTTTCGTATGTGGTTAAAAACAAAATTTTCCTAATAGTTACGGTTACTTTTGATTTTCCATCTTACAAATATCTTTTGTTTTTAAAAGCTAATCTTCAGATCTTATTTATAATATTTAATTTTCATAGTTCCGATAAAAACTTATGATATGATCGTGTAGACGTACGAGAGAATATGATATGATTTGTGAATGGGACATGGCTAAGTCAATATTGATGGTTTTGGATGCCTTCATTAAATGAGTGGTTCAAGACCCAGATCCCATGACTGTGTCCTTTCAGTTTTTGGCTTTTACGTTTTACCTCTTCTTCTTTTTTTTCTTCAACGTCAGATTTTTATGGATTTCATACACATGTAATTGCAATAATATGACAGCTACACAAATTTCATGATATTTGAGAACCTGTTTGGTTTTTACGTCGACTTGAATCTGTAATGCTGAATATGACGTGTCATTGATATTTTATTAAGATATAGATTAATACGATGGTATATCAAATATGAAATGATATTTTATTAAGATATATTTTTATCTATCAATATAATTGAATGAAATATTTTTAAAAGAAGCTTTTTATCGAAACCATTGATTTGATTTGATTTGGTTTGAGAATCGTTTACTTAATATTATTAGCAGATACATACAACATTTCACCGGTTATAAAAATAGTCAAAATCCTAGTCTTAAATTATGAAATTTACAATCAACTTATTTATGAAAAAAAAAAAATCAAAGACTTACCTTAAAATTTCATGCAATTTATCATAAACATAATCTCTTTTCTTTTATTCTAGAATGATTTGAATCTTCCTGTGATAAGAAGGACAGCACAACTGAATAAGTAGACTTTACAACCAAACCTCATTGAGTGTGATAAGTATAACCTTTAAATAGCTACTAAATTCCTCATATTAATGGGGAATGTGTACTGTGACGGACCGTCAAAAATAGCATCTACGAAAATACGACTAGCTGCTTGTGATAAGTGGCAGATATCCCAGAAGAGATATTCATTTCTGTTGTTGCAATAGGTTGAAAAAGGCACACATGGAATCCTTGCCTTCAGCTTCCCAATCCCACAACATGCTTCTTTAATCTCCGTAAACCCTAAAATAAACACACACCAAAATTGTTAGCAAAATTAAAAGAGAAAGGAAAGGCAAAGTTTGACATGAAAAAAAAAAAATGTCATCAAAAATGTTTTTGTGGATCTATTATTACAATTTGAAAATGTTTTAACATCTATTTTTATAGTGATTAATAACCAAAATTAGATGGATTTTTCTTAAATTATTAGATGGACTATAGATTTCTGTTCTGAAAGATGGTTTAAATACTTACAAAATCTTCCATCAAAAAACACTAGCAAACAAGTATTTTTTCTTAAAACATTTTTAAATATTGAACACATATACGTTGAGCAGTCATGTGACATTATATTACTAGATATATAATATTACATAGTGTAAAACCAAAATTGCACTAAATTATAAGATTGCATAGTCTTTTAAAGTGTTTTAAACACATTAACATAATCCTTAGAATAATTAATATGCTTATTTATACCGTAAGGAGCTGGGTTTTGAACGATGTTTTGCATGAAATCGTAAGTTTCAAAATAAGAGTAAGATAAATCCTGGAGCTCTCTGATTTCAATTCCTGTAACATTGGCTTCAATCTTTCATTGTACATGACACACCAATTATTTACTTCTTCATTGCATTCTTCTGCTTGGTTCTTAACTCTTTAATGTGGGGTGCATCCAATCTGCCCCAACCCAATAGGGCAATAACCACAAATTTACGTGCACCAAACCTATATATTCTCTGGCCGAACAAACAATGTTATATAATTATAAGATGCAAGAATCTCGCATGTGTTTTGGTATAAGGTGCCAAATGAAAAACATGTATGATCCTAATTGACTCGGTATAAATTAAATTGACAATGTATTATTGATTGATATATTATCTAGGTTATTAATATGAGATAACCTCATCAAATTTATTATTATTAGGTTGTTACATTGTTTTCAACTTAAATCAAATTTAGATTAAAACATAAATTCAATACACATACATGTTAATTCTTATGCGCTACAAGTTCTTATAATGATGTGGGAAAATACAGACATATAATATATGAAAATTCTAAAGTTCGTGATCCTATATATATTTTTTTATCTAGAAATGTGACACATCTCCACTGTTAGAGATTTGTTATTGTTATTATTATTTTGTTTCTCTTAATAGATGTCCAACATTAACAAACAACTTTTATGTATAAATAAACATACCGAATTTCCCAACCACATAATTACTATATATGTAGAGGAGAATAAGATCTTATAATGTTATGGGTTTGTAAGGATTACGTATCCCAAGTTGTGGTTCAAGGTTGGTAGTCATCAAAGTGACATATTGTTGTGGGGTGTACTTGTTTTGAAGATCAGACGATCCCGAATAGTGGAAGCTATCATTGCTACCAATCAGAACCACGAACAGAGATTTAGATAAGCGTTGCTGTGCACCACCGGATCCTAGCTGTTTCACCAAATCTTCGTATACAGTTTTATAGTAGCCCACGGTATCCATTAATCTATTAAAATATAAAAAATCAAATTATAGGTCAACAGGCGGGGATAGCTCAGTTGGGAGAGCGTCAGACTGAAGATCTGAAGGTCACGTGTTCGATCCACGTTCACCGCAATTAATTTTTTTTATTTTTTTCATTGAGAGGCCCGTTTAGTTGAAGAAGCCCACTTTGCTTTAGAATTCGTAGGCTACAATCAACAAGCCCATTAGACCCACATATTGGAAAATCTCAAAGCTCATTAGGCCCACATATAGAAAATCATATGATTATATTATGTATGAATAATTATCGAGTGCGGAATCATGCACGATCCCAACTATATGTTATAGAGTAACATTATAAAGTCAATCCGAGATTTCTACTACATAAATCCGAGTTTTTTTTTTTAGGGAGAGGACTCGAACTCACAACCTTATAATATAGATGTGTAGGGTTTACCATTGGACCAATCTCATCTCGTCAAATCCGACTCAAATTATACACACACAAAAATGTGTATTATATATAAAGTCGTTCTCGGGTCCTGATGGTCCTTACATTTTTATTTTTATTTTTATTTTTATTTGGACTGCCTTCGTTACATTTATGTTACAAAGCTTAAAAAAAAAGACTATTTTAGCTTTCTAACGTTAGAAAATGACGGTTAAAAAAAAAGTTTGACTTACACTAACTTGATTTGTGTCATTGAAGATTACTGCACCGACTGAGGCAAAGCCTTTCATGAATAAGGATGTCTTGTTCTTGTTGTTTCTAAGAGAAAGACATGGTGGTGACTGGTGAAGGTGGCAACCCCACATTCTCAGCTGCTCATTCTCAATAAAATTAAACATGAAAATTACAAGTTAAATAACATGTACAACAATGCTTCTAATTAACACTAATTAGATTTAGTCACAAACATACTTAAATGATACTAAATCATGCCAATAAGGTCGAATTCGATCGTTATATACATATATATATATAATCATCATGAAAATTCTTACATATAATCTACGTAAGATATATATACATTAGCTAATCCAATTTGATAAATGTACTAATATCTAATGTATCATAAATATTCATAATAGTCTTTATTGTTTGTCACATAATTATCGTACTATAACTTACCAAGAATCCTTCACACACAAAAAAACTTACCAAGAAAATCAACAGAATTTTTGCCATTGCAAGACCTTCCGGTGGGCCTCTTCGTCGGAAAGTCGATACGATGGGGAGGATAATTTGCCTTTGCAATAGAAAGGCGAAGGTAATTATTGTTACCAACATCAACTAGGGAGTCTCCGAACACGAACATGGCTGGAACCATTTGAGCCTTCGAAAAGCTGGAGCTCAAGCAGAAGAAAGAGAAGCAAGAAGAAACTTTCCTGGAAAAAATTGCAGGCCATTTTAGTTAGGACCATAAAACAAGTTCTCACTCAAATTTGTAAGTACCTAAAACATTAATGAAGGGTTGGTTTTATAAAGGGAAGTAGGCTGATAAATCACTAAATTTTCAAGTACATAAAAGGACGTCACTTAAACAGACAGCACAAAAGAAAGAAAAATCAGGACCCCTGTAACGTTACAATAGAGTTGGTTATGAAACATTAGAATGATTTGACTAAGTATACTAATGGAAAAATTCTTCAACACATCCGGTGCACCGGTGAGTGATACACTCGACCATAGAAGATGTGAAATGTAGTCGATATATACATATTTTCTTATAATATATATATTTCATGTTACATGTCACATCTTCAATGACCGAATACACTACTCAAACATCGTGTGTTACGGAGATTTTCACCTACTATTTGATCTGACCAAGTTTATTAAGTCTCATACTCGTGTCTATCATCACCATCCTGTGAATGAATAACTGAAAGTGGACATAACGTGTTTATACTATTGACTGATTTTAGCTGGTTTTGGTGTTTGTTATTTTCTGATTGAATCAGATTGTCTCATGATTTTTATATGCAAATGTGATCACTCATCAAATAAATAACATATTGAACCGATTTGTTCACGTATTAGTTAGAAAATTTTAACTATTTTGGTGACATCCCTATGATTTTAGAAAGAAATAAAAAACAACTTTTAAGAATTCTTTTAATCTTTTTATAAGTTCTATTAGAAATTTGTAACATATTTCATGAATAAAATTGTTTGATCAACTCATAATTTTCCAATATCATAAAATATTTCATGAAATTTGTCCTCGATACAAATTTTTTGACTAAAAATTATTCTATCAATTACATTATCAAAGAAATTAGGATAATTTGTTTGCAACGTGATCAAATATGCATTTTATTAAACATTTTGACACCAAAAAAAATAAAAGCTGATTTTTCCGGTAATTAAAAAATATAGTCTACAAGTAAAAACTCGTGCATAAAACTGGTAACTTTCTCTTGTCAACAACACAATTGGAGACCTGAATCACTCGTTGTAGCCTCTTATTTTATCATGCAACCATCAATTGACCCACCACACCAAACCCAACCACCACCGCTGCCGCCTCGAATGCGGAGGTGCACCACAACAACACATTGATTGGTGGGATGGGCCATGGCTTCGTCAAAATGATGATTTTGGGTGCAACCGTTGATAAATGGTTCGAGACCCTAATAATCCCAAGCCATGAACTTTGGTCAGGCCAGTGACCTTGGTTGCCCACCTAGCATTCTTCATAGTTTGGTGTCCTGAGAGAGAGGTACTAGAACTTTAGATGGCTCCAAATTCTCTTCTAATTTACCTGATCATTTCAATTCCAGAAATTCTCTTCAACAATGACTTGAAGCCGTCCTCAGAGCATCCAGTACGAGTTAGGAATTGTAATTCGGAACAGAGTACTAGAACTTTCGATGGCTCCAAATGCTTCAGGATCTCTGGGTCTCGATCATAATCCTGTAGAAAAAAAAAATTGTGATTAAAAGTGCTGAACAAGAGCTTCAACTTAGTTGTCGTAACTCAAGGATATACATGTCCCCAAAGTTACGAGAATGTACTTAAGTTACTTGCCAGCCATTGTAGTATATACTCACCTTTTCTGTTATAACAACAATTGGCTTAGAACCGAACTTGCCTTCTAGTTCTTCAAGCCTCTTTCGAATTGTCTCGATATCCTAGGTTGATTGACAATAGGAAAACAGAATTTGAAATGTTGGATTGTAACCTGCTTCAGCATTCAATATACATATATATTGTTGGATGGAAAACGATAAAAACTTCATGTAGTATCTGCTACGTATCTTTGTTCTTTGATCATGCTTAGATAGAATTAGATGAGACTACTCGGGCAACATTAAAAATGCTAGTAGTGGTAAACATATTCTTGCAATGATATAATGTGTCCTTAACGTGTGATTAAAGCACCTTTAGAACATACATGTGAAAAGAATTTAATTCAAGGTAGAGGACAAAAAAAAAAATCATACCTCAGCTTGAAATACGTGATGGTCACTATAGTCAAGTCGATCTACATAATATGCTCCTAACTGCAGCAAGTTTCAACCATTTAGAGAGAATAGAAAATAGTATGGAAAAAGAAGAAAAATTGATGGTACAGATCCAACTTATCTTCACTCTATGTTATTTGGGGACGGACATGGCAGATGTTCAATACTATTTTTTCTAAAATGTCCAATTAATTAAGGAAAAAAGAAATTTACTGCAATAATACCTTCCCCAACCCCAGCACAAAAGCATCTGCAGAACCAATTGCAGAAACGCATAATACAACAGCATTAGACACTGTTGTCAGTGGTATTTTAGAGTTGAAATTTCCCACTTCAAATAAGTACGAGGGAGCCATTCTAGTGAAGAAAATTGGAAGAGAATTCTTGATTTCTTGCATCTCTAATTCAATATTTTTGAGATTTTGGTCTGATACCTGCATGACAATAAACATAAACCCACAGTTCAATGTGTTTGCCTTTCCATAAATCCATCTGTAAACGCACAGATGAACACATTGAAACAAAGACAAGCTTTGTTACAATGGTTACATGCTAAAGGAGATACAGTTGCTGTTGCAATATTTGTTGAATCATTAGAAACTATGTAAAATGGTAGAATTGTGAAAGGTCAATTTTTTATTACCAAGTCTGCATTATGAATGACAGCTGCATCTGCTTTCTTGAGAGCCGTCAAAGGTTCCCTTAAAGGACCAAGTGGTAGCAACTGACAATTTCCCCATGGCATCAACCCATTAACCATCAAAATATCCAGGTCGCGCCACAAGCTCCAGTGCTGTCTTCCATATAAAGAACATAAAAAATAAGCACAAAACCTATATGAGGATTAAGGGACCATTTAGTATTAACTCATGACATGAGAAATGGTGTATGTGTTTCAGTACAAAGAACATTATGTCATTATGCATTCTGAAAATCATGTTATCAAGAAAAGGAAAAACATGAAGAGAAGGTCATTGTTTCCAATTAAATGAGAAAATAATAAGAATAAGAATAAGCTAAAAAGAAAGAATGTGATGTCACAGAGTTGATATATGAGAATGACTACATCACAATGATCGTGTCAAACCATAGAGGAAATTGTTACCTGCATTCCATCATCTAGAACGATCACACCAATTTCATCAGAATTCATATGGCTCCCCAATTTCCGGCCAATGCAAGTTCTCTCAGAGAATTTCCTGCAACAAGGATCAGTGTAACCGTATTTTTCAAAAAAAGAAGCAGCAGTAGCTGCCCTGTTTGCTCCCACACCAATCTTTACAGGTCTTCCAAAAAGATGCCTTTGAAGCATCCTAACTTCATCTCCACCAGCATAACCCTGCCATGTAAAAAGTACCTGTTACTTAAGAAACTCGATAGCATCACAAATCAAGCTTGCAACCAATTAAACGCAATTTCAGCTCCATATACAGCAGAAAAAGGTTTACGTTGCTCAAAGTGAACAAACGCATATCATGGATTTTCAAAGAGAAATTCAAGTAAAAACGAAAATCGTCTCAATTGCAATCACAAAGAGCAAATTTCTGTACTGTAGAAGCATTATAAACGTATGCAAGGTAATTTAGCTACTGATTTGCTCAAACTCAATAACGCAAAAGCAATCCAAGTAAATAGGAAAAACGTCTCCATTACAACAACTAAGAAACAATTTTTTGTACTGTAGAAGCATTATAACCATATGCAATGTAATTTAGCTACTGATTTGCTTAAACTCAATAATGCAAAAGCAATTCAAGTAAATGTGAAAATCATCACCATTACAACCACAAAGAACCAAATTTTGTACAGTAGAAGCATTATAACCGTATGCAAAGCTATTGACTTGCTCAAACTCAATAATGCAAAAGCAAATTTATAGCAGTTGAAAACAACGAAAAATAACAAGTACCCTTGTAAGAATGAGAGGTGATATTCCGGAATCAGCTACGAACCTAGCTATGAACTCTACCATTGGTGTCTTCCCATTGCCTCCCCACGTCAAATTCCCAACACTAATCACCGGCACCGGCAACCTTCCATATCAAATTACACAAAACAAAACATAAAATCACGTCTTGACGAACCAGGACACGATAATCAAGTCAAAACACGACTCGACAATCGAGTCAGGAAGACTCAATGGAGGCAAAAGTACATGAATTGAGACAGTTAGGTTATACTACAATGCTTTATCAGTAAGGTTACTTGGAATTGAACAATGAGCAACAAATTCGATATAGAGAGAGGGATTTACCGGTGGTTGGAGAAGAGGCCGAAGCGGTGGAGAGAGCGGCGTAGATAAAGAGCGACGCCGTAGATATAGGAAGCGAAGGAGAGTAGAGGAGTGAGAGACAATTGGAGAGGAGTGAGCTTAGCGTGGTCCTGCGTGTAGGCGATCTCGTTCACTAGTCTCCTCAGTTTCTCCATTTGGAGGAGAATTGAAACTGACAATGAGAGAGGTACAAGAAGGGAAAGGAAAAAAGGAAATGTAGAACTGGACCAGTGGAGTCAAACGGGCCGAGGCAAGCTGTATATTTTTAGGTCCAATCGGACTTCAGGGTCAGACATGGGTTCAATTTGGCAATTGGGTCAACCCGTTTACATAAATAAGTTGTGTAGGGTTTTCTTAACGGATTGACACGTAACCCATTTGTAAAAAGGGTAAATATGTAATTTGAGATATAATTAGAATTTTACTCATGTTATATAACAAAATAAATGGGTCAAACTTTATGTTAAATATATTAAACGGATCAAACGGATCAAACGGATTAAGATTTGACCAAACCGATTTATTAAATATATCACAGGTCAACCCGTATAACATGTTGTAATTAATCATGTCATGTTAGGTTTGCACATCATGATCTAAGGCTACACTCTAGTCCCTATGTAAACTCATGTATCAAACGAACGAAGGATGATCGCTTTGTAAGTGAATTCATTTTCACACATAAAGGATATTCCTATTTTCTAACCGTGGTATTTTCCTTACCTTAAGGTTTTCAACAACAAAATTATGGTGTTCTTTTATTTGTAATTACTTCCATTCAGTTTGCATTTCATTTCACGTATTAAGAAGATGCTCGAATCAAAGGCTATCCATCCAATTTGATTACTGATTTGCCAGCGTGTCACTATTGACTAGATGACCTAAAAACTGACATCAACAATTGGCACTAAAAGAAAGGGGCGCTCGAACACTAAATTCTAAGGAACCCTTGTGAACCTTATAGACAAACATCGAGGTATGGACAAAAACAAGAGCAGTGATCATCGATCATTGTCCACCAAAAAGGGATAAAGGCACACCCTAGGGAAAGTTCTACACTGAAATAAATGAAGACTCTAATAACCCTTAAAAAGTTTTAATGATTGACTGGCAATCTGGCATCACTGAACCAATTCATCTCAAAGTTAATCGACAAGTTCTTTCCCTTCTTCAAAGCTCAAAAGAAAGAGGCAGGAGTCAAACGGAATGAGCAATGTAAGAAGTTCTTCCAATAACTGTAGGATTATCTTGAGGAAGTTTCATTACTATCCAAGCCAAAGTCGAGAAAGACCTTGTACCTTTACCTATTGGTTTCTAATGTCGCCATTAGTTTAGCACTCATGTGGTAAGACGACGGAGTATAACGCCCTATCTACTACACAAGTAATGCCGTACTACCTTTTGAAACCAAGTACCCGACAGCTGAAAAGGTGGCACTGGCGCTAGTAATCGCAGCTAGAAAGCTCTTTACATATTTTCAAGCACACAAGATTAGAGTATATTCCATTGTCTTCTAAAGTAAATATTGCAGAATTCGAAAGTGTCTGGTCGATTGACAAAATAGGCCATTGAGCTAATCAAATTCAATATTGAATACCTTCCCTGATCATCAATCAAAGGACACAGTAAATGACTTCATCTCTGAATTCACAGAACCTGACATTGAAGTCGCTAGATCACTTGAAACGGGAAAATATGTAAAGAAGTTCCAATGGCAGCTACATGTGGATGGATCCTCCAACACTCATGGCAACGAGGTCTAATGAGGACAAATCTCGTTCTGACAATTTACAAAACAAACTCCATCATTATTCACAGAATTCTCACTGATCTGACCATCGGGTATTAAAATGGGGATAACTACTTCTAGAAATACTGGAATTATGATCCGAAAAGTGTGTCAGAAACAATGAGCTCGATTTAAGTATCATCAAGGCACCTCTTAAAGATGTCATGTCTTCTGATGGAACTGTTTAATAATATATTGGAGGATAATCAAGGATATGGGATTTATTTGGAACGTTGGCAATCGTTTACTAAAAAACTATAATTCCTACGGATATCAAAATTTGGGACAAGCAACTTGTTTACCACGTAGAAAGGTGATCACTCTTTTATTACTACCACTGCTTTAAAATGCATGTCTTCTTTATATGTGATTACTAAACTATTTGTGGATTATGATTAGAATTTTGTTCCAACCGGAACAATTAGCCTGGAAGAATATCAAATCTATACTCCTAAGACAAGTTAAGATCGAATTTCACTCGAATTGTACAAAATATTGGTAAAAACTCCCCACCACTTGAGGAACTATCTCCAAGCATGCTTGGTATTCATTTAAGAAAGGATAATGCAAGCATGATGGTAGACCACCAGCTTCAAGTGAAGATACCTAGGTTTGAAGGCAATTTCATACATAGGGATGGAAGTAATATTATCTTCTATAACTTCTATGAGTTAAAAGAAATACAACTTTGCAAATATTTCTTGATGAAGAATGGACCTTCAAGACACTGCAGATGGAGATGGATCATTAAATCCTCTAAAGTTGTTGAAAAATTCTTTTAGAAGCACTGATGGAAGAAACAGAAACAAATGATTATTGAACTCGGTATTCCTTGTAAACGAGATCTTGTGTATCATAAGAAAGTTATAATTTATATAACAATGTAATTTTTTCATTATTAAACTCCCTGCTTTCATAGCTTATTCTTACTCAAAATAGAATATGAATGCAAATTCGGTCAAAGTTTATTATTCATCTCTCACATGCTCCTACTACGATCAAGTGACATTAATTGTAGTATTCTAATTGTTGAATTGATCGATCTCGTCTGATCTCAAGTGTTGTTCCTCTTCAGGTTCAGCATTAACGGCTCCGACCTACACATTTGTGGGCAAAACCTGTTTCTCTTCGTTATTGAAATGATCAATCTCGAATGGTCATAGGTGTTGTTCCTTTTCGGGTTCAACATTAATGGATCCAACCTATACATTTGGGGGTAAAACCTGTTACTCTCCGTTGAATTGATCAATCTCTCATGGTCATGCATTCTATTCTTCATTAACATTAAAGGCACCAACCTACACATCTTGAGGTAAAGTATGTTCCTCTCCGTTGTTATAAAGCATTTCCTACATTTCCTCAACATCAATGGCTCCAGGCTCTCCATTTTCATTTCCTACAATGGCATATGGATGAAAAACATCATCTTCTATGTCAAAAACATCTTCGTACACATTATCCATTAGTTATACAATTGCATGTTAATAAAAAACATCATCTTCTACGACAAAAACCTATTCCTATACATTGTCCATTTGTCATGTAGGCCCGTTGAGTTTTACAATGTCTATTTACGGTGTTGGTTGTTGTGTAGGGCCATCAACATTTTCACCTACTTAGTCATTTTCATTTATTTATGCTTGTTGTGATTCCTCTTATTCCTCATCTTATTCAACATATTCTTCCTCGTCAATGTCATTTTCTTCGTTTCTCCATCCTCGCCCCCCTCTATGGGTCGCTCCCATCCCCCTCTATTAGCCCATGTACCATCATCTACTCGTATCGGTTCTGTATAAGGTTCATGCGCAGAAGGTGCTTCTTGAGGTCCTAGGTTATTTTGTGCTAGGTATTCTTCATGTTCTGCAAACCGAACAAAGCTAGCTATGAAAATAGTTGATGCTGCAATAAATGTCGGTACCTGATAAATCAATATCTATAATGGTAAAAACAAGAAAATTCATTTGAAAGCCAATTCAGATATCAAGACCAACAATAAAACAAAAAATAAAACCTTGGATTCGAGATTATTACCGCATTCTTCTTGGATTATGACCTCTTTCACGATTCTTGGTAAAGGGTGCAAATCATCCATGACCATTTCCTATAACTGCATATTAACAAAAAACATCATCTTCTATGTCAAAAACCTCTTCTTACGTATTGTCCATTAGTTCTACAATTGCATGTTAATGAAAAACATCATTTTCTCCATCAAAAACCTATTACCATACATTGTCCATTTGTCTTGTAGGCCCATTGACTTCTGCGATGTCTATTTACGATGTTAGTTGTTGTGCAGGGCCATCAACTTTTTCACCTACTTAGTCATTTTCATTTATTTATGTTTGTTACGGTTCCTCTTCTTCCTCGTCTTATTCAACATCTTCTTCCTCGTCAAAGTCATTTTCTTCGCCTCTCCATCCTCACCCCCTTCTATGGGTCTCTCCCCATCCCCCTCTATTAACCTTGCACCATCATCTACTTGTATCAATTCTGCATGAGGTTCATGCGCAGGTGGTGCTTCTTGAGGTCCTTGGTTATTTTGTACTAGGTATTCTTCATGTTCTGCAACTGAGTTCAATGGTGACTTAACCTCATTGTCATCACTTATCCACTTCGGTTCAAAATATTCGTTTTCGTTCCCTAGTTGTGGTTCCTCCATTTTCTTTTAGATCTCATACGTTTGTGCCTTTCCAAGCCTTCTCCTTACTTCCTCCATTAACTGTATCCACATAGTCTTCAACTCCTCGGATATCGCTTCTAGGTCCTCTACTACTATCTCATTCATAGGACTTCTTGGTATTACCTCATCGATTGTCGCTGAGATCTCAGGCACTGGTATCTTTTTCAAGTCTTTGAAACATGTTTGAGCTAGTGCTTGATGATTCTCCAACTTGAAATGTTACAATGAAAACAATTTTCTTTCTACAGAACTTCTGGATCATTTCTATGCATGCCCTAAATCAATAAAGAAATAAGGTCATCATTCATCTAACAATTTGTCAGATATATAATTCATGTATCCAATTTCAGTTTTTCACTATATTGATATGATTGCAAGATAAAAAAATATCAAAGGACTCGATGAATCTTTCAGGGAAACCGAATTGAGCTAGCTATGAAAATAGTTGATACTGCAATAACCGAATGTTTGTACCTAGTAAAATCAATATCTATGATGGAAAAAAATAAGAAAAATTCGTTTGAAAGCCAATTCAGATATCAAGACCAACAACAAAACAAAAAATAAAACCTTGGATTCAAGATTATTACCGCATTCTTCTTGGATTATGACATCTTTCACGATTCTTGGTAAAGGGTGCAAATCATCCATGATCATTTCCTACAACTGCATATTAATAAAAAACATCATCTTCTTTGTCTAAAACCTCTTCTTACGCATTGTCCATTAGTTTTAAAATTGCATGTTAATAAAAAACATCTTCTCCGTCAAAAACCTATTCTCATACATTGTCCATTTGTCCTATAGACCCGTTGACTTCTGCAATGTCTATTTACAGTGTTGGTTGTCAACTTTTTCACCTACTTAGTCATTTTCATTTTTTTATGCTTGTTGTGGTTTCTGTTCTTCCTCATCTTATTCAACATCTTCATCCCCGTCAATGTCATTTTCTTCACCTCTCCATCCTCACCCCCCTCTATGGGTCTCTCCCCCTCCCCCTCTATTAGCCCTGCATCGTCATCTACTCGTATCGGTTCTACCTAAGGTTCATGCGCAGGTGGTGCTTCTTGAGTTCCTTGGTTATATTATGCTAGGTATTCTTCATGTTCTGCAACTAAGATCAATGTTGACTTAACCTCATTGTCATCACTTATCCACTTCGGTTCAAAATATTCGATTTCGCTCCCTAGTTGTGGTTCCTCCATTTTCTTTAAGATCTCTTACGTTTGTGCCTTTCAAGCCCTCTCCTTACTTCCTCCATTAACTGCATCCACACAGTCTTCAACTCCTCGGGTATCACTTCTGGGTCATCTACTACTATCTCATTCTCATGTTTTCTTGGTATTACCTCATCGATTGTCTCTGAGATCTCAGGCATCGGTACCTTTTTCAAGTCTTTGAAACACGTTTGAGCTGGTGCTTGATGCTTCACCAACTTGAGATGTTACAATGAAAACATTTTTCTTTCTACATAACTGCTGGATCATTTCTATGCATCCGTTTAGATTCGTCCTGAATCAACAAATAAATAAGGTCATCATTCATCCAACAAATTGTCAAATATTTAATTCATTTTGTTACAATATTGATATGATTGCAAGACAAAAAACTATAAAAACACTCGATGAATCTTTCAGGAAACCTAACTGAGCTAGCTATGAAAAAAGTTTATGCTGCAATAAATGTCTATACCTGGTAAATCAATATCTATGATGAAAAAAACAAGAAAATTCATTTAAAAGTCAATTCAGATATCAAGACCAACAACAAAACAAAAAATAAAACATTGGATTCGAGATTTTTACCGCATTCTTCTTGGATTATGAACTCTTTCACGATTCTTTATAAAAGATGTAAATCATCCATGACCATTTCCAACAACTGCATATTAACGAAAAACATCATCTTCTCCGTCAAAAACCTCTTCCTACGCATTGTCCATTAGTTCTACAATTGCATGTTAATGAAAAATATCATTTTTTCCGTCAAAAAACCTATTCCCGTACATTGTCCATTTGTCCTGTAGGCTCGTTGACTTCTGCGATGTCTATTTACGGTGTTGGTTGTTGTGCAGGCCATCAACTTTTTCACATACTTAGTCATTATCATTTATTTATGCTTGTTACGGTTCTTCTTCTTCCTCATCTTATTCAACATCTTATTCCTCTTCAATGTTATTTTATTTGCCTCTCCATCCTCACCCCCCACTATGGGTCTCTCCCTCTCCCCCTCTATTAACCCTGCACCACCATCTACTCGTATCGGTTCTACATGAGGTTCATGCGCAGGTGGTGCTTCTTGAGGTCCTTGGTTATTTTGTACTAGGTATTCTTCATGTTCTGCAACTGAGTTCAATGTTGACTTAACCTCATTGTCATCACTTATCCACTTCGGTTCAAAATATTCGATTTCGCTCCCTAATTGTGGTTCCTCCATTTTCTTTAAGATCTCTTACGTTTGTGCCTTTCCAAGCCCTCTCCTTACTTCCTCTATTGACTGCATCCACATAGTCTTCAACTCCTCGGATATCGCTTATGGGTCCTCTACTACTATCTCATTCCCAGGTCTTCTTGGTATTACCTCATCGATTGTCACTAAGATCTCAGGCACCGGTACCCTTTTCAAGTATTTGAAACACGTTTGTGCTGGTGTTTGATGCTTCTCACACTTGAAATGTTATAATGAAAACATTTTTCTTTTTGTACAGGACTTCTGGATCATTTCTATGCATCTGTTTAGATCCGTCCTTAAAGAAATAAGGTCATCATTCATCCAACAAATTGTCAAATATATAATTCATGTATCCAATTTTAATTTGCTACTATGTTGATATGATTGGAAGACAAAAAACTATAAAAACACTCGATGAATCTTTCAAGAACCGAACTGAGCTAGCTATGAAAATAGTTGGTTATGCAATAAATGTCTGTACCTGGTAAATCAATATCTATGATGGAAAAAACAAGGAAATTCATTTGAAAGCCAATTCATATATCAAGACCAACAACAAAACAAAAAATAAAACCTTGGAATCGAGATTATTACCGCATTCTTCTTGGATTATGACCTCTTTCACGATTCTTGGTAAAGGGTGCAAATCATCCATGACCATTTCCTACAACTACATATTAATGAAAAACATCATATTTTCCGTCAAAAATCTCTTCCTACGCATTGTCCATTAGTTTCACAATTGCATGTTAATGAAAAACATCATCTTCTCCGTCAAAAACCTATTCACATACATTGTCCATTTGTCCTGTAGGTCCGTTGACTTCTGCGATGTCTATTTATGGTGTTGGTTATTGTGCTGGGCCATCAACTTTTTCACATACTTAGTCAGTTTCATTTATTTATGCTTGTTACAGTTCCTCTTCTTCCTCTTCTTCCTCATCTTATTTAACATCTTCTTCCTCGTCAAAGTAATTTTCTTCGCCTCTCTATCCTCACCCCCCTCTATGGGTTTCTCCCCCTCCCCCTCTATTAACCCTGCACCATCATCTACTCGTATCGGTTCTATATGAGGTTCATGCGCAGGTGGTGCTTCTTGAGGTCCTTGGTAATTTTGTACTAGGTATTCTTCATGTTCTGCAACTAAGTTCAATGTTGACTTAACCTCATTGTCGTCACTTATCCACTTCGGTTCAAAATATTTGATTTCGCTCCCTATTTGTGGTTCCTCCATTTTCTTTAAAATCTCTTACGTTTGTGTCTTTTCAAGCCCTCTCCTTACTTCCTCCATTAACTGCATCCAAATAGTCTTCAACTCCTCAGATATCGCTTTTGGGTCCTCTACTACTATCTCATTCTCAGGTCTTTTTGGTATTACCTCATCAATTGTCACTAAGATCTCAGGCACCGGTACCTTTTTCAAGTCTTTGAAACACGTTTGAGTTGGTGTTTGATGCTTCTCACACTTGAAATGTTATAATGAAAACATTTTTCTTTCTACAGGACTTCTGGATCATTTCTATGCATCTGTTTAGATCCGTCCTGAATCAACAAAGAAATAAGGTCATCATTCATCCAACGAATTGTCAAATATATAATTCATGTATCCAACTTCAATTTGTTACTATGTTAATATGATTGCAAAACAAAAAACTATCAAAACACTCGATGAATCTTTCAGGAACCGAACTGAGCTAGCTATGATAATAGTTGAAGCTACAATAAATGTCTGTACCTGGTAAATCAATATCTATGATGGAAAAAACAAGGAAATTCATTTGAAAGCCAATTCAGATATTAATATCAACAACAAAACAAAAAATAAAACCTTGGATTCGAGATTATTACCGCATTCTTCTTGGATTATGACCTCTTTCACGATTCTTGGTAAAGGGTGCAAATCATCCATTACCATTTTCTACAACTGCATATTAATGAAAAACATCATATTCTCCGTCAAAAACCTATTCCCATACATTGTCCATTTGTCCTGTAGGCCCGTTGACTTCTGCGATATCTATTTACGGTGTTAGCTGTTGTGCAGGGCTATCAACTTTTTCACCTACTTAGTCATTTTCATTTATTTATGTTTGTTACGGTTCCTCTTCTTCCTCGTCTTATTCAACATCTTCTTCCTCGTCAAAGTCATTTTCTTCGCCTCTCCATCCTCACCCCCTTCTATGGGTCTCTCCCCATCCCCCTCTATTAACCTTGCACCATCATCTACTTGTATCAATTCTGCATGAGGTTCATGCGCAGGTGGTGCTTCTTGAGGTCCTTGGTTATTTTGTACTAGGTATTCTTCATGTTCTGCAACTGAGTTCAATGTTGACTTAACCTCATTGTCATCACTTATCCACTTCGGTTCAAAATATTCGATTTCGCTCTCTAGTTGTGGTTCCTCCATTTTCTTTAAGATCTCTTATGTTTGTGCCATTCCAAGCCTTCTCCTTATTTCCTCCAGTAACTGCATCCACATAGTCTTCAACTCATCGGATATCGCTTCTGGGTCCTCTACTACTATCTCATTCCCAGATCTCCTTGGTATTACCTCATCGATTATCACTAAGATCTCAGGCACTGGTACCTTTTCCAAGTCTTTGAAACACGTTTGAGCTGGTGTTTGATGCTTCTCCAACTTGAAATGTTATAATGAAAACATTTTTCTTTCTACATAACTTTTGGATCATTTCTATGCATCTGTTTAGATCCGTGCTAAATCAACAAAGAAATAAGGTCATCATTCATCCAACAAATTGTCAGATATATAATTCATGTATCCAAATTCAGTTTGTTACTATATTGATATGATTACAAGATAAAAAACTATCAAAGCACTAGATGAATCTTTTAGGAAACAACTGATCTAGCTATGAAAATAGCTGATACTGCAATAACTGAATGTCTATAACTGGTAAAATCAATATCTATGATGGAAAAAACAAGGAAATTCGTTTCAAAGCCAATTCATGTATCAAGACCATCAACAAAACAAAAAATAAAACCTTGGATTCGAGATTATTACCGCATTCTTCTTGGATTATGATCTCTTTCACGATTCTTGGTAAAAGGTGCAAATCTTCCAGGACCATTTCCTACAACTGCATATTAATGAAAAACATCATCTTTTCCGTCAAAAACCTTTTTTTACGCATTGTCCATTAGTTCTACAATTGTATGTTAATGAAAAACATCATCTTCTCCGTCAAAAACCTATTTCCATACATTGACCATTTGTCTTGTAGGCTCGTTGACATCTGCGATGTATATTTACGGTGTTGGTTGTTGTGCAGGGCCATCAACTTTTTCACCTACTTAGTCATTTTCATTTATTTATGCTTGTTGCGGTTCCTCTTCTTCCTCATCTTATTCAACATCTTCTTCCTCGTCAAGGTCATTTTCTTCACCTCTCCATCATCACCCCCCTCTATGGGTCTCTCCTTCTCCCCCTCTATTAGCCCCTGCACCATCATCTACTCGTATCGATTCTGTATGAGGTTCATGCGCATGAGGTGTTTCTTAAGTTTCTTGGTTATTTTGTGCTAGGTATTCTTCATGTTCTGCAACTGAGTTCAATGTTGACTTAGCCTCATTGTCATCACTTATCCACTTCGGTTCAAAATATTCGTTTTCACTCCCTAGTTGTGGTTTCTCTATTTTCTTTAAGATCAACATGCAGTTGCAGAACAAATAGACAATTTATGGGAAGAGTTATTTGACGGACAAGATGATATTTTCCATTAACATGCAGTTGAAGAACAAATGGACAATGTTTGGGAAGAGGTTTTTGATGGAGAAGATGATATTTTTCATCAACATGTATTTGCAAGAAATGAAAGCAGAGAACCTTGAGCCGTTCAGGAATTGATGCTGAGAAAATGCAGGAAATGATTTATAACAACATAGAGGAACAAGCTTTGCCCTAAAATGTGCAGGTTGGAGCCATTAATGTTGAAAAATAACATAATGCAGACCATGGGAGATCGATCAATTCAATGAAGAGGAACAAGTTTTGCCCCCAAATGTGCAGGCTGGAGCCATTAATGTTGAACCCGAAGAGGAACATCACTTAGGACCAGGTGAGATTGATCATAGTAGCAGCATGTCAGTGTCAGAGAGGAAAAGTAAACTTTGACCGAATTTGCATTCATATTCTGTTTTGAGCAAGAACAAACAATGAAAGAAAAGAGTTTTATAAAAGATCTTCTTTACAAGGAATACCGATGTTTCTCCGTTTCTTCCCCCATTGCTTCCAAATGAATTTTCAACAACTTTATAGGATTTAATGATCCATCTCCATCTATAGTGTCTTGACGGCTCATTCTTCATCAAAAAAACATTTGCAAAGTGAGATTTCTTTTATGTCATAGAAGTTATAGAAAATAATATTCCTTTCATCCTTATGTATGAAAGCTCCTTTAAATCTCAGTATCTTCACCTGAAGCTGGTGTTCTACCGTCATGCATGCATTATCCTTCCTTAAATGAATATCGTGCATGCTTAGTGATAGTTTCTCAAGTGGTGGGGAGTTTTGCACAATCTCTTGTACAATACGAGTGAATTCGATCTTAACTTGTCCCATGCATATAGATTTGATATTCTTTCAGGCCAGTTGTTTTAATAGTACCCGTTACTCGAGAAAGCCCGATAGCATCACAAATCAAGCTTGCAACCAATTAAAATGCAATTTCAGCTCAATTTTCAGTAGAAAAAGGTTTACATTGCTTAGAGTGGGAAAACACAAATCATGGATTTTCAAAGAGAAATTCAAGTAAATACGAAAATCATCTCCATTGCATTCACAAAGAACCAATTTTTGTATCGTATTAGCATTATAACTGTATGCAATGTAATTTGGCTACTGATTAGCTGAAACTCAATAATGCAAAAACAATTTAAGTAAATATGAAATTCATCTCCATTACAAACACAACGAATCAAATTTTGCACTGTAGAAACATTATAACCTTATGCAATGTAATTTAGCTACTGATTTGCTCAAACTCGATAATGCAAAAGCAATTTATAGCAGTTGAAAACAATGAAAAATAACAAGCACCCTTGTAAGAATGAGATGTGATATTTCGAAATTAGGTACGAATTGAGCTATGAACTCAACCATTGGTGTTTTCCCATTGCCTCCCCACTTCAAATTCCCAACACTAATCATCGACACAGGCAACCTTCCATAACAAATTTACAGAAAACAAAAAAAAAAGTTTGGATGAGCCAGGACACGATAATTTACGGGTGGTTGGAAAAGAGGTCGAAGCAGTGGAGAGAGCGACAGAGATAGAAAGCGGCGTCGTAGATAGAGGAAGCGAAGGAAATTAGAGGAGTGAGAAAAGGATGGAGAGGAGTTACCTTAGCGTGGTCCTGCGTCTAGGCAATCTCGGTCACCAATTTTCTCAATTTCTCCATTTGGAGGAGACTAGAAAGTTGGAAACTGACAATGAGAGAGATACAATAAAGGAAAGGGAGGGAAAAGAAATATATATATATTTGTTGAATTAGACCGGTGGAGTCAAACGGGTCGGGCCACACTGTAATTTTTAGTTAAGTGACAATGGTTGCACCCCTTAAAAATGTATATACACCTGAAATTAGTATGTTTTTAAAACTCCAATAATACATTTGAGTAAAATTACTAAAATGACTAATTGTTTATTAGTACACTACCAATAATTATTAATTAGTTTTCTATTTTTAATCTTTTGTAAAAAAAAATAAAAATCCTATTAATTGTTTGATATTAACATATATCATAAAAACTCTTTCCATTTCAAAAAACTCTATATTCTTTTTAAATATGTTTTCAATGTCTTTTAAGGAAATACAAACTAATTGTTAAGTATGGAAAATGAATCAAAATTATGAGACAAATTTGGTTGTGAAAAAATAAAGTTTCAAATTAATTTTTATTGTAATAACAAAATCATTATGTATATAAACAGACTTTTAAATTAAATATATTATTAAAAAAAAAATCTTTTGAACACACTAGATTTTTTTTTATTTATCAATATTTTATGTTTTTTTTGTCAAAAAAAAATATTAGATGTTCTTCATTTTTTTCGAACACCTTTGTGGTTCTCCAATAAAAAAAAATCATAAGATGGATTTTTAACGAAAAATGAAGTTTGATTTTGAAAAAAACCAACAAGAGAAAAGAAGTATAGAAGATAATTAAAGGTGACAACAAAATTTGAAATAATAATGAAGTTGATTAAATATCATAATAATAGTCATAAATGGTGTGTACTTATAAAAATACATTACAATATAATTAAAGAAATGCTAATTTTGACATTAAATGGGTTTATTTACACATTATATTTTTTTTTTAAATTGATGGGTGCGATTATAAAAGGGGTGTAGATACAATTTGTTAGAGGTATCATTATTGTCACTCCTTTAGTTTCAATCAAACTTTAGGGTTAGTCACGGGTTGGGTCTTCAATGACTTTATTTATAGTTGGCAATATAGGTCACAATCCGCGAACCTGACACAAACTCAAGATAAAAAAATGTGTTTGGGTTGATCTGAACGAGTTCGATTTTATAATCTAGATCGTGTCTGGCTTCATTAACGAGTTGATGGGTGACCTGTGTAACCCGTTTATAACAAGGTAAATTTATAATTTTAAATTATTTAGCGAAAATAATTTAATAATTGAATTTTACATATGGTATATAACAGAATCAATGGGTCAAACTTTATTTTTAATTTATTAAACAGGTCAAAATGGTAAAGATCCGTCCCGTGTAACTAGTTTTATCGTGTCGTGTCGGGTTGAGCCTAATTTAATCCGAATTTATCTAAACTGTAATGCTATTATAGACGACCCAAATCACGTATTGATGATTTTTACTTAGAGTGACGATATTTACATTCCTTAAATATTGTCTGTACACCCAAATTAATACATTTTTAAAATTTCAATATTACCCTTGATAGAAATGACTAAAATGACAAATATTGATAAATACACCCATATGTTATTTAAGATTAATGCTAGACTTCTCAAAAAAAAAATTCCAAATTCCTTCCCAAATGTTGTTGGCGCGTTATGTGTCAACATCTTGTAAATTATGAGATTATGTGGTGAGTGATGTAATATTGATATCTTACATTGTCAATACCATTTGGTAAAAATAATTGTAATTTTACTATACATTAACTTTTCTTCTAAATACAAAATATAATTACCTTAGGGTTTAATCACAAATTCAAAAAGTCTCACCTATTCACGATGTAAAAACCCACACTATTCTAAAAAAACTCGGAGTAAAAAGCTACATTGATTTTTTTTTCTCAAACTCAGCCGGACTGCCTCTCTTTATTTTTTCTATTTTTTCTCCTTCCATATTTATCTGTTGCACGCCGGCAACACACAAAGCAAAAACATTGAATTTTTTAATTTTATTTCTGTGTGTTCGTGGCACACTTTATTTTTCTGGGTATTTAATTTGCTGTTGGCAGCAATAGCAATTGCCTATTTTTTTATTGTATAATATATTGTCTTCATTTTTTGTTATTTTAATCTACCACTTTTAAATAAAATTAGCTTAAATTCCAACTCATTCTGATATATTTATATATTATCAAATTATAAATTATTTATTTGAAAAATAAGAAATAAAATAACAAATTTTTAAATAATAATAAATTTAATTATATAATAAAATAGGTTTCAGTGGGGTTTAGTTACAAAAATAAAAATACAATAGAATTAAAAAAAAAGATATTTTTATCTCGAGGTTTATTTACAAACTAATTTAAAATAAAATAAAAATTAAGATATTCTTATGGGAGGAGTGTACGTACAATTTTTAAATAGTATAAATATCAACACTATTTTATTTACTAGAAACTCTATGTTTATCAAGTGTTTTGGTTTTAACAAAAATCGTTACCGTCATTAATCATTAAATAATGTTCTTTGTAAAGCTTTTGCAATCTTACAAAAAAGTCCATCATCCAAACTTTTAAACGATTGATCAGGTAGTACAAAATACTAAATACAATTAATTGGATAATTTCTGATTATAATTTTATTATGAAGTGGCAATTAGTGAATTTCTGAGTAATCAATTGTGTTCTCATTAACTTGGAATCTATGATCATTTATAACTTGCCATTCTCATTTCATGATTAAATGTACATATGGTTTTAACTTTTTTGAGTATTAGCTAATTCGTATGACAATATCTTTATAGTTATATAAGAAATCTTGAATTTTGATATCATCCATACGATATGAATTAATTTACAGTGTAAGAAAAAACCACATAAACAGTTGAATAAATGAATAGTACAAAAATAATACAAAACATATCCATAATTAACAAGATCCTTTATTCCTTTTGATATATGTTTTTTATTTTATTTTATTTTATTTTATTTTATTTTATTTTATTATTATTATATAAATTCGGTTTTTTAGAAAATTAGAGGACTTATATCCTCATGATATAGTGATAAAAGGTTTATCCCTTGACCAATATCATCTTATATTTTGATATATACCCTTGGCTATAAGGACTAACAATTTAAATAGGAGAGATTTATCAATGATCTCCCATCTTTTGATTAAATTCCAAAACAAACCCTCTAATTAGAGCAATCAGTAAAAAAAACCCTATATTATTAGCTAACGGATTAGTTGACTGTTAGTTTACTTTATATATCAAATATTATAATTTAAATCCTTTATTATAAACAGAATAAAATTTAATAATATATTATATTATTTTATACATTAAAAAAAATTGTTTACATTTTATAATGATTTTAATGCTTTCTTTTATATATATATTTAATTTTCATTAAAATATTTTTTAAATTTCTAATCTATTTTTTGTATATTTTTTCGCTGTTGTTTTAGTTCAATTATAGAAAAACCATTTAAATATTTATATTTTATTAGATTTAATTAAAATCAACTAATAGTAAGAGTTTTTTTTTTTGTTTACTGATCGTTCAATCCAAAGGTTTTAATTCGGTATTCGATCAAAAGTCGTAGAGTTATTTACAATTCTCTTTTACATACGATATCATGTAATGATTAATGAAACTCATATATCAATATGTGATGTGACAATTTAGTTCAACAAACATTAGAAATTGAAAAAATATCACAATCAACGTTTAAACAACTACGTGGATAAATATTAATTGACAACTTAACTCGATTAATATATAATTTTGTTGGAGCCCTGAACTGGTCCGGTCCACTGTATTAGCATTAGGAGGTATCAAATTTGGGCACTTGTTAATAGCAAAGTGGGAGATTCTTGGATTTAGGAGTATGAATCAGTAATATAATGCTAGGTCGAATCATGTAATATAATGCTCATTTTTTACTGTTTTTGTTTGTTTTCATTATTGTTTCGGATTTACCTATATAATGATCGTAGGTGCCCCCACATAATCCTTGTTCACATGTAGAGCCGGTGTTTTTTTCTATTGTATCTTAAACTACTTATTTGCATTGATTTGCACCGCACCATAAAAAGATTTTCCATAACCTTTCTTTAATGATAATGCCTTAATTTCGTTTTCAATGAAATTATTATTAATTTTATATACATATTTATGTATCAGAAGGTTCAACTTGACTTATATCTTAAAAGAACATATTTAAAAATAAAATAAATACGAATCAATACAAATGATTATATAATATTTGTTACTCACTCTTTTCGTTTTCCTCTTTTTTTTTTTAGTTTGTACATCATTACAAAAATTCAATTTTTTTTTAAGAAAGAAAAAGGATTCGATTCCGTAATCAGTTGTGAGAGGTTTTACTATCGGATTAATATCATTTTTATCTTTATTTACTAATTTCAAGAATAAATGTTAATTCAGTTCCATGAAAATAAAAATAAAATGAAGAAAAAAATTACTCATATAAATAAGTTGAGATTTGTCCTATGGTACGTCCATCGCAGATATCAAAGCTTATAAATCATCCTCTACTCAAAAACCTAGACTTATTGTCATATTTCGAAATAAAAATAAAAATAAAAAACCCTCATATTAAATGGGGCTGCTGCTCTCCATATGTTATACAAGTGTAACTCAGATATCAAAGCTTATAAATCATCCTAGATTTATTATTCCAACATCTTGTCTGAATGCTGACTGTACATCCACCATTGTCCGATCTACCTCCCGTTTCATATTTATGACATGATTTTAAACCAGATATGCACATTTAGGGTGCGTTTTGTACGGATATGGGACATGACAATGTAGACGGGACGGGACGGGACGGGATATGATATGGCAGACTGTTCTATATTGTGTTTGGTAGACCTGAGATAAAACTGTTCACTGTACTGTTGTATATTTGATATGATTCGAACAGGACGACACAAGATGTTCAAATGACCAGAGTGCATTTATTGTCCTATCCAATGTTTGTTACCAATAATAGTGATAACTATTTTTATATATCATATTTGGGAGAAGACAGGTCAATATTTATTTATTTTTATAATTTTTTTTATATATATCATATTTCATAAAAATAATAATATTGTAATTAAAAAATAGTTTAATTAATAATTTTTTAGAAGACATGTGATTTTTTTTTCAAATAATAATATTATTATTATGGCCATTCCCTCATTTTTTGAATAATAATATCAATTAATAATATTATTTCCTCATTTTTTTATAGTTGATAGTTTTGTAAATTTAAAAAGATTTGAGGGTAAAAATGTCTTTTCCAGACTTATCCCATGCATGAGACAAGTCTAGCCTAAGATGTGAGGTGGGGCAAGTTTTCATGGTTTTTATCCCATGTTGTCCCGTACCGTCCCATGTTAATGGCGCACCAAACGTGGGACAACAAAAAGTTGTCCCATCCTATCCCGTCCCGTCCCGCGTTCCAAACGCACCCTTAGGGAGTGTGGATAGATATAGATCCTCTCATTTCCATCTCCACGTCTCCTTCCCCCATTCTCTACCCTCCTCATTTCCCTATTTTTAAAAAATAGTGATGAAGAATTTTGGAGGGACGTATGTCCATCCCCAGTCCCAATTCTCTGTGTTTCCCGTTTTTCCTCATTTTTTCCCCTTTTCCCGTTATCCCCATTCCTACTAAAAATTAAAAATTAAACAAACAAAAAAATAGTCCATAACAAAAACAAACTAAAATCCATTAGCGGCTTAGGCCCAGTTTGTCATTGCTTCTCCATATTTGTTTGGAGCCAAAAGTGATCATGGACATAAGACAGTGTGTTTGGTAAAATCACGGGGAAGTGTTTTTGGTCACGTTTAGCTTCTCCCAGCTGAGTTTTTGAGAAGCTACAAATACATGCTTTTGGATTTTGGCTTTTTCCTTTAGAAAACGTGCTGCAGTGATATTAAATGAAATTTTACTAACTTTCCAACTTTATTCTTGCCTTTAACGAACTTTAACAAAAAAAAACTGGACTTATATTTTTGTACAAAAAAATATATATTGCCATGACTGTATAAAAAAATTTGGGATAATTAATTCAATAAAGTATAATAAAAATGAAATAAAAAAAATAAAGTATAATAAAATAAAAGAAATAAAGAAATAAAGAAATGAGGCTAATTAATTAAATAAAGTAGAATAAAAAATGGGGCTAATTAATTCAATAAAGTATCATAATTATATAACACTTAACACTAAACACAAATAAACAAGAAAAATATAAAGTATAGCACATTAGTACCATTTAGATATCTATGTCCTTTTAGTAATTTTACACACTCACAACACTTTTTATTTCAGCTTACCAAACACATTGAAATTGTTTTTAGTTATCACAACACTTCTGAAAACCAGTTTACCAAATACTCAGCTGATTCTTCCCACAACAATTTCAAAAGCAATTCCCCCCACAACAATTTTAAAAGCAATTCCCCCTACAGCAATTTCAAAAACACTTCTCCCCACAGCACAACAATGTCAAACTGAGCCTTAATGTATTACAAATACCGAAATACAAAATAAAATCATAAAGTGTTTCCAATATTTTTTTAATATATATATATATGTTTTGGGAGAAATATGAAAATTGGGATAAGGGGATAACCCCCCATCCCTATTTCAATTTGGGGATAAAAATCATCTCCATCACCATCTCATTCCCCATTTTTCCCTAAAAAAAACTTCCCAAATGGGAATAAGGACGTGGGGAGTTGGGGATCCAGGGGAAAATGTGCATCTCAAGTTATAGCTCATCATCGATATTTACCGGTATGTGTAGAATTTTTTTAATAAAGTAAATATTTCGACTGTACTTCTAGTTTTCTCTTTGGTGCTATAAGCATTGTTCGAAAAATCGGTCTAGATGGCCGGTTAACTGGTGAAATTCCTCTAAGCGGTGATTCGTCGTGGCAAAAAGGTCATAATCACCCATATTATGCGGGGGAACGGTTAATTGGTGCTAGTCACCGATTAATCGAAAAAATCGAAAAATGATTATCTGATATTTTGATTTCAGCTTTATGTTTTAGTGTTGTGTAGTTTTACTGTTGATGAAGGTGATGAAAAAGTAGAGCCCAGTTCAGGAGCAGACGGTGATACAGATGAAGAAATTGAAGTTCAATTTAAGTTCAATGAAGAGCGTGCCGATATCCTTGGAGGATGAGACAAGGCTTAGAAACTTTGATGGTTTCTTCATTTCTTGTTTTATAATTTAGATTTTAAATGGTGTTAATTTGTTAGAACTTAGAATTTGGAATTTCTCATTTTGATTTGTTTGTGTCTTTATGATTGGGTTTGAATTAGAATTTCTCATTTTGATTTGTTTGTGTCTTTATAATTGGATTTGAATTGGTCTTGGATTGGTTTGTAATTTTATTTGGATGGGTGTTTGTGGATTTGGATTGATTTGGATCGGTAATTTGACATTTTTAGATTTGAAAAGAATTTTGTTTGAATTTGATCATTGGAATTTGTTTGTGATCAGATTTTTATCTAAGAAAAAAAAAACCACTGTCCAATTAATCATTGAATAATCGACCTACTTGCTAGACTCTTGGTCTCCATCCAACCAATGCTTAGTGCTTTTTAGAACAAGAATAAATGTATATACATGGACTGCACTCGTGGTAATTAATCTTGGTAGATTGTTATAAGATGTAAAACACAAAAAAATGCTAACCAAATGGACTGCACACGTGATTTGAATGATTTTTTTATTTTTGTTTTTGTTATTAGTTTTTTTTTTTAATCTTCTTTGAACACGAATCCCAAATCCAATATTTATAGTTTAGTGAAGTGAATTAGCCCTAATTGACTTCATTAATTCGATTTAGTAAATAAATAATAAATAATAGTTATCAAACAAGCAAGCAATTTCATTTTCTTTAGTAGACTGACTACTGAGTACTGATTAGAGCATCACTACGGGGTTCAAATAAGACTCCCTTTTAGGTGGATCTAGTTGGGGTACCCAAATAACAAGCTTCATTTATGGAATCCATTGTTAGACCTATCTTGAGTTCTAAACATGAAATTCAATTTAAAGCTTATTCAACGTTCCAATAATTATCAATCATTACTCATTAGGTTTATATATATATATATATATATAATTATAATTATAATTATAAATTTTAATAAAATTTAATTAAAATGTAAAAACTTATAAAAATTAATATTTTGATTAACTGATAGTATTGGTATTTAAAATATATTAGATAATTTATTTATTAATATATATATATATATATATAATATTTTGATAATTACAAAAAAAAAAAAAACATCTTAGAAAAAAGAGATCTATTTTAGAGAGTGGCCAAAATTCCAAGTGAAAAACCTGTTTTTTAAAAATGAAACTCAACAAATACTGACGTAACACACAATAGGTCTTGTGTCACTCTTTACCCACCGTGGATGCTTTTTAGAGAACCCAGAAAACAGTCTCATAATTTGACTCAACCGCTTGGGAGAAAAATAAAATTACAAAACGATTGGTCACATCTTCGGCTCCTGATCTCATCACAAGAAATCAGACGGTCAGCATTGATGATTCGGACCAGCTGTCTGATCTTGAAACACGTTTTAGGGTGACTGTTGTTTGTTCATTTATTGAAGCATCATGATTTCCATCACCAAACTCATGGACCCCACCACAGAGGAAAATACCAATTCTTTCTGGGCCCCACAGTCCCGACTTCTTCCTATGTGATCAGGTGGGCCACGTCTTCGTGGGCCCCACATCCCACTCTTTGAATGAATCATCTGAATTTCAGGAGGTTTTTTTTTTTTAAAATTATTTAATTTCACGCGCTCGACTTTTAAAAGCATTTCTGATTTTATACGCCGTCCGATTGTTTTTTTTTTTTGACGGCTGTGATCCTATTATTTAAAAAGAGTGGGCAAAAGATCAAATAAAAAAAGGTCAAGCGAAATGACCAATGAGCCCCTTGCCTAAACTTGAAGAAAGCTAGTTTTTAATGGTTAGTTTGGTCAAAGTGTGGAGTTTGGAAATGTTAATTCAGGTCGGTCTCTTTCAAACTTCATTTAAAAAATAAATAAAAATGATCACTTCACTCGCTTTGAAGTGCGTGGGAAACTTTCTACTCTCCTCAATTATTGTTGACATGCAAATCATTCAATCAATGGCTGCTTAATGGGTTCCCCTAAAATCTTTATTTTGTAAGGAATTTTAATGACTTTAATTAGTTTGATTAATGATATTTATTCTTAATCCATAATAGAGATACAATTTTTGTGATTTGTTCAATATTATGATCACATGATCCGTTTGTCATTAATGTATGTACAATATAAGATAACAAAAAATTATCGAACAAATTAAATAGTTTAATTTACATTATTATAATTATAATTATGATCGATCTAGTTCAATTATTGGAAGAAAAATAATTGAGTACTGACTGGTCAGTTTCTAAGATACTAACCCCTCCAATGGGGTGTTGCCACGTGACCTTATTTCTTTAATTTTTTTATAATTATCAATAAAATAGGCCATGTGGCACCACCATATTAGTGGGATCAGTTTCTTGGGTACTGACAAGTCAGTAACTAAATATTGTTCTTATTGGAATTTACGGATTGGAATATAGTGGTGTTTTCAAGACAACTACTAGCTTTAGAGTTTAATATAACATTCACTTTCACATGGTTAACAAATTTTACCATATTAGTAAATTTCATCTTCATACATTAATTTGTTAGGATGTTATCCTAATGATAAAATATCCAATGACTAATATTAATATATATATATATACTTTAAAAGATAAAATATTTAATGAGATCATCCAGAATAACTAAGTTATTTGTTTTTCAAATCATTAATCGCTATAAGTATTAAATGAAAATAAAAAAATACACTTTGCTGTTCAATAGGCAATTATGAAATTTGAACTCACACCCATATAACATAAGTGAAGAGAAAATGTTGAACCACTTCAATAAATATTGATTGCATTTGGATTTAAGATACTAAATTATCATAGTTAAATGTTTAAAAGGAAAAAAAAATAGTTAAATGTTATCTATACATGATCATTTTATTAAGTGGCCATAAATAAATTGTAGCATATACTTATTATAAATTTAAGTTATAAAAGAATAACTTTGTTAAATATAAGTTAGTTTCATATATAGTATGATGTGAAAAGTATAATCTCACCCTTCCTTTAATTAAATACTAATATTTGTAGTAAATAAATAAATTTAAGATTTAAATAAATTACTTATAAATTAACTATTAGAATATACGATCAGAAAAAACTTTTAAAAAATAACTAGTTCGGTTAGCATTGGCCGACCAAACAAGTGCAATAAATGTTAATTGTAATGATAAGTTGATAACTACAAGTAATGACTAATGAAATCAAGTCAACACTTGAATTAACCTTAATACATTTAATTAGTGTTTAAAAAACATAGTTTTAATTACTTGTAGACTTGTAGTAATCACTAATCAAACACTCAACAAAACGTTATTTATTGGTTGGTCAGTCACTCACTCAGTCACTGCAAAGTCTACACAACTACGCACATAAAGAAATGAGTAGGTCGTGTGGTACACGCGCCGGAGGCTGGATTTGGAAAACAAAAGGAGATGACGTGACCGAACGGGCAGCAGGAAATGGGACACGTAAACCCTACTCAGGGCAGCGGGCAGCAACAAACGCCGTCTTTCTCAGTTACTGACGCCGTTTTTTATAACACAATACGCTCCCTAAAAAAATAAGAAAGAGAAAAAAAAAATCAAATCATTTTATGAGCCTCCACCGAAGCTCAGGCTCGGAATCAGGTTCGTATCTCACAAAAAGCACTTTTCTCTCTCTCTCTCTCACTCGAAAAAGCCAAGCCTACCACCACCAAAGCAAGTGGGAGAGAAAAAGAGGACTGATATTTTTTTAAGAGAGAGAAAGAGAGAGAGTTAGTTTTAGAGAGAGAGATTGTGATGGGCCAGATCGTGAAGAGGAAGAAGAAAGGTAGGCCGTCGAAGGCGGATCTGGCTCGTCGTCCTATATCTCCGACGCCGGAGACGGAATCGGAGATTCGGCGGAGCATCCGCCGCCGGAATGTGCGGTACGACATCGACTACTATGAGGACTACTTCGACGAGGAGGACGACGACGACGATGAGGAGGAGAAGAGGAGGGAGAAGAAGCTCAAGCTCGTCTTGAAGCTCAACAACCAGAGCAGCCGCGACTCGGCCGAGCCGGCTCGGAGCCGGTCCAGGTCCCGCTCCCGCTCCTCGGCGCGTGCGGACCACGCTTCCGACGACGAAGACGACGGCGACGACGACGATGAAGAAGAAGACAAGCCGTTGAAGAAGAGGAAAATCAACGGCGGTGATGTGAGTGAAAGTGAAGAAGAAGAAGATAATTACGAAGAAGAGGTACTTTTTGATCTGTGTTACACTTAAAAAGAGGCCTTTTTTGGGTTTTTTTTTTGGATTTGAAGAGAGAGAGAGAGATTTTTGAAACAACAATCTAGTAGGTGTTTTCGTGATTGTCTCAGAATTTTATTTATTTCTTGTTGTGTCGGGGGTGGGTTTTGAGAGTGAGAGACATTAACGGTTGGGTCAACTGTCAAAAACTAACAACAGAATCTGATCACGCTCCTACTTTCTCTCACTCTCTCTCTATACATCCCTCTCTCTTACTACCCAACTCTCTTTGTCTATCTATATCTATGTTTCTTCTACACACGCACACACACACTCTCTCTCTGTTTTGTGTGTACTTGTGTAACTGTCTGCTTTAACTGTCACTGTCTCTGTCCCTGTCTTTGTCCCTGTCTTTGTCCCTGTCCTTGTCCTCTTCCTCTCTTTCCTGTGTACACGCAGTTAGTTTTATAGTTGTGGTTCGATGAAACATGTGTATTTACTGGTTTTTAACAGGAGAGGGGGAGAAAAATGGAGGCCAAAGTGCAGGGCTCTGTTCCAGGTTTGTTTTCTGTTTTTTGAAAGTTTGTGTTGTGAATAATTTTGTTTATTTTGATAAGAAATAACAAGTGTTCCAATTTATTCTTTATTTTGATCAGGGACTCCAACTGATCATCATCCATCCGCGGTTCCATTGCCGGATAAGAAGTCATTGGAGTTGATTCTTGACAAACTACAAAAGTGGGTGATTTAATCTCTGTCTCTGTCTCTCTTTCTCAGTCTCTCTGGTGAATAATGTGATGATGGGGTTGCTTATTGTTGTTTGGGGTCTGAATTGTGGGCAGGAAGGACACGTATGGTGTGTATGCTGAACCAGTTGATCCTGAGGAGGTGTGTGGAATTTGCATTAACAAAATGTCAGTTTGCTTTTGGAAGAGATTACTTGCTTGTATCAAAGATTGAAAGTAGTGATTGTTTTTGTAGCTTCCGGATTATCATGAAGTGATTGAGCATCCAATGGACTTTGCCACGGTGAGGAAGAAGCTGGGAAATGGATCGTATATTACCTTAGATCAATTTGAGGTCAGTTTTTTATGCTCCACCAATTTTTGGTTCTTGCAACTGTTTTTCTCTTTTGGTGCGGGGCTTTTCCGTGGAATAGGGTACTGGATTGCATAATTTGTGTAGGGCATCTGTTGGGCATTTCTGTGACACAGTCTTGGTTCATGGATCCCCAGATGGATGATCAGTTGGAGACACCTGTCTTTGTCTTCTTTTGTGCCTCTGCTTATGTAAACATTGAATTCGAGTCACTTGTTATGCTGTAATGATGCCTAACTAGTTGGGGTCGATAATGGACACAGTGGTCATTGGATTCTTTGAGCCTCGTGTTATGCTGCCATTAGCCTGGCAATATCCAATAATGACTGCTTTAGTGGAAACATTGACTGTTCAGAATTTTTGACTTGACAGAACTTTCAACTTATGCAAGCATTGAAATAAGGTCAAGTGTTAAATTGGCTTTTATGTCGCTTAACTAGCTGGGGAATGTCAACTTGGTGCAATTTTTCAATAATGTACTCATAGTAGTCATTGTTCTTGAAGCCTCATGTTTTGTCAATTTTTATGCTGGCAATATCTAATAAAGACTGCTTTAGTGGAGCATTGACTGTTTAGTATTAATTCAACAAAGCTTTCAACTTATTATCCTTTTTCCAAGTATGTTGATCTCATTAATGTGCATTCAGTTTATTCATGCCATTACATTGGGGTAGTACACGTCAAACTGCTGTTATCTTTTCTTAGTATTTTTCAGTTCATTTCCCAAGTAATGCTTTGTTTAGATTATGTTTTATGACTTATGGGCAAGGACATATACTTGTTTCAACACAACAGTTGGTGTTGGACATGGAAATGATCTGAAATTGTTATTTAACAAATAAAGGTTTAAAGATTATTTGCATCACAGAGAAGTTGACCAGGATTACGGGGATTTGATAATGGAGAATTTCCATATTAAGTTAAAAGATAGGTCATAGGTCTATTATTTTGAACTATGATTTGACGTTGTATTTGAATTTTCTGTTTAATGTATTAGGCTGGTTTTAGGAATTTCTTAAGTAGATGTGTTTAATAAGCGTGATAAATGAAATAATGCTTGTTTCGGTGTAGAAAGTGGGACTTTGTGGTCAAGTGGCTTTTGCTGTGTGTAGCTCTTCACCCTTTTGTAGTTACATCTGATTGATATTGGCATCGATCCTTGCTTTAGAGCTGGTTGGCTCTATTCGTTGGTCACCTAGTTTAATAAATTGGAATGAAGACATATTAACAAACATTGGTACCAGAAGCATTGGTTTTGCACCCACTTTCACTTGCTTTGTTCTTATCAATTGTTATATTCATCATTGTAGCCTTTTCCTTTTCCATTAATATTTGACAAATTGGTAGCATGTGGAGATTGTTGCTGCAATACTGATGGTTGTGGATATTTCTGCCTGTAAATGAGAAATTTTTATCTGGTAGTTAACGGTGTTTATGTGAGGGACTAAAACGATTAGTGTTTCAAAGAATATTTACTTATTAGCCGAGATCTAGAACACGTGTCTGATGTGCCATTCTTTGGTTAGAAAAACCATTTTCTTTTGTTTGGTTTCCTTTATTCTTATTATGTATCGGCTTGTAAAGGTGGTTTTCTTTGATGCAGAGTGATGTTTTTCTTATATGCTCAAATGCTATGCAATACAATGCATCAGATACTGTATACCATAAACAGGTTTAATTCTCTCTTATTTTTCTTCTTCAATTATTGTATTTTTCCATTTGTTTTGTGTTGATCCAACTATTCCATTATTTTGCGAAGGCACGTACCATTCAAGAGTTGGCAACAAAAAAATTCCATAGGTTAAGGGTTGGCATTGAGCGTGCTGAGAAAGAGGTCAAGCCAGAGAAAGAGCTGAAGTTAGAGAAGGAATGCAAGTTAGAAAAAGATCTTAAGTCAGAACAAAAAGCAAGATCTAACTTTTTGGCAAAGAAGCAAACAAAGAAACCTTTCAGCCGGACCATACAGGAACCTGTTGGTTCTGACTTCTCGTCGGGTGCCACTCTTGCCACTGCCGGAGATATGCTGAATGGTTCTGTTGCAATCCATGCTGGAGTTTGTGAGAGGCCAAGCATTACTGATGGGCTTGTAGAGGGTAACTCTTCCCTGGTTGATAATCAAGAGAAGGTGGAAGAACTATCATTAGGTACCATAAATGAAGCGATTTTATTTTAATATGTTATCACCTTAAGTTCAGAGGTCGGTATTAAACAGCATGTATAAGGTGTTATAGTTTTCGCCTTCATTTCACGGGTAAAGGGAAAACGCTATCTTGTGCCTTGAACTAGATTCTAGAAGTTTTCCAAGTTTTGCGAAGCCAATATATTGTTGTGGCTGATGTTACCTTTAGTTATCTTGTGTCAGAGTGGTATAAGTATTGCATGATCTTAATTCCTCATAATTGTGTTATTTCCTTCTAATTACTTGTGTTTCAGGTAAGGGCCTACTATCTAAATTGGGGAGGAAGCCATTTGTACTGGATGAGAATCGTCGTGCAACTTATAATATATCCAATCAGCCGGTGTTCCAATCAGAGTCCATATTTACAACCTTTGAGGGTGAAATTAAGCAGCTGGTTGCTGTATGTCACAAAGAAACTATTCTCTTTTCTCGATTATACTCTTTAATAATTTTATTTAATTTTTCTTTTCTTTTTGAATCAGGTTGGTCTTCATGCAGAATATTCCTATGCTAGGAGTCTGGCTCGTTTTTCAGCAACACTTGGTCCTGTTGCTTGGAAAGTTGCCTCCCAGAGGATTGAACAAGCGCTGCCTACAGGATATAAATTCGGTCGTGGATGGGTCGGAGAATATGAGCCACTTCCGACCCCAGTTTTGATGCTCGAGTCTCGTACACAAAATGAATCTGCTTTGTTTACAAAGTTACATACTACTTCTGATGTGCGGAAAGATATAGCTTTTAAGACCCCTGCTCCTGTTAAGGTGAATGCTGTTGGTCGGCCTATTTCTGAAGGGAATGCATCTTTGTTTCGTCCTGTTAATGGGCCCACCTCAGAAGGAAAGACATCGCTGTTTGCTTCTGCTGGAACAAAAGCCCGTACTCCTGTTAGTGCTGTTAACCCACAGCAACATCCGTTTTCTAGGACCTTTGCCGAACCTGAGAATAAGGTTTCAAAACAAGTTGAATTGAACTTGCCACCCAATAACGGTGATCTTCATGGAAAACAGTATTCAAAGAAATTAGATTCAGCAGCTTCTAGGTCGAGTGAAATAGTGTCTAGGAATATGAACCTTCTGCAGTCGTTACCCCCAAAGCAACTGACAAACAACAGTGTTATTAGTGGAGGGTTGCCCAATGGTAAAGTGACAAGCAACCGTGGGACGGCCGGGGTGAGTAGTCCATCTTCTGATAATGTAAGTAATCCGATGGCCAGGGCAGCAGCATACTTTCCTCATGTACTGGAGCAGGGCCTTACTGATCCGGTTCAATTGATGAAAATGATGAATGAGAATGCCCTGCAGCAACAAAATTCTTCCAATCAATCCTCAATCAGTACTCCACCAGTAATGCCTTCAGTTCCATCTGCAAGAAGAGACGATTCTACCAATGCTACACAAGCTGCTGCTCGTGCATGGATGTCCATAGGCGCTGGAGGGGTTAAACAAGTAAATGAAAATTCCAGTTCACCCAAAAATCAGATTTCTGCAGAGTCATTATATAACCCAGCTCGGGAATTGTATCCTCAAATGTCACGAGTTCGTGGTGAATTTCCTTCTGTAGGTATGCAACAGTTTCAGTTAGAGAAGAACAGTTTCCCACTTCAGGGATTTGTACCACAACCTGTCCGTGCTGTGAACGAATCACAGTTCCTCAATAGACCCATGGTTTTCCCTCATTTTGTTGCAACTGACTTGTCGAGGTTCCAGATGCAGTCGCCTTGGCGAGGACTTAATCCACATACCCAGCAAAGGCAGAAGCAGGAAACACTTCCTCCCGACTTGAATATCAGTTTCCAGTCTCCTGGATCACCCGTAAAACAGTCTTCAAGTGTTCTGGTTGACTCACAGCAGCCAGACCTGGCTTTGCAGCTTTGAGTTCGGATGGGATTATTTATTAAGGAGAAGACTCGCAAGGTGAAAAAAAATTTTGGATGCAAATTTCTCGTCTCCTATGCCTTGTAAGAGATGTGAGAATGCTATGATTTTGCATAGAAGGCCTGTGGCAGTTGCCGTATTGGAAGAAATAAGTGTCGGGATGTCGCGTTGCATCCTTGTCAGACAAGATAGGATATGATTCCGGGGGGTACTTGGGAGAGGATAATCTATAATTTTGAATAGAGCTGTCAATTTTCTGTCATTTTTATCCTAACAAGAACCACTGACTTCAAAAATGGTATGGCATCTATATATGTAGGGAGAGAGAGTGCCAGGGAGCTAGTTAGATTCTTGGAAGTATGAAGATTGTTTGTTACGAGCAGAAGCGGTCTGCGATTACGATTGTTTGTTTCGAAGATTATTATTAGCAATTGATTAGAAGATGTTAGTTGATTAGATGGATTACATGTAAAATTATGAAACCTAGTTGATGTCTTGTACATATGTTACAACAGGTGAACTAGAATTTGGTTGTATTTGATGCCTCTTAAGTAATTGCATTCATAGATTCCACTTCTTGTACTCAGTATTCTCTGCTGCTGCTGCTGCTGTTCTGTTCTGTTTGTACATGTGATTATGTGAAGTCAAAAACCGTCACAATTTGAAAATTTTCTTAAGAGATTTTTTTTTTCATTCTCGCTTTTGGTTGGTTGTTTTGGCCAAGAAAAGTACATATGAAAGAAGAAAATAGAAAAACAGTCTGAGCAGTCACTGTTGTTGAGATGTATATTATTTTCCTCTATTTTCTTGTTGGTTTTTGTTTTCGGGTTCTTTTTCTGATCAGGTCGGACATGAGTGTAACGTTAATGTAACAATTAATTGACAAGGGAATTATTGCTTTGTTTTGTTGAATGGTGAATTGTGATCCAAATCATCTAATTATGGGTAGATAAGGTTGATTCCAGGTAAAAATGTTTGCCAAAAAACATGAAAAAATTTGCTTAAAATTTTTCACCAGAGGATTCTGAAATTTATTTAATTATGCAATTCTGATCCTTTTAATTTAGGTCTATTTTCTTAACATTAATGTCAGATTGACATTCTATGCTGAATTTCCAGATTAAAATGATAAAAACAAAACAAACAAATATATTAAGGGAAGAGCTGCAACAACCAAATTGATTTAAGGTTTTTCAGAAAGAAAATTAAAAATAAATAAATAAATAAAATAAGAAGAAGAAAGAAAATTGTTGAACAATCTTCTGATACTTTTATTGATTTTTCACAAGAGTGAAGGTAATTTACATGACCGACATTTATACAAAATAAGAAAAAAAAAAAACCTTAACATTATTTTGTCCCAAGTTAATTGTAACGATCACATATCATAAGATCCTTCACAAAAAAAAAATAAAAATGACCGACTTTCTTCTCACCGGAAGGCCGGAAAATGAACCCTGGATTGCTTCGTTTTTCGCTTATTCTTCGATCCTTTTACACCCGGTTTCTTCTGATCAGTGAGAGTACAAACATCCCCATTGCATACGTACCTTTTCGATGTTTCGTGCGGCTCCGCAAAACAGCTGAAAATGTTGGAGAAAAAGGCCATGGCCATGGGAGACTCAAGCTCTTAGGATTGCAAAAGTTTGCATTGTTTTTTTTGTTGTTGCTGTAATTATTTATTTATATAAGAGAAGAAAGAGCCTGGTTTTTTTCTAAATTTTCTCAAGAAATAAACATGTCAATGTTGGTAGGCTCTGACCTTTAATGGTTGAGCTATAAAAATGGTACACGCTTTCAATATGAAAACCATACATTTTTAATTTCAAGCTTAAGGCAATAATTAAAGACCAAATGCGGTGTTTAATTTGACTAAGGCATGAGGTTGTTGGTACGATATTGACATTGTAGAACCATTCCATGTAGTACGAATGCCAATAGTATTATCATCATGCACAAAGTACTTATATCAAGATTGGAAAATTTCATGCATTATTATCTCGAGCGGTATGTACTCTTTCTATGTTTACAGTGAGATCGAGGGGTTCGAATCTCATCGTACACATTTTTCAAATATATATATAGAGTTTTCTTTATGATATTGTGAATAAATATCTCCCGCTTGTAGAGAGTTTTCTTTATAATATTGTGGGAGTAGATATATGAGATTATAGAGCGTTTTTCTTCTGGATATCGTGGGAGTAGATATCCATATATTTACTTGATCTTGACAGATTGACAGATTTTGGGATACTCCTCACCTATTCGATACCGTTTTATTACATAATAGATTGTTCTAGTCACGATATCCAATAAAAATTATGTCAAAATGTGTTTATGGTTCCCCTAAAACTTTTTATTTCTTGCTTCAAAATAAACTATGAAAAAGTGTTTGATATTAAATTTCCAAAGCATTTTCCCCATGAATTTCCAATGATAAAATTTTGATTTTGATTTCGAAGTAAGTTGTAACAATGTGAAAACTGTTTGTCTACTAATTCAACTGTTCTGTGGATGCTATTGCATGTGTTAGTTTGTAAACACTACCAAATGTCCTTTTATCAAGCATTGATCATCTCTCTATAACAATTTACATATGAACATATGTTGGGTTTGGGTGCTACGGCGCCAGCTTAACTGGAATGTTTAGGTGTATCTACCGATCCCGATCACCAATAATCTTATAAAAAATATATATAAATTAAGGATCACCAACAAATAATTAAAGAAAGGATTTTGATCGTATTTTATTGAGTAATTTTTATGATATATAGTAAGATACCTAACGGATCCAATTCCATTTAAAAAAAAAAAAAATTTCAAAATCCGATTCCGATCCGGAAAAAATCCAAATCCAAAATCTTAATACATAATTTTGAATTCGATACAGTCCAAATTTCGGGTTGGAATGCATTTTTTTTTTTTTATAAAAAAAAATCCAATATAAAAAGAAGCCAATTTTAATGAATGTGAAGAGGCTTTTTTGTACTTGACCTTTATGATCTCTTTCATGTACAATATTGTGCCCTACACTGAAAGTCTGAAACTGAGACTATGACACCCACAGGCCACAACCTGCTAGGATTTCCATCTCAAACTACCACATTGCCTTTTGTTAAAAAAGTGAGAGAATAATATTGATTCTCTCTCAGTGTCTATCTTGTGTTTTCTTCACAAATTTCATGTAAATTTAATCGTTTAAACTTAGTTTTCTATTTATTATTTATCTTTTATAAATAAAAGATTTAATATTTTGCCTAAATATTGTATGAATGTTTATGGTATTGTATCCTAATAGCAAATATTACAAAAATAATTATTGGCATAAGAACCAAAAATGTTACACTTTATACATTTTTTTCTTACAATTTTATTCTTTGTAAAACTGAATGAAAATAGCTCACCACTATAATAGTTATTTGCTAATCATTTGATTATTTGAACATTGTTCACCATTTAGTTTTGTGAATTTTTTATCTTTATTTTACGAATATAATCATTTTTTTTTCGTAGACAAACCATCTCTCGATCTGAACTTATATTAGGTTTGTAATCTAACAATAATGAAAAAAAAAACACAGATTTTAGAATATTTATTCTAAAACAAATCATGTATGGAAATTCGATTAATTGATTAAAAATTCTATAACAAGCACATATAAACTACTGTGTATATATAAAACTAAGATAAAAATAACTTTCGAATTTCCTTTTATTTCAGTTTCATCAAATGACTTTTTTTTTAACATTTTTTTTTGAAAGGTTTTAACATAAAATTATAATAAAAACATTTTTCTATAAAATTGGATAATTTATACCATTGTGAGTTTGTGATTCAGAACGGGAGTTAAAAGGATTACCAACGTAAGCTCTGAGAACACAAAAACTGGAATCCACTAGAAAAGATATCGAAATTCAACTAAAAAATTTTATTATTGTCCTCAAAACAAGAACAAGAGATTTAAATAGTCTATAGAAACCCTAACCAAAAGTAAAAAGACCAAATTGGATATTCACTAAACAAATAAAAACTAAAATGAAAAAATTAAAAAATTAAAATAAAACTTCAAATGTCTGATAACCTGCCTTAATCAGCTATTTTGAGGGTGCAAACGACCTCAACCAGGGTCCCCTGGTTGTTGAGACGTAAATTGTTAAAATCACTTTTCGAAAACATATTATAATAGGCAATTGGACAACCGATCTAAAAGTTATGTCATTTTTTGTAAGTAGCTCTTTTAGCCGTGCTTATTTATTTTTTTCCAATTTTTTATCCAAATCTTCTTTAAATTCCAAAACTAATTGTCCTATATCACACTGCCACGTTAAATATCTTTAATTCATTGATAACTTTTTTTTCTGCACAATCTTTAATTCATTCACAACTGTTTTACATTTGGTGTTAGATTAATTCACCATATTAACAAAAAATAACATTACAAAAATAACCTCAAATAAAAGTACTATTATAGACAAATAAATTTAATTATAAGAAATGAAATTCTATGCATTATCATAATATGATTATTGTATAAAAAAATATTAAAAAAGAAATTATTATTTTTTGTAATGTAAGAATATATAAAATTTTGTAATTTTTATTAGGAAAAAAAGGTCCTTCAACGGTGGTATAGTTATGTATTTTTTATTATTATTAAAAAATAGTAAAATTATTGATAGTAATGCATGACATTTAAATTCAATTTAATTTGCCGAGAACTAAAAATTATAATTTATTTATGATTGGAATCATTTACTGAAAAAATAATAATGAGAGAACGATATAACCTAGAATCGATAAAAGTTGAGGTCAGTAGATGACTCCATAATAAGTTTTTACACCAACGTATTGAAATCATAAGTTCAAGTTCTGTCATATTCCTTCTCTCAAATATCAAATTTTACTTAAAGAAAAAAACAAAAAACAAAAATTTGCTTTCCATACAAACTTTAAAAGATTTCATCTTTCATCTGTATTCAAAAAAGACTATGGAAACTAATGTTTATTAATTGTTATTCAACCATTAAGACATCAATTATTCCATCATATCAATAAATCTATTCTCATAAGGTTATTATTTCTTATATTTTAGGAATTAAAATTTCAAATTTTGATATATGAGTTTATTATTTATTATGTGAATTTACTTATAAATAAATAAAAAAAATTCATATTTTTGGATCAGATTACATGAAATGGCATCTACCTAACACTTTCTCTCAAATTTAGGCAATTCCCAAATTAACTTATAGTTCCCAATTTTTTTACCCTTTTCCCCTCAGTCAAACAGTAAAAAAAAAATAGCAATGGAAAAAGTGAAAAACCAATCAAGCTTAGCTAGCCAAAGTGCCAATCTGTAAATATAATTAAATTATTAGGTTTTTTTAAAAAAAATACAGTAAAAAAAGTGAATTAAAAAAAAAACATCTAACAAAAATAATAAAATATACAGAAAAAAATAAATAAATATATATATATATATATATAAGAGAAGCGTTTTCAAAGGTCGACCATTGATGTTTTGAGAACTAGTCGGGACTCTTTCTCTGTATTTGCTGTCTGCTCTCTCACACACACCCTCTTTTGTGGGTCTGATCTGATCTCTGTCTCTCTCTGTTCTGTGTCTCTGTCTCTGTCTCTTTCACTTCCAATACACCACCTCTCTCTCTCTAGAAAATAAAAGACAAACATTTTTGAGCAGAGAGGAGGAGAGAATCACAGAGAAGGATCCACAGATTCAAAGGATATTCATTTTTCATGGGTGTGTCTTGTCTTGTGAATTTGGAAGAAACTCAGACAAGACACAACAATCGATAACAAGAACAAAAGAGTTATTTGTTTTGTTAGTTTCTGTGTGAATATTAATTGTCATTATGTTCTTATTTTGAGAGAGACAGAGAGAGAGGTGAGAGAGAGCCACCGCTTTTTTTATTCCTTTGATAAAGGTGAGATTTTGACAAGTTTTTCAAGGAACCAATTGAGTAATTTGATTTTATGTAATTTATAGAATTTGAAAAGGAAAAAAAATGAACGGTAGTCATGATCTTCATCATCTTCAAGTTGATCAAGGTGGTGGTGATCATGGTGGTGACGGTGGTGGAGGAGGAGATGGGGTGCAGTTGAAGAAGGGGCCATGGACGGCGGCGGAGGACTCGGTGCTGACGGAGTATGTACGGAAGCACGGTGAAGGGAATTGGAATGCGGTGCAGAGGAACACTGGTCTGGCTCGTTGTGGGAAGAGCTGCCGTCTCCGTTGGGCCAACCACCTCCGTCCAAACCTGAAAAAAGGTGCCTTTTCGCCGGAGGAAGAGAGGCTCATTGTTGAACTCCATGCACAACTTGGCAACAAATGGGCTAGAATGGCTGCTCAGGTTCTCTGTTTGTATTTTATTTATTTACATTTTTGTTTGCATCTTTTATCTTCTTTTCAAAAACACCCTTTTGAGTTTTGATTGATTTCTCATATGTTCTTTGTGTTTGTGTTTTTTGTTTTGTTTTGTTGATGCATTATAGTTACCTGGGAGAACAGACAACGAAATCAAGAACTATTGGAACACAAGAGTGAAGAGAAGACATAGACAAGGACTTCCATTGTATCCTCAAGAAATCCAAACACAACAACACGGCGGCAACCACCACCACCACCACCCTTACCACCACCAACAGTACCACCACCACCAACAACAGCAGCAACAACAATTGCTACAACAACAGACCCCACAATCTTCACATTCACACCACTCTCACCATCACCAATCACCAGTCTCCACACCCACCACACCCACCTCTTCCTTCACCTTCTCCACCACCCCCACCGCTGCCCACCACCACCACTACTTCTCCCGTAGCCCCACTCCTAATTGTCTATCCCCAACACCTCCTCCACCTCTCTCTCCAAGCTCAGCCCTCCACTCTCCTCACTACCACCACCACCACCACCAAACTCTGCCCACTCTCTCTCTCTTTGACTCCACCACCACCACCACCACAAATCCCACCAGCTTCAATGTGATCCATAGAGCTCCTCCAATTCTCCAAACCCCTCTCCGCTTCAAACGCTTCCACGCCGGTACTACTAACTCCTCCAGCGCTACCACCACTAATTCTCCTGGTAGTACTACTACTGCTGCTAACAATTTCAATACCAATTACAGCAATGTTCACAACAACAACAACAACAACAACAACAATTTCAACACAAACACTTACCAAAATGGAAACTTTTCACTTCCCTATTCGACGTTTCTGAGAAGTTCAACGTCTGTCTCAACTCCTCCTCCTCCGCAGCAGCCTAATTGCAATGCTTTCTCGAACACCAATTCTTCCACCGTGTTGATGTCTCTGCACCAACAGCCTCCGTTCACATCCAACCATAATATGGTTTCTTTTGTGTCCAACAATTCATCCACCTCCAACATTCTTCGAACCCAATTCGAGAAAGACTATAATAGTAGTAGTACTAATAATAATTTTCCAAACAATTCGGTTTTCGCGATGAAACCGGAGCTCCCTTCAAGCCAATGTTACTCTCATCACCACAATGGAAGCTCGCAGGAGCTGGCTTTTATTGACAACAACAATGATCAGAAGCTGAGTTTGTCTGGCAGCGTTGGAAGCGGGTTGCTGGAGGATCTTCTTGACGAGACTACTGCTCATATGAGTAATTCCATGGAAGACAAGAGTGAGTTCAGTGGATTCAACAATCACTGGAGTGATTCAAATTCTCTCAATTTGTCTCCAGGTATCATTAATCAGTTCTTGGTGTTTCATTTAATGGATATCAGAGAGACATTAATCATGTTCATTTTTGTTCAAAATATGGAAACTTTTGATGATGTTTGTACACACATTAATTAATGTTCATTGTTTGTGCTTCAATTAATGACCTTTAACATGAATTAAAGCTCATGATTAATTGATAAAACATTTATGCCTATCTTTCTATACTTGATTAGAGAATAGGGATACGTTATTTATTTTACACGGTGTCAATTGGGATCCACACCCGATAATTTTTTATATATCTTTCTGGGTTTGTATGTGCATACATGCTGGAACAGTTTTTAATTAGCATCGATAATTTTTCATCAATTAAATCAGCTAAAAAATTAATAACGTGTTTAAAATGCTTCAAATTTTCATCAAGCTAGCTATAAAAATGATTATTTGATTGTTTGTTTTATTTTAGTTAGCATCAATAACTTTAATGTTGTATCTTTCTAGAGCTGATCAGGTGCAGAATCTCTTACATTTTTCATTTTACACCTGTTTTAATTGAGATAATTTTCAATTTCTCTATGTGTCATCTTCAAGCTCTGAAAATGATTGTTTGATTTGATTTCAAAAAGTATTTTTCCTTTCAATTCACCACCCCATATTAGGAACTACAACAAATTTGCATTAATGGAGATGTTGATCTTGACCTCATAAAAAAATGCCAAATATTAATCAATCATGGACATCAATGCTTATTGATTTTGCTTTTAATTGTATGTTCACAGGAACATTGAAGCCCAAGGAAGAAACGGCAGAAGCAGTAGACCAAATCAACAACAACAACAACACCATGCAAGAAGACTTGTCAAAGATTTTCAATTCGATAAACAACCCTTCAATGCAACTTCCTGCAGAGTGGTACAATGACACTGGAACTGGATCAGCAGAAGAGGCCTCTAATGGACACTCTTCAGTAGTCACTACTGATGACAACAATATGATCAGCCTGGATCAAATGCACCAGATCGCTTCCATGTTTCGCGTAGACGATTCTTCTTCGCAAGAACTTGATCATCATCATCTCACGAATCCAGGAGGCTTGCCTGGAATTTGCTAATCAAAACAATAACATGTATGTATGTATGTGCATGACTTCTTTTGTGGGAAAGCTTCAAATATTTATGAGGGTTTTTCTTTGTAATTTGAAAAAAAAAAAGATTTCTAATGTGTATTGGGTTTGGTGGGGATTTGTTCTCTCAATAATATATTAATTGATTAATTAAATTAAAATAATTAATATGTTTAATGAAGTTTATATATATATCTATATCTGTAAATTAATTATTATTGAGGATCTTCTCATATTTAATTAAAAATATTACTCTTGAGAATTAATGAAGATATATGTATTGTTTGCATGGATTCTTGAATCTTAAATGTTCATTTGTTTTACCAAGTCTTGATTGCTTTTATTTATTAAGTTGACAAATTTAGTAAAAATGCAGTAATTAAAATTGCTAGTAGAGCTAAATTTATCTTAGGTCAATCTAAAAATTAGCTGGAATTAAGGATGATATCTTTACTAATTTTGAAGGCAGAATGAGTCATTAATCCACGGAAAAACAAAAAGTTTTAAACTAAATTAAGTAATTAAACCCACAGATTTCTGATCATGTGTCGGAACAAGTGAGATGAACCGTTACAAGCACGATCCGGAATGTAACTCCTACTGCTAGAGAAAAGGGTGACTACAGTCCACACACTTCACGATTCGATAGATAAAAGTGAGACTCGAACTCTTATCACTGAAATGAAAAGGAAATGCACAACCACGTTTACAATTACACGGTATGATCATCTTTTAATTCTCTACAGTATTGGAGCTTAAATCTTATTATCATAATATAGTTAATAAGTAAAAAAAATTCTATGTCCAACTGATATCATATATATGTTTGATAGATCAAACGGCTGAAATTTCAAAATTGGAATGGTAATAAAATCCAGACGTTGGCACCAGATACGGATAATTCTCATGCTTTTTGAAACCTAGTGTATGGCTTGACCGTATAAAGTACTGAGTACATGCATGAAGCTCTTTTTTTGCAAGAACAAATTAAAGCTCATGAAACTGCAACTCCATGTGAAAAATAAAAAGGACATGCCAGGCAGGACCACTTTGAGGAGGTGACAAAAATTTACAACTACTTTTCTTATTTATTATATAAAAAAGTACTTTTGATATTATTGATTTTTTATAGTATTTAGTTTAAATAGAAAAAAAAAAGATAGTAATAGTATCAAGGATTATTTTTAAAAATATTTTTTTATTAAGTACTTGTTAAATTTTATTTTATTTTTTAAATGAAAAAGCTATGAAATTAAGGAAGACATTACTTGTAATTCTGAAAAAAGAAATTGTATTATTGCAAGGGATTGTGTGGATTTCTGTTAATAATTAACTAGCTCTACAAGTAAACAATATTCTTAGTTAATTTTGACTCTGCTACTTTTCTTCTAATTATTATTTGTTTAAAAGATTTTTGTTAATTTTACTAATGGCCATTTTGGCTTTTGTGATATAGCTGTAAGTAGCATTACAAATTGAGTCAAAGAGTGTTAAAATAAACATTTGATAAGTAATTCTAAGATTAAAAACAAAAACTATCGCTTCTACTAATTGAGAATGAAAATAAAAAATTTATAGTAAGGAACTTAATTCGTAATTTGTTTGTGACCACCAATATAGAAGGGAGGTGTATAACCACGTGTTAAGAGGTGACGTGTGATTCTCAACTACTTATAATCACAAATCAAGACTTAAATTCAATTTCATTCGATAGGATTTCCGAATAGTAAACATACACTGATTAATACTTTTATGACTTTTTAGTGCTCAAGTATTGACAGCATGAACCATGAAATTAGAGATTATACGTAATACAAGCAATTTTGCCAAGCATGCAATAGAAGGAAATCACTTTTAATTGAACAGAGATATATTTTTTTTTTTTTGAAACACAAAGAGATAATATTATTAGATTACAAGTAAATAATATCTTGCTAAATTAACAATTTTACACTTAATGGGGTTTACCAGCTTCCATAGTTCCATGTTGACTTCTTCTTCTTTTTTTAAAGAAGGGTTTTGTTGATTTTACAAAATCTATGATTCAATGTACACATTAACAAAGTGGCAATAAATTTGGCATGGATAAAGTCAAAAGAGGGTTTAAAAAGAGTTTAATCCACCCATGGTCTGTGTTTCCTTTTTTCACATAAATTACATTAAGACCTCTTGTAAAAGAAAAAGAAAACACTTACTCGAAGTATAAATACACGTAAATCACTTTTAGATGTTCTTGTAAAAAAAAAAAAAAAAAAAAAAACCACTTGTTATTGTAGACGGAAAAGAAACCTCTTGCTTCAAAACGTGAATACTTCTAACCAACTTTAAAAAGTAACATTCAAAACTCATTTCTTGAAATTGAAATATATATATATATATATATTTGCATCACATCCCACCTTGAATGTCCTTTACTTCTGTGCATTTCAATTCATGTTTTAATGGCTCTCTCTCAAGAAAAAATGACTAAGAAAAAATGATCTCTGCCCTTGAATGACATTTAGCTGGTATTCAGGAAAATATCACATTCTTCTTCTCTATCTTCTTTTAACTTCACCATTTTATTCTCTCTCTATCTCTATTTGGTAAAATCAAATGTGATCTACAAAGTTGTCACCTAAATTTAGCCTATTCACATGTTTTCAGTGAATATCCATCACACAAGTTTTGTAGGAAATAGGTGAAAACGAAAGGGAATTTTTTTTTAAAAAAATGTTGAGATATTATCATCACCTATTATATATAGGAAAATTTAGTGGACTAGTTGAGAAATACTCACCATCACTGCATACCTAGCAAGCAATGATCATAGTTTCAAATTTTAAAAGTAAATGATGAAAATTTTGTCAAAAAAATACAAACAATAGGGTAGTTGCATTGATTTTAGGGGGGGCCGTTTAACCTATTTTAGGCCGATAGAATAGAAAGCATAATTTTTATTTTTATTTTAATTCTTGAAGACAGATATTCCCTACCAAGTGAAAAACAGTATAAACAAGTAAAATCTTATACTACAGTCTATACACAGAAAAAGAATTTAATCTTCTTTTATCAAGGGCTTAGCTGATTAGCTCACTTTTTTCCACAGTAAATGTAATCCAATGGTTTTTAATTTTGATCGTTGTTTGATGGTGAGATCGTAAGATTATCTAAACGTACAGATTTCGAACTCAAGTGGGTTCGGAGGATTTCTAGATTATCAAAAAAGAAAAACAAAAAACATCTTTGGCACTATTTTCCTTGATTAAACTTCAAAGGTAATGACAACCCCAAATTGCAAATAAACAAGCAATAATCAAAACTCTGTGCTATCAATCAAATCCTAAGACGCAATGAGTTTTGGTTGTAATGGGTAAATGGTGAAGAGAAAATCTGCAGCAAGAATGAAAGTGATCAACAATAATTTTGGCATTATACGATTAGCTTGATAATCCAAATCCAATATAGACGAAAGCATAAATATTATTTACTGCATCAAATTAATATATCAAGGGTGGCCATAGATTCAACGTTTATAGGGCGGCATCTAAGAAGAGCATGCCTCAACATGAACTCCCATGGTTCAAGCAAAGAACCAAGAATTTACATCTTTTCATCTCGCCTTTCGACTTTGTTGAAGTCTTATTTACATAAAAAGTTTAGGCTGAAAAACCTTAGAATGATTCTCCAAATGTGTTCTCGCCACTGTATGTCATATAGAGGAAACCGTCCTCATCTTTGTTTTCCTCATAGATTGTAGACATCATGGCAGCTGTGATAACAGAAATTAATCGAATTATAAGGTGAAGAATGAATGTGATATTACAAATTTATATAGAAGGAAATATTGTCAATAATTTTCTCACCAGTGGGTGGCAATATGTTCTTGACAAAGATGAATATGGCTTTCTCGGCGCTGAGTTTTATCCTCTTTCGGACCACGTAAACAAATTGCCCAACGGTTAGATCAGCAGGCACCAGATATCTGCATTCATCATGGCATGGGAACACAGAAAAATATTATGCAATAAAATCACTAGAACATGCATACATACATCTAGCTGCTGCTAAACATTTCTCTTTCCCTCACATTTATGTTATTGTTTTATCTTTCTTTCTAATCAATATAACTGTCTCCCACTCGCTAAACATGTGATGCAAAGATCAATTCATCAGATCAGGGTCCAAGTAACCTACTAACCATTAACCTTTTCTTTCCTTTCACATTTACGTATGAATTTTACTCTTACGACCAATTGAACTAAACAGACAACACAACCAAACAAAACAATTATATTCACACCACAACCGGCAATAGTTTTCTACAAGATTTATACAATGTGGAGTGTCAAAAAGCAAGCCCGGGATGTAGCTCATCAAAAAAGGAATAAGATCGAAAACACCATTGAGTTCGGAAAGAGCAACTGTACTCCATGAAAGCAGAGAGGTGAACATATGGAACAACCGACACCAGCAACAGTCAATTTATATATGTATAAAACACATCAAAAAGAAAAACAAGATATGCAACTAACTTTTTCTTGTCAATGTCAGGAATGTCGCTTCTTTCAGCCTTCTCCACAATCACCTATGTTGGCAAAAAAAATAAAATACATGAAACGAAATCAAACACAAACATTACATGCAAAACATCAACAGAAAGAGATAAAGAACTTTCATTACAAATGGGATGAATTCATACCGGAATTCTATCAGGATACTTCTCCCGGATGCGGGCAGCTTCCGCCTGCCTCCTCTCTGACATGTAGATGAGCTAAAAAAAATTAGTTGAAGTAACACAAGACAAAACGTTCAGGTGAACATAAGAATACATTTTGCATATTGAGAGCAATCAAGCAGAGGCGCTATCGGTTTGATCTTCTTATCATTAGAGTAGAAGCACCAAGCAGTGTCACAGGAGATAATATACTCATTACTCAATATAACACATGCCAGAAAAGAAAAACATATGACAGAATTCATCAATGAAGAAATACCAACTAACCAATATAACCAAATTTGATGATCTATCATCTATAAAAAGAAAATATCACTAAGACATTCACATTTCACACTAAACAGATTCCTGAATTCAGCAATAAACAAGTCCAAACTAACTGATTACGAAATTCATCACGGTTAGTTTACCTTGAACCAGTAACCTCAAAGGTCAAAATTTTCCTTTTACTAGAACAGATCCTAGAATAATAATGCTGCTAAACTAACACCGACACTTATTTCATACCTATCCATACGTATTCTTGTGAAAAATAAATCTAATAGAGTTCTGAAAAAATTCCAAAACTATAAAACCCCAAAGTTCTAAAAATCATAGATCAAAAATCATAAATCCATCCATGGATGCTTATTTATCCAATGAAACCTCGTACCAACAAAAACCCAGATCACAAAATCCACAAAACAAGATTATACAAGTACAAAAACTGAAAAGAGACGAATCAAGTTCAGTTTTTTATCACACAGATCAGCATACCCATCAAAACCCTACCAAAAATAACATAATTTGATCATAAAAAACAATACACATCAGGAAATCAAGATCAATCACAACAAGATAAATATATAGAGAGTGAGAGAAAAGAGAACCGAGAGGGTGTTCAAGCTTGAAAGAGCTCTTGGCCATAGCGTTTTTGTTCAAGTCTCTACTTCTTCTCTACTGATTTTGATCTATTAATAAAGCAATCAATACAACAAACAAACATAAAAGTATCAGACTTTTTCGAAGAAACTTCCCAGTTCAACTATTATTTATTTCTTTAATAAAAGATAAAAACAGAATAATCAAAGAGTATGATAAAAGAAAACGATTTACCAGAAAAAACAATGAAACATTAGATTAAAAAATATATATATATATAAATAATGATAAATAAAAGACTCACAGGAGATCTAGTATCTTTTTGATGTTACATTACATGGTTAGAAATTGAGAGTTGTTACAAATAGGATTCTGTTTTGCATACAAAACTTTGGGCCCACTATTAGAGGCCCAATTATAATAATGGCCCAAAAGGCTCAATATTCTTTAATTTACAGACCGTGTAAGACGGGTTGGATCCAAACACGTTACGTTATTAAAATATCGTTTTTAAAATATAATTTTATTTTATAAAATTAGTTTTCAAATTTACCATTTAAAAAATGATACTAAATGCTCCCAGAATGTTTGTGCGATCTCAATCAAATGGTTATTAAGAAATCAATGTTTACAAAAATATATTGGATTTTCTCTAGTAAGATTACAAAGCTCTGTAATTAATTTTGTTTTTATTTTAATATTCCATATCATTTGTGCAGAAAAAATAATAACAACTAGCCCTTTTCACAAAATTACACTTAAAACAACAAAGAAAGGGTGTTTCTTCCTGATCTGAGGCAACTTCCATTTTTCTTTTATATTTATTTATTTTATATACCTACTTTTATTTTCATTTTCACCAATATCTTATAAAATATATGCATATTTCATTCTTTTATCATAGTTACACGGATATACTTATAAACGTATTTATATGAAAACAACATAACAAGAAACTAAAATAGAATGAGCATGAGTTAAGTTTTGATTCATAGAGCATGCTTGCTTAATATCACATCAAAAAAACCACAATTTCAGTGGTTACTTCGATGGGTGAGACTTGATACGAAACATGTACCACCATCCAATATGGTTTGGTATTAAAAGGCATCAATTCAACTTATTAATGTTTTAGTTCGTATTTAGATTATATATATATATATATAATTGAAACCATATGAAGAATGATTTTCGTATGGATTGAAAAAGTCGTTGTAAATAGACATCCACTCTAAATAAAGTGATTATATATTTCCTCATTTTGCATCTATGATAAAAGTATACACTTGGCCGAATTAGTGTTAAATTTACCTAAAACAATAATGTTATTTTGTCCAAATATGATGTCTAAATTTGGGTTTACCCAATTTAAAAAGAAATAAAATATATCATACTTAAAATTTTAACCCCTGCTATGGAAAGGGACTGTGAACACTGCTGAATATAATAGACAATTTGTCGATAACGTTATAAAATATTAATTGAATACAAAGTGATAGATTTACTAAATTGATATTTCACTATTTCTTCGTCAGACAAAAAATCATATACCATCATTTTTTGTTATTATAAATAAGAAAAACACATACATATTACATATTTATTTATTCAAAACATCAAATTCAAATCTACAAGAACTCAATCAATCAGTATATGAACTCATAAAGCTGTTAGGTTCTTCCTTCCTCCACCTCCTTATTAGAAGGAACAGAAGGAGGATCAAACAGACAAAAACACCTATAAGCAGAGATTACAGCCAAAACAATGAAACAAACAAGAGCCAAGGCATGGAATATCAAAGCCAACTTCATTCTATAACAAAACTTCCCATAAGAGCTACATGATTCACTCCATGTCACTTTCTGATCTCCATTGTATGCTAAGTATATGATTTCCATCACTGCAGCCCCAGATGTGACCATCAAGTATGCTACAATCTGCTCAAAATATTAGATACTGTTACATATATACATGGAAGAATTTTTATTTTTATTTATAAAAAAAACAGGATTGATTTCGATTTTTCGAATACAAAAAAAGACTACCAGTGAAATGCAGACCTGGTCAGAGAGAAAGAATAACCAAGCTTTTGTGACCAAGAATTTGATACATGAAGACACAATAGCAACAAATGCATAACCAGCACATATAGCACTTATGCAAACCATGTACCTGTAAAACAAAATCATAAAACAAAGCATGACAATTAAAAAAACAAAAAAGTGTTAAGTGTATATAATTAATTCTTACTTAAGTCCTAGGAGATGGCTGAACTTCAATTTCCCAAAGATGGTGTTGTCTTGTTGGTTGGTCACAGTTAACCATATGGTTGCAACACTAAGAGGAATCACAGAAATTCTAAGAAAACAATCAATAAACTTCAACATTTTTTATGTGTAGTTATTGGAGCTGGATGGATTTTCCAAGTAAAGAAGAAGAAGAACTGGAGTTTAATGAGAGGCCAGATGTGTGAGATAAAATACGATCCTTTTTCAGGGTTTGAAAAGGAAATGTTTGAAAGGTAGTGGAGGGTATATATTATATTTATGACTTGAGTGAGCTTTTTTAGTGGGATGAGTGAGAAGCAGTGGGGTGGTTTTTGGTGCTCTTTTTTCATCACAGAAATCATGCCTGTGATTTTATTTTTGCTATCATCTTAGTAGAACCTAGAAAGGACATGATTGAATTCCACATGGAATCGTTTCAAAGTCAAAGTTTTCTTTTCCTTTTCTGCTTTGTAGAAGACTAAAAATTACTTCAATCCAACTTCTGCATTCTTGTGTACACACTTGGTTGGGCTCATAGACTCATAAAGTTGGTAAGAAGGATTCTGTTTCCATCTTCTTTACATCATCGTGACAAAAACACGGTTGGTAAGAACACGTACCGTTAGGGATGAATCCAGAATTTTAACTTTGGGGATCAACATAATAATTAATATTGTAGGTCACTCAATCTTCAAATAATATCAGTAAGAATCCGGTATAAAAAAAAGGTGTGGAATCCCGTATCTGATACTTTTTAACAAAATATGATATCGTTTGGCGTTAAAAGTAATGATACAAATAAATAAAATAGACATTAACTAATTAAAATGTAACACATTTATTTTATATTTAGAAAATTACTTATAACCAAATCAATCTAATTTTCTTCATGGTTTTCGTTTCAACTACATAATTAAAGAATATATGAGAAAACATCTTTTATTTTGTTGTAAAACTTAGATCTGTTCTTAACGGTATGCATAACTGAAAATAATATTTTAATAGTTTTTTACTTATAAAATATAAATTCAAATAGCTTAATTAAAATATCACTATACCATTGATATATTTAATTCACAATTATTTACATACTTGTAATTTAATTTTATAATATTCAAGTCAAATCAAATTAACATATAATAATTTTGAACAAAATTAAAATAATAAATTAATAAAATAAATTGATCAAAATCATATTAATAATCAACCTAACAAAATAAATAATATAGGTAATCGCTATAAGAGTTCAATATTTACTTAATTTGTTTTAGTGAAATCTAAATATATATATATATATATATATATAATACACACTAGATTAGGTAATAATACATGAAATAATAAGAAATAAAAATATTAAAATGGATCGGTTTTATTTTCTATTTTCATGGTTAATAGGATTATAGAAACAAAAATTATTAGTTAATTTATATTATTAAAATAATAATAAAAAAGATAATATTATCATCTACTTTTTAATATATATATCACATTTTATATACAATATATAGTTTTTTTATTGGTTTACATTTTAATTTAGGGATAATAGATTTTTTGTTTTTTTATTGGTTGGGGAGGTCATTGCCCCAATGGGTCCCCTTACATTCGTCTAGTATACCGTCATAACTCATATCTCACATCGCTAGCGAGACTTATACATGAACTTTAAATTTTCTTAATTAAGTATCATGCGTTTTGAACCAATAGGTAAGGAATGTTCGAGTAAAACCAATTATCCAAAACAAATTTGTGGAGATGAAAGATACATACATGAAGTCCAAAATAGACCATATCTACTTGTGAACCTAAACTGTTATACTTATGGTGGAAACACAAGGCCTATGGAACGAAACAAATCTTCGTAGGGATACAAGTAATAATGAGTTAAGACACACCAGAAAGGCAACCTATACCTCAATTATGAATGCTTTAGCATCAAGAAAAGGAATGATCAAAAGAGAATATGCATCACTATTTTATTTACAATCACAAAAGAAAAAGAAGATACAAATTTGTCTAAAGCAACACAAAAGCCGCTGATTTATGAACCAGAAGGGTAGCAAAAGCTAATCACAAATATGAGTCTTATTATGAAGTTGAACATATAGCTATGGGACACTTACAAAATGCCCTCCACAGAGCAAATAAAGAATGGTTACTACTACACACTCATCCTTTTTTCTTGGAATTGCTTTGAGTTTCTCTCCTAATCTAAAATTTGAGTAGAAAACCCAGTTGCCAAAATCTTTCCACCTTTCGTGTTTTGTACCCGTCTCATTTTATGTTTTTGACATAACGTTACGATTCTCTATACCAACATGCCCGGAAAAACCTGATGCCATTCATCTGCTTCCTACTGAGTTTGGAAGAATTGTTTTGTTTTTGTTTTTCTTTCAGAAAACTGCACTCCACAAAGCATTCTCGCCTTCTCCACACCGCCGGTGAACCTCCTTCATCCTCTCGGAAGACTTGCAAATCCCACTGCAGCTCCAGTCAAATGAAGCAACACACATGTTGCCCGCCTGAGCCTTCCACTCGCAATCTGTGGTAAATATTCGTATCATTAGACTTCCAGATCCACATGTTAACTTGATAATATCATTTACTGCTAGCATCTAATTGTCTGTTTTATTAATGTTTAAAACATGCACACAACAAACACAGACACACCCGGTGATCGGTCAATACCCTAACCATCAACCGAGAGCAAAACAGTTTTGGTAAATGTGTTCAGGAACTTAAAGTTCACTTGTTTCTGAATGTTAATAGGTAATAAATATCGTAATAATCCTTGGTAAGTTAAAGGCTAACACACAGCTGCATAAGTTTTTGAAATTACCAGGTTGGGTACCGCAGCATAGTCTCCTGTCATCTATGTGTTCTACATCCAATCCGATAAACCATGATCCCAATGAAACATCCTCATTAGCATACCTGTGTAGCATATGCCTGGATAATTTACCATTTAAAGAGCAATAAGTCAGGGAAGATGGACCCATAGAATTCAACCGGTCATTCTTCAAATGATCTGTGAACTTACTGGTTAATTGCTACGTAAGAAGCCAAATCTCTAGAAATTGCATATAGCTGCCCCGTAGCATGACGGAAGTACTTGTTTCCTTCTTCACCAAATTTCCAGTACTCGGGTTCATGGTACCTAACTCCCCTGTCCACAGAGAAAACATAAGAAAGCAGCCAGGGATGAGAAACGGAAAGATAAAATCTTGAATTCTTTGAATGTGACGAAATAAAACATAGAACATGATTGGCTTACTTCTGAGCTAGGACCGGACCAGATTTCATGCAGCCTATATACAAACGTGGTTTTGATCGATGCCTAACCAATGTTGCTCCAAGTGTTGCTGCAAAAGCATGAGAGATGAATTCTTTTGTAAGAAAACAAGGAAAAGACAACAACAAATTTCCAGTTTCAGTTCTAGCATTTCAAGGAAACAATTGTGGAGATGGTTGGCTGTGTGAAGACACAGATTCACATCCTGTTCTAATCATCCTTAATGTAAGAAATGGTTCAAGTAAAACATGATCATCGGGTCACTTTTGCAAACACATGTACAAAAGACGTACAGAAGAAAGTTATGTTCTCTTTAGAAAATGAAAGAAAGTATATAAACAGCAAAAAAAGATTTTCATAATCCAGATGTACAAAACTGAAAACAAAAATTAGTAAATATCTACCACTGTACCTATATTTACATGCACATCATCATCAACTTTAACATAAAAATCTGCATCCCACAAAGCAACAGCAGTGGCAAAGTATATCTTCGTCTTGGCTGACAATTCAAGGTAACCTTCAACATGCTCCTGTTCACACAATTTAATTGTTTTTGTAAAATTAATTATTGTGTTCTAATTGTTCTTCTCTATATATACTAGCACATAATGAACATGCTCCAACTCTCTGCTTCAGCATATCTTTATAAAATAGGGAAAATTTGAAAATGTGAACTGGGAAAAAGATAGAGAAGCTTTACCAGCCTCAAGAAGTCACCATGCTTTTTGTCTTCTGCTTCAATAGCTCTATCAAGAATACCACCCGGTGAAGCACTAATCATGAAACCAGCAGAAGGAGAAATATGTCAGCTTTAGGGCATCAAGATCTTATTTGGTTTCATAAGGTGAGAATGATATTATGAACCATTATTAAACTAAACTATTAAAGGTAAATTATGAGATTCGTTCAGCAACAATGAGATTAAATATGAAAACTTATTTAGAAACATTGTTCCTTGTTTCTCTAAGAAAAAAAAAATACTGTATAAGAGAAAGTGTGTGTATATATATATACACTCGTATGAACTATGAAAGAATTCTTGAAGCAAAACATGTCCACAATGCATACGTGGTTACAATCTTACATATAATATTAACAGGTTCGCAGGTTTATAGATGGCTTCTAGACCTTTTCCCATAAACGATGATACTTAAAATTAAGACTTCCTTGTTGCATTTTTTCACCCATGTAGGCTTGAATATTTCCAGTTTATAATCACATCACTAACTACTTATTGGGCTACTAGAACATTAGTGCTTTATGGAAAAGGGATATCAACTCAACTTTCATGCTTATTTTTTTCATCTCCATGGCATGTTACTTTTCTTGCTCACATTGCAAATATATGAATTCATCTTTCTTTATAGCCACGGTAGTATTCAAACCCACCATTACGCCCTATCCTTCACAATTGTCTACACCCATGTTTGGACAAGTATCATTGAAGACAATGCCAATACTATTTGCTACATTATTTTCCAAGGAAAGCAAATGCACTGCACTGATGGGTCCCTCCAATGTTTAATGCCAGTTAATTTGAGTTTCAATTATGCCGTCTTCATAATTAATTATCAAAATGTTAATGACCCTGAAAATATGTAACGTGTAATAGAAAATTTAAAACAATAAATCGACTTCTTTCTTCCCATTGATTTTCTCTTTTCCAGGAACCTTATTGATTGCCAAGATATTATTAAGTACATAAAATGTGTCCCACAGTTTGCAATTATTGAGATAGTCATTAGAAATAGAACTATATCCCATGCGTTTACAAAATTAAGGATCAGCAGAACAGCAGATGTTCAACTAAATAAGAAAGGTATGGAAATCAAAGAAGTGCTCTTTGACCAAAATTATATTTGAACTCGAATGAAATACCCACCTGTGACCTATTACAAACCGCATGACAATGCCTTTCTCTTCCTCAAGCTTCTTTCTTTTATCACCTAGTTTTCATGCAATAAAAAGTTATTTATCAATCAATTGTAAGAAATTAATACATAAAAACATAATATGGTCATTTAAAAGCAATTAAACATTAGAAACTATTTTATGATAAAGCCGGTAACCAATCACAAACCTTGAGGCATCCAAGTAGCACGAACTGAATCTCTTCGCTTTCGGCTACTGAAAGCAGTATTGATACCAACAACCATTAAATATTTTCTTCTACCACTTGATTCATCAATTTTTAAATCGTCTGAAATAGGAGAACCGTTAATAATAGATTCCTGTGCAGCCCTTGCAGCAGCCAACTCCATCTCCAAATTTGAAATTGTTTTATCCAGTGTTCTGCAATTTTATGAAGTCAACAAATTAACTTACCATTAACTTCAGTTCAATCAAAATGAATATAAATCACACATAGATGCGTACTGTATAGCATGATGAGTCCTTGAAACCACCCCGAGAATGTCTCCGGCTTCACGCTTTATAACCTTCTAATGAAAACAAAAGGTTATACAAATTAACTAGCAGATAAGTATAGAAACCACAGCGAAAAAGTTTTCAAGTGATTTGGATGAACACTCACGCTCACTGGCTCACAGCCCTCTGCAATTAATTTTAGTTTTTCGTCTTCGGCCCCCATTCCCCTTGAAACTTCTTTAACTTCGGGCACAGTCCACATTCTATTATCAACATATTTCAATTAGTACAACATACAAGATTCGTGTAAATAGCATCTCAATTACTGGTTGTATTACTTTCTCATATCCTAAAGATCCGAAGTTCATTTTACAAACAGAACATATATTACTAATGATTTATTGAGCAGACGGATACTACTATACGTGTGCATTTCACAAGTCTGTCAGATTGTGCATGTGTAAAAAAACCAAGCAGAAATCAACTCAAGTCAAATTCAGTGACTGTAACATTAAACACAGAAGAAGATATTGAAGCAATGGTATTTTAGGACAATGTAGCAAATGCAGCTCATAAATCTTGAACATTTTGACCATGATGGAAGTTTCCAGTTACAAATTTCGGATAAAGCTATGCTAGGTTCAGATTAAACAGCCAATACAAAGAGCTCCATCGGTCATCAGGGTATGAGGTGTTTCCAGGTGTTGTATCATACAGAATCCAACGATCCAACCAACCCAGATCCTGAATTTCAATCGAGGGTAGCAACCAAAGCAGATTACTTGAATGAAATTGAGCTAACCAGTGACTTGGCATAGCAGAATGCTACAATAATTACCGCTCGTAAAGAGCTTGAATTGACTTTTTCTGTCATTTGACATGAAAAACAGTACTATAGCAGCCTTATGAAACTAAAATTTTGATATCTGAATTCAAGCTCCACCACGGCAATTGAACAAATTCAGATTTAAATTGTAAGTAGATTTGAATCCATAACATGAATTTCAGATCAATCTGTAACTCATAATCACAATGGACTAGATAAATTAACTATAAGACCCCACAAACCACATAATTAAAACTTTAAAAGTAAGGTTTTTCATAATAATTGCCATAAATATCGATACAAACGTCATAAAAATCATTCCTTTTTCTTTCCAGAAACAACAAACATAAACCAATGCAAACAAAAGTGCAGCTGGAGAATTCCCAACAATAAAAGAAAGAACAAAAATTGCAGATGAAGAAAAATTTACCTATCAGAGAAGAGCATCCCAGCACAAAAGCAACCAATACAGAACAAAATAGTCCATTTTTTTGAAACAGAACTCTTTGGAGCTGATTCAAATCCTCCTCTACTCTTCCAAGTCATTTTTGCTCTACTTGTCTCTCTTCAAAGAAACCAAAAACAACAATCAAAAAGCTAAATCAAAGCCAAACCCATCTCAAACCTCAAGTCAACCCAGCTACTTGACCCCAATTCAGATCCAAAAAATCCACCGTTCTCTCAAAACTTACCACAACTGAAATCTACACAAGCACAAGCACAAGCACAAGTAGATTGTTTGGTCAATTTCTCCAAATCTCTCTACACCCCAGAAGATTTTAGAGGATTATAAAACTGTTTATGCTTGAAAGTTTGAGGCATTTTGTTTCTGTGACTCAATTGCAAATGTGGGTGGTTGTTCACTGGTTTCTTTTTTTTTGCTTTAGAAAAATATATATATGTGAAAGAGAAGAGAAGACTCAACAACTTGATTATATATATATATAGTAAATTACAGAATCGACCTTAATCAACATTTCTTCTTATTAAAATAAGTTTTCCTGGTTGTACGTATCTAATTATCAGATGTACATTATAACTACCACTCCATTAATCTCTTTGTTTTATTTTGTCTCTTCAGTTGTTAATTGTGTTTTTCTTAACATTATCATTGTAATGTATAATTTAAGCTTTAAATGTTAATATTATGTTTTTTTTAATATCATTTTTTTGGTATGGTATGAAACACTATCTATTAGTTGCAAATTTTGATTATTATTTTTTTCGTACCGTTTCAGATTCAAGAATACATACATGTAAAATTGAAGCTTTAAGGTTAAAATTACATGTTTCATATTAAGATTTCTACTACATACAAGATGCAAATTAAATTGAAACTTTAAATATTAGAACTATGTGTTTTGAATCCTGATTGAATTTTCTACTTTTGGTATAGTATAAAAAAGTATATATTAGTAACAAATTCTGATTTTTCTTGATTTTATGATGAAAAAGATCATTGCTTGGCTGATTCAGATTCAAGAAAGTTTGAATTTTTATTTATTTTTAGTTGTTGTAAGTTAAAAGTTTGAGATAATAGTGGTTGGATTAATGTCAACTCTTGAAAAACTTCTTAATTAATCATTGTGTTTGTTCTTAATGAAAATAATAACTACAGTACTTGAGCAAACATTTTACATCAAAAAAGGGGTCCTACACTCGTACTTATCACTAAATAACCCCATTTTAGATAGACATTTAAGAAAAATTATAACATGTCTAAGTAAGGGAGAGTGTCGTCATAATTCATAATATTTAGAAAAAAAACAACTAAAATAATTGTTTTCATAGAAAGTACTTTTAAATATTTTATCCGACCGTTTATAATTTGAAAATTTTACCACAAAAACACACTTTGATCAAAACCACTATTTAGATTATTCTTGTTGTCTCATTAGCCAAAAGACATAATTCCAGGCAAAAATATTAAAAGGGAACTTAGATAGCCAGTCACACCTAGTCACATGCTCGGAAAACAAACAAAAAACACTTATATTCATTCTATGCATGATGCGTATCCCATCAAGATCTCGCCATGTGATAAATAGTTACATATTCAAAAAAAATCGTATGCATCTGATGTATAGTATATCTCTTTACCATATATATAGCGAGATCTTGTTAAATGATATCATATATGCATCATGTATCGAATGCATGATAGAGTACTCTCTCCACATGCTCTGATAAATAAAACAGTTCTCATATGTAGGAGAAGAAGAATATAGGCTGTCGTTTAAACCAATGTTGGATTTTTTTGTCCATGATGAATTCAAACCCTCATCTATTATTTATTTAACTATTTTTGCTTCTGTTCAGATTTTGCCTTTAGTGTACTTGAAAGGAGCTTCAATTGATTGACAATTTGACACATTACAAGTTACAACGGAGCTTATATAGAATGATAAAAAGAATGTTTGTGTGTACACATGGAGAGCACGTGTAGAGAACATGACTCCAAATAATGGAGGTTCCAGATCATCATCATCATCATCTTCTTCGATCAGTTGATCAGCATATCAAATGGGGTTTCAAATACTCAACATGGGAAGCTAGAGATCAAATTAAAATAGAAAAAGTTTCAGAGAACACCACAGGTCCATATGCAAACACATTGATCATGATTGTTGTGCACATACAGTTTTGTCATTTTGAAACATCATGTGATCATAAAAGCGTGTGGATATTCTTTGTGTGGAGGAGGAATTGATTCTAAAAATTTAAATTTCAATCCCTCAAAACGAAGTTGGTTCATTGTATGTCATTGATGTTGGCAGTTCAAGTCATGTCTCTTTTCCCTTAAAATTTTGACTTATTTGTATTTATTTTTAACAAAATCAAATCATGTCTTGATTATCTTTATATCGAAGGCAAAAGAGTTTTTTTAAAATATATATGTATATATATATATATACACTACATGTAAATAGTATCTACAGTTAGTTGAACCTATAACATTGTTGAACCTATAACATTGTTAATTTGTCATATTTAGTGAGCGCCTTTTACCATTAATACCAAACCACTTGGATGCGGTGTAGTTACCAGTATAATTAACTATAATTATTAGTAAGGTTACTACTTACTAAGTTACTATGTTTTTTTTTAGTACTAGTTACTAGTTAACTCTTATGTTTTTGAAATTCAATTCTCATATATTATTTTGAAATCATCATTTGAATATTGCTTTGAAGGGGTAAAAACGTAAAAGTAAACTACATGGAGTTTAGTTGTAATTAAATAGTGAACACTTAGGTTGCAGGCCATCGGTTTTCAATTATATAATAAGAGATCCTACTTATTTTGATTAATAAAATTTTTAAAAATCTTAAGATAGATTGGTAATTTTTTTTCTTTATAATCTTTTTTTTTTTCAATTTAGTATGAATATATGTACCCAAAAAAAAAATTGTAAAGGAAAATGATTTTTGAAATAATTTGTATTTTTATTTTATATCTTTTAAGTTTAAGTGGTGTATACATCATCTTTTACATTTTTTATATACATATAGTTTGGTTGTAAGAGGAATCACAATATATACCTTATTTGTTCATTATCTGGTTTTATTAATATATATATATATATGTAATTATATAGTAGTTTTCCTATTAATGTGTACTAATATAATTTACATCAGAACGTTACATGTGAATAGCTGATTATAGAAAAGTTTTGACAAATGTATACACTTTAAGTTAATATATGTACATCCAATGGTCGACATTCAACGTACTGATGAATTTATATTATTGTGGTCTGATTTAAAAAATTATATATATATATATCATATAAGTGGATAGATTGTGTTTATCAAACATCATATCTTAAAGATATGTGTAATCTTCATTAACTATAATGAAATGTTGGTCACAACTTTTCTTAGTCTCTCTTTTCTTTCACTTCCATATCTATGCTTTAATTAAAATCTAACCCAAAAGCAGCTTCTCTGATCTCTCTCATGATTTACCACTTTCTTCGTTTGCCTTTTATTTATTCAACAATTATTTAATTTTCACTTTCAATTTTTTATATGATCAACGTGTGGTTGCCTCAACTTTTTGTTTTCACTTTGAGTTTATGTTGTGATATTTAAAAACTTCTTGTATTAAAAGGCAGTTCCAAGACGCACTGCCTTTTAAAAACTTTTTTTTTTTAGAGTTGAGTCAAAAAGATACTCTGCCAAATAGGCCATTATGTCAACATGATTGTCATTGCTTGCTATTTTTTTTTCCTTTTCACTTTATTGAATTGCTAGTATTTTTAATCTTCTTTTATTTTATTTTTAGGGTTAATTGCATAAACTTTCCCTGATTTTATGGAAACTAGCAAGATTTCAAACCAATGCTATAATCTAACACAAACACCCTCGACTGTTAAAATGGATCTGTTAGTAGTAAGGCTGAATGGTATTTTGGTCTTCTTGCCTTTGAAATGAGATGATAGTAATTAATTAAGAGGTTTGTACCCATTGTGGTGCCAAACAAAACCCACAGACAGACACCCAGAAATCCTATCCATTTACTAACCCATATAAGAAAAATGTTTCAAAGAAAATCAATTAAACATTATCATAAGAAAAAAAACAATCATCTAACAGAAAAAAACAGTGGAGAAAATTGAAGTCAAACAATATATGTATGTATGTTTTCTACAATTGCTTATTGTTTCGATTCAAGGTCATATAGTGAGTTATTGAATTGATTTGGAGAGCTTTTTGCATGTCAAAAAATAAACTTGATATAAGCAGAAAGATTTATGTATTTGATGTGTGATTAAAGTGACCTTATGTGAATCCAAAGTCCAGACAGTGTAAAAGTTTTTTTATATTTAATTAGTTTTTCAAACAATATAAGAGTTTACTGTGTATTGAAATTTATTTCTTAAATGAATGATAAAGTATCTAATTTCATATTTTTCATACTAGTTAAGTTGTTCTTATTTACTTCTTTTTTTCATAATAATTTTTTTGTGATGCAGTAGAATGCATGGTGAATAATGCAATTTTTTTTTACGGTCAATGGTGAAAATTGAATGTTGAAATATACTTATATTATAATAGCAAAGCGTCTTATTATTAATTTTTGTACCCAGACTTAGCAATTTGTTTTGTTTATTGAGCATGTTGCCAGTCTATTTTTTTTTTTTTTACAGGTTGTTGATATGGAGCACTTCGAAATATTTAAGTGCCGAGTTTATTGGTTAAGAGCTTGAATTTTTATTAGAGGACCGAAATGAGTAGCAGTCATAATGCCCTTTTTCATACTAAAAATACAATTTCGTTGGATTTATCTTTGACTTTGAGATACTCAAAGCCACTTTTTGACAGTATTTGCATTTTTTATTTTTTGAATTTGATTGAGCCTCCATTAACCTCATTACTGTCGTTGTGTGAAGTTTCCATACATGAAATGATGCAAATATTTTGTTATTCACAAAACCATGAAAAAAATTATATATAAAAATATCTTCAATGCTTCATATGTCAAAGCCATATCGCACTACCTTTTAAATAGGCAATTTGGTTTCAAGTTTCAACCATAGAGCTCTAAGGACAAAAACAACTAAAATCCAAATTTTATTATGATGAATTGTCAATGATGAAAACATGTAAGGGTAAATTTAGCATGCGAAACACTTGAATCATAACATAATTCAAATGGCATGTCGGGACACATCACTTCAATGCATAGGGGCATTTTCGAACTTTCATACCCAAACACATATTTTCCGTTAATACTAACAGATCCACTTTAACAGTGGAGAGTGTTTGTGTTATTTTATAGCATTTGTTTGAAATCTTACTAGTTTCCATAAATTCAGGGTAGTGTGTGTAATTAACTCTGTTTTATTTTATTTTTTTCTATATAGTCTTTTATATATCACATGCAGTGGGGCTACGGACTACCATGACAGCTAATTCACAATTTTTGTTTTGGGTATGAAAGGTAATTTTTAGCTTGCCAATAATAGGAAATAGCATGTGATGTCAATCAAATTCCAAGTGATTACAACCATACATCATATGAATATATCACTTTGTTATGTGAACTATCTCTTAAATATAAGATAAAATAAAAGGAAATAAAGTTATTAAAACTTTATTAGTAATTTTTTTGAAATAGAGCTTCTATGAATATTATTTTTTGAAAATAAAATGGGAAAAATATTTTTTAAAAAAAACAATCAAAATATGAGTTTCCCTGTCAATATTTTTTATTAAAAAAAATTGTCCCAAACCATTACTTCAATGGCAACCAAAAAAAAACTTGAAAAAAACTCTTTGGATTAAAAAACTCTTTTGTCAGATAGAGAAGTTTTTAGAATTAAATTAACAATAAATTTATCCTCTTTTCCATGATATTATACTCCTCTACAACTATTCTAGTACGTAACATGGAAATTGAATTGTCAAATGCTAACTGAAACAATAATGTGATGTGTGTCAATTTCACAAATAGAATTTAGAAGGAGAAAGAATAGGTTTTATAAGGGAAAGTTTATTTTCATTCATAACATAACCAATCTCAATCATATACCATCGGTATTTATAGGCCTCGGGTTCAAAAGAGTTACAAGCATATTGAAGAGACTATTAAAGCTCCAAAGGTCGGTCTCTAACCAATTTATAAGAAGAGTTAGTGTTAAAGCTCCAGAGGTCTCTAACCAATATATCAGAAGGTTTAGAAATTGTTGACCGTTGATTAGTCAACCATAGTTAGATAATCACAAGTTTAGTTAGCTAATCATAGTTAGAAATAACAGATTGTTGACGTGGATAAAAGTTAGTTAGAGTTTTCTCTTAACACAAGTTTTACGTGTTCTCTCAATTGTATGTAAGCAAGTATTCTGTTATCCTTCATTTTAATGATGATAAAAGTAAAAAGATTCTCTAACTTTACCTCCATTAATGGAGTCTTTGAAACTCTGTTTTTAGCTCTGTTTTAGCTTCACTTATTCACTCAAAACTTCTATCAAACACCTTGTTGTTTGCCGTTAAACTTTTGCTTTTATATGGTATCAGAGCCATCAAATGACAAACGTCATGGCTTCTCAATCTGTTGTTGATTCTCCACAGTTTTCGAACACGAATGTGAGTCAAAACACATCAAAAATGGATCCAGTAAAGGAGTTTTCATCAATATCAAAGTGCCTCAACTTCAACTTAGCCATAAAACTCAACAAATCGAACTATATCTACCGGAAAGCCCAAGTATTATGTGCAATCCAAGCTCTTGATCTTGAAGAATATGTTTGTGGCTTAAATCAACCGGCAAACAAGTTTGTTAATGTTGAAGTTTTGAATAAATCTGGTCAAAAACTTGTTGAACAATGTGTAAGTAAGGAATTTACAAACTGGAAGAGATTGATAAACTTTTTGTTAGCCGGATTTATTTAACAATTTGTGAAAACATAATTGGTCAAGTGATTAGGTTACAAACTTCGTTCGAAGTCTAGAGTAGGCTTGAAAGACTGTATTCACAACAGTCAATAGCAAAGATCTGTCAGCTTAAAAATCAGCTTCAGACATTAAAGAAAGAATCTGATTCCATAGACGATTTTGCTCTCAAAATCAAGAATCTAGGTGATGCTTTGCAATCAACTGGTGAAGATGTTAGAGATCGAGACTTGGTTCTAACTCTAATCAATGGTGTTGGACACGATTTTGATGCAATTGTGGCTGTGATTTCCACTCAACAAAGGTTCATTTCTTTTAAAGATGCACATTTTCTTTTAATGATGCATGAACAAAGGATGGAACATCTCAACAATATTGATATTAATCAAGCAGCAGCTAACTTTGCTTCTAACAACAACAGCTATCAGAATAACAGAGGACCAAGAGATGGTAATTTTCAAAATAACAGAGGCAACTATCATGGTAAAGGAAGAGGTAACAGTTTTGGAGGTAGATCAAACGGTCGAATTCACAGCCAAGTGTGTAATAAACCAGGCCATAGAGCGTTAAAGTGTTATCACCGTTTTGATCAAGCTTTTCAAGGTCCACAACCACAACAACAAAATCAAATTCAAGCACATTGCAACCAGTATCAAGGCTTTAATCAAGCTGCAGGCTTCAATAGACAGTCAACCTTTGGATCCTTTTCTTCTCAAAATAACATGAATCTAGGTTTTGTTGAACCTCAAGCAAACATTCATCAAAATTCAGCATTCATTGGAACTCTTGAGTCTGTTGTAGTTCCGGTCTGGTACATGGATAGTGGGCCAACAAATCACATTACCTCAGACATAAATAATCTCTCCATAAGGTCTGCATACAGAGGTAATGATACGATCATCGTAGGTAATGGACATCAACTCTCAATCTCTCATATAGGTAACACAGTTGTTAGGTCTCATACACAACCTCATCAACATTTTTATCTCAAAAATATCCTACATGTTCCGTAAATTAATAAGAATTTACTTAGCATTTCAAAATTTACTCATGATAACCAAGCTTTTGCTGAATTCTTTGCTAACAAATGTATTATCAAGGATCTCAAAACGAAAAAGATTTTACTACAAGGAACACTTAGAAATGGATTGTACTCATTGAAGCTAGTTGGGAGTCAAGAAGACTTTTTCTCTAACTTAAAGACACAAAAAGATGAAGAATCAAAGAATGCTTTTAATTCTACTTTTGATGTTGATGTTACAAATAAGACTAGCCTTGGAAACTTGTGTAATTCCAAGTCATAGGTGGCCTATCTCGCTACTGTGAATGCCAATGTGTGGCATGCTAAATTAGGGCATCCATCCTCATTAATCGTTTCAAAGATGTTATAGAACATACATTTCAATAAAAAAATTCAATCACCTCATTTTAGTGATGCTTGTAAACTAGGAAAGCTACACCGACTGCCCTTATCAAGAATAGAAATATCTGCCAATGAGCCTCTTGATTTATTCAGATGTCCGGGGACCATCTCCAATCTTATCAACATAAGGGTATCATTATTATGTCTCCTTTGTTGATGCTTTTACACGCTTTAGTTGGATTTTTCCTTTGAAATTCAAATCAGATGTTCTAGACACATTCATCAAGTTTCAGAAAATGTAGAACTATATTTTGAAAGAAAAATAAAGGGCTTACATTCAAATATGGGAGGAGAGTACATAGAACTCACTAAGTATCTGACAAGTCAAGGAATACAAGCCAGTATTCATGTCCTTACATTCATAGCAAAATGGAGTAGCTGAGAGGAAGCATAGACATGTTGTGGAAACAGGTTTAACCTTTCTTGCTCATGCTAATTTACCTTTAAGGTTTTGGTTTGAAGCCTTTAGTACTGCAATCTTCCTAATTAACAACATGCATATTGCCTCATTTTGGTATGTGTCTTCTTTTGAAAAGTTTTTTCATAAGAAACCAAACTACAATTTTTTTCAAGACCTTTAGGTGCAGTTGTTTTCCCTATTAAGATACTATTCCAAACATAAATTTAATTTCCATACCATAAAGTGTATCTTCATAGGTATAGTTCTTTACACAAAGGATACAAATGTCTCAATTCAACTGGTAAAATCTATATCTCTAGACATGTGGAGTTCAATGAACTCGAATTTCCATAGATGTCCCTTTTTCCTGCAGACAATTCTGTACTAAACTATAAACATAGGCCTATCATTCCTTTTTCAGCTATTCACAACACTCTCAATACCATTCAAACACACAATTCCTTTAATGGTAATTCTACAGCTACAATGTCTAGTCACCGGCCTTTTCATCAATCCAATGCTCCTTTAACTGCTGGTGTTGAATCAAAACTGGTGTCAGATAACACACAATTCCTTTATGAGTCTGATTATCTCACCACTGAGTCCAATAAGCAATACATCACAGATAACCAACATGTCTCATCGTAGAACCTCAATCCATCATATGGTTACTAGATGTAAAAATGGTATTTCAAAACCAAAGGTTTATGCTAGCTGTTATCTGACTGAGTCAGAGTCAAGAACAACAAAAATTGCCTTACAAGACCCAAAAATGGCTCAAAGCCATGCAAGAGGAATTTCATGCCCTGCAAACAAACAATACATGGACACTCGTCCTTTTTACTTCAAACATTAACGTGGTAGGTTGTAAATGGGTATGTAGGACCAAGTATAACCAAGATGGGAACCTTTTAAAGCATAAGGTAAGGTTGGTTGCTAAGTTTTTTCTTCAAACTCCCGGTTTAGATTACGAGGACATTTTTAGTCCTATTGTGAAAGCCGCAACAATAAGGGTTATATTCTCTATTGTTGTAGCTTATAATTGGCCTATTGAGCAAGTTGACATCAACAATGCTTTCTTGAATGAGGATTTGTCTGAGCTTGTGTATATGACTCAGCTGGAGGGTTTCATAGACTTCTCTAAGCCTCATCATGTATGTAAGCTCAATAAATCCTTGTATGGCCTTAGGCAGACCCCTAGAAGCTGGTTCAAAAGCTTCGTAATGCTCTTCTGTCTTGGGGCTTCAAAAACTCTGCCTCTGATAGTTCATTATTTTTCAAATTCACTGCCTCAAATTCATTGTTTTTGCTGGTATACGTCGATGATATATTGATAACTGGTAGCAACACCAATCTCATCAGCGATCTTATTGCTACTTTGCACAAATCTTTTGTTTTAAAGACACTGGGACAGGTAAGCTACTTTCTTGGCTTCGAGGCTTTTCGAAATTCTACAGGGTTTTACATCACTCAGTCTAAATATATTTTTAATCTGTTAAAAAAGACCAACATGCTTGATTCCAAGCCAAGTACCACTCTTATAGCTGCTGGAACCAAGCTCTCAATCTCTGATGGTGCATTTACCGATCCATCCCTCTATCGTAGCACGATTGGAACCCTTCAATATCTTACCAACACTAGACCAGACATTTTGTTTGTTGTTAACAAACTTAGCCAGTTCTTGGTTGCTCCTACATTAGTTCATTGGCAATCTTGTAAGAGAGTGTTTCGGTATCTCAAAGGCACTCTTTATTTGGGTTTACACTTTAAGCCTTCTTCTGTGTTTTCTCGTGAAGCCTTTTCGGATGCGGATTGGTCTAGTTGTGTTGATGACAGACGATCAACGAGTGGGAATTGTGTTCTTCTTGGTGGTAATACAGTCTCCTGGAGTTTACGCAAACAACGTGTTGTCTCAGGTTAGAGTACGGAAGCAAAATATAGAGCGTTGGCACAGGTGACGACTGATGTTATCTGGCTTCGATCCCTGTTTTCTGAGCTTCACATTTCCATTTCAGCTTGTCCTAATATTTAGTGTGACAACATTGGTGCGACTTCCTTGTCTCAAAATCCTGTATTTCACCAATGCACCAAACACATTGATATTGAGACACACTTCATTCGAGAGAAAGAGTTATGTGGGGAGATCGATACTCGATATGTGCCGACTGAGCATCAGATAGTAGATATCTTCACCAAAGGCTTTACTCATGACAAGTTTCAATTTCTCTGCTCCAAACTGAACTTGATGATCTCTCCCCGGTTCAGTTTGAGGGGGGATGAAGAGACTATTAAAGCTCCAGAGGTCGATCTCTAACCAATATATCATAAGGTTTAGAAATTGTTGACTGTTGATTAGTCAACCATAGTTAGATAATCACCTGTTTAGTTAGTTAATCATAGTTAGAAATAACAGATTGTTGACGTGGATAAAAGTTAGTTAGAGTTTTCTCTTAACACAAGTTTTACTTGTTCTCTCAATTGTTTGTAAGCAAGTATTTTGTTATCCTTCATTTTAATGATAATAGTAAAAAGATTCTTTTACTTTACCTTCATTAATTGAGTCTTCAAAGCTCTATTTTTAGCTATGTTTTAGCTTCGCTCTATTCACTCAAGACTTCTATCAAACACTTGTTGTTTACTATTAAACTTTTACTTTTATATGGTTGACTAATCAACGGTCAACAATTTGTAAACCTTTTGATATATTGGTTAGAGACCTCTGGAGCTTTAACACTAACTCTTCTGATATATTGGTTAGAGACCGACCTCTGGAGCTTTAATAGTCTCTTCACAAATAACAACTGATTGAACAACATCCACTACTCAACATAATAACAAGGACATGTTCCACTATGTGATCATGGAATTGTTCCACTTCACAACGTGGTCATGAACACTCATGAATCTCCACTTATCAGGACACAACTTTAACAACAACTACTAATAACTGTAAATAATAACACAAGACCAGGTCTTGATTCCCCTTCCCCACGTAACATGTCTGGCAAGTTTCCAGCCATATCATAATGATAAGAAGATAGACTAGTAGTATCAATTTAATCTTCACATCTAGTAAGATGAAAATGTGTTAATATATAAAATCGAAAGACAAATTGTTATTGTAATTTAATTAAAAAAATGAACAATACAGAACCTCAATGTAACTATTAAATTTATAAAGTAGACATATTTTGATAATGGGGGGTTGGAGGGTTATTTTCAAAGAATATAAGGGTCATTTTCAAAATATAGAATCATGTATAATTTATGTGTAATGTGATATATTATTTGTTGTGACCGGTGTGTCAAACTCAATTAAAATAAAATTAAATAAAATAATGAAATCACATTATGCATATGTAGTCACCTACCATGATGACCTTGCCATGCACATTGGATGTGAATACATTTTTTCTATGGACTTTTTTTTTTCACAAAGATGTTCCTGATGTTAATTCCCAAAATGTGAAAATCCTCTTTTATAATTCGTTAAAACTGATAGAAATGTATCCAAATAATAAGGAGAACATAGCAAAGTTCAGTAACATTTTGTATTGTTGTTTATCTAATGAAAAAGGGTCTATCATATTTTTTATTTTTTATTTTTTAAAATATGACACTAAGATCTGTTGAGATCAAATACTATATATGTGATCATGGTATTTATTTTCACAAGTGAGATATATTCCCGACATATTAAATCACCTGTGAAACATGTAGTAATATAGATTCTTTTAATACATAACACACATCAAGTACAAATATTTTTAACAAAATGATTGAACACTTCGAGGCTCGTTTTTCTTAAATAAATCATAAAAAAGAAGTCTTATTTCGGATAATACCAGTAACAGTTGATTTTATAAGAAAAATCAATGAAACATTTATCATAAGAAAAAAACAATCATCTAACAGGGAAAGCGGTGGAGAAAATTGAAGTCAAACAATATATGTATGTATGTTTTCTACAATTGCTTATTGCTTCAATTATAGGTTATACAGTGGGTTATTGGGTCGATTTGGAGGGCTAAATTTGTTATATTTGTTTGCATGTCAATAAACAAACTCGATATAAGCATAAAGATTTATGTATTTGATGTGCGTTTAAAGTGACTTTACGTGAATCCAAACAGTGTAACAGTTTTTTTATATTTAATTATTTTTTCTAACAATATAAGAGTTTACTGTGTATTGAAATTTATTTCTCAAATGAAAGATAAAGTAGCTAATTTCATATTTTTCATACTTGTTCTCATTTACTTCTTTTTTTCATAATATATTTTTTTGTGATGCAGTAGAATGCATGGTGAATAATGCAATTTTTTTTACGGTCAATGGTGAAATTTGAATGTTGAAATATACTTATATTATAATAGCAAAGTGTCTTATTATTAATTTTTGGACCTGGACTTAGCAATTCGTTTTGTTCATTGTACATGTTGCGAGTCTTTGTTTTTTGTTTGCAGGTTGTTGATATGGAGCACTTCGATATATATATAAGTGCCAAGCTTCTGAGTTGAGAGTTTGAATTTTTGTTAGAGGATCGAAATTCCCTTTTCTACACTAAAAATACAGTTTCATTGGATTTGCGTTTGACTTTGAGATACTCAAAACCACTATTTGACCGCATTTGCATTTTCCATTTATTGAATTTTATTGAACCTCCATTAACCTCGTTACTATCCGTGTGAAAATAGTGAGAAATGTTACATTTTTTTGATGAGTTGTAGTGATATCACCGGTTTAATAAGTTAAATTTAAAAGGCACCTATTATGGTGAACTATTCATATTGCCCTTAAATAATCAATTTTAATTCACTTTGTACTTTCATCTCCACACTTTGATCACTGAAAGTAGTAACTTTTCTCTCTCTCCAAAAAACTTGTCTGAAAATTGATCTACACTTTATATGAACATTATCCAGTTTTTTTTTTATAAGTTTACGAGTTGTTGTATATGTGTAAGAGATTTTGTTATATTGGTTCGAACTTTTTATGATATGCTTACGAGCTATTTTGTAATTGGTCTGGGTATTTTGTTAATTTGTTTGAGCTTTTTTACATTGGTACAAATATTGTTAAATTGTTGCAAATAAGTTTATAATTTTGGGTAAAAAACTCGAGTCCGGAGCCCTTAAGGAAAAAAAAACTCGATCCCTTACAAAAAAAGGTCGATCATATAAAAAAAAAGCTCGATCTTTAACAAAAAAAGATCGATCCCTTACAAAAAAACTTGATCATGTACAAAAAAACTCGATTCTCACACAAAAAAAAGTTTGATCCCTTACAAAAAAAAACTCTATCATATAAAAAAAAACTCGATCTCGTACAAAAAAAACTCGATTATATATAAAAAAAACTAGATCATGTACAAAAAAACTCGATTCCTTAAAAAAAAACTTGATTCCTCACAAAAAAAAAACGGTCCATTACAAAAAAAACTCGATCATGTAAAAAAAAAATCCGTCCTTAACAAAAAAAAACTCGATTCCTTACAAAAAAAAGCTCAATCATTTATAAAAAAAAACTCGATCATGTACAAAAAAACTCAATCCCTTTAAAAAAAATCGATCCTTAAAAAAAAACTCGATCTCTTACAAAAAAAGTTCGATCATGTACAAAAAAAACTCAATCCCTCACAAAAAAACTCGATCCCTTACAAAAAAAAAACACGATCATTAACAAACAAAGCTCGATCTCTTACAAAATAACTTGATCCCTTAAAAAAAGTTCAGAAGTGTTTCAAAAAAACTCAAAAATGTTTCAAAAAGTCTCAAAAACCAAGATATTCATCTTCGTCAACACACAACAGATCAAATAATAAAAACTCTCTGGGGGCGCTGCCCCCTGTCTCCTGCCCCCCCGCTAGTTGAGCTGGCAGCTCGACCACCGCGAGCTCGGTGAGGAGCTCGACCCCCAAATGCGTCTGCGTAGTGCCACTCCATCGTCGTTCAAATGATTGTCTGGGTTTCAACGAGACTTTCTCTCTCCACTTCATAAATCTGTCACTGTAAAATGAACGAAAGAAATTTGATATGGAACAACTATCAGAGATATTTTTATCCGTTCACCATAATTGATGTCTTTTAAACATAAGTTATTAAAGAAGTGACAGTATTGAAATGTTACCACCAAAAAGTGTCATTTATTTTTTGAACCCTACTACCGCCGTGTGAAGTTTCCATATATGAAATGATGCAAATATTTTATTATTCTAAAAAGTCAAAACCATGAAAAAAATTATACATATAAATATCTTCAATCCTTCATATGTCAAAGCCACATCGCACTACCTTTTAAATAGGCAAATTGGTTTCAAGTTTCAACCATAGAGCTCTGAGGGCAAAAACGACTAAGATCCAAATTTTATTATGGTGAATTGTCATTGTTGAAAACATTTAAGGGTAAATTTAGTACACAAAACACTTGAAACATAACATAATTCACATGGCATTTCGGGACACATCACTTCAATGCATTGTTAGGGGCATTTTTGAACTTCCATACCCAAACATCCATTTTCCGTTAATACTAACGGATCCATTTTAACAATGGAGAGTGTTTGTGTTAGTTTATAGCATTTGTTTGAAATCGTACTAGTTTCCATAAATCCAGGGTATGTTTGTGTAATTAACTCTGTTTTATTTTATTTTTTTCTACATAGTCTTTTATATATCACATGCAGTGGGGCTACGGACTACCATGACAGCTAATTCACAATTTTTGTTTTGGGTATGAAAGGTAATTTTTAGCTTGCCAATAATAGGAAATAGCATGTGATGTCAATCAAATTCCAAGTGATTACAACCATACATCATATGAATATATCACTTTGTTATGTGACATTGTGACCACCCAACTATCTCTTAAATATAAGATAAAATAAAAGGAAATAAAGTTATTAAAACTTTATTAGTAATTTTTTTGAAATAGAGCTTCTATGAATATTATTTTTTGAAAATAAAATGGGAAAAGGATTTTTTGTAAAACAATCAAAATTTGAGTTTCTCTGTCATTTTTTTTTTAAATTGTCCCAAACCATTACTTGAATGGCAACCAAAAAAACTTGAAAACAACTCTTTGGATTAAAAAACTCTTTGTCAGATAGACAAGTGTTTAGACTTAAATTAACAATAAATATATATTCTTTTCCATTATAATATACTTTTCTACAACTATTCTACTATGTAACATGGAAATCAAGTTGTTAGATGCTAATTGAAACAATAATGATAAGATGATAGACTACTACTATCAATTTAATCTTCACATCAAGTAAGATGAAAATGTGTTAATATATAATAATCGAAAAGACATATTTTTATTGTTAATTTAATTAAAATAAATAAATAACAATATAGAACCTCAATGTAACAATTAAATTTATAAAGTAGGCATATTTTGATAATGGGGTGTTGATGGGTTATTTTCAAAGAATATAATAAGCGTTATTTAAAAAATATAGAATCATGTATACTTTATGTGTGATATTATATATTATTTGTGGTGACTGGTGTGTCAAACTCAATTAAAAATATAAAATAAAATAATGAAATCACATTATGCACATGTAGTCACCTACCATGATGACCTTGTCATGCACATTGGATGTGAATACTTTTTTTCTTTGGACTTTTTTTTTTCCAAGATTTTCCTGATGATAATTCCCAAAATGTGAAAATCCTCTTTTATAATTCGTTAAAACTGTTAGAAATGTATCCAAATTACAAGGAGAACATAGTTAAGTAACATTTTGTATTTTTGTTTATCTAATGAAAAAGTGTCTACCATATATATATTTTTTATTTTTTAAAATCTAATACTGATTAGATTATGGATGATTTATCGAGATCAAATTCTATATACACAACCATGATATTTATTCTTATAAGTGGAAGATATTTTTCCCGACATATTAAATCACTCGGGAAACATGTAGTAATGTAGATTCTTTTAATATATAACACACATCAAGCACAAACATTTTTAACAAAATGATTGTGAACACTTTGAGTCTCTTTTTCTTTTTAATAAATCATAAAAATAGAAATCGTATTTCGGATGATACCTGTAACAGTTGATTTTATAGCGGTCGAACTTGTGCCACTCCCAATAATTACTTGATTAGGATATAAGGAGAAGTGTTTTCATATGTTTTGTTGCTTTAACACTTTCACGTGTTACTGTTTTAGTAGTTGAGTACAGTGACAGTGTACACCGATAGGCAACATGTATGTGACATTGTAAACGTGTAGAACGTGATTGTATTTATTTATTTTATTAAATTATGATTATAGTGTAGTGAATGTAACTATAACCGTAATATTAATATGCTATATTATCGGATCAATAAAAAGATTGATTTACTTTTTTTTTTCCCTGGGTTTTTTTCCTACAACAAATCTACCTAGACATATTTAAATCAAACACTATAATTATTATAATTATTAGTGTAAGTGTAAGGGACGTGACATCGATAGAGATCCCCATCTTATTGAATTAGTTTCTTTTACGGTATGCATGTTTTTTGTCGATAATGGTTATAACGAGAATTATTTACATCAAACACTAAAACGATGAGTGTGGTCTGAATACCCATTGATATAAACTATTCCAATTATTTTATGAATAAAATGAAAATAACATAAATAAATATAAAGATGATATAAGATTGATCCGGTGATAAACCTCTCATACATATATTATAAGGTTGTAAGTATAATATATATATATATATAATAGTCATACTATCTGATTACTTTAAAAAAATGATCATACCAATAATAAATCAATATCATTAGTTATATATATATATATATTTTAGCTCGCATTTTCTTGCTCCGTCTTCTTAACTGTCATGGCTACACCAATCCAACGGTCCATGTTCCCTCTAGACAAAATCACAGCCGTTCATTGCTATAATTGTGGAGCCAAAACCGTGAGGATCATCATGTCCCACAACCAACCATATTGGGCTTCCATTAATGAGCAGATCCAGGCCCATCTCAAGAGGGTCATTACAACAGTGAGCGATCTGGTCTCAGTCCTCGCGCCCGTGACCTTGTGTGTTGCAGCACCGTCTTTTATTCATGAGAAGCTCTCGCTGTCGGATAGGCCCAGGCCCATAACCCATCACACTTTCGGCCTAAACATAGAGCTTCTCATTGTAGATAGAATGGTCCCATTCGGGCTTGAGTTGGTTGTTAAATCCGACGACCCGGTCCAAAATAATTCAGACCATAATTGAGGGGTATGATTGAGATCACACATACTATCAGGTCACAAGTCACGGCAGGTAACTGTATAATCAGTGTATACCCCTCATATCAACTTTCGGATAATACATACCTATATTTAATGCTCTATTTTCTTTCTTTTTATTTACACTTACGTTAAAAAGTTTCTTGTCATGGCTCCACATACCCAACAATTACCAATCATGTGTTGTGTTTTAAATTATCATGTGTTTTGAATGGAGTTACTGTACTTGGATTTTATGACATTTTGTATTCTTCCCAAGAGGATTTGAATTAGTGGAATTTTTTCAGGTTTCTGTCTCTATAATTTGTGGTCCCACTATATATCTCACTGTCTTATACTCTTGTTAGTACATATATCCTTATATGTGTGTCTGTAAAATTTAGTCAAAACAAAATTCATTTTTGTTCACACGTAGTTTTTGCTTGTAACAGCGGTTCGAATCCTATTCAGATGAAAGCGAGTTTTTAATTATCTGTTTACATCTTTATGTGATTGGGAGTATGGACAGAGATTTTTTATATATCATTCTACACAATAATCAATAAATAGACCATGTCAAGTTACACAATTAAGAAAAGATAGGTGAAAAAATGTGTATGGACTAAGTCCAAGATTTTTGATATATAAAAGGTTTTTCGATTGTACTACTATTGTCATTACACTATCTTTGAATTTTTATTTTGGTATACTATAACTCTTTTATACAAATAAAATTCTCTTCTGATTTTTTTTTAAGAGAAAAGAATTTTAAATAGAATTCTCATTTTGGTTTTGAATTATCAAAATTTTGATATTAGAATTCGAAATTTAGTCGGTATGGAATGTACAGTTTTTTATATTTTAAAAGAAGAAAAAAACTTTAAAAAAAATCCTATTTAAAATTAGACATAAAGTATAATATTAAAATGTGATTGAAAATAATAATAATAACCTTTAATAAAGATTAAAGAGCCAACCGAGTGACGCCCAAGGCTTATCCAATTGCCTCACTTGCCTCGTTCAACGTAATATGATGAACACATTGATTATAGAAACAAAAATAATTTACACTTTATAAAATGATTAGTACTTTAGTAGTATTTTAATTATTTTTTCTTAAAGCTAACACTTTTTAGATAATAAAAAAAAAATCAAATAGAATTCTCGTTTTGATTTTGATTTTTTGGAATTTTTGATATTAGAATTTGAAATTCAATTGATTTTTTTATTATATTATATATTTCATATTTAAATTCTTCAATTTACAGTTTTCTAGTATTTTAAAATAATAAATATGAGATCAAGTATTTTAAAAGAAGAAAAATACTTTAAAAAATCTCCTATTTTAAATTTGACGTTTATTATAAGATTTAATAAAGAAAAAACAATAAAAATAACTTTTAATGAAGTGCCAACCAGTGAGGCCTAAGCTTTAACCAAATGCCTCATTAAACGTGATAGGAAAAACATGATTAACAAATCATAAATTATTTATACTTATAAAATGATCGGTAGTACTGTAGATCCAGAGTTTGCTAAGACTTAATAAGATCGAGACTTATAAGTATGATTTAAAAAACAACTTTCATTGTACAGTTTGTAATGTAAATCTCATTATAATAATGATTTCCTCATACTTTATGATTTAATGAGTAAATGTGAAATTATATTTACAATATAAATATTTGAACCACCAAAAGCACCCCCGATAGTAGGATTGTTTTATAAGCAATATGAAAACTCAAAATTATCACAACAAATACGAAGAGAGAGAATGAGAGATACAATCTTTCAATTGATGGTGAACATGATCACTTCAGTATTAACGTAAAAAAGGGTTTGCTTGCTACCGGAAGAAAATATAACATTCATTCAGTTTGATTATATTTTATATTCGTTTCGTATTCGTGTGATAAATAAATAAAAATTTATTTAGTAAAAATAAAATAAAATTGAGTGAATACCATGGATAATTACATAAATATTTGATGGATATTTATTATATATCTAATTGAATCTCGTATCAATAAAAACATCTCCATCTAAATATATATTTTTAAATTTATAAATAATACGTTAATATTTCTATTTATTATAGTTCTATTAAAAAAATATATTTTATTCAATACTACCCTTTCACATTACTGATTTGGGTTTTGAGAATCGAGCTGGCTTTTAATCTCTAATGTCCTAATTGGCTCTTTAATCTGAATTGACCTAATTGCTCTTTAACCAATAAACTATTTATGCCCACTATTTATTTATTTATTTTTATTTTATTTTTTGTAAAAACATTGTGTTGTCAGATCAATATTCAGATTATGTCAAAAAGATTTGATTATTTGAAGTTCAATACATTTAAAAAGTCGAAGCATTTTCACGTGCCCCCCAAAAAAAACAATTATATAATAATCCAAATTAGCCATATATACTCAACATATCAACTTCTTTTCTCCTCCACACACACAGCAAACCACAAAAATCTTTAGCTCTGTCTTCTTCATTTTCTTCATCAATGGCTAAAACCCTCTGCAGTATCAATCCACCACTTCATGTTGGAGCTAGAATCAATCACAGCCGTCCATTATTGAAATGTAGAAGTCAAGGAGGAGGCTTAAGGAGGGTTGTTGTCAATATGTCACTGTCACATCACCACCAACACAACCACGACAAGCACCATATCAATCAGCCGTATTGGGCTGCAATAAATGATCAAATTCAGGCCCATCTCAAGAAAGTTGTCACGGTTAAGGATCCAGTCTCAGTTTTTGAGCCCATGCACCATTTGGTGTTTTCTTCGCCGTTAGACACGGCTCCGGCCTTGTGTGTTGCCGCCTGTGACCTCGTCGGCGGCGGCGGAGGTTGCGGCGGAGACCAGGCCTTGGCTGCAGCTGCTGCACTCCAAATAATTCATGCAGCCTATAACACTCACGAGTATCTTCCGTTGTCAGATAGGCCCAGTCTTATGCCCAAGGCCAGTCCAGGGCCTATGGGCCATCACGCTTTCGGCCCAAATGTAGAGCTTCTCACCGGAGATGGGATGGTCCCCTTTGGGCTTGAGTTAGTCGCCAAATCTGATGACCCAGCCCAAAACAGTTCGAAACGGATCCTACGTGTTATCGTGGAGATCACACGTGCCATCGGGTCACTGGGGGTTGTAGATGGACAATATAGTGAGCTACAATGTAGCCAATTGGACGGTAACGGGTCTTGGCACGTGGAGTTAATTAACAACACGTGCGAGAAAAAAGAAGGTGGTTTACACGCGTGTGCAGCCGCATGTGGAGCTATACTCGGGGGAGGGAGCGAGGAGGAGATAGAGAGATTGAGAATGTTCGGTCTATACGTGGGGATGATACGAGGAACGTTACTCCGATATTCGCCGGAGAAGAGGTCAATAAGGGTGGAAGAATTAAGAGATTTGGCATTGAAGGAATTGGAAGGTTTTGATGGAGCAAATGTGAAAGCAATATCTAGTTTTATCGAAGGCAATCTAAGTCATGTTTAGTGGGGTTTTGTTTTTTTAATAAAAATGATGTGTAGAAATGGACATGTGACTATACGAGTGACTAGTTATGTGTTAAGTTGCTGTATGTCTTCTAGTGTGAAATTATTATTGGGGTGTTATTTATATTTTTGTATTTTTCCAAGAATCTGCATTTTTTGTGTGTGTCTCACGTTTTATAGGTCGGTGTGTTAATTACATTTTGTATTTTTCCAACAATCTGCATTTTTTTTTTTGTGTGTCACATTTTATAGGTCGCCAGGTCGGTGTCTATTTTGTTTATGTAACATCCCATTTAATTTATGATAATGACAGGTTAAGCTATCAAATCAGGTGGGATGATAATAAGTCAAATTATACCTAAATTTTTCTAATGTTTTTTTTATATAATTAGTTACACATAACTATTTTTTTTTTTTTACATATAATGATCGGTACAATTTTTATTTCATTATTTTACATTTATATTTTTTATTATTTACACAAAATTTCAATATACTTTTTTTTTTTATTTTTCCATTGTAATATTTTAATTTGAAGATGTTAATGTTATTGATGATTTGAAAACATTGATTAAAATTGATGCTTTGAAAACATTTGGTTTGAATAAAAATACTTATAGTTCATTGATTAAAATAGACGGTGCAATAAATACAATAGTTAACAATTATTAAAATATAGTCAATATTTTAGTCGGATGAAAGATCTTAACCAAATATTTCTAATGGTATAATTTTTATAATAATTAGATTTATGAATAAAGAGTTATAATAAATTAAGTGAGTATAGTTAAAAAAGTGAAAAAGATATAAGAAAATTTTAAGAAGATTATGTGGGTAAAGTGAGAGTGTAAGAGCATCTTCAATGGGCTCTCTAAATCCACTACTTAGTTAAAATAACTAATGGGGATGATTTTAGAGCACTTCAATAGGCTTTCTAAATATTTTTTAACTTTTAAAAAAAAAATTGATATCAATTTTGTATTATTGTTTGTTAAAAAATGATATCAATTTATTCATTCAAAAATATTAAAATATTAATGAGATGATGGTTGGAGTGATCCATGAAATGTTGCTAGCTAAAATAGTTTTTTAACTAAAATTTAGGAAGCATGGTTAGAGATATTCTAAAGAACAAATTACATTAAACTCCTCTGAGATTTATTCTTTTACATATTGAAACATTTTTATCGTTAATTGACACCCACCTCCCCTACCGTTAAGATTTGACCGTTACAAAATCATAAAAAACAAAAATACTTCTGGTTCACTAAAAATCTAAAATAATTAATTACATAAAACTCTCTTGAGGTTTGCTCTTTTATACACAGAAACAACTTTATTGATAATTGACACTTACATCCCTTACCATTAGTCAAAGTTGGTCAAATAAACCGTTGACCAATTTTGACTATAAAAACTAAGGATAGTTTAGCCATTTGAAGAATTTTAAATATATACATATATACATACATATATATATACACACATATATATATATATATATATATATATAATTGAATAAATATTTTAAAATGAAGATATTTTAAAAAGTATTTTAAAATGAAGATTAAGTAAAAAAAACTTTTTTGAAAATTAAGATTTTTTTAAAAGAAAATTAAGATTAATTGAAAATTAAGAATTAAAAAAACGGAATTTTACATTAAAAAATGGGAAAGTACAATCTAATTTAAATGAAATTCAAATTTAAAAAAATCGTAATACATTTACCAGTTCGACAGTTTCGCTAACAATATGAATCACAATCAATTCATAATTTGTTCGATCTCCTTCATGAGAGATTGAGCCAGATTATGTCAGTTCGCCGGTTCCACAAATAACACAAATTACAATTCCTACCTTTTTTATTTTTAAAAAATCTATTTATTGAAAAACTTAATTTTGTAAACTCTATTTCTTTGGAAAACATATTTGTTCTTATTTATAAATAGATTTTGAGATTTTTTCCTTTTTATTTTTTTTTGAACAAATTGCATCATATTATGAAGGGATTGTGATTTGTGTTATTGGTGAAACTAGCAAACGGACTATATTTTTGGAAGAAATCTAGCTCAGTCTTTTATAAAGGAGATCAAACAAATTAGGAAAGAATTACGATTTGTGTTGTTAATGGAACTGGCGGACCGATGTGTGTACATACACACACACACACACACACACACACACACACACACATATATATATATATATATATATATATTTAAAATTCTTCAAATGACTAAATTATCCTTAGTTTTTATAGTCAAAATTGGTCAACGGTTTAATTTGACCAACTTTGACTAACGGTAGGGGAGGTAAGTGTCAATTATCAATAAAATTGTTTCTATGTGTAAAAGCGCAAACCTCATGGGAGTTTTATGCAATTAGTTATTTTAGATTTTTAGTGAACCATGGGTATTTATGTCTTTTATGATTTTGTAACGGTCAACTCTCGTACTTAATGGTCAAACCCTAACGGTAGGGGACATGAGTGTCAATTAACGATAAAGTTGTTTCCGTATATAAAAAACCAAACCTCAAAAGAGTTTAGTGTAATTTGTTCTTTTCTAAACAATAAATAGTGAAATAGAGATGAAAGATATCCAAATATAGAAATGAAAACTTGATCTATAAATTTATTATCCTCATTTTACGTGAATCGAAGAATCATCGGAGTGATTTGTATACGAAATTAAGACCCATTCGAGTTGCCATAAATCTCAACTCCCTAAAATGAAAAAAATGGTGCAGCTACAATGACTCACCAAATTTGGTACGTCTTTTAACTACACTAAATCCTTTTTTTTTCTTCTAAATATCATATCACTCGTATTTTTTTTTTTTTTAAGTTACCAATTTAACGATCCTATACTTAATTATAAAAATATATATTTTGAAAAATAAACTATTGTTGAAAAGCTTTTATTGAGATCTTTTAAATAACACAAATATTGGTATATATATATATATATATATATATAGTTTATCAATTTAAAATTTTATAATAATTTAAAGATTTACTGAGAGAATATTCTTTAAAGATATTCATTTTATAAAAAGTAGGTGGGAAACATTAGAATAAAAATGTGGTGTAAACATATTCTCCTGATATTATCTTGTAACATCAAATTAGTATAAAATTTGATGCTACAGTTGGACACAAACAATAAGAGGTTGGACACAAACAATTAGGCTGGTAGAGGTTTGACCCATTAAATCAAGGATACCTCTGGGGGTACATTTAGAAACAACGTTGATGAGGTACATCAATCAAACTTTATAATGGGGGCATGTGCCTTGAGCTTGTAAACAGGCTTGTTAACGAAGTAAAAGGCCCAACCCGTCAGCTTTAACCGGAGATGCTTCACGAAGATGTTCGGGTTAAAATAATAAACTTCAAGGTTAGGTTGTAATATTTTTATAAAATACTCATGATAAGACTCGAATCCCCTATCATCTCCATCCGTGCTAAGAGATGATATGCAATAATTGTTTATTTTACAAAGAGGTATAAAAGTTCCTTGATTCAATTATACAGATGACTAAAAAAAACACCCTAAATTAGCAAACAGAAAAGTATAGATAATCAATCCAAGCAATAAGATTGGTTTTTCAACGAGTACAAATGATAATGCCAAACTCATAAATTGACATTTGACAATTTAAAATATAAATAAAATTAGCATAGCTATAATTAATGTAATGCAAACATGCGTTACTAGAAGTATGAGCTTCATAACGAGACAGTTGATATATCATTTTCAATTTTTATATTTTATAAAACAATAATACCAGACAGCCCCAGAAATTTATTTAAAAACCAGTATAACTGAGTGGCATCATTAATCACATCATTTCATGATTTGTATGTCAATGATAAGTTGTTTAACACATCATTTTAATTGAATTTTAAATTAAGTTTGTATAGTATTACTCTTTTAAAAATAATATTGTGTTTAACATTTTAGCCCACTCCAAAGTCTCCGAGTAGTACAAAATATTGCCCAAATCCAGCCCAATGGATTATCGTATTCAATCATGATTTAAGGATATGTTTTAGAGTGAATTTTACAACAACATCTTTCATCGTTTGATATCAATTCTTAGGAGTTAGAACAAACGTTTGATATATTTTTGTCTTTTAACGTTAACAATCATCAAATTAGTGGATTCTTAACGTTAATAAAGTTTTATGTTTTCAAGACATTAGAGCACGCTAAAGAAAAAAAACACTGGTTTCGTGAAAATATTAGAGGTTCAAATTTTTGGATATCTGGTATCTGGATGAAAATATCATGAATCTCCCAATGTCCTAATTCCTAAATATAGGAAATGTTTAAAGATATTTTTTATATCAGGATCTCCAAAAATAGAAAAGATTGAAATATTTTAATTAAATATCGATATTTACTTTCTTGAGTATACATATAAATGATATTAGAACGTGTTTATTAATCGGAAATGAATGGAATTGGAATCAAGTTTTATTAGAAAGAGAATGAAGGGGAATCAGAATTAAGTTACTAAATTTCATTTGTATGTTTACTAACTTTTTAAGAATTAGTAACTTAATCAAATTTATATAAAATTGATTATAAAAATACAAGTGTATACAAAAAATAGTATATATATGGGAAATGTACTAGTATAACTAATAAATAAAATAATTTTTTTTAAAAGAAAAATAAATAAATTCAAAACAAAGCAGCATGACTTTGTGCCGGTTCACATTGTTTATTGGCCGCACTGTAGTTTTTTTTTATTATATCAAACTATCTTTTATTTTATATTTCACTATTCACAAATCATATATATATATTTCTTTTCCTATCGATGCGTACCGATAGAATTATATAAAAATATTGAATGTGAGTTACTTATTTATAAAAGAGCCTTGATAAGTACATACATATCAAGTTAAAGTATGTAAAATGATTGACTCGCATTCAATATCTTTATATAATTCCATCGGTATGCATTTATGTGATTTTTTTTGTATATATATATATATAATCAATTCAATGGTTCACATTTTATTATATACATCACAGTTCTTTTTTTTTTAAATACTTTGCAGATCATTTTTTTATATATATATGGATATTTTAGTAACAAAATTAAGAATTCCTTTTCAATCAAGAAAGAGAAGTTGAATTCCAGGATGAGTGGGGGAACCGAGTTCTTTTTCATTTTGGAACTTAATTCCTGATATATATATGATCTATGAAACTTAATTGCTCACAAATTTAGTAAACATGAATTTCAAAATCAGGAAATTAATTCTCTTTACCAATAATGATTTTTGATTATTAATCACGCTGGTAGACAATAAATATGAACAAATGATATCAGGACTTCATAATAAAATTCGATCCAATACCATTGGGATAAAGTTAGGGATCTATGGAGATAAAAGTTAGCTTTGATCTAATTTTCTTTTTCGAACTTTTTAAAATATAATTATTGAGGAAAAACAACATAATTTGTATATGTAATACGTGTGAGAAACCTACTACTACTGCACCATTTAAACTAATTAAATAATATAAATAAATAAATAACGAAAAGTCGAAAAGTGATTTTTTTTTAACTGATCGAGTTGTGGGAACTGCATGTTGTATATATATATATATATATATTCCATGGCATTTTATATAATAAATTTATCAAGCAATTTCAAATATTTTTTGAAAAAAATGCGAGGCATGTGGTGGGGCAATCAAAGTGGCCTCACTCTTCGGAGTGCTCAGTGCTGCTCCATCACATTGCATTAAAGATGGAACTTTTGTCACTAAAAACAGAATAAACTTTTTTTTTGTTGGCATAATAATCACAAACTACATTGACAATTGTAGTGATATTAATTTCACATATCCATGAATGTTCAATTCATATAAATTATTATATAATTAGTTTAATTTTAGTGTGAGCTTAATAACAATTATATATATATATTAAGATTAGGATTCTCTATAATTTTTTTAAAACCTAATTAAAATAATACGTTAGATTGCTTGAAATTATCGTATAAATTATATTAAAATCAAGATTGTATTAATGATTCAAAATTTTATTTTTAAATCTAATCGGATTTGTTTGTGTGATTAGTTTTTTTTTTTTTTTTAAAGAGAACACCATTTATTCATATTTTATTTGTAGTCATTTATAGCATATAGAAGGAAATTAAGGGAAGGTTGTTTTTTTTTTTTCTTTTATGAATCATATTTTTTCAAAGAAAAAATTCCTTTTATTTTAATTTTTGAAAAAGGTATTTTGCAATGATTCCTTTTAAATCAATACTTGTTATGAATATGGTATCAATAATGGAGAATTCATAGATAAATCTATGAGCATTTTGCCCTTACGATATCTAAAAGAGATATTTTTTCTATTATGTTCTGGATTTTCATATTGTATTGGAAACATAGTTGGCCATGACTATAGAAATTAGTTTTTGAAGTTGAGGATACTTTTTTTTTTATTATTGTTGACGTTGATTTCTGGATTTCGTCATAAAAGCCAACAATGATTGGGTTTTAGTTGTAAATCAAAGAGGAGAGAAAAATGAAATAATTCGACATAAGTTTTACGTGGTAAAACTCCAAAGATAGGAGAAACATCCATGAGTGGTTGTATGATCAACCGAGCCAAAATCCACTAAGAAAAGAATAATTACAGCCCTCGATCTCTCTTTTTCTCCTTAAATATTTTTCGTACGTCTGCTGTCTACTATATTCTGTATATTGCCTATTTTTTTTTGACGATATTATGGGTCTATTTATATGTTTATAGAGCCATAATCTGCATTGTACAAGTAATAAATCTTTGTATTTAATTACAATTATTTACTTGCTTGAGGTTGATTGTCTTCTTTCCTGTTTCGAAGTCTTGTATGGAAGTCGAATGAGATTCTAGTAGTGCAGTCTTATTTTGATTTGTTTCCTTATAAGAATGTAGTCTTTGTAATGAAATCAAGTTGTTTCCGGATTGGGGATTCCTCTAGCTTTAGTATTCTGTTCTTTTTGGGATTCCTTTCTGATGGATATCTTCGTATATTTAATGACTTAATCAGTACGAACTAAGCACCAAGTTTCTTATTCGGTTTTCACATTTATCCCGAGTAAGAACAACACTGGCTGGTTCCGAGTAACACCGTTTGAGCCCGAGTAGAAGATGCATTTTTTGCTAACCCGGAGTACGTTTAATTAATTCAGAGTAGTTTAGTTGATCCCAAGTAGGTCTTACCATGCTACTTGTTTACTCGGGCTTTCTTCTCTTTAATGATGCCTCGTAGGATATTTTCTGAGCGCTTATTTGGGTGTCCACATGACAATTTTATCCTTCCTGCCAATGACATGTATGTTTGGTAAAATTTATATACGACAATTATTATTATTTTCAATTTGGTGCAAAAGATTTAGAAGAATCAATGAATCCTTATTGGAGAAGGAAATAGAGAGAGATAACTTAGACTTAATTATTACGGTAAAAAATATATTTTACTGAGAATCATAATCTTAATATATATCATGGTTAACGATTTATATATATTAGAAAATTTTCTTCTCAGTGCGTAGTGATAAATATTTAACAATGTCTTACATGTAGATTATTAAATTCAATTATTTTAATCCAGTCTGTATATACTTATCGACATTTATTCATAATCTACGACCCGCATCCAGTGCATTAGTGTATTTTATATCAATACGCACTCATATATTTTATATGAATGCATTGAATGTGAGATATTAGATTCAACTACTTTGATTTAGACTAAATTAAAATAACTTGATCAAATGGTTCACATTTCCACTTGTATAAACATCAGTATATATATTGCTCTTATAGGTACATTATAAATGTGAGTCTAGTTATAGCACACATTGCATTGCCTTTTCGGGTAAAGAATGATGAGACAAAACACAAAAAAAGAATACCAAGCAAATGGACAATCTTCAAGAACAAAAGGCTCCACCACATAGGGGAGGACACCCTTTAGGATTCAACCCAGATAATTTGCAGGATCTCAGTAAACTCTGACACTAAACAAGTAAAGAATCAATGACAAAATGAGATTTGTCCTATGATAAAACTCTTCACATTTGTATTATTCATATTTGTATTATGAGATTATGAGTTCGAATCTTTCACTCTTCAAAAAATCCCAATTTATGTAATAGTTTAATATTAAAAAAATAAAATAAAATCAATAATTTATCAACATACACATGCCGAATATTTACCTCCACTCTCACAACATCAGCGAGAGGATTCTCCATACATAATTAAAAAACGTGTATGATGGAGCTGATGCATATGGTATGATCATGCTCTTCATATACACAAACACAAAATCTTAGATGACCTAGAGTATATAATTTGGTGGCAGGATTCTTACCGCATGATAAGATTGTAACGGAAGATGCACCCCATTATATAAACAAAAAAAAAAAAAAAATCTCTTGGTGAGGAATAATATCATAACCAAGTTTTTGGTATTAATGTAATAACCCATTAACAGCAAACACAGAATCTGAGAGAGAAATGCATTACACCATCAATTCATTTGAAGTTCTTACAGAAGAATTAATGGATCTCTACTGACACAGTACCCTAAAAGACACTACCTAGACTATATATATATACAGAGAGAGAGAGACAGAGACAGAGACACATTACACATTACAAAATCCCCATATATACAAAAACATTACTATAGTGTATAAATATATTAAATGGCATCACATATATAACTAATAATCACAACATGATCAGAGAGTGAAGAGTGATAAAGAAGATTCCTTTGATGAATCATGTGTTATTCAAGAAAACCAGTCCTTGTTAAAACAGCATTCCTCACTTTGCTAAGATCTCTTCCTTTCAATGTCCTTCCAGCTCCTTCAAAAACTGAGAATGTAGAAATCTGACTCCTTGCTAGTCTCCTAGCAATCAACTCATGTGGTGGAACCTTGTACTCATCCTCATCATCCTCCTCATCATCATCATCATCATCACTATCTCTACCACCACCACCATCATCATCATCATCATCTTCATAATCATGATGCTTGAATGTTACCTTTGTCTTTTTCCCACAAATTTTTGACCAGTCAGGAATGGTGACTGGTGCTGATTGCTGCTGCTGTTGCTGCTTGACTTCTCTAGTACTGCTGCTGCTGCTTCCTCTTGGGATTATTATTCCTGAAGTACTCCTTTTGTTGATTGAATTTTTTGTTTCAAAAATTGAAGAATTTGAGTCTCCTCCTTTTTTTCTTTCTTTAAGAACAGCCCAAACATCTTCCTCTTCAAAATCTCCATCTCTTAATGATCTCCACACACCATAACCATAACCATTCTCCATTCAATTTGATGAAAAAACAAAGCCCCTACACAATTACACATCAAAAACATCTTAAATAAGAAACTTCAATTTCCCATCTTTATATATATATGAAAAACTCATCAATCAAACAAACACTACAAAAAAAAAATCATCGAAAGAGACGAGAAAAAGAGAAGATTCAAATAAGGAAAAACAAGAATCTACCTTTACTTGGATTCAAAAATTTCCCAAAACTTTGCTTAGATTCTAAAGTGAATATCTGCATCAAAACCAACCATATTGTAAAAGTAAATTCAGTCAAAAGGAGAAAAAATAAAAATAAAAGATAAAAAAAAATTCTCTGCTTTTGGAGGAATCAGAAACCCAATTGGATAAGGATTGAAACTCTTAAGTTACTTACCTGAAATTGTTAAAGAGAATCAAAGTGGTGTCAATCAGCCAGATTGATGAAGAATTCTTATAAGACACACCCACCTCTACTAATAAAGAAGGGAAGAGAAGAGACGAGGCAAAAACAGGACACAACACAACACAACACAACACAACCCACTTTTATCTCTTTAGTGATGATGTGTGTCTGGTCTGGTCTGTGTAAAAAAATTGACTTTTTTTGACACACAATAGGGAAAAAAGAGAGAAAGAAACCAAAGATAAAAAACAGTTAACAGTATGATCTAAAATTCTACTACTCGTTTGAAGTTTTTGCAGACTTTTTGATCAGAGTTTCTCTCAACAATAAAAGTTGTACAACAACAGCTGTATGAATTTTAAAAAATAGAAAGTTTTATATAGGATAATATAAAGATTTTTGTATATTCTTCTGAGCTGGATTTTACCAAAATTGGTTTTCAATAATTTTATTTATTTGTGTTCAAGATTGAAGCCAACTTGTTGTGTGGCAAGTGGCAACTATAGTCTTTGCACGTGCTAATATTGATCCATTGTATTTGTAATTTTGTACGTACAATAGAAGATGTCACAGTTTTAATAAATGTTTTTTTTTTTTTATGGTTCCTTTTTGGCTGTGACAGAATTCACAGAATCAATCAAGGTTGGCTGCTCATGAAAATGTATTGAGAGTAGTAACTACCAAGAAGTCATGAGTTACAATTTTTGCAACTTGAACATCACTTTTGGCGTTTTGGGAATCACTTTTATGTATAATTATTATATTTTTGTAAGTGGGTGTCCGATGTATTTTTTTTTTGTTGTTAGATCATCCGACTAACAAAATTTACACGACCTTTTTAAAGGGTGCTTCTCTAATACTGACATTTTAAAAAAAAAATCAGAATTTATAATTTTGTAATTTTACATAATCGATTTTTCAGGATAAATTATGAAATCTGTTTTTATATAGCTAGTTCTGTAATATTATAATATAATATATATTATATCGTCCTGATTTTTTTTTTATATTCTGAACATCCACACTTTAAAAATTGTCAGTCTCATATTATCTTGATCTAATGGTGTAGGAAATCATGGAGCTAAAGGACATTATTCAAGACTTGGGATATTTGGGGATTAAATTAAAATAATAGAAAAGGCACTTTTACATACCCTTAAAGGCTTAAATTAGTTGTGTGACAACCTATAATGTCGACAGATTAATCTCGATTAAAAATAAAATATATAAATATGAAACTACATCCATCTAACTATGTCATCGTCATATAAAAAACAAGTTGGTGTGAAAGAATATATATATCATAAATGATCCCTTATTTTAATTTTGATAAAAACCTTAATGAAATCATATTAATTTTGGTGGATAATAAGTTTATTGAAATCTACGTATGTATAAAATTTAAGAATTGTTCAAACATTAGTTTGAATTTTTGATATTTCACTCATTTTTCGATGTTTTCTTATTTAACAAAATCGGGAAAAATAGTTTTAGTATTTAAAAAAGTTTCAGATTTTTTTCATAAGTATAATTTGTTGAATTTATCATCCATAAAAAAATTCATATTAAAATTCGTAAAAATTGATATGAGGGATCTTAAGAGAGACTTGCTATATATGTAAAAAAATTCAAATCAGTACGTACTGATATAACTTCAACAGTGTATTAGATGTTCACCATTAGATTTACATACTTTGACTCAAAGTGTCATACACTTGTCAAAACTTTTCCATAATCAATAGTCCATATGCAACGCACTTATATAAGTTATATTAGTACGCACCAATGAGAAAAATAAGATATATATATTTACACAAAGATGAAAAGGGTTTGCTTAGTCAAAAGTGTGTTACAAATGCATGTAAATTATTCAACGGGCTTCTTATTCAACTTGTGATTATATATATATATATATATATATATATATTAGTTTTATCGTAAGGGATTCTTTATTTAAATTTCGGTAAGGACCACGATGAAATCACATCCATTTTTATGATTTTTGGTATGGTTTTTTTTATGGATGATATGTTCAATGAAATCTATCTATGAATAAAATTTGAGAATTTTTCAAGTACTACAACTATTTTTCTTAATTTTTTCTATATTTCACCTTTTTTTCGATATCTTTATATTTAACAAAACCGGGATAAATGGTTATAGTGTTTGAAAAATTATCAAATTTTATTCATAGGTAGATTTTACTGAAAATATCATCCACAAAAAAAAAACCAGATCAAAATTCATAAAAATTGATGTGATTTCATGGTGGTCCTTATCGAAATTAAAATAAGGGATCCCTTATAAAAGAACCAGTATATATATATATATATCACATTGTTCTAACTTCTAATACTGCATTTAATTTGTTATTATATAATAAAAATGAAAATTTCTAAAAATGTATTTTTTTTTTGAAGGAAAACGTGTTTTAACCGCTCCTAATGTACGTAGTACAATATTACATGTTTAAATCGGTACGGATATAAAAAAACCATGTTCTAAATTTTAAAGTAGTAAGTCATAATTAAAAAAAAAAACGTGTTTTTATCTAACGTATGTAGTACAATATTACATATTTAAATCGATACATATTTAAAAAACCATGTTCTAAATTATAAAATAGTAAATCATAACTCATAAGTGATATATATAAAAATATGTTTTTAATTTTAAACAAGTCCCGATTCATGAAGGTCATAATTAGCTGCGTTAGAACTTTATTTTTAAAGAATTCAAAAACAAAAAATAATTCTAAAAAACAAATTACGCACAGTGATTTTTGTTTTTTGTTTTTAACTTAGAGATCAAACGACCGCAACATTAAAACATGTCCTTATGACTTGTATTTATTATAACTCAATTTTAGTATTATTTGAAATTCACTTTTTGATGTTAATTTTTATACATAATTTCTTAGTTAGGTCATAACTTATGACTCTCCTTTCATAATCTTAAAGAAGCCAACAAAACTAAATAAAAAGTTTCGCTTTGGTTTATAACACTACATAACATGATAAACTGACGATCCTAAAAATTTACATTACTCATTCCATGACATTGAGTTTATTGATGATTAAATTATATATAGAAAGAAAAAAAGAAAGAAAGAAACAAAATTGTTAAAAGAGTTGATGAAAAAAACAAGAAGAAAGTTTCTATTGAAAGGGATATTATAGTTTTTGTAAGGTAACATGTGAAATGTGACCCACATGCAGCAATTGGGATTTCTTTAGCCGCCGTCATTCAACGTATTTGGGCAACCAAACCCAAATCACACTCTCCCTCACTCACTCACTATTCACCACATTTTTTAGATTTATTAAAGTGAGGTTGAGAGGAAACATACAAAATTTTCATGCATGTTTAATTATTTACTCATTTTCGGTTTCTAGAATCATTTGTCAATTTATTTTTTCTTCCGATATATATTCTAAAACCTGATATTCAACGGATTAAGAATTTACCGAAACCTATCAAAGTCAAACATTATATACACGATATGAATATTAATATCATATATAAAAAAAACTTCTCATATATACTAACAAAATGACAGACCACAGAGTTAGCACTTAACTTTTCATTTTTGTGGGTGGTCTAGGTCACCGGAGATATAATCTTCACTTGCTTTTAAATAAGAAAATATAAAGGAATTGAATAGAGAGTGCGTTGGTGAACACCCTCCGATGCTAAAGCATAGCCATAGAAAAACAATTCCGACCTTATATTCAACTTATTAATAAATTCCTTGCTCTCTTTCTAATTAGATTTCTCTTTCACCTTTAATAACCCTTGGCAACTATATCGGACTTATTTAAGAACATTTCATTCGAAAAGGATGACCTATGAACTGCTATTTTTGTACGAGAAGTTGAACGAACCGAAATTATAATCTTCATTTTTGATTACTAATCTGATTTACATACTTAAATCAATGTAATATGTTTTTTTTTTGTAAGTATTACACTATTATATTAATAGGTTTTTTTTTTTTTTGTATAGAGCAATAATTTAAACCCATAATTTTGTGATATTGGTGTGAGAGTTATACACCGGACCAACCTCATCTGATCATTACAATAACTATTTATCTATAATTAGCACTAATCTTCACTGATTAAACTAATAGAAGCGGATGTTAGATCAAATAATCTAATCATCTTATTATCACCAATAACGCCATGTATAATAGTATTAATTAAACAGAATATTAGTGCTTTCACTATTTTGAATCTCTCAAAAAAGATGACTTAAAAATTAAGAAAGAGAATCTTTGATTAACATCCGCTAATTTTTTTCAAAGATTAAGATGGGCAGATTCATTTTACATTGGTTTCTTCCTCCGATTCATGATAAGTGTGGCGGCCGAAAACAAGTTTGGTGGGTCTTCCCATTGTATGGCCGACACCAGTAATTTGAAATTGATTCCATAAAGTTGTAAGTTAAATTTCAGTAGTATTTGTATATCGAAGATTTGAGATTCTAGAAGAAAGATATGATTCGAACTCACAATCTGACTAATATTAGAATGGATGACATACCATTGGATTTACGTTTCATATTGTTTATATTTGTATTTATTATATATTATGTATACTTCTACGTGTCTAATGATTACTTAACTACTAATTAAATTGAAATGAAAATAATAATAAAAAAGTTTGGCGAAGAGACGGTCGAGAGCTTCTTGATGGTGATTCCTTGCCCCCAACTCGAACAATGGATCTCATTGTGGCAGAGTGGGAGGACAGGTCCTTCACCCTCTATCTTCCGGCAAAACCCTTATCGCATTGTGACAACGTTAGGCGAAGGTCCTCTAACCTAGACCGGCTCCGTTGACATCCCTACTGCTACATGCCATTTTAACGGTGGTTAGTTCATTGTATTTTTTTGTTGTTGGTGAAACTAAACAAGCATGAAGCGCTCACCCAAGTGTCTTTCTAGTTAATATCACTAGAAAACACAAAACTTTCAATTTATGAACATGATAGACATCAACCTTGTCTTTATCCTGATGTGTATATAATGATGGATGTTGACCTTGTACGAGAGCTTATTACTGTCATGTCTTTTACTTGGAATTCACAAACAGAAAAATGAGTTTTGCACTGTGATTGAAATAATAAGACAAAACTGTTTAAATACCGTAGAGAATTTTTCTTCTTCCTTATAAGAGAGACAGACAGCTTTCTTTCTCATGAGGAACGGCATGATTCATTTATGATTTCAAGTCCTTATCTGTAGAAAATTTTGAATGAGACAACAATATCAATATGTCTTTACTTTAGACCATTCATGCCATAGGTCTCTCCTAAGTCCTAATTTTCAACCAGTGAAGGTTTGTTGATGTGTCTTATAAATAAGACTTGCTTCATTTGTCCTGAAATCTGACAACGAAAGGCTCAAGGAGTCAAGGGTCTTGCTGAGTCCTACACTCCTCTTTAGATAAATTATTATACGCACTATTCAGATATTTATTTCCATATCTGCTCCCCACACATGTCGGTAAATGCATGATAGATGCAGAGAACTGCTATACAACTACTACACAGCCAAACCATGGGACGTTAATTCGATCATTTAACTACTAAACTCTCGCAAAAATGGGATTCTTTTGGTGATGAACTCTTAGCAACCCCTTCTCTGCAAAGTAGTATTGTGCAAGCTAGAATTTTTCAGTTTGGTTAGTTTTAATGCATGAATAGATAGATGATCTGCAATTGTTCACTATAAAGTGGAGAAACTCAAGGAATTAAAACTTTGATCAACAATAAACTCAACGAAGACTTGAAATCATAAACTCCGAAGCAAAATTGTGGTAATACCAGTACAGATTCTTGTTAACAAATTCACAACACACACGATAAAACATAGCATATATAATGCAGAACAAAATCGCTGCAATTTCTTTCCAAAAACACATTCCAGTTCAACATATGAACATCTCTCAAAACACTTTGCTACATTTTATAGACCTGAAATGAAGCATTTTCTTTTTCTAACAAGCAGTATTATTAAAATTTCAATATAAAAAAATGTGAAGAGCAAAAACAAATCAAGGAAAAGTAATGAGTCAAAATCAGTCCAAGTCTCTAAGTGCTTCAGCTCCAGCAACAATCTCCAAAATTTCGTTAGTAATTTTAGCTTGGCGTCCTCGATTATAAGCAACAGTAAGATCCTTCTTCAATTCGGTAGCATTTTCTGTTGCATTACTCATGGCATTCATCCTTGATGCAACCTCACTAGCCACTGACTCCTGCAATGCCCTCAAAATCTGGCTATTCAAATACAGAGGCATCATTGCATCAAGAATCTGAACCGGATCTTGCTCAAATTGCATGAGAGGCGATAATTCTCCTTTACTGATCCTCACACTATCTCTCTCAACAATCAACTTCCCATCCTTAGTCGTCAACCTAAACATCTCATCCTCTACAGCATCAACACACTTCCCGTTCACATCACAAGCCTCTCCTTTCATCGATAAGGGTAACAAAGTATGAACCACAGGTTCGGATTTCACCAACGAAACAAACTTAGTATACACTAACTCGACCTTATCAACCTCTTCACTAACAAATAGCGAAAAAACATCATCAGCAATCAATTGAGCTTCTTTTACAGTATAAAGACCTCCTCCTTCGATATACCTATCAACTAAAACATTATTCTTGCGCCGAAAATATGCATTACCCTTTTTCCCTACACTAATAACAACACAATCAATCCCATTATTTTTCAATTCTGCGATCCGGGTTTCGCATTTCCTAATCACAGCATTGTTAAAGCCACCACACAGACCTCTATCACTAGTTATAACAACAACACCAACTCTCTTCACAGGCCTAATATTTGTCAATGGAGTATCAATATCATCATATTGGAGCTGCTCATTCAATACAAAAAGAAATTCTACAAGTTTTTCAGCGAAAGGTCTACTATTGATGACAGCTTCTTGGGCTCGCCTGACTTTGGCAGCCGCAACAAGCTTCATTGCTTCAGTGATCTTTAGAGTGTTCTTCACTGATTCGATTCGCTCTTTGAGTTCACGAAGATTACAGTGTATTGTACTTACTCTATGAAATGAAGATCGTAAAGGGTATTTTGCAGATGAAAAATGTTGAAGATATCTAAATGGGTTCTGGTTTGAGTGACTTGAAAGTGAAGATGTGTTGGATTTTGATGACACCCATGTTGTCAAATTTGAACAAGACATGATTTTTATGGTGTTTCTGGTGTTCTTTGGGTTTACAAAGATCAAAGTTTTGATATTTTTCTCTGCGAAACCCTATTGTTGATGACTTGACAGTAAAATAGATGAAATGAAACGTTGAGTTCAAGTGATTTTTATTTTTTTTTAGGGTTTAAAGAAACTCTTACCTTGAAGAGACTGTGGAGGGAAAACTGGTGAAGGGTCTCTGCTGACCAGACACCACGGTCAAAGGTGAGCTTTTGTTTGGTTGCCGAGAAAATTGATGGGATAGTGAAGATTGAGTTGGATGGATGGAACATGTTCCAACTGTTGAAGTGTTTTTTGGTCATTTAGAGAAAATGTCAGATCTGTTTGGCCGACCGTGTAACCATAGTCTGAATATGGTTCAGAGTTGTCTTGCACCGGTTTGGGTTATTCTAGTACTAGAACAATGGACTTTGTAAATACTAGATTTTACTTAGCAATCTTTGAACCAACAGATTTGATTTATTAAACTGTAATGTTTTTTATTTACAAGTATTATATTTACAACTATTATAATGCGGCAGTTGGGATCTACTAAAATCGGATAATACATATATAATCCAAATAACTACTTCTATCAACCGTAAAAAAACTTCTCAAACATGTTTATAAAATGTGTATGGTGAGACTTGAATCTCTTACCACTATATGTAGAAGAGAGGTGTCCTAACATAACTACTAAAATGTGATGTGAAATTAAATTGTAATTCGAGATTGACACTAATTGAGTTCGGATCAAAGGGTTTACCATACGATAAGGTTTGCAATTCCAAGTTTCCAACCGGTAAATTGAGAGTTTGTGTTTTTTATACATATGCAAGACCATATTATTATTAATTGGGTAAAAAAAATTCATGTAAATTATTTTTGATTCTTTTAAAAAAGATGTAAATTATTTTTGACACAAATAAATTAAATGAAAAAAAATTAACTTAATTTAATAATATTAAAATTGTAAATCTATCAAGATTACAAATTATATATATATAAAAATTACTTATGATTTATATTATAACATCTTTCAATAAAATATATTAAAAGAGATTATAAATATTATTGTATCGATAATTTAATTAAGATTATTAATATATTTAACATTTGTTTTTTCATAAATCCCTTAAAAAAAACATAGAATTTCATGTCATATTTACCAAACCGAACCGGAATACAAAACCATACCGGTCCACAGACAAGGAGAGCAAAAACCAAAGTCCCTGACACATACCTGGCAACTGGAAACTAGTAGAAGAATCTGAGAGGTTAGGAGAAATTTGAATCCAATTTTTTTTGTTGTTGCAAAATTTGATTGTTTTGATTTTGATAAAAGTTAAAACAAAGAAAGAAATGTCAAAGCTATTATCGAGAATAGCAGGGTTCTTCAGCAACCGCAGTTTTGCTGGAGTGGATAAAACAGGGAATCGCTACTTCTCCAGAACTGAAGAGATTGATGGCCTCAGTAAGTGGGTTTTCATTTTTGTTGATTTGGGTTTCATCATTTGATTCTGTAGTTTCAACCATGTTTTGTTTCCTTGAATTGTTGTTGTGATGTTTGTTTGCATTTTGTCAATTGGATTGCTGTTGTCGTTGTTGTATTGTATTTTGATTGAGGTTTTCGGGTTATTCTTTGCTTGCGAAAAGGATGTAAGAACAAGGAACTTTGAATTTGAAGGTCTGAAGTTGACATGTTTACAGTTATTTGGATTACTTGAGTTGAAATTTGTTGCTTTTGTTTATAATTAACATAAAAGTATTGACATTTAATGACAATGAATGTAAAGTGTAATTTCGGTGATGCATATTGGACAATGGCAAAAGTTTATAAGTCGGTATGTCTGTTATAATGGCAAAAATTTGATTGTTGCAAAATTTGATTTATTTGTATCCAGTTTTTGTTTCTTGAATTGTTGTGGTGATATTTGTTTACAAATGCCAATTGGGTTGTTGTTGTTGTTGTATTGCATTTTGATCTAAGTTTTCGGGATATTTTTCGCTGGTGAAAAGGATATAAAAACAATGAACTTTGAATTTAAAGTCTGATGTTTTCTTTTTTATAATTATTTGGATTACTTGAATTAAAGTTGTTGCTTTTGTTTCTGATTAACATAATAGTGTTGAACTTTAATTTCGGTGATGCAAATTCGATAATGGAAAAACTTTATTAGTTGGTATGTCTGTTATTATATCATGGAATTTTTATTTTGTGAAGTTTATCTTATGTATGTAGTTTCCTTGATGTAATAGTGAAAGAGAAAAGATGGGTGATGTTCAAAGGAGAGCAAGATCCAACCTCTATTCCAGGTATCTTCTACTAACCTGAGCACATTTTAGTCCCGATCATGAAGAACATTGAAATGCTATCTCTGTTTTATATAATGAGTTGATCTTTTGTGTTCATAAAAAATGATGGTTGAGGAAAAAATATGCTGAAGTTGACGCACATATCGATCAAGTTTCTTGCTCAAATTTATTTATTTATTTTTGCATATTTTGTTTCTCATATTCAATGCCTGTTTTCACTTTTGATTATTGTAGTTGAATGGATATGTTGGCTGAATGGGCAGCGGAAAAAGGCTCCAACTCCGGAGGTAAACTAGAAGTTTCTTTTATATTTGCCAATCAGCCATCCTATATATAATCAATAGAAAGAATAAAGATCTTGATGAATGATGACGACTTTGATTAGCCTTTTCTTTGTCAAACCTATGTTTTTTCAACATTAAATTTTATTTATAGAGTCATGTTAGTAGAATTACCGGTTACTAGTATTTTGTTAAGCTATCTTGATAGAATAATTTCTAATGTTGTTTGATGATATGGTGGACCTCATCAGGAAATGGCTGAGCTTGAAGCAAGGCGTGAACAAGTCAAGCTTAATGTTGCACGTATGTGTAGTTAGAACCACCACTTAAAGTTTTTGTATTAATGCATCTGCTAACTCTGGCCAATGATCTTATGGTCTCATTGTTCTTGCAATTTTCCAACCATTGTTGTTTTTGTGCAGCTAACTTCCATGGTTAAAGTAGATTCTAGAAATAGTTTTATTCAGACCTTCTGTTTTCGTTTGTTTATAGTATATTTTCTTCTACATTTATTCATAAATTTCCAAATGGTTTTAACATTAATCAAAGTTTTGGGGAGGGGGCAAGGGCATGGCTCAATAAGCACCTCCCCAAGCTTGCTTATATTGCTGGCTCATTACGATGATTCTCTGTAGTCATTTCTAGTTTGGTGCAAATTGAGTCTGTGTTTTCTCAATTTAAGCTTTCAAAGCTTCTACTTGTGCATTAATTTTGGATATTTTGTGCAAGTCCAGCCTTTACCCCCTGATGAAGTTAGCAAACTATTGAAAGATCTCAATCCATTTCTCTTTTTTTCATAATAGGTGCAATAATTTAATGAAGACTCATTTTCTCTTTTTTCCCCCTTTTTCCTTCTAAATAATTCAACTTTTTTTGCATCGTCTTTTGATTATTATTATTTTGAAAGCTTCTGAAGTAAAATTGTTGTGACTAGGTTTCAAAGTATTATGTTTTTTATTCCCTTCAATCTTCATTGCTTTTTAATAAGACCATAACAAACATCCATTTTATTTTGAGTAGTTCTCAAGAAAGAAGAAGAAGAAAGAAGAGCCCGAGAAGGCAGTATTCCCAAAAACAAAAGAGTTGGTCAGTTGCTTGCCGAAACATCCTGTTGTTTACTGTGTTATTATGCCGAACAGTTTTTGATTATAACACTCAATTTTTGCAGGTAAAGTCGGAGGTCCCGACTTGAAAAGTTTCATTCAGCAATTTGAATGTGCTTCAGAAGGTACTGTATGCTTTCATTATTATATTTCTATAATCAAGGATTATATTTCAAGGCTACTATAATATATCATTGAGTGAAAAGAGTTGTCAAAAGTTCATTGTAACGTCACACGTTACTTTTGCTCTCAGATTTCAAAGTAATACTTATTAATGCTAGTTCTTTTTCACCTTTAAGATTTAGGAAAAGGACTCCTGTAGTCAACTTATTGATGTGAAATTGAAGCTTGGTCAGGTTTGAAACAAGCTAAGCTCTATGATTGATTTCCAGAGAAATTGTTTTCTCCCCATTTAAAGTTGCGTGCATAAGTTAGTGGCACATTGAGCAGAGTGATTTAAGCATTGCTAACAAATCTAAGCTTACATGACCATGAACTTGGCCCCTATACATAGCCAAAATGACTTATTTAATCACTCAGAAAGCTCAAATTAAATCCTGAAAATCATTTAACTGGATCTATAACAGGACGTTAAGGTGGTTAATGACCATATTGGTCTGTGAGATAGGTTTATGGGTCGTGTCTAACTTCAAGATAAGTAATTACCATGGCACATAATTCTCATTTTAATGTTCTTATTTTTGTACAGTACAACTCAACATTATGTTTGGTGCAACTGAGAATACCGTGTTGAGGTCTTTGATCTGTATTGCCTAATTATCAATGTCTAGACATGTTTATTATAATTTTCTTTTGCCAGAGAATGTAACTTTTGCCTTTGGTATTGACAATGCTTTTTATTTTTGGTTATTTTTAAAGGTGGCAGACCTCAAGAAGCTTCTGATGCAAATGCTGGTGTAAGGTGGGTCAGTCTAAACATTTGGTTATATTACAGAAACATAATTAGATAAATTTACCCCTGCTGAGGTTTGTAATTTTACGAAAGTTGTAGGTATATGTACCGTTTAATAACAAGTTTGTCTTTTTGTTCTCCATTGACACATTTCTATATAATTTCTCTTATCTGAAATATTGTGGTGGATTTCTTTTTTCTATGCTTTCTGTTGCAAGCAGATATTTCCCCTTTGCCACTTGGATGTTTTTCATTCTCATTCCCTCCCGGGTCTGCCACAACTCTCACTCTCTCTCTCTCTCTCTCTCTCTCTCTCTCTCTCTCTCTCTCTCTCTCTCTCTCTCTCTATATATATATATATATATATATATATATATATATATATGTATGTATGTATCATGCGCTCCGATTTCCCCTATTGTTTTAGACAGAAATGTAAACTAGTCGATCTGAATTTATGTTAGGTTGACTTGCCACTGGAGGTTGATATCATTCTTTGAACAGACCTGTCTCTTCTCTCCTGTTTTTTTCCAATTTATTTTGCTTATGGTTTAATGCATACAAGTGGAGCGGTTGTCATCCTGGTCTAAAGTAATCATTATATTTACAGGACCGAAGAAACGCAGGCAGAGAAATCAGAACCAGTGCCAGAGTAAGTTTTAATAACCTCTTCTATTTTTTTTATATATTTTTAAAGAACTATGGAATGGAATACATTGAAGATTTCATGTTATTTCTAGAAATTACATTGAACTCATAAATTGTAAAACCTTCTTTCCAGGTCTTCGGAACCTACAGGATCTGGCACAACCTACAGGCCAGGGACATGGCAACCGCCAACATGATGCTTGTCGCACCATATTAGACTTCACTGATTATCGTTCATTGTGGACCTCATTTTGACACTCTTGGTTGCCGTCCAATTGTTATAACTTGATTCAACTTACTGATGAAATGCCTCATTTTTCCATGAAGCTTACATTGCGGCACATTCCACAGACATTCTTTATCCGATAAATGTTGTTTGAGCTCTTCCTGAAAAAGGGAATAAATTGTTTCAAACTGTTTCAAAAATTTCTTATAGGTGGCTGTTAATCCACCACGAATGCAAAGTCATAGTTTTCAAAGTTTTTTTGAGTGATGTATAATTTATGGGGAATAAGCTGAAGAATGTGTTACTGTGCTATATAAATTCCCCTGGAGAGCAGTTTTTGCAATTTTGTCATCATTGAAGTCTTTGACTGCTGCCTGTCATGATTGTCTGTATGTTCTTACACCTATTTTAATTGAATATGAGCATACGGACCATGTGCCATGTCATGTGGTGTCCACTTTGCATATTTTATGCATTCTGAGTTGATCACTTTTCTACCTACGGTATGTTACACCTAGTCGCAATCATTAACAATAATGCTTATTTTTTTATACAAAGTTGACTTGTGTCGTGTACTAGATGCTTTTCTCGCTAACAGATAACGGGACCAGTATCTATGGTTGGTGTTTTTATAATTTCCTTAGAAAGGGAAGTCATTTTGTAGTTTCCAAAGTCCAAAGTGGTCTGGTTGTTTTCATTGGATATGGAAGATACTAGTAGCAGATTAACAGGAAAGGTGTGCAGTTGTTACAGGTGCAAATAAGGGAATTGGGTTGGAGATAAGTCGTCAGTTGGCTTCTAATGGAATAGCTGTTATATTGACTGCGAGAAGAAGGGGACTGAAGCTGTCCAAAGTCTCGCTCTATCTGGGCTTTCTCATGTGGAGTTTCAACAACTTGATGTAGAAGATCCTATCAGCGTTACCGGATTGTCAAGTTAAGAGTTTAACTTACATGAACGATCAAGTGGTTCTCACAGGGGATCCCGTATAAGAAAACCACTCATTGAGGTGAGCTATTCTATATTTCTTTACGGATCTCTAAAATCTTTCTTTTTTACAGGTACACAATACGGGCGATAGTGGAGTCATCCTCAATTGTGATGCTTTCAAAGAAATCAAACTCAGAGGCCTTAAAGTAAGTAAGCTCTGCAGTAATAGTAGTTGAGATAATCCTCTGTCCACGACGATATGAATGTGAATCTAAGGCGCTGAAATATGAAACATGAAATATTAACGATTATACATAGGTGTGGTTGTTGAAAAATGAAATGTAAAGAAAATCCAAGTAAAATAGCATTTGGTCGGACCATCCTCACTAGAGAAGAATGTCGGGTTATAATTAAGTTCTGTAGTTAGTAGACTTTGAATCAAACTGGTTTGAGACAAGGAGAAGATAAAATTGTTAGCTGGGGTGTTGTTTGAAACATGCTATTATGCGGTAAGAACGGCAATTGACATTCTTCAACATTGACTTATTCTTAATTCATGCAGGTTAGTGATGAAAATGCCCACCTGTTAAAAGGGAATTATGGACCAGACGTATGAGAAGGCAAAAGAATGTATGGAGATCATTTACCATGGAACCAAAAGAGTAACATGACTTCCTTCTATGGACAGCTAAAGTATATCAACAACAAAGAGTTTAAGGTGGAGCTCGAGAATTTAGATAGCCTAACTGTGGAGAAACTTGGGCGGAATTATGCAACTGTTTTTGAGCGATTTCAAGGAGAATAAGCTGCAGGATAATGGCTGGCCTACAGCCGTATCTGCCTACAAAGTATCGAAAGCTGCTGTTAATGCCTACACAAGAATCTTAGCTGGTAACTATCCAAGTTTCCAAGTAAATTGTGTCCTCCCTGGGTTTGTCAAAACCGACATGACCTGTAATACCGGAAACTTAACTGCTGAAGAAGGTGCAAGAGCTCCTGTTATGCTGGCTTTGCCCTTCGGGCATCTTCTTGGATGAGATGAATATCCCCAGCTTCTGATGTAATGTCAGTACAATTACCAATTCCAGTATTTTTGTTAAGCTATATTGATAGAAACGATTTCTAATGTTGTTTGACAAGATGGTGTATCTCTTCAGGAAATGACTGATTCGGACTGAACCGGATGCAAGACATGAACTTGTCAGGGTTAACGTTTCTCGTACCTGTTATTAGAACTATGGCTTGAATTTTTTTGTTTTGATGCATCAGCTAAATCCGGCTAATGGCAAATTCAGTCTCTGGTTCTGGGGCACCCACCCCTGCACCCGCTAATTTTGGTTTTTTAATAATATTTCTATATTATTTAGAACAACACCGGTATCCAATATACCGATCTCATCAATAAAGTGTTGCCACGTGGTATATTTTATTAGATAAATATAAAGAGTAAGACAATAAACCATGTGGTAACATTCCGTTGGTGGGGTCAGTATATTTCTTTATTTAAATATATGAAATATTATGATTCTAAAAATTAAAAACACTAAATAGAGTAAAAATTTCTACTCATTTCAAGTGCTTCTTAGTTGAGATAAAGAGGCAAATCACAATATAAATATACCTAATGGTGGAACTCTACACTCTTGTTTTTTCAATATAGGATTTTCAAAAGTCTCACGTTGAAAAACCAACCATTAGCTATATATAAATGAAAGTTGAGAATTGTAATTCTCAAATTTAGAATGAGTGAAATTTTTATATTTTACTCTCTCTATCCGGTTAAAATGTTTTCATTGGAATTTAAATTTATAATATTTTACATAATAAATATTAAATAATTTTTATTTATATGGGTTCACCTGTAGGTTTGTTTTCTCAACCCACAGCCACACCCACACCCAAACCTAAACCTAATCCTATATGGTCGGGTCGTCGGGTCAGGTTCGAGGCAAGTGCTTATGGGTGCGGATCAATTGTTATCCCTACTTCAAACTCACTTATAGAGAAGAAATTGTTTTTAGATGTATGATATCATTATCAGACAATTATTATAGATGCTTGATGTTATTGTCAGGCAATTTTTATAGATATTTCATGTCATTCCCAGACAATTCTCCGATATGATTGATATCGTTTTTAGATTCTATGATTTTTTTTTCAAGAAACATTTTACAGGAACATGGTTTTTTTTTTTAAAAAAATACGGGGTTTTATTAGATTTTTTTAGTAGAAAATCTTGTTTCTGTAAATTGTATTTTCCTCAAGTAAATTAGTAAAGGAAAAAAAAAATGTATAATTTAAAAGTTGGACATAAATACGTCAGTAGAGCCAATAACACTACTTTTTAATGTTTTACAATGCTTGGTACTTCATGTGGTGGTACCTTTTATAAATGGAAAAAAGAGTATACACTTCATTGTACTTTCATATGTGGGTATTCAACATCAATTTTTTTCAATGCATTTGGGTCCAATTTTTTCCGATGATTAATGTTTCTCCTCGTACGTGTTATTAGAATCTGAATTTAAATCCAATCTTATAATTTTGTTGTCAGTTCAATCAATGAAAAATTTGTTAAACCATGGTTTATAAACCTAACATAGTTATTGGTATTCCTATACTATCTTCAAAAGGCATTGATCGGACAAAATGTCTCATTAATTGTTCATTTTTCATTTTTTAGGGATCAACAATGAACCTTTGTTCTCCCTAGAGTTGGATTGAAAAACAACAGTGGCTTCAAGTAATGTTGACCTTTAATAGTGGCGTAATTAGGATGTTAATGACCTTTTAACAGTCTTTAAAGCCACAATATCCGAGGGCAATTAGGGCAATTGCCTCCTCATTCACATATTATACGAATTAAGATAAGTTAAAGGGTTTTGGAGATCACTAGAAGTTTCTAGTTTGAACTATCATCCGTTGTCACTTTTCTAAATGTGCCATATTGCACCCAGTCACCATATCACTCATAATAGAAAAACTTGCATCGTCAATGAATCTGTACAATGAAAATGTGTCATGTGGTACTTTAAATTATATTTTTATATTTCTAATGCAAATGACACACTTTTATTAGACAATCTCACCACTTAGCTGTGTGTTCCTCCCAATAAGGCATTAATTCTTATCTCAATTTTTATCTAAATAATTCTTATCTTATTTTTATGAGTAATACTATACGACTTAAAAAATTAATATAAAATTCAATCAAAATGATATGATAAATGAGTTATAATCACCAGACAAATCATGGGACATGTGGAGAATGATATGATAATGACAAATCACTTCCCGTGTTAATTTTTAGTCTAAATCTTTAGGTTAACTAACATTAGTGTAATTTTATAGAGTAATGCTAGACGTTCCAAATTTCTCAAATAAGATGGTACGTGAGATGTCAACATCTTGTAAACCGTTAGATTATGTGATAAGTGATGTGATATTGACACCTCACGTGCCACATCATTTATAAAGAGATTTGGAAAAAAAAATATGGAACACCTATCATTACCCATTTTTATATGTTAAATTTAGTTGTTGAAAATTATAGCTATTGATCAAGTTTCTATGTATACTGAAAATATAATTAAAAACATTACGAAAAAAGCAAGAAAGGAAAAAAAAAAGGGTTAGATGTTTATGAAATTCTGATTTCTTTTGATATGCAGTTAAACATAAAAATCACTTTAATTTTTATTCGTTTATGCGGTACTCAAATTTATAATAATATTAGAGCATATATAAATGAATAAAATCTTCAAGTGGAAGATCCAATATTTCTTTCTCCATGGCAACGAATAATTTATTCTTCTACCACAAAAGCAAATTAGAAGTGCTTAGAATTATTTTTCTCTCTCAGAAAAAGCAGATCATTAAAGAAGTGCTTCTCTAGCGTTTTTGAAGAAAATGCTGAAATCCACCGTCTCTTGAACAAATTTCAAAAGAGCTTATTATGAATTATGATATCAAACGAAATATGAGCAAAACTCCAACCTTTGAATATGTATGTTTCATGTGTGTGTCCAGTTGGCTGTTTCAATTTTTTATGTGACTTGAGGAAAATCCATTTCCTCAAGCTAATTAAGTTCTTTTTCTTAGGATGAGCTTTGGTGAGACTAGAGAGACAAATGACATACAACCCATCATCCTTATGTTAATGTTAAGAGTGACTGACACACCCCGGTCAGACTAATTATGTCTCACATTTTTAATTATACATTGTTCTTCTTTTTCCTTTATCAAAATTATTTAAAGAGAAATATAATTTAAGGGAGAAAAAAAATCTTCTACAAAGTAAATATATTAAAAACCCCACATTCCTTTTCCAAAAAAAAAAAGAAAATTAGTGATCCGTTTCTAAAAAATAAAAGATTCTTAACTCTTAAACCCTAAATTTTACTTCTTATATACATATACAAAATATTATGGAAGAGTTCAAGAAAGATATGAAAGAATTGTTTGAAAACAATATCAAATATCTAGAAATATAATACACCTACAAGAATTATCAAATAATGATGTCAAACATTTAGAAACAATTACTTTTATAGAAGTAAGTTTGAAGATTTTTTTTTTTTTTAAAATTGATAACAAATTGTCATTATGTTTAAGTAATTTGTTATTTTTTGTCCACCGTGAATTAAGTAGAAAAAAATAATAATATGAAAAATAAATCGTTCAATAGAGACGAGAGATATATACATATTTATTGAGATCAGAGATAGAAATATTAGATATGGGATATATTAATTTTAAAAACTGGTAAAATGTTTAGTTTTGAAAATAAATAAATAAAATTTAATAAACATATTAAATTTTATTTAATTAAATTAAAATTTTAAAAAATAAAACATAAATAGACAGATAGGGGTGTATCAATAACACTGCTTAATATTAAAGTATGATATACAGATATGCCTAAAATTTTATTTTGGGAAGTTGTTAACGAAACGTATTAGAAAGTAGAAACCAACCAAAGATATATATATATATATATATATATATATAAAAAAGTAGTAATAAAGAAGAAACAATATTATAAAGATACAATAATGCTTAAACAATAAAACAAGAGAGTTTCTCAACAACCAGATATGAGGAAAAAAAAAAAATAGCATAATTACACGTATTCATCATTTCTCAACCATTTTTTCTGCACACACGAAAGCGTCAATGACAATGTCAGAATCAAAGAGTTTCGGAGGGTTACGAAGTATATGGAACAAATAATAACGAGTTGTGAATTTTAATGATAAAAAATCACGAGCCATCTTTGCAAGTGTGGGGAAATACCGAGAATGGAGTCGCCACCATTCTAGTAAATCAAAATCTTGGATTAAAGGAAAATCATTCAAATATTGATGAAGTTCGAAATTAAATGACTGACCCCTACCATGATCCGAAATATCGTAAGAAATGGATGATTGGAAATTGTCGGTGCCCTTTGCATATTCATTGTAAACACCGTTAAAATAATCCATGAAGATTGCAAGTTGTGTCCCACATTCATCACCGTAGATCTTCTTATACCAATGTTGCACAATATCCATTTTGAATCGCGGATCTAGTACAGCAGCCACTGCAAGAATCAAATTGCATTGCTCCCAACATTTCTTCACATCTTTTACGAACCAATCACGCGTCACCAATAAAAGAGTTGTCTTATACGCGCGACAAAGCTTGGAAAAAATCATATTTGCAGTTACAGAGTCCGGATCATAGTCTTCATCATCAGACTCGTAAAAGGCCGTTATTAGATCCCATTCTTCTTTTGTTTGATTGATGGACTTAAAATGAAGGTCCATATTCTCTAACTCAAAAAATGCTTCTTTCAGACCCAATGCAATCTTAACAAGATACAACGACAACATTTCCTCCTCCATAGGAATTTCTTCGGCAGTCACTTGCTTACCCAATGACCTCGCTCTATCTATTGCCATCTGAAATGTTCCATTCTTCGATGATGTCTCTCTAATATACTTCAAAATTTTACTCATTCGACCATATAGAACCTCTAACATCACTTCTTCCAAATTTTGACAAACTATATAAAAATTACGAATGCAAAACTTGCAATTGGAAAGAAGTGAACCTTGACCGCTAAACCTGTTGTCTCTCTCATCTGAACTCAGAAAATATTTATCAGAATCATCGTCTGTAACCATGGAGGATATTTTGTTGTCAATTCCCAAATCCGAAAGCACATTTTTTATAACTTCCATGTGTTGATCCCCTTCTATACATTTCAAACCAATAAATTTCTCCCTCAATTTCCAATCATCATCAATAAATCTAACCATAAAACCGGTACATTTCCTACATCCCACATCTGTAATCGTTAAAGAAAAGCGACAGCTGAGTTTCTCAAAATATTTACGGAGCTTTTCTTTCTCTTCATTGTAAACATTGATTATGTCAGCAGCGTCCACTACTGGTACTGGGTTTGGTGAAAACCTTGGCCATTGCTTAATAAACATTTTTACCCTGTCCAAGTGATTCAATTGTTGGTCCGTGACAGAATTTCCGGCTGGTTTATCTCGACTACCGCTAGCTCCACCTTCATTTCTCTTATTTTGGCAGCTTTTGAAATGATTTCTGAGGTGTGTCGTCCCCTTCTTGCTCGAACCATCGAACGACTTCCCACAAAGATTACATTTGGCCACGTCCTTCCCATCTTTATCTTTACACTTTTCAAACTGCTTCCAAACATCTGATCTCAGCGTTTTTTGTTTATGATGTGAAGACTTGGCTATATCTAAACCCACCATCTCCATATCAACATTTTGTTCTCCGATATGAGACATTTCCTTTCAACACACAAAAAAGTGATTGCTAGGATAATAAGCATGTCATGAATGATATTCATGAAGCTAAACAATAATTAATTTGAACTCAAATCAATCATATGAACAAGACAAATCAATATAATAATAAAAATATATAATTAAGGTAAGCAACTGGTATGCGTACCTGTGTTTGGTTTGGATTGTCATCAGAAAATGTATATGGAGATGCCAGTGTAAGGGTTCCACTAGGCCTAGACATAGTACCAAAAACTTCTTCCATTCACAGCCTGTTAAACAAATATTTTTTAAGAGGTAAGACAACGTACAAGCATCGGATTTTCCAGGGCACATTTAATAATTTTAAGAGCTTTTTAACCTTCCGGTACTAATAATATAATATATAACTCGTTTGTGGGAACATAAAGAATATCACAAAGATATTTAAAGAGGTACGCAAAATAAATCTTGGAAGGAGCCGTTGATCTGCTCTTGGAGGAGCCGATCGGCAGCTCCAACTCAATTCAAAATCGCTTTTGGAAAATGAAAATGAAAATAGACTAAAAAACAGTCAGCGAACAGGCCTGAAGTGTAGAAATGTGAGAAGTCAATTTTTTTTTCTTTCGAAAATAAAAAATAAAAATTTCATTACAGTAAAGAGTAAAGCAAATCCCTACGTTTCAATGTAAATATAATTGTGATTTTAAAAACAAGGGGAGATCTATGTTGTAGAATTTATACCTGTGGAATCTTAATTAATTACAATCTAACAGCTGACAAAATAAATTTAAGATTTTGCCCAAAAACTATGAAGTAGAAGAGAAATAAACTGAGGAGAATGCTTAATCTACATACCTGCAAATCTGAAGCAAATGAGTAGTACGCAGATGGGTAGCTTGTCTTTCAATTCCAAAATATTTCTTGAATCCAGAGTTATTATGATCACTGTGTTTTTAATGTAGAGCAAGAAGACTGAAGTCAAGAATGGATGCTCTCTATAACTCTATTACATGTGATTCTGACAGTACTGTTGTCGGTAACCCCAAAGACTTTTCAATAGTGGTCTAGCTGGTAGGAGGTAAAGTACGTGGCGTTGAGACCGGTGTTGGGTCAGATAAGATTCTTGTACAGTTGTACTGTTTTTATTGATTGGTATTAAGGTCCGAGATGATATCACTTTTTTAAGTATGCCATGTCACACCTACTCACCGTATCACTATTGATAGAAATACTTATACGGAAGGGATTAATAAAAATGTATCATGTAATACTTTAAATTATTTTAAATTTTTAGATTACCTAACATTAGTGTATTTGTATAGAGTAATGTTGGACGTTCTAAATTTCTTTTCAAATGATGTGTACGTGAAATATCAATATCTTATAAATCATAAGATTATATGATAAATGATGTGATGTTGAAACCTCACGTGCCATGTCATTTAAAAAGAGATTTGGAAAAAAAATTAAAACGGGTAGTATTACTCATTTTTATATGTTTAATTTAGTTGTTGAAAATTATATCTATTGATCAAGATTTTATGTATACCGAAAATAGAAATATAAAAAAATACGAAAAAGCAAGAAAAAAAGAAAAAAAGGGTTAGATGTTTATGAAATTCTGATTTCTTTTGATATGCAGTTAAACATAAAAATCACTTTATTTTTTTTTTTTAGCTTATGTTGTACTCAAATTTATAATAATATCAGAGCATATGTAAATGAATAAAATCTTCAAGTGGAAGATACAATATTTCTTTCTCCATGGCAACGAATAATTTATTCTTCTACCACAAAAGCAAATTAGAAGTGCTTTGAATTATTTTTCTTTCTATCATAAAAAGCAGATCAGCAAAGAAGCACTTCACTTCTCAGAGATTGAATAGTTGTTATTATCGGTTGGAGGTTTGATGTTTCCATGTTACCTCATCCTAGTTATTATAAATAGTTGACCTCGGTTCATTCTTATTCATCAATTCAATAAACATCTCTTTAGTAAATTCTTTTGTGTGTTAGTTTTTACATTTGGAATCAGAGATTGAAGGTGAGTATATGAGTGACACAGACTCTGAGTGTGACAGATACACTGTGAGGGAGTGATCTAAGCTAGATTCCAGTTGGAAATCGGATAGTCAGAAAAACTCATCGGTGCCAGATTTGAACCAAGAGAGGTTTAGCTGCATTTTTTTAGAACCAGACGAAGAAGGTTCAGACAAAAAAAAGGAGAAGAAGTTACCGGAGTCGGTCGTCACCACCACCACCAACCGCCGATCGTCGGGAGAGTGGGTTGTCACCATCCCGATAAGAATCTCCAGGAGGTGCTAGAGAACAAACACCAGGTGTCCGATGTCCAAATCCGACACCATCGATGGCAAAACAAGAGGTTCCAATAGTTGTTTCAAGCTTCATTTTTGCCAGTATTTCAGACAAGTTGACAACCGTTGATCAACCGTTGATCAACCGAAGTCGACACTTGACAGGGAAAGTCACCGGGGAAGAGAGAAATATAGCAGGTCAGAGTTTTTTTTTTTTGTTCAAAAAAAGGTGACGAGAAACGGAGACATGCGTGCTTGAGACCACTGGTTTGGTCTGATTCAACATTGAGGGAAAAGAGGCGTTGGTTTGATTCACGTGACTAAGTATACCTTTTATTTGGTTAATTACGAATGGCACCCCTTTCCATTAAATTTGTAAATATTACCCTATTTGGTAAATTACATATGGCTACCTTCAATAATGGAAATAATACAATTCAACCTTAAATATCCAAATTTGATAGAAAGATAAATTTTAAGTATTTGAAGGTCCAGATGCAATTTTTGTTCGAATACTAGGAGTTGTAGATTGTTGTTTCCTAGGATATTGTTGGTTCAAGAGATGCTGCAACAACTAGAAAGCATCTAAAGACGAGGTTTTTCATCAACCATTCGCTGGATGCGATAATTTTTGAAAAAATTACACATGCAACTTCAGTAAAATATGCATGAGATATTATGATTAATACGTATAGAGGAGTTGAAAAAGTAAAGAAAGTTCGTCTGCATACTATGCAGAGGCAGTTGGAGCTTCTTCAGATGAAGAAAACGGAAAAGGTGGCAAATTATTTCTCACGGACATTAACACTTATTAATCAGATGAATTTCAATGGTGAGAAAATTTCAGATGTTCAGATCATAGAGAAGATTCACCGAAAACTAACCGAGAAGTTTGAATACAAGGTGACTGCCATCGAGGAGTCCAAAGATCTTGAGGCGATGACGTTGGATGAGTTGATGGGCTTGATCCAAGCCATGAATAACGTCTAGATGAGAAGCTTGAGATCGAGGTGGATGAAGCTTTGCAGAGCCAATTGAGTCTTAAGAAAGACAAATATGTGACCCCGAAAGAATTATGAGGCAAACCAGAAGGATCGGAACTCTTAAAATAGAATAGGAAGTGCTTCCAGATCTAGCTAAGGGAAATGCGGAGGAGGTAATAACACTAATCATAAGATTAAATCTTAGATTCAATGTTTCAAATGTAAAAAATAAGGCCACTACAAGAATGAGTGCAAATTCAATGGGAGAAATTTCTAGGCAAATGTTGTAGAACATGGAGACTATTCAGAAACATTGTTGCTAATGTGTAATGCATAAGTGGATGATACGAAGTACAAATGGTTTCTTGATATAGGCTGCAGCAACCACATGTGTGGTAGGAATGAGATGTTCTCAGAATTGGATGAGATCTTTACTTCAGAAGTAAAGTTTGGGAAAGACTCAAAGGTGCTATTGATGGGGAAGGATAAATTCTCTATCTCCCTGAAGGATGAATCCAAAAATATCATCTCAGAGGTATTGTTTGTCCCGAGTCTGCATCAAAGTTTGTTGAGTATGGGGCAACTTTTAGAGAAGGGGTATAATATGCAGATCTACAAAGGGGTATGCACCATCAACGATAAACAAAATGGTCTAATAGAAAATGTAAACATGTCACATAACCGTTTGTTTCCGCTACATATTAATAGTGACACTTTACCATGCTTTAGTTCTGTAATCGAAGACGGGAGCTGGTTATGGCATATGCGGTTAGACCATATGAACTTTGGGAGTCTTAAGCTACTTTATTCAAGGAAGATGATTTCATGATTGCCTGCTATTAATCCTTCTAATAAGGTATGCGAGACATGTGTTGTGGGAAAGAAGCACAAATATCCATTTCTTACAAAAAAGACATGGAGAGTCAGTCAACCCTTGGAGCTAGTGCACTCAAATCTATGCTCCATGGAAACTCTGCCAAATGAAGGATATATGTATTTTATTTTCTTTATCGATGACTTCAGCATGAAGGCTTGAGTGTATTTCTTGCAGCAGAAGTCAGATTTTTGTGATGCCTTTAAGAGATTTAAGGTGTTGGTTGAGAATCAGAGTGATAAGTCTATCAAGACTCTAATAACAGATCGGGGGACAAAATATGTTGTCTGTGATGGTTTCTTACAAAAAAATGGCATCAATCATCAGTTGATAATGAGATATACTCCTCAGTAGAATGGTGTAACCGAGAGGAAGAATAGAACAGTCATAGACATGGTCAGGTGTATGTTACACTTGAAGAAACTTCCCAAAGGTTTTTGGGGTATACGGTTACTTGTGCGTTCTATCTGTTGAATAGATGTCTCACCAACAGTGTTCTCAAAAAGACTCGTCAGGAATCCTGTACTCAACTCAAACCCTTACGAGTGTTTGGGAGTATTGCTTATGCTCATATACCTGATGCTTTGAGAAAAAAGCTTGATGATAAGGCAAAAAAGTACATATTCATCGGCTACAGTTAGGTAACCAAAGGTTATAAACTTTATAATCCAGTGACCAAAAAGGTGATTGTCAGTAGGGATATTACCTTATTTTGATGGGACTGGTCTTGCGGCAATGAGAGCTCTTCTAATATTGATGTTGACCTAGATGGTCATCCTAGAGATGATTTGGTTCTGACCCTAGTGGCTCCACCGTCCCTGGTGAACCCACATCCAACAGAATCTTATCGTCGTCCACAACGTGAACGGGTGTTGTCATCTCGTTTACAGGATTGTATTCTCAGTAATGACATGATCCAACTGATGAAGAATTGGTGAACTTTACACTATTTGTAGATTTTGATCCTATCACATATGAAATGTATAGAAATAGTTGGGTGGCGCACTTAACCATCGGAAAAGGCACAATTAGCTAAGCAAGATAATGTTAGATGTGTTGGTAAATTTTCAATTTCAAGTGGCCCAATTCGTTCAGATGTAAATGATGGTCTAAGTGGTAGTACATCAAGAAATGTTTCAAAGTCAAAATTCAAAGAGAGAAAAAGGCTTTGGTCAACGGTTCCAAGATCAACAAAATTTATGGGAGCTGCTTGTGATCGGGTGACTTAAGTTGGCAAGTGACCACTCTTGGTTGAGGATGAGGATGTGGCTGTGGTTTGCCAGAAGACGAAGCTCATATTGGTTGACGATGGAGGAGTTTGACATCCCCTATTATCTCTCTCAGTGGTGGATGGCAGATTTGATGTGTTTGGGGTATCGGAGTCGTCAGACGATCCTTTGCTTGTTAACGATGGCAGTGTGGAGCTTATGGCAACACATTTTAGGGCAGTTAGAAGTGAGAAGCAACAGGTTTCTGATACGGACGATACGGTCACACTAGAGTCCGGAGCAAGGGCTTTCAATAATGTTGGTGCGACGGGGTTGAATGAGGATTATGATCCTATCACATATGAAGATGCTGCTCGTAATGATTGCTGGTTGAAAGCAATGGAGGAGGAGAATCGTGCGATAGAGAGGAATAACACATGAAAGCTTACTAATTTGCCAGGTAAAAAGCAACCCATTGGCATTAAGTGGGAATACAAGCCAAATGGTAAGGTAGAACGCTATAAAGTGCGTCTGGTCGCGAAAGGTTACAAGCAACAACCAGGAATCGATTATTTCGAGGTGTTTGCTTTTGTTGCCTGTGTCTCTTGTTGCACAAAATCACTGGAGAATCTTTCAGATGGATGTGAAATCCGTATTTTTGAATGAATAGATAGGGGAGAAAGTCTACATACAGCAACCTACGGGGTATGAAAAGAAGGGTCAAGAAAATAAGGCCTACAAGCTGAAAAAGACTTTATATGGGTTGAAACAGGCACCTAGGGAGTGGTATACACGCATTGACACATATTTTATCCAGCATGATTTCCAGAGATGTCCTTATGAGCACACTTTATATATCAAATCCAACTCCCAGAGAGATATTCTCATTGTATGCCTATATGTTGATGACCTGATCATTACTGGCAATAACCCTGAGATGATTGTAGAGTTCAAAAGTGCAATGACTAGTCATTTCGAGATGACAGATTTAGGGTTAATGTTCTATTTCCTCGGTATTGAGGTGTCTCAGACAGATGATGGCATCTTTGTGTGTCAGAAGAAGTATGCTAGTGATGTGCTGAAAAAGTTCAAGATGGAGGGATGTAAGCCGATGTTGACTCTAATTGAAGAAAGGTTGAAGTTAGAGAAGGATGGGTCCGGTGAGCTAGTTGATGTTACCATCTTTCGAAGGCTAGTAGGAAGTCTGAGATACTTAACTTCTACTAGGCCTGATATTTCTTATGGAGTTGGGCTTATTAACATGTTCATGGATTCTTCGAGACAATCTCACTTGCAAGCTGACAAACGTATCTTGCGATATTTAAAAGGTACACTGGGTGATGGTATCTTCTACTCTTCTGCTAACAAAGTCGAGCTTGTTGGATATACAGATAATTACTAGGCAAGTGTTACGGAGAAAAGGAAAAACACCTCTGGATTTGCATTCCATCTTGGTTCTGAAGTATTTTCTTGGTCTTCGAAAAAGCAACCGGTGGTTGCTCTATCGACAATGGAAGTCGAGTACCTTGCAGCTGCCGGTGGTGCTACACAAGTTGTGTGGCTGCATCGCATGTTTCTGAGTTGAAGCATCAGCAAGATGCTTCCACAGTGATCTACTGCGACAACAAGTCCACCATTTCTTTGACCAAAAATACAATCTACCATGGTAGAAGTAAGCACATTGACATCAAGTTTCACTTCATATGGGACTTGGTGAAAAACAGGGAGATCGTGATAGAGTACTGTCGTTTAGAGGAACAGATTGCAGATATCTTCATGAAGCTGTTCAAAATTGACACTTTTGAGAGGCTTAAGAAGTCTTTGGGCATGATGAGCTATGAAGTACTTGGTTTAAGGGGAGCTATGTAGGATTAAACCAAGTATTATATTTGTATTTATCAATTTAGATATTATGCTAGATTTATCCTTCAGATAATTCATATTTATCGTTAGTTAGGATTATTGATAGAAATGATTTATAATGTTGTTTGACAATATGGTGGATTTCTTTAGAAAATGGGTAAGCTGGACGCAACTTGTTAACTTGTCACGCTTAACTTTTCTCTCATGTGTTATTAGAACCATCGCTTGATTTTTGTTTTGTTTTTGTTGCATCAACTAGTTATGGCTAATGATCTTATAACTTCATCGTTCATGAGTTTTTCTCTACCAAAATTTAAACCTGCGTGTGCTATTATTGACTTGCATGGTTAAAAGTAGACTCCATAGATAAGATCCAAAGACATCTTTGTATGCCCTGATAGATAATTCTTTGTATGCCCTGATAGATAATTCTTTGTATGTCTTTTCTAATTTGGAGCAAATTGAGTCTCTGGATTCTCAATTCAAGATTGCAATTTGCAAAGCTTCTAATGTACTCTTTTGTTGTTAAATATTCCTCGTCATTCTGTTGATACATGTTTACAATGGATTGTGCTGCTCCTTGTGGGTCCTTTCATAAATGGAAAAAATAGTAGAGTACACACTGCATTGTACTTTAATTTGTGGGTAATCAACATTAGCTTTTTTAATGCATTTGGCTTATATTATTGTTCTAATAAAGAATTGGTTGTCTATTTACATAGACAGTGGGAAATTCGGTTCCATCAATCTAGCTAGAGGGTAAATTTTAAAATTTGTTAAACCACGATTTATAAACCTAAAGTGGTATTGGAAACATGTACTTTATATTGTTAGGATCACATTTTTAAGACAATAAAAATAGTTTGTTTTTATTTTAAATTTAAATAAGTTGATAGCCGATAGAATTCTTATCCTATTTAATCTTTATTTTTATTATTTAAATTTTATGTATCTATCCTATAAAATAAGACTCGTTATCAATGAATTATAATGAGTTCAAATCTATTAAATGTGTATTAGTATTTTTAATATTTTGGGAGGTTCCGGTTTCCTTCAAAACAAACCAGCATTTTATTTTTGATTATCAAATCGTGCTTGCATCATATATCTTCAAAAGGAATCTGAATAAACTTCTAATTATATATTCGTTTTTAAGTGATCAACAATGAACCTTTGTTGTCTCCCTAGAGTTGGACTGGAAAAAATAAAACAATAGTGGTTTCAAAGTAACGTTGACCTTTAATTAGTGGCCTAATTACGATGTTAATGATCTTTTAATAGTGTTTAAAGCCTAAAAATCCAAGGGCAATTGCCTCTTCATTCACCTATTACATGCGTGAAGAGAAAGTTGAAGGAGTTTGACTTTTGGAGATCACTAGAAGTTTCAAGTTTGAACTATCATCCATCTATCACTTTTTGTAAATGTGCCACGTTGCACGTAATCACCTTATCACCCTTCCAATTATGCATTACTTCTAAGTTCTAATCTCATTTTTTATAAATAAATAAATAAATAAATAAATAAATAAATGAAAAAAGTTTATATCGAAAATACACGTTTAGATAGATGTTAGGTGGCTGCCGATCTTCTGATTAGGATAAAATAAACCGTATTAGGTAGTTGTCGATCTCTCAATTAGAATAAAATAAACCGTATTACGATAAGTAAAAAATGAATGGTTTAATCTATTTATCTATCAATTTTATCGATTAATTGGTTTAAACAGAGATAAAATCATTTTTATATTATAATTATCCTATTTAAAATTTAAATATTAAATTATTATTTTTTAAAGGGATTGAATACTAATTTTATATATAAAAAAAATAATTATAAATAAAAAAAATTATCTATCTCCTGAACCTCGTCAAGACATTTACTATAATATTTATCTCAAATGTCTAGGCTTTTTTTGTATATATTTTAAAATTATATTACGTAATTACATTATGAAGATTACCTTTCAAAATCTTTACGCTAACGATTTTAAATTATTTTTTAATAAAGAAATCTGAAAAAATTGCAAAGTATCAATCCATTCGATCAAATCAATTATAAATCCGTAGTTAGATAGATAAAACGATTTTTTTTTAATGACACCCGAATTTGATAATAACAAACATTTGACTTGGATATTCATTTCTATAATTCAGATATATATTCCTAAATATCCAAGAAACTTGGATATATATATATATAAATTCTTAAAAAAAATACTAAATTAATAATTTACAAATGTTTTATAATATAATATGCATTGAAATTTGAAATACTTGTAAAAATTAAGGGATATAAAGATTTTAATCCCTCTCGTTTACGTTTATCTGGGTTTGGTCCACTAATTTTTAAAATTACTAACTTTAGTCCTTTCGTAAAAAATTCTGTCAAAATACATAGACTGACAATGTCAGTGGTATAATGACCAAAATACCCCTAATAAAAGTTTCTTATGAAAGGGTAATATTGTAATTTTGTATAAAAAGATCATTTTACCCTTAATTTTGTTTTGAAATGACCATTTCACCCTTAATATATATTTATTAAATATAAAATATATTAAAAAAATAAAAAACCAAAAAAAAAAGACGGATCTTTTTTTTTTCAAAATATCTAATCTGGTGACCACATCTCAAAACCCAGATCTTCTAAAAAAAAAATTGGATTTGGTGGAAGTCCAGATTGAATCTCCATCGTCCATCTCATCACTTACAATTTTTTTTTTTTTGTGGATCTGGAAACCCAGTTCATCAGCCATCATCATCGATCCCAAGATCCGAACCACAATCATCCAAAAATCATCATAATATTCAACATTTTTTCCTACACCCAAATCTTATCAAAATTTCCAGAAATCACAACACACCACCATCATATCAGATCTCCACCATCATCACAACAGACCACCATCACCAACGCAGTCATCACTACCACCATCGTTGTCATCACCATCGGCCAACACTATCTTCATAGCTGCCACTTTCACCTTCCCAACAACCCAAACCCCAAAAACGATCCCCAAAAAATCTCTCTCCACCAACAGCCACCACCACAACATCCCTTACCACCACCGTCGATCCAACTCTATCTAGCCACATCTGACCCGATCTAGCGGCGATGAAGAACAGCCATCACTGCCGCCGATCTAATGCGAGCCATCCAAGTCCGCCGTCGCGAATCATCCATCACCGCCGTGCTAGAACGCTTCACCTATTACCGAACACTAAACCCTAGCCATCACCCTTCCCCGATCTGATGAAGATGTTCGCTAAAAGTCTCGATTTTTTTTTTCCGATTAGGTGATCTGATGAGGTTGGGTGATCTGATGATTGTGATTTAGTTGTGTTGGATTTTGAATGTGAAAGAAAATGGAGAGAGAGACGGTGAGACTTGAGAGTGAGGGAGAGAGAAAGAGACGATGGAGAGGGAGAGAAACGGTGAAGATGATTGTGATTGTGATTTAATAATTTTGTTTTTTTTTTAATTTTTAAATGTTTAATATTAATTATTTTAATATATTTTAAAATTTTAAAATTTTTACATTACGAAATACAATTTTTACCCTTATTAATGAAATGCTTCTATAAGCTTTCGTCGAATTTCCCATAATGCTCATTTGACCTAACGGAAGTCAACGAAAAACAAAAGGAAATGGACGGAAATGACTGGATTATGTATTGTCAGAGAACTAATAGACTGAATTAAGTAATTCAAAAAACTAGTGGATTAGATCCAGATAAACGCAAACTAGAGGTACTAAAATTAATGGTGTCCACGGTTCGGTTTCGGTTCGGTTTCGGTTTCGAACCGCAGGTTTCGGTTCCGTGGAAAGGCCGAACCGTAACCGTAACCGGAATAGGACGGTTTTGGGCGGTTTCAGAACCGGCGGTTTTCGGTTCGGTTTCGGTTTCGGTTTCGGTTTTCCAAAACCGAACTGTTCAGTTCGGTTTCGGTTTCGGTTTCGGTTTGTGAAACCGAACGGTTCGGTTCGGTTTCGATTCGTTCGGTTTTTTTTTTTTTACTGAAATGCTGCCACATGTCAGCATTTCATTGGTTTTTTTTTTTAATTTCGAAACCGGCGGTTTTTGGTCGGTTTTTCATATCCCATAACCGTAACCGAACCGTCGGATCCGGTTTTCAACCGATTTTGTAACCAACAGTTTCGGTTACGGTTTCGATTTCAGTTTTTAGAGACCGGTTTCGATTCAGTTTCGAACGGTTTAATCGAACCGTGAACACCTCTAACTAAAATCATAATAACCCTACAAATTAAATAACAATTAGCAAGTCTTGTGACGAACACGCGCCTAAAGAGCGAAGCATTTACTCAAAAACGAAAAATAAAGTGGCGCGTGCATATTTACTCAAAACTCAAAAGTCAAACCAAAGGCACGCCCCATCGCTACCGTCCATTCACAGATTTAGAAAAAATAACCATCCAACGGCACAGAAAAAACCCCACTGGACCCACTCTAATTGTACAACCTATAAAAACCCCGCCACTCAACTGCAACTCTACTCCACCATTTCCACTACTCCATCAAGGAGTTTCTGGAAAATCTCTAGCAGTTTCTCTTAAATTAGGGTTTTATATACCAATTTTTTTAAAAATTTAATTTAATTTATTGAATAAAAAAAGAGAGAAAAAAACAATACTTTGAAACGATGCATATACCGAGCTCTTCGGCTTCTCGTGCGCGCTTTGCGACCTCGTCTCTGTCCAAATTCTCTCCTTCGTTTTCGTTGTGTAGAACGACGTTGTTGTCGTCGTCTTCCCAGTCATGTGTTTCGTTTGTCAACCAGAGGCACCGGTCATTGAGCTTCTCGTCGGCGCTCAGCTCGCTCCGGTGTTCGTCGCCGCGGTGGAGCCACGGTGCCGAATGGAGGTCGCCGGTCAGTCTCCGGGCCCAGGCTAGGATTACTGCTCCGGTTGTGGAGCGTTTCGAACGGAAGATGACGACTATTGGTGCGTGCCGTCTGTTTTTGATTGAAATGTTGTCTCGATGATAATTACTGAGTTTTTTGTTTTTTGTTTTTTTGTTTGGATAAAGAGTTTCCTTTTGGAATATGATTGGAGTATTTGTTTTTTTGTTCGGTTTGCGCATGTGGCGAGAAATGGAGTTGTAATGTTCTGTTGTTTTGTGAGTTTGATAAAAAGTTTTCCTTTTGATGATGGTTGCGGTATTTTCTGTTTGGATGATGAGAAAATTATGGGAAAGGCGATAGTTTGAAGTGTTTTTAACTGTTAGTTACCTTGGGAGTGGAGTTTTTCTGTTTGGTGATTATAAAATGGCGGGAAATGGGTTTGCATTGTTGGTTATGAGTTGACTTTGATGATATATAGTTGTTGTTTTGATGGTGTTTGGGTTGCTTTTTCACCGTTGTGTGATGTTTCTTCAAAGTTTTTAGCGATTGAATTACTTGGCGTGTTTTTTTTTTTTTTTGTGGAAATTTGATATAAAATTTCTTCTTTGCCTGAATTTATGAGAGTCATGAAATCTGTAATTTTCTTGTGTACGAGTAAAAAGTATTGTAGAGTAAGATATTAATAGCGATTTAAATTAATTTTCTATCTGTCTGATATGGAGCTACAATTTTAACATGATGTTTATTCTTTGAAACAATTCAGCTTCTGAACATGCTTTCAAGGAAATACTGACCAGTCTTCCCAAGCCTGGCGGTGGTGAGTTTGGAAAATTCTACAGTTTACCTGCTTTGAATGATCCGAGAATCGGTAAGCATCCAATTTCTACCATTCCTTTTACTAGATTTATCAGCTAAGTACATATTTTGTTTAGCTTGTCACATGACCCACATTATCTTGAATGTAATAGTTTGATGAATGTTTGTATTCTGTGAGGCTATGTCAGATATTTTCTGTGAAACTGTCCCTAAAATTGCAGTCTGATTCAAAAAGTTTTAATTTTTGATGTTCTTTCTCTATCCTGCAGACAGACTGCCATACTCTATAAGGATTCTTTTGGAATCTGCAATACGTAATTGTGACAACTTCCAAGTCACCAAGGAGGATGTTGAAAAGATTATTGATTGGGAGAATACTTCACCAAAGCTAGTTGAAATCCCATTCAAACCTGCTCGTGTTCTCTTACAGGTTCACATAATAAGTTACATGATCATTTTAGCTTTAATCCTAGTCCCTAGATCATGAATTTCACCTCATAGTTTCTATTTTTTTACAGGATTTTACTGGAGTACCAGCTGTAGTTGACCTCGCTTGCATGAGGGATGCTATGAAGAATCTTGGAAGTGACCCTCAGAAGATCAATCCCTTGGTTTGTGATTATGATTAAGCATTGAATTTGTTGGTTGTTGCAGAGATTGTATTAAGTGGTTTAACAGTAATATATGTGCATCCAGGTTCCAGTAGACCTTGTCATTGATCACTCAGTTCAGGTTGATGTAGCACGATCAGAAAATGCGGTACAGTTAAATATGGAACATGAATTTCAAAGGAACAAAGAGAGATTTGCTTTCCTTAAGTGGGGTTCATCTGCATTCCATAACATGCTCGTTGTTCCTCCTGGTTCTGGAATTGTCCACCAGGTAATGAAGTTTGGAATTAGCATTATCTGTGTTAGATGCCCTGTTAATACATTTTAAGTGCTAAGATGCTCACCAAGTTGCTGTTGCTCTCATCAAATGTTTACCCAACTGTTTGAAGTGAATATCTTTCCCTTGCATGGTTGAGTGAGACAGTTGTATACCTTGTGATTTTATGTTCCAAAATTGTCATTATTTTCACCTATTCTCCCATTTCTTAACTTATATTCTGTAGGTTATATGTGATTCATTTGGCATTGAATGCTCCTCTTGATGCATTTTTAGGTTAACTTGGAATATCTTGGACGTGTTGTCTTTAACACTAATGGCATTCTGTACCCCGATAGTGTGGTTGGTACAGATTCCCACACAACAATGATTGATGGTTTAGGAGTTGCTGGTTGGGGAGTTGGTGGAATTGAAGCCGAGGCAGCAATGCTTGGCCAGGTAGAGTATATAACTCTATTTTCTCCTTTTTGAATCTACCAACCAACTTATATCTTGATAATTTTAGGATGCCAATGGTGAAGAGCATACTGGACTCACCATTGTTTCCTTTTTATTGTGGAACTGGTGTCGTGGTATTATACCTTTTCTTTCTTTTTGTATAATAACATATTCATGGCCAAAAACATCATTCAGTTTGAGAACAGTCACACAGAGACATTGTTTTGTTTGGTTAGGTCATGGAGCCTTTCTCACTATCACAACATTTATTTTATTCGCAGAAATCCATTGGTGCATGCACATTCTCTTGTAGTCACTAGATGCATGCCTAAAATTCCCTTTTTGTTTCTGATGTTGTACTATACAAAATTGGCAGCCTATGAGCATGGTTTTGCCTGGTGTGGTTGGGTTCAAGTTGACTGGGAAATTGTGTGATGGTGTCACAGCTACTGACTTGGTTTTGACTGTGACCCAAATGTTGAGGAAGCATGGTGTTGTTGGAAAGTTTGTGGAGTTTTATGGTAAGTATAACCAAGGAACTACACCAATAGTTTTTTTTTTTTTTATATGTATAATTTTTTTTTATACTAGTCGTATATTTCAATTATATATACAACTATAATTCATTTATATATATCTGTAGGGGAAGGTATGGGTAAATTATCCTTGGCTGATAGGGCCACCATTGCAAATATGTCTCCTGAATATGGAGCAACCATGGGTTTCTTTCCTGTGGATCATGTCACATTGCAATATCTCAAGTTAACCGGAAGAAGTGATGAGACAGTGAGTTTTCTGTTTCTATTTTTTTATTTTTCTTATATAGTTTTGATTTCTATGTTTTGTGAGCGAGTGCTATAGTTTTACTGCTTTATGGAAATGAAATAATGACCTTTATTTACTAATGCTTTAGGTCTCAATGATAGAAGTATATTTACGTGCAAACAAAATGTTTGTTGACTACAATGAGGTAAAGGTTTTCGGTTCTTGTTGCTTTTGTCACTGTTATGTTTACCGTCTGATATGATGTTTAGGGTCTATTTTAATGACGCAGCCTCAACAAGACAAAGCATACTCATCGTATCTACAATTGGACCTAGCAGAAGTTGAACCCTGTATTTCAGGACCAAAGCGGTATAATTTATGTTCATAGCTCAGGAATCTTATTGACTAGTAGTGCATCTTTTGGTGTATCCTTGATCCATGGTGCATTTTTTTTCTTCCTAACAGTCCTCATGATCGTGTTACTTTGAAAGACATGAAAGCTGACTGGCATGCATGTCTTGATAATCAAGTTGGATTCAAGGTCAGTTTCTATTTCTATTTCTATTTTTAACATGCAAGACACGAGTTTTTTATTTTTAAGAATCCCTAATAGATTTTAGATGTAAAGTTGTCATACATGGGTTTTTGTAGTTTAGTTGTGAAGTTAGTTTGTTCAATTTGATAATAATACATATGATTTATTTGTTTCTTCTGTCACACTATAATCCTTCTGTTTATTCAGGGTTTTTCTGTACCCAAGCAAGAGCAAGAAAAAATGGCAAAATTTTCATTCCATGGGCAGCCAGCTGAACTTAAGCATGGGAGTGTTGTCATTGCAGCCATTACTAGCTGTACAAACACATCGAACCCTAGTGTCATGCTTGGAGCTGGTCTCGTTGCCAAAAAGGCCTGTGATCTTGGTTTGGAGGTTTGTTTTTTCTTTTCAGCCTGATGGCCTTTTTCATTGAAGTTTTTTGTGATTGTCAGGAGGATATAACTTAACAAGTATCTGGTAGGGAAAAGGAAGATTTAGTTCAATTGACTCTCCCTGACCTGTTATTTAGACTTGGCGTGAATTTCTAATTTGTACAACATCGTACTATACCAGGTTAAGCCATGGATCAAGACAAGCCTTGCACCTGGTTCTGGTGTTGTTACAAAGTACTTGCTCAAGAGGTATGTCTTCAATATTCAATTAGTCGTTTAATTTACTAGTATATTTCATTAAAGAAATTACACATGGTTCTTGATTTGGTTTCTGTAGTGGTCTGCAAAAGTACTTGAATCGGCAAGGGTTTCAAATTGTGGGCTATGGCTGCACAACTTGTATTGGAAACTCTGGAGATCTTGATGAATCAGTCGCTAACGCAATTACAGAAAATGGTAGAATTATTTTTTTCAATACGCCTGCATTAAAATTGATTGTTTGATTTTTGCAAAGTATGCTGCATATGGACTTCTTCACCATTTGGATTAGAAGTTCTGGGTGCAATTTTCAATTGCTACTTTTATGTTTGAAGCTAATTTGTCTAATTGTCACTGCTATTGCTGCATTGGTTACTTTCAGACATCATTGCTTCAGCTGTGCTTTCTGGTAATCGAAACTTTGAAGGGCGTGTACATCCTTTGACAAGAGCTAACTATCTTGCTTCGCCTCCATTGGTTGTTGCTTATGCTCTTGCTGGCACGGTGTGTATATGCATTGGTGGTAGCATCTCTTCTTTCTGCATAAATGACATGCCTTGGAGTTGTTTGCAATCCTCCTCAGCCCTGTAAATAAATTGATGATAATTCCGACTGTTGGCACACACAAGCTGTAATCGTTTTCTTTATTCTTTTATTTTCTTTTATTTTCAGGTTGACATAGACTTTGATAAGGAGCCAATTGGAACCGGGAAAGATGGCAAGAGTGTTTACTTCAGGGATATATGGCCTAGCAATGAAGAAATTGCAGAGGTGAACTATGCTTAGAGAAAGTATTAATACTTGTTGAAGTCAGCATTGTCGAATTATTTGGCCTCAATAATGGAATGTTTTATTGTAGGTTGTTCAATCTAGTGTGTTGCCCGACATGTTCAAGGGAACTTACGAAGCCATCACAAAGGGTAACCCTATGTGGAATCAACTCTCTGTTCCCACTTCCACTCTCTACTCTTGGGATCCAAACTCAACCTACATTCATGAGCCCCCGTATTTCAAGGACATGTCCATGGCACCACCAGGTCCTTTCGGAGTCAAGGATGCCTACTGCTTACTCAATTTTGGTGACAGTATAACTACCGATCATATCTCTCCAGCAGGAAATATCAACAAGGACAGCGCTGCTGCAAAGTATCTGTTTGAGCGTGGGGTGGACCTCAAGGACTTCAACTCATATGGTAGCCGTAGGGGCAATGATGAAGTGATGGCAAGAGGTACATTTGCCAATATTCGCCTGGTCAACAAGCTCTTGAATGGAGAAGTTGGCCCGAAAACAGTTCATATTCCAACTGGAGAGAAGCTTGACGTCTTTGATGCAGCCATGGTAAGTAAACACTAGGCTCACATGCAAAATAGTTGTTGCTTAGTTATTTACAATCGATCTGCTGAATAATGAAATTTCGCATTACTTGCAGAGGTACAAGTCTGCTGGATATGACACTATAGTCCTAGCTGGAGCCGAGTATGGAAGTGGTAGCTCTCGAGATTGGGCTGCCAAGGGCCCGAAGCTTCTGGTGAGTTTCTACATTTCTTCACTTCGTACCATTCTAGGAATTTCACTAATATTTGTCCTTCTTCTTTTTCCCCATATGATTTTATCAACTTTGTCAGGGGGTGAAAGCGGTAATTGCCAAGAGCTTTGAGAGAATTCACCGAAGCAACCTTGTTGGTATGGGAATCATTCCTCTTTGTTTCAAAGCCGGAGAGGATGCTGACACACTAGGATTAACTGGTAAGGAGCGCTACACAATAGACCTACCAAATAAAGTCAGTGAGATAAGGCCTGGCCAAGACATTACTGTTACAACAAACACCGGAAAATCCTTCACATGCACAGTACGCTTTGATACAGAGGTATTTCGCCACTTTTCTCTATTTAAATCCTCAACTCTCTTTAGCTTTTCCAGAATTTGCAACCTAATTTAATATATCAATCTGCAGGTGGAATTGGCATATTTCGACCATGGAGGCATTCTTCAATATGTCCTCCGTAATCTCAGCAAACAGTAAATAATTGAGTTGTGAATTCAGCGGCTCCTTACACGCATCACTGGAAACAGTCTAGTTAATCGGGTGAGGTTTATAATAAGAACAGGATTAAAAGTACATTGTTTTTGTGTAGTTTTTTGCACGTAAATTTTCTGTCGATGCTGTGAAGTGTGAACAATCCTACGGAAAATTTAATGAGTTGATTCTACTTGTCCCAAACACTATTTTCTATGGACCTTTTTACATCGATCTTTTTTTTTTTGGAGCTTATATATGTATATATATATATTTATTACATCTTCTTTAAAGTAAATTACATAATCTTGCAATTAAATTTCGGATTTAAAAAAAAAAATGTATAAATAATAATATATACAATAATAATATTATGTAATCAATGACACACTATGATATAATAAGGTATGTATTTGTAAATTATATAATCTTGCATAAATAATAATATTACATAGTCAATGATGTGGTACTATGATATAATAAGGTATATATACTTTAATGGATTATATATGGTATGTGAATGTGTTATTCTTATCTAAATTTGCTGAAAAAAGTTATATATATAAAGAACTTATACTGGTGTCCAATCAACATATTGAAATACAGATCTTAAATGGATCATTTGATCATAGATTGTAAATATTATCGTCTTAACTCAAGAACTTGCTACACAATCTTGTCATTAAAAGAAACAATTGGATCAACAATTTACCAATCAACGAAATTTGGGTGGGTGAAATTATTTTCGAGATGGGTCTCATCAATTAAATTTCTTAAATTTCAAACGTGCATGAGATCTCAATTTGCAGGTGTTTTATCAACCACGTTTGAGGTACATTGATCTAAAGACACTTAGCCCAAACGATGACAATTTAATTTCCAAGGTTTGATCTCTCCCTCTCTCTCTCTCACTGATCGATCTATAAGGTGTTTGTTATATGGTCTTTGTGGCTGATAATTAATAACATATATCTTATAGATGAATTTGACTATTAATTGCTCAGTGCAGGCTTGCATGCATGCACTTGTAGCTGTTGTGTTCCTCTGGGATGACAATACAAGTCCAAGCAATTCTTGTCCCAACCTCAATGTCATCGTCATCGGATTATGACAGAGAGAGACAGTGGTGCTGCAGGCTGCTTGTTCCAAGGGGCACGGTGAATGTGCCGCATCTAGGGTTTGTGGGATGTTTTTGCTAATCAACTACGTTTTAGGTACATTGTTCCAAATAAAGCTTGTCCAAAAATGATATGAGATGTTTTTGGCTAATCAACCATGTGTTAGGTACATTGCTCCAAATAAGCTTGCCCAAATGATGGTTACGCTGCATAGTTTCGGATTATAAATTAAGTTTGACTGTGACTTTATGTTTAATTAGTCTATAGTCGATGAAGTTATTGTAATTTTCCAAATAAGATATCAGCAATTCCTTTTAGGGGAGTGCAAAAAACCGTCAAACCGAACCAAACCGACCAACATAACCCATAAAGTTTGGGTTGGTTCGATTACAAGTATAAAAAATGGATGGGTTGGTTTGTCTTTTGGACAAACCGATTAAAAGTGGTTCGGTTTGGATTGAGTGAAATAATTCACCAACCCAAACCAAACCACACATTATAGAAAGTAAAACTATAATATAAAATTCACCTACGTTTTATATTCAGTCACTGTTTTATAACTTTTACAAATTATTTAAGTTTTTATAGTTTATTTATTTGTTTTGATATAGTTCTTCTGATTGATTAATATATTAGAGTTTTACAAACATAGATGCTATCAAACATGTATTTAATTGGTAATTACTCATTTGACTTTTTTATACTTCCTCTCTATATATAATTAATATTTAATGTTATGATTATTATTTTAAAATATTTTTTATAATATAATATCAAAAAAAAAAAGATTTTGAGTTCAAATCTAAAATAGTAAATCAATCCAAACCAACCCGACCTTTTTTGGTTTGGTTTGAATCGGTTTGAAAAATCAAATTGAGTTGGGTTGGTTGAAATATAGCCAAACCGATCCATATTGGTTTGGTTTAATATTGAACCTCAACCCAAACCAAACCGAAAATGCACACCCCTAATTCTTTTGATTGTGCTTGTATTTTTTGCAACTTTAATTTTTTTTATCTTCTTGAGTTTATTTATGCTAAGTAGTAAGCATTTTAGAAGATTTTGATGCTTCTCATGGTTATATAAAAAAACACAGACATATATATATATATATAGTTTATCAAACCGCTTCATAAATTTTTAATATCGAGAGAGAGAGAGAGAGTTTATCAAACCGCTTCATAAATTTTTAAAATTTGAAATAATTTATATTTAAGTTTGTGTTTGATATCCACGATGAAAATAATAATAAATATGGTCTTCAAATATAATTTACGCCGTTTAACTGTGACGTGTAAAATAAAAAAGCATATACTCTCTTAGTCACTCTCTTTTCTCATTTTGGCATATATCATTTCTTTATTTTTTGGACATGGAAAACTTAAATCATCATAAATGACTTTTTTTTTTATTGTTATTTCTACATGATTTTTACAAAATTTATAATTTACAATAGTAAAAGACAAAAAAGAAGAAGAATAAAAACGCAAAACAAGAAAACAGTAATCGAGTTTTAAATTCAGCAGCTCCTTAACACGCACCACTGGAAACTGTCTAGTTAATCGTGTGAGGTTTATAATAAGAACAGGATTAAAAGTACATTGTTTTTGACTATTTGTGTATTTTCGATCGATGCTGTGTACCATTGCCAACTGAAATTAGAATGATGAGCTGATTCTAGTTAATTTCAAATATCCATACATTCATCGGAATATTTTTATATTTTGGGGACCGGTATAAAAGAATAAAAAAAAAAACTTTGATTATTTTTAATATTTTAATCAAAATTAGATCATCTTAGAATGTATGTGTAGATAACCTAAGTAGACCTTAGTAAAAGTTTAATCCAAATTTAAAATTGTTTGAAATCAAATTATGTGATCGTGAAAGTATCATGTTACCCTTATCAAAAATAAATGTTTGAATGACTCTATTACCATCCATAAAATATCTTGTTATATTTTTTTCCAACACCCATATTAAAATATTAATATTGTTAAATATATATATATATATATATATATATATTCATTACACCCGTTTTTCTTAATACAACCTCATCGTTAAATATTACAAACAATCTTGAATGTATCACTCCATTTCAATAATAATAATAATAATAAAAGACCGATGATACACGGTCAATTTAGGAAAGAAAATATATTGTACAAACAGGTAAATGTCTAATAATTTGATTTTAAAAAAAAACTAGAGTAATATATGGTCAATTAAAAATAAAAATGAAGGAATCAATTATATATATTATTAGGTTTTATGATATATATTGGATATTTAATTTATGGGATATGGGAAGTAAGTTTAAATTTTTAATTATAAAATCACGAATAATCAAATAAAAGAGTATTTTAAAAATAAAAAAGTTTCATTTAAAATATTGACAGAATATACCCAACTTTACTCACTCCACTCTACTTTACTCTTTATTAAAAAAACTTTCATTAAAAAAGAAATGTTTTCTCACTCCATTGTACTTTACTCTTTATCTAAGGGTTCGTCCTGTAAGTGTTTTTCAGTTGCTGGTTTTTAAAAATAAAAATGAAAATGAAAACAGTATTTTTGGTTTTAGGCCCGTCCTGTAAGCGTTTTTCAGTTGCTATATTTTAAAAATAAAAATAAAAATGAAAATGAAAACAGTTTGGTTTCAGTTTCGAATTCCGAAAACGCGTCTTGTAGCATATACTGAAAGATGTATTTTGAAAATGAAAACGGAAAAACGCTTTTGGTAGGTTAACTGAAAACTATCAAAAATTTATTACATAATTAACCAATATAATTTTATTGTAATTTTTAAATTAAACAAAAGTAACACATCAAAAATTAATTAAAAAAAACATATCAAAAAATGAATTAATCAAAACTAAACTCTTAAATTATAAATAAATAATTACAATATATATATATATATATATATATATATTACTATATAAATATATATATACATAGTATAATAATATATATATTATTATATTTTTATATTATATTATATATATATATATATATAACATTATAAATATATGTAGTATTAATATGTATATATATTATTATATTTAATAATATATATAATCATAATATTATATATATTATAGAATATTAATATACTATTTATATAGATATTATAATATATAATATTTTATATAATATTTATATATAGTATGTATATATATATATATATTATTATATATATAATATATATATTATTGTATAAATTCTTTTAGTTCTAGTTGGAAATAAATTATTCTTGAATATATATATATGGGTACTTTGGTCATTTAAAAATCTTGTTCCATCTTATCCTAACCATATGAAACGCATAATAAAACTAAATGAAACAAAATGAAAAACAATTTTTTATTTTGTTATATAAAAAGGTGAAAAACAAAAACGAAAAATGGAAAACATGTTTTTTGTCTTTTTTAAATTTTTCACTTTTAACGCTGATTTTGTTTTTCATTTTTTTTTAAAATAAAATGAAAAACAATTAACGAACGCGTTTTCGAAATCATTTTTGAAAAATAAAAACGGAAACGGACTGAAAAACAACTGCAGGACGAGACCTTCAGTTTTGAATTCTGAAAACGGGTCTGGTAACATTTACTGAAAGTTATATTTTGAAAATGAAAACTGAAAAAACGAGTCTGGTAGGTTAATCGAAAACTATCAAAAATTGAAATATCAATTTTTCTAATTTATTTAATATTATTACAACTATAAACAAATTGATTAAATAATTAACCAATATAACTTTTGTGTTATAATTTTTAAAATGAACAAAAGTAATACATATAAAATTAATTAAAAAAAACATATCAAAAAATGAATTAATCAAAACTAAATTATTAATGTTATTATATACAATAATATTTTATATAGTAATATTATATATTAATATAATATATTTTATGAATACTTTTAGTTCTAGTTGGAAATAAATTATTCTTGAATATATATATATATATATATATTCATTTCTTATCACACTCAATATTTTTCTTAATGCACCCTTATTGTTAAGAACAATTTTGTATGCATCATTCGTCATTTTAATAAATAAAAAAATGATAAGTTGATGATAAAGGTCACTGTTTTAATGCATCGGGGAATTCTTAGCATAGTAACACTATTCGGTTTCCAAAGTCTATCTAATACCCTTCCTCAATTGAAATACATAGTCAATTTAGGAAATAAATACAAAATCAACTTATAAAATCACGTATTTTTAAATAATAAGAGTTTAATCAAAATATAGACATTTTAAAAATAAAAAAATCTTCATGGATGGAGCCGTATAGTAATATATTTTGTCGGTGGAGCTGCCAAAATGTTTTTTCACTCATCTATACTTTACTTTTTGAGTGATATAAGATAATTTAAAATTTTAATCCAAATTTCAACATAAAAAATATGATAATTGATTTTACATCATTTAAATTAAATTATTAGATTATCTAATGTTACTCTTACTTTTTATTCACTTTTAAAACAGATACCATTCCCGGTCTCCATTCCACTCTAGACCTCTACCTCTCCCTCACTTTTCTCCAAGCATTGCTTCACTTTTTTTGAGAAATCCATTCTTCGCCAAACTTTGTTGAAAATTAATTTCAAGCTGCAGAGGTTAGTCCTGTTGAATTTTAATAATTTTGTCATCAATTTTTAGTTATTATGGTAAAATATGCTAGTTGATCTCTTGTTTATTTTAGCAAAAATATTCATTTAGAGAAAATTAGTTTTGAGCCAATTGAAAGTTATTTATGGTAGATCTGCAATTTTCTCCATGAATCTATAGATTATAGGTGTTTTTGTGACATGTTCTTATTACAAAAATGTTCAATTAGGCGATTTGGTATCTATTGAAAAATATTCAATTAATACCGATATTTATTGAGAATTCCATATTTAAAAACATACGTAATCAAACACCTGATAATTTTGATATATATATAGTGGATATTAATTATGTATTTGATAGGTAAATTGTATGAATCAAGTTCGGTTTATTGTTTTATAAGACCGTAAATGGATCGATATCGATGGAAGGCTTAGATATGAGACAGATTGCTTGAGATTGCTTGAAACTGTATGTCGTATTGCTGAAGTGGATCGTTCCAAATTTACCATTAATTGAAGTTCAATTTGCACCTGAGGCTATACCACCCTTACCACCCATTGAAGTTGTCAATGATGTGAATTCTTTTAGCTGAAAATGCTGACGTGACCACCAGATCTCCATTATGTATCAATTATATCAATCGCGATGTAATCAGGAACGAAACCAGAAATCTGGTTTTGAGTGTGCATTGATAAAAATTAATATTATAGGTCACTCGATCTTTAAATAATATCATTAGAAATCTCGTACAATAAAAAGTGTGGAATCTCGTATCTGATACTTTTTAATAAAATGTGATACCATTTGCCATTTGGTGTCAAAAGTAATGATACAAATAAATAAATAAAATAGACATTAACTAATTAAAATGTAACACATGTATTTTATAACTAGAAAATTATTTATAACTAAATTAATATAATTTTCTTCATAAATTTCATTTCAATTATTTAATTAAAGATTGTATGAGAAAATATTTGTTATTTTGTTATAAAACCTAGGCATATTCTTAACGGTATGTTGTATGTATAATTGAAAATAATATTTTATACTATTGATATATTTAATTCACAGTTATTTACATACTTGTAATTTTATTTTATAATATTCCTGTCAAACCAAATTAACTTATAATAAGTTTGAATAAAATTTAAATAATAAACTAATAAAATAAATTTACCATAATCATATTAATAATTAACCTAAAAAAATATATAATATAAGTCATCGCTATAAGAGTTCAATATCTACTTAGTTTGTTTTAGTGATATCTAAAAAAAATATTATATATATAATATACACTGGATTAGATAATACTATATTAAATAATAGAAAATTAATATGTATAACTGAAAATAATATTTTATACTATTGATATATTTAATTCTCAGTTATTTACATACTTGTAATTTAATTTTATAATATTCTTGTCAAACCAAATTAACTTATAATAATTTTGAATAAAATTTAAATAATAAACTAATAAAATAAATTTACCAAAATCACATTAATAATTAACCTAAAAAAATATATAATAAAAGTCATCGCTATAAGAGTTCAATATCTACTTATTTTGTTTTAGTGATATCTAAAAAAAATATTATATATATAATATACACTGGATTAGATAATACTATATTAAAAAATTGAAAATTAAAATATTAAAATAGATCGATTTTGTTACCTATTTTCAAGGTCAATAAAATTATAAAAACAAAATTAATTAATTAATTTATATTATTAAAATAATAAAGGAATAATATAAATATTATCATCTACTTTATATAAAATAGAAAGAAGAGGTATACGAGAGATTGAGGGAGATTCGGTAAAGATAAAAACCATAGAATCAGATAAAGAAAAGAAAAGAAGAAAATAAAGAAGAGAAGTTATCTGGTAGCTAAATAGAGAGAAAGAGAGGTACATAGAATATGAGATAGGAAAAAATAATTAAGGTTTAGCCAGAGATATACTCAGGATGGATCTGGAAAATGATTAATCCAGGCAGAACCTAATCCCAAAACGGATCTCAGCACCGGAGTTTTGTGAGTGGATAGTTTTATCTATAATTAAGTTAATTAATTTAGGATTGTATGTTAGCTTTAATTATTAGAAATGAATGATTTATTCATTTATTCATAAAATAGAATTCAAGATGATTTGAGATGTTTTAAAAAATGTGTAGATTTTCAGAATATAGAAATGAATTAGTTATATAATTAAGATTTAGAAATAAGAATAGTTCACATATATTCAAACAGATTTCTAACTAGATTTTCAGAAAGTTTTATAAATTTTCAGAAAGTTTTCCAGATTTCCAGATTCATGTGTTTTATGAGAATCTTCAGAAAAGAAAAGAAAAGAAGATCGATTTATGTTTTTAGAAAAGTATTTAAAAATGATTATATATGTATGTTTAGAAAGCTAAAAGAGTTTTTAAGGATTGTTCAGATTTAAAGATATCAGATATGTACCATTCCCAACAGTATCAGATTCAGGTTATAAGCCTTTAGGGCTGCTCTACACGTATACGTGAGATTATTACTATGCATGTGCGGTAATATCGCAATGTATGTAAGATTACTCTGTACGATCGATAAGATATCGATGCGTATGTGAGATTATTACTTTGCACGGGTGATCAGATATCACTATATGTGAGATATGTATTCCCCCCAATACTCTGTGTGTGCATTGAGATGCTTTGCCACGTACGTGAGATATTCCTCTGGTACGAGTTTGGTAAAGAGTTTTCAGAGTTTATATATTAATAATTATGATCAGTACATAAAAGATTTTAGATTATCAGATATTTTATATTTTATAAAAGTATAATATGTTTTTATTGTATTATATAGTATTTATATATAAAAAAATTGTTTTAATGAAAAGATCTTTAATCAGTTCTCTGCTTGTTTTAAAGAATAGTTTCAGGTTAAAGCATAGTTAGTTTCAGGAACAAATATAGAATTCAGAAATAGCCATAGGAAAAAAGAAACATAATTCAGAAAGAGATAGAAACAGATATATAATAGTTTTCTAGATTAAGTTTAGCCGGTATAAATTTATTAAGCTTTAATGTTTTTTAGAAAGATAGTTATTTTCCACTCACTGTGCATTAGCGTTCATTACTTTTTTTTAAACCGTTTTTCAGATGTGATCATCAGCTTCATGCATATTCTTTAGTATCGTGAGATGAGCCACATGTGATAACAGAAACAATAGTTCGTTATTTTAATTAAAGCATGCAAATGTGCATATTTTCAGATATCATTATTTTTCATGAATAGTTTTAATTATGTAAATATTCAACGGATGAGTCCACACACAAAGAAAAACAATTTTTTTATTTTAACTAAATTATATTTTATGATACCCTCTAGGTCAGTCCAATTTTATCAAAAAAATTATATTTTATGATATGATAAACATAGCCCACAGATTTAAATTGCATTTTTAAATTACAAGGTAGAAAAGTTTGAAAACCCAAACCGATTGCTAAAGATTTTATTAGAAGTCAGCTTTAGATTCATATGATTTTATGTAATGTTTTCTAGAAGATTCTAATTTCAGATAGAAATATCATATTTTTACAGGATTCTCTTATAGTCAAAAGAGGAGTGGAGGAGGGTCCTGTAAAAAATGTCGCTCCATGGATGAATATATTTCTTTTTTTGAGAAATTTAAGGCTATAAAATTTAGGGTTTAATGAATACTTGAGATAAGTTGAAAAGAAATATACGTGTAGGCGTGCAGGTAGGCGGGATTCTAATTTCAGAGAGAGATAAGATTTTCACAGGATTCCTTGCATTCAAGAGAGGAGTGGAGGAGGGTTCTGTCAAAAATGTCACTCATTGGATGAATATATTTCTTTTTTGAGAAGATTAAGGCTATAAAATCTAAAATTCTAAAAAATATATATGAGATAAGTTGAAAACAAATATACGTGCGTGCTAAAAATTCTAAAAAATATATTTGAGATAAGTTGAAAAGAAATATGTGTGTGTCCGTCCGTCCGTCCGTCCGTGCAAAATCAAAATATAGACAAATTTAGAAAATTTAAAAACTTCAGGGACCGGTGGTCACCACTCGTCATATACTTGTTGTGTGCCTGTAGTTTGCTTGCACTATGATGTTATGGGTTCGAGTCTTATCCCTCATCGAACCCTAAATTTACGTAATACTTAACAAAGAAGAAGATAACTAACATATTAAATGATTCTACAAATTAATTTAACTACCCTTACAGATTCGGTAATCTATTTCTGTTGAATCGATATGAGATCATGTGAATGATAAAGAATTTTAAGAGCTTGTTTGGTTTGGCTTTTGAAAAACATCTATTTATTAAAGGTCTACTTGTATTCTATCTATCATAAATAAAGCTTTTGAAAAAAAAAAAAAACTATTTGGTTGGTAGATTTTTTTTAAAGGTCTATTTAGAGAATTGTTCATCTCCATGAACTTTTGCTTAGTAGACGTTTAAACTCTATTAGTCTTTACTGAATTTAAAATAGATAAACTCAAAATATCAACCAAACAACTCTAAAAAAACTCAAATAAAAATTAATTTGTAATGCTTTCGAGACAATAACCAGCTCAACCAAACAAACACTAAGATGAATCAACCACAAATCACAATCAGTAGCTATGTTCGAAATGGTCTAGACTCTAGAAACATATTCAGAGAAAGCATAATTGTTTGTCAATTTGGCCCGTCCTGCACCTGCTTTTCGGTCCATTTTCATTTTTGTTTTCCAAAAATAATTTCGAATTCACGTTCGTTAACCGTTTTCATTTTATTTTCATAAAGCAAAAAACAAACAAAATCAGTATTAACTGTGAAATATTTGAAAATCACAAAATACTTGTTTTTGTTTTTCACTTTTTTTTAATAAAAAATAACCTTTTTTTTTACTTTTTTTATTACTTTTTTTCTTCTTTTTGGACGATATCCTCGTCATTGTTCTTCTTCTACTTCTCTTCTTCTTCTTATAGATTTCTTCTTCTTCTTGAAGCACCAATGCCGGAGGACCCTCGATTTGCTCTTCACCGGCGATATGCTTTTCTTCGCCATCGATCTCTTCCTCTTCCTCTTCTTCTTCTTCTCCGATCCTCGTTTAGTTTTGATTAATTGATTTTTTGATATGTTTTTTTTTATTGAGTAATCTGTGAAGTGTTGCTTTTGTTTAATTTATAAATAACAATATGAAAATTATATTTGTTAATTATTTATTCAATCAATTTATAAGTGTTATAATATTAAATAAAATGTAAAAATTGATATTTCAATTTTTGATAGATTTCGGATAACCTACCAGACACATTTTTTTTTTTTCATTTCTAAAATACAGTTTTCGGTATATGTCACTACAAGAAAAATGCTCTTCTACAACAACATTTAGATGTCACCAAATCTTAACTCTACGGCACCAAATGATTTTAGCGACACCAAAGCAAGTGTCTTCACCTTATCACCCTAACATCGTCGCAAATAAATATAGGTGACATCTTAAAACTTTTGTCTTTAAAAACTATTTTTTGATACACAAGAACAGTGTCACCACAAGTGTCAAAAGCGCTCGATTGGTGACTCAAATGATACTTTTAGCAACACCCAAAATATGTCACGTAAAATAAAAAATATTTTTTAAATATTTTCATTATTGTGTTATTTATTACTGATAGTTAATATTTTTTTTTGTCAATAATTAAATTAACTAATAATATATTTGTATCATTATGCATTAAATTCTTAAAATAAATTATATATAGATCATCCATAAAATAAAAAAGTTAAATACACAGTTGTAAACAACAATCCCACAATATATAAAAATAATTTCTAATATTCAATAACAACATACAAATACAATATAAAATTCTTCAAGTCAATCTCTTATGAAAGAAGGGACATTCAAATTATCCTTATTATCATTCTCACTTCACATGTTTTTCCTTTATACTCTAACTCTTTTAGTGTACTCTCAACGGTGCATTCAAGGAAATGATTGTAACTTGCTTGATAATAGATAATATTGTTGATGAGATAAATGTCTCTAAATTGATATATAATCTGCAAAACAACAAAAACATGTTAATTCTTTATATGAACATCCCAATTAAAAAATAAACCCAATTGTAAAAAAAAAAAAAACATTCAAACAAGATTTAATAATCAAAGTAACAGATACTCAAAAATAGTTGATCAATGAGACATATCCAGAAGATGAAAGTTGAAAACACATGAATGAAGATCATTGTCGGATACATCGACACCGTTAAATCTCCAATTTATTTCATGTGCAGATATGGAATCAAAACAAAAATAATTAGGTAAGTCTACGATAAGATCTCAATCATCTCATTCCACCTTAAAGCTCTATTTTTTTATTACCAATGCCAATCCTAGTGGATGGATTGCAAATTTACATGCTTTATATACAATGAATCCATCAAATCCTTCAAGAAGAATAAACCCTTTATAATTCAATGTTACAAAAAATAATCAAATACAAAAAAAAAAAAATACAAAATCTACACACCCACTAAACAAAAAATTCATAAATAAAAATCAAACAGCAGAAACTGAACAAGAATATCAATGTAAAATTAAATCAAGATCTAAAGCTAATAAACAAAGAGAAAATTACATCAAGAAACTCCAAAATACCCAAAAATCTTCCTCGACTGCATTAGGGGCAGTTACTTGGGTCCAATCCGAGAGACATAATCATAGGGGGAGACACAGATGAGGCCATTTCCATAAGGACACAGATGCATGATGAAGAAGATAACCACTTTGATGTTTATGTGAAAAACTGTCATTTTTCTTTAAATTTTTGTTAATAAAAAAAGGCAGTTTTCTTTAATTGGGTTTTCAATAAAAAAAAATGAGTGCAACTCCCCTCTTCTATTGGCGCTCAGTAAATTTATTTTATTTTATTATTTTAAATAATTAATTAAATTTTATTTTATATTAAAATAGTTATATATCAGACATTACTCCAACGGTGAGTAATATATAATTAATTAATTGTTTAATACCATAAAAATAAAATTAATACCTATAATTAATTATTATTATTATAATTGATTTAATACATATTTTAAAAAAATAAATTAATACACATTTTTAAAAATGATTAAATATATAATACATAATTAATAGTAAACAAATTATAAATAAAAACTTTTATTTTCTCTAAGTTGTCTATACAAATTGATTATGAGACCAATACTAAAGCATAGAGGCTAGTAGATTCTATAAAATAAAAGCATTACTAATAAAAAAATTTAAAATAGTTTATAAATGTATATGGTGGGACTTGTATACAATTAAACTATCTATATATCTATAAACAACATACACTACTGTACATCACCTTTTAACATAGATGACATTACATCTCCTTCTCACGGTGCGATGAGGGATTTGAGTCCCACCATACACATTTTATAAATATGTGTGTGGATTTTTCTCCCGCTTTAGTCCTGCCATTTTTTTGAATTTAGGAATACAAAGGAATTAAAATTCAAAATATTATTAAATAAAAAATGTATTTACTTAAAATAAGGTCAAATGTTAAGTGATTTTTAGAGTAAAAATTATTTAACAATGGAAATATATTATTTTCACTAATAATTCATAGAATTATAATTTTAGTGACATAATATTAGATTTAATGAGATAATATTTGATGTCGCCATGGCGACAACAAGTAAGGGTCTCTAAAACTCTACAATTGTGTTGTAGAATAATGTAATTAATGTGTCACTTTGATGACATATTTTCAACGACGTAATGCTTAAAGGTGTCACTGAATATTGTTTTTAGCGAGAATTTTTTAATGCCGTTAATAATTATGTCGCCAAAGAGCAATTTTCTTGTGGTGTACCATGCGAGTTTTCGAATTTCGACAAAACGGACTGTTTTCATTTTTATTTTCTTTTCAAAAAGCAACAAAGTAAAAATGCCTACAAAACGGGCCCTTAGATGCCATATAGTTAAATGATAATTATTGAGCTTTTTACCATATTTTGAGACATACCGTATATCAACAAAACCTTTTCATTCTCCATGCAAGAGATGATAGGCAAAATTAATGTAGGACAATAATTCAGGAGAATTTCTATTTTAGTAGAATTTATTTTCTAATTAGTAAATGAGATTTGATTCCTATTTTATACTGTTTTTTAGCATATGAAAGGTTGTTTTAGTTGTTTTCATTTTTAGTAAAGTAAGATTAGATTATTATAAATTACATCAAAGATTTTTTTTTCTTTTCACAAAATAAAAACAACTTGACGTTACAACCCTATAAAAGAAAAAAAAAAGTGTTTTCATTCCCAAAAATAATATGTTTTTTTTTTTATTGACATCTTTACGGGGAGAAAAAATATTCGAGAATGCATTGCATCCAAATTTCGAATTGAGGCCCATGACATCGATAACCAATTAACCATCATGTGCTATGATTTTAATAGCCGGATACATTGTATCGAAAATTCTATCCTCTAAAGGACAAATTAACGTGAACTGTAGGTGATTGTTTTTTGGTCCCAACGATGACAGATCTCATAAGAGACAAATTAACGTGAACTGTAGGTGATTGTTTTTTGGTCCCATCAATGACAGATCTCATAATACTATAAGGTCCCGTTTGGTGCGCGGGATTAGATTAGACTATTTTATAGGATTATATTGGATTAATATGAGACTGAGATTATATGAGATTGGATTGGACTGGACTGTACTGGATTGGACTAAATTAATACTATTCCGTATTTGGAGAAACATGAAACTGTACTAAATTAATATCACGTTTTGTTTGGAAAAACATAGATTGTATTAAATATTTGATAAAAGTGTATTTTCTGAAAAAAAAAGTTTTCATTTGTTGGGTTTATTTAGTCCCATATTTGTAGGACTAAATCACTAAATGCTGGGTCCCACCGGATTGACCAAGCTAGTCCGGTATACTTCCAAACATGGGATTTGATTAAAATTAGTCAAATCCCAGTCCAAACCCAGGTGCCAAACAGGCCTAAGAGTCTAACCATCGATGTTTTAGAGTTTGTTTTGTTGGATTTTTATAAAATCTCTATTGGTAAAAAATTTATGTCCAGTAGATTTATTAAAAATAGTTTTATTTTTAATGTATATAATTGTTTAGTCGATAGAATTTTGTTTTTATTTTTAAAATTATTTATTTAGAGAAATACCTCCTTATAAACTCAACTCGATTAAAAATATATATTCTTAAAAGAGCAATCAAACAACTTAACAAAAATCATAATAGAAGTCTGTAGACAAACAAATAAACACTTAATCGAATAATATCTAAATCATGTTATAGATAAAAAATCTAGACCAAGCGACACATCATTCTCTTTCGAGGAAAGACGAACACAGTTCAAAAGTCCGTAGAAACCGAAGTCTACCATTTGGTTTCGTCCACAAATCACAGGTTGGAAAATCAGCACACTCAAACAAAACTACTTTTTGGTTTGGACCAACTACCAAGGGCAGTAAAATTTCATAAATCTATTTATATATCAAGTTTATTAAAGGGAATATAAGATATAAAGGCAAGTAGAAGAATATTTGATGAAAAGACAACCCACTATTATTAATATGCAAACTTAAAGAGAAAAAATGAAGTGCGAAGAGCAAGCAATTAATAAAGAGATGCAGATGGGTTTTACTTCTATCTCTCACGTGATTTTGTTTCCTTTCATGTCAAAGGGTCACACCATTCCTCTCCTCCACTTAGCTCACCTCCTCCTCCGCCTCCCACGCGTCGCCGTCACCGTCTTCACAACTCCGGCCAACCGTCCGTTCATCTCCAACTTTCTCGTTAACACCACCGCCTCCATAGTCGACCTCCCGTTCCCTGAAAATGTTGCCGGAATCCCTCCCGGCATCGAGAGCACAGATAAACTCCCCTCCATGTCACTCTATGTTCCGCTTGCTAGAGCAACCAAGCTCATGCAACCTGACTTTGAACGTGCGGTCCAGGATATGCCACGTGCCAGCTTCCTTGTCTCTGACGGCTTCCTCTGGTGGACCTTGGAGTCTGCTACCAAGTTTGGTTTTCCAAGGTTTGTGTTTTATGGCATGAACAATTATTCCTCGTGTGTGTCTAGGTCTGTTTTTGTGCATCAGCTTTTAAATGGGCCTGAGTCAGATGACGAGTTGATTACCGTCACCGGATTTCCATGGATCAGGCTGACCAGAAACGACTTCGACCCACTTTTCAAGAACGTTGAACCGAAGGGTCCTCAATTTGAGCTTTTGATGGACCAAGTCATAGCTACATCAAACAGTTATGGGACGATTGTTAACAGCTTTTACGAGCTCGAGCCTGTTTTTGTCGAACACTTGAACCGCGAGGCTAAACACAAGGTCTGGTGTGTTGGACCACTTTGCCTGGCTGACCGAACAAGGGTTCAACTCCAAAAACCCACTTGGATTGAGTGGCTAGACCAGAAGCTCGAACAAGGTAGGTCAGTTATGTATGTGGCATTTGGGACTCAGGCAGAGATCTCACCTGAGCAACTCAAGGAAATATCAAGTGGGTTGGAAGAATCAAATGTGAACTTCTTGTGGGTGATAAGAAACAAAGAATCAGAACTTGGAGATGGGTTTGAAGGGAGAATCAAAGATAGAGGAATCATTGTGAGAGAGTGGGTTGACCAGAGAGAGATCTTGTTGCACCAAAGCATTCAAGGGTTTCTAAGCCATTGTGGGTGGAATTCAGTGATGGAGAGCATATGTGCAGGGGTGCCAATTCTGGCATGGCCCATGATGGCAGAGCAGCCATTGAATGCGAGAATGGTGGTTGAAGAGATCAAAGTAGGGGTGAGAGTAGAGACATGTAATGGGTCAGTGAAAGGGTTTGTGAAGAAGGAAGGTTTAGAGAAGATGGTGAAGGAGTTGATGGAAGGAGACAAGGGAAAGGAGGTGAGGAAGAAAGTGAAACAGTACGTACAAATGGCAAAGAAAGCTATGGAGAAGCACACTGGGTCGTCTTGGCGCTCGCTGGACATGCTAATGTCCGAGATAAGCAATTTCACACCACAAGACAAGATGGCGAAGGTTTAGTATTATATTAATTTGGGCTTTTTCAGAAAAAAATTCTAATCCATCGTCTCACGGTGGTAGAGGTTTATGCGGGGTTTTACCACCGACCAACTCCATTTCGTCCGAGATTTAGTGTCAAATGAAAGCTTCAAATCTGAATGTAAAATAAAAATTACGTAGATAAGCATTTTCAATTTGCGTGTTTCCAAAGTTGAATAGATAATACTGATGTGCAAAATTGAATTTTGGAATTCAATTTCACTCATGGTAGTGGAAGGGATTTTAGTTTATTATATTAAAAATGAAAATATTTGGGTATCGACTAATCAGTACCTAAGATACCGATTCTTTTATTTTTATTGATGGAAAAATCCACCACCAACTCTATGTATTTAATATCAGACACTTAAATAGTTTTTTCCACCAATTAAAACAAAGGGTCAGTACCTTAGATACTGACCGATCAGTACCTAAATATTGTTCTATTAAAAATAATAATAATTAGCTAAGGGAGATTAATCTATACGTGGACAACAAATTAATTAAAGCCTTCTCACTTTCTATTATTTGCCAGCTTGTTGTAACTTGTAACAAATTAGTTAGTGACTCATCTTTGGCCAATTAATGGAGAATTTGATTCCAAATTAGAAGTTTCTTCTTATGATTTTTTATTCATAATTATTGCACGTTAAAAAAGTCATTACTATACAACAGAGATGCATATCTTTGACCATATTTAAACTTTAAATTCGATCTTCCAATTAACCTTCACAATGTTGTTATCAAGTTTATTAATATCAAATGTATACTTCTCATAAACATGGATACAAAATCAGTGGACGTAAACAAATGGAGTTAGGATCCTTTTATTGGTCTTGTTTTTTCTAGTATTTTTTTAAAGTGTAATTAAATTACCAATTTATATGAGTGAAAAAAGTAATCAAACCTTTACCACGTATTTTTTATTATATTTAGATTTACTAGACTATAAAAACATTAAAAAAAAAGGTAAAGGGAGAATCTTGATTCAAAGAAATGACCACACAATTCGTGGAGCCGAATGAACAAAGTTTAATGGCAGACCGGTGATCAGAATTCATAACAACAATTTAGTAGAAAATGGGAAGAAGCATTGAGCTCTATGTACATCTCCAATGTGATTTACATAATAATAATAATCGATATGATAATAATATCAAGATATTTGTTTTACATATATTATAAAAATAGATTTGATATACATTCAATTCAAATTTTAATTTTCAATATTTCTATCTAAAACACCATTTTTTTTTTATTATATGTCAATTTTTTTCCTTTTTTATTTTTTATTTAATTTTCTTATTAAAAATAGATAAAAAATTAATATATTTATAAATACTTGCTGAATCAACTTAAAAAATAGATATACAACAGATTAGCTGAAAATAAACGATCATATTGACAATATCTAATATTTTTTTTACCACGTCAGTTTAAGATTGAATATACACAAATCTATTAGAGAAAAATCTATTAACAGAAAATCTATTAATCATATATAATTTTTTTTATATAAAGTACTATTGTGTTGGAGATAATCTAACGTATCCTGCGAAAGACCAATGAGAAACAAGCTTTCCATGTGTCCAGTTTCCTTGGCAGTATATTGTTTGAGTAAAATATCCCATCTAGATCCACCACATTATATGTAGCCAAATGCCTTTATTATTTATCCTTTTTCGAAGTTTATTGATTTATATATATATAAATGAATTCATAAAAAGAAAAAATATTTATGAATTTATTGTTTGTAGTCATCATAAAATTTTCATCACTCTTGATCACTTTTGGATAAATAGCCCATAATAGAATTTAAATTAAAATATAAATGAAAAATGTTTTTTTTTTATTAAAACTCTGGTAAGGTTACGAGCAGAAAAGAAATGGATAGAAAGAGAAAATGAAAGAGAAAAAGGGTTTCGGCCGCACCTTTTCTCTGTTGCCGACACATCCTTGTCCGTCGTCCATAGCCGATGTACCTTTTCTCGTCGTCTATCGGCGCTGCACCCATGACCGTGTTTCTCTCGTCAACGGTCCCTCTTGGAGAGAAGCGAACGTTCTCTTGTCGAAGACGCCGCAACTCCGGTTCTGTAATTTTCGATCTAAGGTAGTTCTTACCTAAACCAACATTTAATCACTTTTTCTGTGTTCAGAACAAAAAAATTAGGTTTTGTGTTTGATTTTGATCTGTAAAGTGAAAAAGTTAGGGTTTAGAGTTTGGTTTGTAATTGTATTTGATTTAGCTCATGTTTGATGTAAGTTTTGCTCTGTTTTTTGAGAAACCCAATTGGAGAACAAACAAAATTTTATTAATTTATCTAAGTATTGTGTAATTGATGGAAAAAATGTCAATTTTATGCATAAATTTGTTAAGTGTAAGGTCCCGTTACCCTCTCTTGTTTTTTTTTAGAAAATGTATACAAAGAGTTGGTCATCAGGTCTTGAGTTCACAAGTCTACGTATGAAACTTGAATTAATGTCTCAACATGATCAACTCAAGCAGTGACCATCATAAACAAACTGAAATGTTAGAAGATATACTTATGCAATTGTATTTTTCATTGATATCAACTCGTCAAGTATGAATTTAATTATCGAGTTGATCGCTCAAACTTCGTCGCCACCATTTTGTAGTACCGGTTTATAGGAGATGGGAAATTATTATATATATATATATATCACAATATATAATTTGTTTTATGGATTTACTTTTTAATTTAGCTATAATATAATTCTTTTTTTTATTGGTTGGGGTTTGGGGGGCATGACCCATATAGCTCCAATGTAATCCTAAATTTGGATTTGACGAAGCGATTTTAAAATTTAAATTGTTATAAAAATACGAATATATATATATATATATTAATTTTAAAAACTAAAATATACCATGTCATTATTTTTTATTACGAAAATCATCTCAAACCAAATTGATTTAATTTTTGTTTTATGATTAATAAACAATTTAGAATAAAATTTAAAAATTGTCTTAAGATAAAATGAGTATCATAGAATGTGATAATATGACTTTAATATTTATTTAACCATTTACAGTTAAAATATATGAAATAATATTGTATATTATACTAGATAATAATGAATAATGTTCAAAATAATAAGAATTTTTTTTTAGTTTGAAATTAAAATCATGAAAGGAAAACAGATAGAATTTGTTTTCTACTTTCATAGGCAATAAAATAAGAAAGATATTAATAAATTAATACAATAGATATTAAAATATCTTCTTTTTTTTTTCATCATGTGGAAAGAGACACGTTTGGCACCAAAACGAGCAAAACAATGCAAGGCAACATCAGCGGCGTGCAGAGAGGGAGTGGATGATGGCAGATACAAGTGCCAAGGCAATAGCTCTGGTTTCAAAAGCTACCAAATCTCTCAACACTAGGAAGTAGAAATCTAAACCTTTTATATGTATTTACAAATTAGATCATCCTATAATTTATGTGCAGATATACTAAGGAGACCTTAGATAAAGTTTAATCCAAATTTAAAATTGTTCGAAATCAAATTACGGGCTTGTGAAAGTATCATGTTACCCTTACCATGAATAATTGTTTGATGGCTCTATTGCCGCACATAAAATATCTCTAATTTTTCTTTCTAATTTTTCATACATACTTCTAAATACCAAACCCATCATCTAAGTACTTTCTGATAAACTTAAACATATATTTTCTCATTACACTCATTTTTCTTAATGCATCCTTATCGTTAAGAACAATTTTGGCATAAACCTCACTGTTTCAGTGCGTCAGGAAATTCTTGGCACAACAACACAGTCAAGTTTCATAAGTCTATCTAAATAACCTTCATGAATTGAAATACACAGCCAATTTAGGAAAAAAAGAAACTGTACAGTCAATAATTTGAGAATCAAAAGTAAATCTATAATAATTTGAGATTCAAAAATAAATCAATTAAAAAAATTAAAGTAGTAAATAATCAATTGAGAATTAAAAACGGAGGAATCATTGTCGATAATTATTATCTCCTTTGTAGCCATATTAGAACCAATTATTATTATTATTATTATTATTATTAGGGCTTATAATATATCGATTTTGATTAAATATATATTATTAGGGTTTATGATATTTTGATTGTTCAATTTATGGGTTCTAGGAAGTAAATTTAAAATTTCAATTATACAATCACTCACTTTTAAGTAATCAGATGAGCAAATTGTATTCAACCTATATGAGATTTGACATTTTACATCCAGAAACAACTTTATCATTAATTTAAACTCACACCTTCTGTGTTAGGTTAACCTTAACTTAACTGTTGACTAACTATTAAATTTAAAAGACTATCTACCTATGATCCCTAAATTAAATTAATAAAAAACATTAAAAAAAAATGAATCTCAAAATTTTAAAACGGATATTTTGATGACCTTTTAGGTTGAATATTTTTAACATGATCAAATTATAAATTGAAATAACTAGATTCTAAAACTTGAATTCAACTAATCGGATTGAGATTAAGATTCTAGGATTGTAAAGTAAATGGGGGAATTAGGGTTTGGGTGGGGGCGGGCCTAGGCACCCCAATAGGCCCCACGCCCATCCCTACTCTCAACGATTAACTTATAAAATGTGATTGATGAATGATGGATATTTAAATGGTCCTTTGGTTCAGTGAGACAAATTATTTTTCTTCTAAAGTTTTCATCTTTAACGATTTCATTCAACAACCCACCAAATAAAAATAGTAGAATTGACAGATTAGGGATCAGAATAATTTCTTGCATATTAGCATAACAAGAACCGTTTAAAATATCCAAGTAATGCATCATATTTAAGGTTTAGATTTCTACTTCCGAGTGTTGAGAGATTTGGTAGCTTTTGAATCCAGAGCTATTGCCTTGGCACCTGTATCTGCCATCGTCCAATCCCTCTCTGCACGGCGCTGGTGTTGCCTTGCATTCTTTGCTCGTTTTGACGCCAAACGTGTCTCTTTCCACATTCGCAAGTCTAAATCTTTCGGCAATGGGTAACTCGTTTGAGTTCACAAGTGATGACGATGTGATCTTCGGTGTAAACCCACATACTGACCATGTTTGGGGATCGACATCCTTCACAAAGGGATCGTCCAATCTAGTATCTGGAAATGCTTCCCTGGGAACTTCAAATCCTCTAAATCCGAAAGGTTTTGGCTTGGGATTTACTATATAATACGTGGGCACTCAGTGGATAACATCTCCGACGAATCTTTATCAATCTTTGGCTGTCAAAGGAAAAGAGCGAATGAGTTACAAGAAAGAAAAACATTATAAAGAGAAATGCTTGAATCAGGAACAGCTGGAATTGACATATAACATTAGCAATCCCCGACGAACTGACACCTAAGACGATACTTTAAGCAAAAAGAGAAATGCTTTAAGCGAAAAGAAACAGAATATATATATAGAGCAATGCTGACTTCAGTGTTATAAATTTCTCATTAGCAATAAGGCAGACAAAAAGTTCTGACTTCGCTTATATTAGATCAACAATTTCATTGCCCGGTAGTCAAAATACTTTGTTTTTGAATGAATTTTCAGTACGAGAGTATTTAAAGATTTCATGGTCTCGTAAGTAAAAAGATTACAGAGCATCCCAACCATACTGTGGTCAGATGCAAAGAACCACTTTGTGAAGTGAAGAAGGATAATAAAAAACAAACCACCCACTTACCCACACGAACCAGTGTAATGACTGTGCACCGAAACCAATCTCTGCGGTATCAAGTTCCACCCAGGAATCCCCCTCTACATCATTCAGCTTCGGTTTCAATATACCCAAGCTTCTCCGCGCAGTATGATCGCTCCATGGGCTCCCTCTGCAACATTAACTTTGGTTCATTGCCTGTTGTAAGGTTTATATCTCTAGTCAAAACTTAATATCAAGGCCAACTAAATTTAACTTGATAGCATAAAATATTACAATAGATCACATAGAAAGTTCAACGATTAAAAAATTAAAAATCATTACTTTGCTTATGAAGTCTCGTTTCCATATCTTATGGGAATCTAACAAAACTAGGAAGTGCACACTAGCATGAAAGCTGAACAACAGCAATAATTTCTGAACTTTCAGATAGTGCTCTAAAATCCTTCACAATATTAAGTAACATTATACCACTAAAGTGTGTATATAGATAATAGATCTCAGAGAGTAAGATGATTGCGAGTAGAAAAGGAATAAGATTTTATATGGTAAAGCATAAACATCTGTTACGTTCTATTTATTTATTATTCAAATTGTTATAGAGTTTTGAGGATCAAAGGATATGGAAAGACATATCAGCTGTTATTATGTTCTAGAGAGAGAAAATACCCGCATCTCAATGTCTCCAACAAATGGCAGTGCTGCAGAAGATCAGAAACGCCAGTAGCAGTAATTTTGTCACATCGGCTGCA